>JAZDUA010000001.1:11427500-12627500 GCA_038098605.1 Gryllus longicercus
TGTAATCAGTACCGAGTTACGATGAACAACAAACATATAATTAACCATTTAAGCGAGGGTTTCCATGATTGCCTGATATTGGTCGTTGGAAAATTTCGCCCTAACGTTTATACCGCCATAGGTGAACTTCAGAAGGATCAAGGAGATACAGAAACTATGCTTAGAGAATTTTGGATGAGGTGGAATGTTAAAGCAATATCTCGAAAAAAGGGGTTAACAGTACAAAATACAATTAAAGATATTGTTTTGATGTATCATCAATACAAAGAATAAAATCGACATCTTCAGTTTCTTCGTGGATATAACTCCACCACACAACTTTATATGAAGAGTTAAATTTATTAATACAATTTTTATGAACTACATCTGCTTGGAAAACTATTTTTAGTATTCTGGAAAAGTACTTTCGGAATTTCACTTTCGGAAAAAACAAAATAGGAAACATTACTTTCGAAAAAATTGTGATTCGGAATCTTAAATTAGGAAAATTGATAGGTAATCGTTTAAGTAATTTCTCACCATCTAATAAGGAAAAATGTCGAGGTGTTTCTCTCCGATTTTGCTGAATTGTGGGTATGTTGAATAGGACGAAGAAATAATATTTCCAGTTTTTTTCGGTGGCTAAATGTTTTAATGACTGAACTCTTGTGAAATCCTTCAAAAGCTGGAGCGTAAGGAGTGATACAAAACGATTCTACGTTATACAACTTCAAAAGTGATTCCACAATCCTCAAATAAAAACAATAATGACCAATTTCTCTATTAGTTCAAATTCAGCGTTGTGAAGCACAACCTACATTTAGATACCGTAAACCGATGAGACGTTATTGGATATAAATATCTAAACTGTGAAGTAACGCTTATCATGATCGATGCGATCAAAAATTTAAACACATATTTCAGAAGTTTCTACGACACAGAAGCGACAAAGTGTCGTGCGAGGAGAGGATAGCCCCCGCTACCCAAGTGTGACGAATTGGGTTTGGCACAATCTTTTGTGAGGTCATTGATACTGAAGAATTGGCTTAAGATAAATGTTTCTCTGTCCGTCCGTCTGAGTGCTGTGAACATTAGCGTCTAAACCGCTCAGGCAAATTTCTCCAACATTGAGATTCCCGATCGATCTGTACGAACATGAGGCCCTGCGAGAGGCGGAATTTCGGATCTTTTATTGGAGGGGGCAAAAGTTCCCTCCGCATAACATGGTAAAACGTTCCCCTAAACCAAATGGCATATGAGTAGTTTACACTATAATTCTAACATAAACATAATCAATATATCAGAATATTTTTCATATTTTTTTGTAATAACAATATAATAATAATAATAATCCTCTTATGCTAATTATTGTGTAAATTAAATGAATTGGTTATTCATTACGTGTAATTTGTAAGGGATTTCAGTGGATTTGAATAATCTAGATTGCTAATACTATTTTCGTTTTATTATAACATATACCTACACAGATAAAAAGTATATCATTACCTATATGATAAAGCGTTTTACTTAACATCATTGGTATATCTATACTTTCTCACTTTTTCAAAAATTGTAAGAAGCGTAGGTTTTGATTTCTGTCAGACTGTACGTTCACGCTAGAAATGCTGGATCACAGAAAAGTAAGTCACTCGATGACGTTTTTAAATCCGTACGTTTCGCAGATTTGACAAATTTCTTCTTTTGAAAATCCGTTGAAGAAAATTGTTTTACATGGACAACAAAACGACCTAAAATTTCCCGTTTGCCGACAACCCTTCCATTGATTGCAAGGAAAGCTGGAAAACACTCACTTTTATCGCATCGCGGACCCACGAAACATTCATTTGAAAATGGGCATTGGCACGCTTAAGAGTGTAACTGTGAGAAGTCGAACGTAATAAGTTAAGTGCTTTCATTTTGAAGCATTACTCACAGTTTGGTTTTATCCGTATTCACTTGAAGTTCTTCAAATTTAATAAGTTTGCCACAACATATCACGTTTTCGGAAATTTCTTAGAATCTTCTGGCCGGATCCGAAAACAAATTGTCAGTTCCCCACAGGAGTCCGAGGCGCGTCGCAAGACATCTCAAACGTTTCAATTAGAGCCGGGGAAGTGGTCTAACCGTGAGTGTCGGATCCGCACACTCACAGTTACTAAAATACTGTATACACACACAAAAAAAAAGAACAGTTGCAGTATACCAGATCCATGATAGTGTAACAAGGTAATAATGGATATGGTATACTGCAACTGTTCTTTTTTTGTGTAGGAATTATGTTTTTCTCAAAATATAGAAAAAATAAAATCTTTTATAATATAAATTTGAAGGTCCGCGAAATGAAATGTGTAAATATACCATCATCACGGGCTTATTGGATCCAAGCGAAAACAAGGTTTTCAGCGGTTGAATTCGCTTATACATTTCATTGACAGTTAATTTGAAGTTGCTTCTGTTTGATGGCCAGCATTAAATGCGTTTAGCATAATTCGGTTGTACACTTCGACACTGCACTTTACTAAGTGTCTGGTGTCGAAATTGGACAAATTTGAGCCCTACATACTTTTATTTCTACACTGGATTTCAAGATAGTTGATGAAATGAACGGTTTACATTTTGGTAATGATGTATTTGTTTATAGAATGGCTATGACAACTTCGTCATTAGTAGAACGCCTTTCCCATTTTTTCAGATTTTTTAAAACAAAATCTTAAAAACCGGGGTACTTGGACCCACACTCACAGTGGGGTCAAGTAACCCAAAACTTTCTTTTCTTTATCTTTGTAATGCGTCAATAGTTTTATTTCGATATTTAGAACTTCAGCAATAGTAATTTTCTTTCGCCTTTACAGTAATCTAGCCGTTATAGCACACAAATACAAATAATTTCCTGGTCGGAAATATGCGAATTCTATGGACCATCAGCTTGAGAAATGTTTGCCAGCAATTGTCGGGAATAATGTCACAAAGACAAGCTGAAGCTTCCTTTATCGTCGATCGACTAATAAGTTGAACGACTATAAAAAAGGGGCCTGAAGAAGAAATCCATGTAGAAACCAGGTCATCCAAAGATGTTTACTGAACACGAAAAATTAGTCTTTGCAAGGCAACGTAAGCAAATCAGTAATTTCTGATTTCCTGTTGATGAACTCGATTTCAGATTTATTATGAAGTCTTACTTATCTATGGGTGGCAGTACTGTTACTGTTTTTGAAGATACTCTCCCAGGGGGAATGGGTAAAATTATTTTTTAGGCATCCACAGTTAACGATACAAAAATTGGACAATAAAAAGTGTATTTCATCCATTCAAGTAATCTTTGTGTTTGAAGCATATTTATATTAATGTTTGTAGAAGAAAACCTAGGAACTCATGGACCCAGTGCAAATCTCAGTGGTTTTATGTACGAAAACATTGCGTTGGTTCAAGTGAACCACACAGCAGTGTAACTTGAATCTAAATTTCAAACAATGTATTTGAAATTTGTGTTAAATATATCTTATCAAACTACTCTCGAGCACTTCACAATAATTCTGTAGATCTATACAAACAATATAAACACTGTTTTTTAGTTTTTCAAGGATTAGTAAAGGAAAAACTACAAATATATTGAAAAATTGGGACCAAGTACCCTGTGTTAACAGTATTAAAAAAAATCTGTCCCAACATTGAGGGGGGAAGTTGCTCCCCCTTGCACCCCCCCTGTATCCTGCCTCTCGGCTCTGCGAATTTGAAACGTATATTTTTATTTTTGGAGCTACTTAACATGAATCCACAACAGTATTTTCAAAAGTGTGATAACAAATGTTTGCAAATGTTTGTTTTTTTCTGAAATACAGTGGAGGACACCAAAAAACTTGCACAGGTCACTTGTTTGTTGAACTCGCTAAATTTTGGAAAATTGCAAAAGTGAATATTTTTTTCGGCATCTTCCTAACACTATAATATTGAATATATATACTTTTCTTTACGAAATCTATTTTTGGAAAGACATATCCTTAAATAAGGTCAATATTTCGAAAATATGAATCGTTTTCACGTAATTCTGCTTGAAGTGATGGCATTTAAAATATTTTCTGAACTGTAGCTCAACGTTTCTCTTTAATTTTTGGAGTAGAATGAAGTATGCTGTAAAAAATGGCGCAGGTTGAACTCTTGAATTGAACTCTGAATTTTCGAAAAAGTGCGAAAATTGCAAATAAAGCGAGAAAGTATGTGCTGTTTATCACCACTAACTTAAAATTAGTCTTCTGAATATTTCAATCGCCATTCGTGAATGCGGTGATTCCTTGTGGCGCAGTTTCATTTGGCCAACCGACCGGGAGAGGTCGCTCAGGTATTAACTTATGTCACTGCAGTGCCACTGACCAGGAGCTTGTCCCGGCAAGGCCGGTGCCCCGCTAGTGGGAGATACCTGGTTGGGAAACCACAGCTAGACGACGTAGATCGGCGCCGGATCTATTACGAGACTAATGACATAGCAGATGACGTGCCCGGAATCACAATCAATCAATCAATCATATTCAAGTAACTTGGTATTGGAGGAAAAGGTGTAGTAAGGAAATGTGGTGTAGCTATGGCATTACCGTGGCATAGCAAAATGGGAAGCCGCGGCGGCGGCCCAGCGGTGCACCGGAGTGACAGCGGGAGCGGCCGGTGGCGCATTGGCGCCGGCCGGTGGGACAGCGTTCTTAGTAATGGGAGGTGCTGGGAGGCGCCGCCAGGTGGCAGGGCAGCAGCGCCCGCGGACCGGAGCAAGCGCGGGAAGCTTTCCGCCTTCTGGAAATCGCCGGACAAGTTTACGCGGGAAAAGAGGGACTCGCCCCATAGGCTCGGACTATAAAGCAGCCGGCCCTCGTGGCCGAAACTTAGAGTTAGCAGTGAAGCGAGTGTGTTCTAGTAGAGTGATAGAGTAGATTTATATACGAAGCGCTGTCGTTGTAATGTTGATTTCTCGTGGTGTTTTTATTGACTATTGCTTGTTAAAGGATATATCCTGGAAATCGGAAAACTGGCTTTGTACTTGGGTTATCCTTTATCTCTGGATTCTGGATAATAAACTAGCATTGTTATTATAACTATACGAACTGTTCTTTTCTTTAAGTGTTCCTGGATATACCAGTAATGACGCAACCCGCTTAGCACTGAATAACGCAACCCGCTAAGCTTACTTACCGTGTAGTGTTGGGAATTACTGTCTTTAATGGATGTGGATTCACGAGCAGCAAATGTCTACTATAGTGATTACGAATCATGGAGACCTGTTTTATCATCGATAATAGTAGATGATTGATTCCTTAATTGAATATCGATACTCAAACTCAATAATCGAATCAAACATCCCTCGTCATTGCTTCAGAATTATGTATCGCTGTTCACTGTCGACGAGGATGTCTACAAAGAGTGTGTTTGAAATTTAATTTTCTGTGGTAAAACCAAATGGATATTATCAGGTACACAAAAATAATTCCTATTTGTTTCATTCGTTCAGTTTTACTTTCTTGCAAGAATTCTGATCCCTGCATGTATATATTCTATTTCTAAAATTGCATAGTTACTCGTTTGTCCAAAATAAGCCTTTGATGAAGGCGAGAAAACGGTAAAAAATGGGTATTAGTTTAAATTAAATTGTTTTTCCTAAATTTCAATTTCACAATAGTTTCCGTTTGCTTGTGCGGTCGGCTAATTAGTTTTAAATTACCAATTTCACCCGATTACTAGCCATTGCATGCGACTGCTATTATTTATTTACTGATTTAGAAATCAGCAAACACTAATTGTTATATTCTAAAGAGGATAAAAGAAAACCTTGATTTATTTTAATTCAGTTATAGCAACAAATGAGCTCACTAATTCGAATAATATTACTTTCTGTAGTCAAAAATGTTTACTGTCCTTTCCTTAAAAGTATCTCGGAATTATTATATAGGGAAGAATTTGATACCATTTTCTCAATTATTAAATTGATTCATTAAATGTTGTTTAAATAGGTGTGATTTTCTCGTCTACATGCAGATCACGCTTTGGTTTGGATTCGGTCAAGAGCATTACCTTCATTTATGATTCTCTGTTTATTATGTAATATGCCTCGATTTATTCCAGTCGTGCTCCATTTCGTATATGCCGGCATTCAAGTTGTACCGTCGTAGTTGGCAATGAGATAAATCAATAAAGACTGAAAAATCACTCATTTCGGGTAAAAAATAGTGGTGCTGCAACAGTACATACTTCCTTCCATTATTTTCAAATATTGCAATTTTTGAAAGTTCAGATTAACGAAAGTAAGATCTGCACCAAATTCTTAAGCGTCCTTTGCTCTATCCTTGGAACAAATAAAGAAAAAGTGGTTTTAGTATTTTTTAAAGAAAATTCCATTAATTTGAAGCAAAAGTGACGTGAAAACTCCTCTTTAAAAATTATTTTACCTTTTTTTTGAAGATCTCATTTTTAGGACAAATTTTAAGACGATAATCTGAACACTCAATATTGTACTTTCATAATGTTATATATTTGCAGTTTTTGAAAATGCAGAAAGTACAACGGTAATAAAACCCACTTCTTTCTTTTAAGGATCACTACTTCTAACCGTAAACAATTTTAAAGAACAAACATGGAGCGGTTAAAAAAAATTAACCGCTTATAATGCGCGCCACATAACACGAAATTTTCTCATATTTTTGAAAAATGGAACATTAACTAATTTAAATATCTGTCTTTAAGAAACTGTTTTCAGTAATGAATAATTTCTATCTTAAATATTATTGTTGTAGGAAGACCCCCACCAAAAATTGCAATTTTGTGGTTATCAAAAAGTTTGTGATTTCAACAAACGTGCCGCATTCTTTTATGCGTTCTTTATGATATTCGAGGACAAAGTTTAATAAAAAAAAAATTGGTTCTATTTTTGAAAAATTGAAATGTTTTCGAGAATTTATGGAACGTACCGTCCAAAATCAAAATATACATTTGAATACACCAAATCCCAGAGTTCATTCAGATTAATCGGGAAATATCAATTTGGAATAAAATCGGCCGAACGGTTTGGGCGCTAGTGTTGACCACAGACGAACAGAGAGATTTTGCCGTCAATCAATTTTTCGGGCACAAGGACCCATATAATATTGATTCTGGCTATATCACGCGTTTATCCCCTATTTTTAACAACAGAATTTATCCACTTTTTTCTTACCAGGGTCCGGCAATAAAAGTTTTTCTGCTGAAAATTCGATTTCATAACTTTTTCATCTTATACAATCACAGCCGTGAGGGCGAGAAGGTAAAAATTTAGAATAATTATTTAAACCAAAATTGTTTAAAAATAAAAATTGCCTATTTTTAAACAATATTTCTCTAAAATTACACATATGTAAAATTGTACATGCCATTGTTTCAATATCTGTCTTTAAAGAACCGATTTCATTATGGAAAACAAATCTGTATCTTCTACAGTGGGGTTGTATGAAGGGACCCCAAAAATTTATAATTATAAAATTTTCAAAATATCAGGGATTTAAACGAAAATGAAATAAGCATAATTAAATCTGTTATTTTTTAATCCCTTGTCACTCCCTTTTTTGTATTTTCGCTTTTTGTGAGAAAATTGAAGAAGCAAGATAGATGCATCGTTTCATGTGTAAATTCCACAAATCTGATTAATAGAAGGGCGTCTAGTACACAGCAAAGACTTGGTTTGGTTTTTGAAGTCTGTATTTGAATAGCGGGGTATGTATGACTGAGTATGTGTGAACTCATGTATAGATTGTGTATGACTGGGATATCACGGACAGAAATATTGGTAGAAAAGGATTTTCAATAGGAATATTTTCCTACGTACAATCATAGAAACATATTTCAAGCAACTGTTTATAATTTTATATCACTCATGTATATTAAATGGGAAAGCTTGAACAATGTTATTTTGTTACTTTTAATGTTATTGCTCTATCGCTTGAATTGAATTATTTTCGGGATAAAATAGTGGAAATCATGTTTGTCAACTTAGGTTTTGTAAAACAGGCGGCATTAGGAGGCTTTGCCTTCATCATTGTCTAAAAGTTTAAAAAATAAATACAAAATCTTAAAAATTAATACCACGAGCTATTTTCTCATCACACGCAATCATTAAGCAAAAAGCAACATATATATCGAAATGACGGGTAATAGTATTATGAAGTAGGCGCGACAAAAAGTAACTACGAGAAACATTTGTCCAAATTACTACAATCTGTGTTGTTTTTGTTTGTGACAAGATATATTTAATAGTCATTCCAATGCCCGAATACATTAAGGTGTCTTTATACTGATAGAATGGCGTTCTGAAAACGCGAAGTTCAATGTTATATAATTGAATAAGTGTTCTTCTTTACCGAAACAAGAATTCATACTATACCAGGGTTGAAATTTATTCAACGTCAAATGAACGTTAAGAACACTACTGATGTGTAATTGATTTTAAATTATCCTGTTTGTACCGGAACAACCTATTTGATTATTTCAATATATGAATGGATTTAATTGTTCGTTGCTAAAAACAGGCAATGCATGGTGCAGTGAAGTGGAAGTGATTTCTCACCCCTCTCTCTTTTTTCTCTTCCGTAGTGGCAGTAGAGATATTGTGGTGACCAATGATTATTAATTCGGGATAGCGGGGGTATCAACCACAAAGTAGTTTATTATAAATTTAATTATTGACTAATTATACCCACTCTTCTATTTCCTCCTTCAACTTCCCTCAGTTTGTCTATGTACTACGTACGACATTCAAGATGGCGGCCACTTAGGACCGCCTACGTGTTTAATCCATGTAACTTGGACCTGTACTATATTTATATAAAGTTTAAAGTGTTCTTTTGTACTGTGTATTTCTTCTGTATTCCTTGGTATATTCATAAGCTTATTTGTTCGTTTTTTTCTTTATTTAGAGCTACGGATGATGCGATGGAGTCCCGAAACACGTGTATGACATAGTTTTCTGTTTAATAAAATTCATATTGAAACGAATTACTTTGTGGTTGATATCTCCGCTATCTTGAAGTAATAGCTATACTAATGTGCTTATTTTTGGTAAGTTATACGTGTAATTTTAGATGCAATTTTTATCCCTAGGTACTTGTATTTGCATTTGCGTATATATGAATAGTGCAAGGATATGTTTAGGAACATCTATGCGTGTGTAAGAGTATATTGAGATGTCTCGACATCCCACGTGTGCTAATTGTCATAACCCCACGCTTCCCGAAGCTCTCCCCGCCCCCATCTCCCCGTCACATTAGCTACGCGCAGCTGTCGGCTGACCCAATGGGGTTCGAAGACTCATAAAAGTCCACAAAGGGTGATAGAGTCGCCCTGCCAAAGCCATCCTCCACTTGCAACAAAGAGTCGACACCGACCTTCTGGGACTCCCGTCCCCAAAAGCAAAGAAGCCTCTCGACCTTCATCAAACCGTGCCTCGCTCGTGTGACACCCGCGTTGCTGTGAAAACTCAGATTATCTTAGTCTCGCAAATGCCCCCTTTGCTAATCCCCTGGGACTAGCTGTAATTCTTCACCCAGAGCGTCGGTTCCTAGTAGATGTACCCCCGGCTCCCATCTTCAACAGTAGCTAAACAATAACAACCTATTGGAACGATCAAACTATGTAGGACATCAAAGTTGGAACTGGGCCGACCAATAGGCATCCATAACCCCATAGAATATTCTAGAAATAGCTAAGGAACCAATAACGGTAATGAGCGACACACTCGTGACCAAAGGGAACTCACACAGGCGGTCTGAAATCCATCGAGAGAGGCAGATGCTGTCTGAAATCCATGGAGAGAGATTGTTTGAAATCCATCGAGAGGCTCTTTTTGATTTTCAATTCAATTTGATTTGATCAGCAAAGACGCATTTCTTTAAAAAAAATTCGAGATCTGTGACTATTTGAAACCTCAACTTGAAGGCTACAATGTTTTCGCTCCACCAGATGCCATCCTCTCTGGAATCGGTGATTTATTTAGAACTGTTGTCAAGCGAGAAAAAACTACGTCAACGGAATTTATTCCGTTTTTCGGACGAAAGCCAGAAGTCCGAAAAGCACTTGTCATGGTACGGGCAGAGTAACGTATGACGACTCTATTCAGAGAGAATAACACACACCTTTATCGTTGGTACGAGACCGAGGCCCTTCAATTCAGTCATTGGCGCATGCTGCGGACCCAGTACTGATCCAGACGCGAACCCGCGCCCACCCTTCGACTTGCGACGCCGCCCCTATAGCGGCATCACCTGGCGTGCCCGATGTGCATGCGAATCTAGGACGGCGACGAACAATTATCTACAGCGAGGTAACCCAAAATGTATCATCGTAGGCCCGTGTCCAGAATTAAAAGAATGTAACGCTAATGGACAAACAAGGGGATTGCGTAGTTACAAAGTCATTAAATGTCTATGAGTAATGTAATTTTGAATAAATATGTGCCCGCCATTCTGTCGGACAACACTTACACAATCAATTGAAAGTGTTTTTTAATTAATAAGTTAAGAGCACGCGCATCATCCCGACCCAGAGCGACTCACCCCTTGAGATCTGTAGAGTGGCGCAGGAAGCAGGTTGGTTTCGCGCATGGCGCCCACATTTAAATAAATTTAGCACGATCGACCTGATATCCTCCACTATGTCGAACACTCACGTCTGGCAACACATTGTAGGATCTCGCTAAGTTCGATACACACAAGTCACCGGCGTATTTTGACGGGAAAATTCGTCACAAAATATAAGTGTATACATAAGATGATAAACGCCTTACCTGAAGTGCTGTTAGAGATCACTTGCTGCGTCAGGTATGGTCGACAAAATGTGAGAGAATGCCTCGAAATGCTGGCGCTTCGCTGTCACACTCGCCGAGAAGTAATTCACAATGCACATCGGTCGTTCTCCAGAGCTAAAAACTTTGTGTCGATATTCTGAATTCCAACACAATTCAGTCACATGATGTCCTTTGCGTCACCATCTATTAAAGTATGCCGTGTTGTGGAATCCGAGCGTGGTTCGGGAGTAAACTGAGACGATTGAAACTTCTTATCACTGAATGCGCATGCTGGCAGGGATTCGGGGAGAGTTTTCTTTGTTTCTACATGCAGGCATTCAAAAATAGTGTCACACGGTGAGTGTGTTATATAATTGGGATCTTAACGTCCCTGCAGTGCTTTTTTTCTTGTTTTTTTTTCGTTCATGAATATACCACTTTGATCTTCAACACACTGGAGTGAATCAGTAATAATGATCAAGGACGAGTGTATTCCTTGTATATTTGCCAAATAAGGTCATGAGAAACCCTGACAAAGCTTTTACCAAAAAGGAACATTTTGGTTCAAATATCGTAATTCGTGACTCATTCTTCGCGTAATTTAATTTTCTGGGTTAAATTACCAATTCTATGGTTTGAAGACTTGTAAAATGATCCGGGTAACATCACTATTTCTCAGTAGCAAGTTTTCGCAGGAAATATAAAGTGAATGTCACAAATTCTAGGATATTCACGTCACTCTGCAATTGCGTAAAAAAATACGCCGTTGAAGCACGTACTTAAATTATGTTAATATTTTAAATTAATTATAACATGACAATAATAAAGAGACGAGCAATTGTGTTAAGTAAATGATTATGGTTTGTCTCTGATAATTTAATATCGTATGAAGTATTAATAATTTATTTCTATTTTTACATTTTATTGTGCTTATTTCATAACTGTATTGTAAGTACTGCAAGTACATTTCAGTTGTAATAGTTTACTACATAATTCAATAGTTGATAGTACTAATGAATTACTCGTTTCTGATGATTTCCTAAAAAACGGGATTAACTTTTCCGAAGTTTTTCTTCCTCAAGTGAATTGCATAGTGTTTCGGATTTTGATGTTACTACACTGATGCTACTACACTGTTTTCATCGATAAACCTCGCTGCAATGTTAATCGTGTGCTTTCTAGTGCCAACATCATTATAATGCATCCAGAATTCAGTCAAGCAAAAACATTCTCCCCAGGCTGCCAGTATTCCGTCAACTGAAGACGATTTTTTAACCTTTGTGAAGGTCATGGAAATGAAAATTATTTCGGTAAAGTATTACATAATAAAACAGAATAATATTGTATTTATTTCTATTTCTTGTATGTGATGTATATTTTCATGTAAAATCAATTATGATAACTTTTTTTACATATTTTTTTATAAAGTGTCAAAATATTGGTACTTCGAAGAGACTAGATAATTGCTGACCCTAAAACTTCACATTAAAAAAATATATTGTCGTGCGTTTTCCTATTTGAAAGCAAATTACTTTTGACACGATTTTATTGAAAACGTAGAGAAATTTTGTTTTTCTGCTTACCTGATCTATGTATTTGTATTTATAATTATTTACTGTGGTTTAAAGGCCACTCAACTCCTGAAGGTTTTGAGGCCCATGAGCAGATGAATAACTGAGTCGATGATAGCGATAATAATCGTGCTTAAATGAAGATGAATTGGAAGCCTCTAGGATGGCTCATAGGTGGCGTAATAGCTTCCCGTGGCGTAATCCCGGATTCGATTCCCGATCGAGACAAAAATAGTTGTGGCTTTCCTTAAAAAATCGGCCCAGTTTCTGTAACTGAATGGCGAAGAAAAGCTCACGCAGGCGGAGTTTGCTAGTTACGGTGAAGGCAATACATCATGTTCACCACATGTCTCCCTCACCCTTAATTGTGGGAACTTAAGCGTGGGAATTAAAATAGACCCAGGCATGGGTGACACGGTTAGCTAGCCGGCAAAGTCGAACAATCGACCGAAAATGCCAAACACATACAAACATGCATACACACATACAATAGAAACATACACACACACATACATGAATTGATGGCAAGAGAAACGGAGAACCCTGAGAAATCTTCAGAGAGCTCGCTTTGACCATCACAAATTCCACATGGATTGGACCGGGATCGAGTCCGGACCCAGCAATAAACGGCATAACGCCACGAGCTCTCCTGTCTGTTAAACAATTGATTGGCTAGTAATCATTGATGTTAGTGAGGTTTTTGTCGCGAATGTTTACAATAATAGATTCTTATTATTTTCTTTATTTCGTTCTTAGCAAATTTTGTGACAATTTAAACTCACATTTTGCTACAACACTATTTTAAAAAATCATCTTGAATTCACAAATCCGTCCACCAAAGCCAGAGCACACACTTCAAAAATTATCACTAAACATGTAATTAGGATAGATTCTTCAAGAATCATCGAAAGCGAGCTACCAAAACCCATGATTTGTAAGCTATGAATTATCATGGCGTAATATACTGCAGAAGACAATCGTTGGAGATCAATGCCGAAGCAGACAAGTTGTGTATTTCGACAATTCCAAAGGCAGATTCTCTTCAATGTTCAAGATGAACAAGCAAACGCCGACACTCTGGTTCGGGCTCTTGCAACTGAAAAATATGGAACAATTTGACAGTAATATTTGTAGTAGTAAGTAGTTTTCTGTTAATTAGAATAATATTGACTCTAAGAAACGATTGGTTCAGGGAATAGAAAATATGATAAAAAAGGGTTTAATTACGCTTTCAAACATTAAAAAAGGATGTAAAATGGAAACTATACGTATTATTAATATTGGTATTGGAAAATAGTTTTCTCTCAGGTCCAGTGATAAAATTCATGATCTATTTCATTCTAAAAAAATAATTTAACATAAAATAAATTATATATTTATTATATTCACGATCATCAAATATATCTCAAACAACTTTGATTACACAACAGTTGGAGAGTGCAATATGAATATTTGAATATACAAGTGTCCCAAAAAGAGAAAATAAATTGAGAAATAACCGAGAAATAAAAAAGCACCCAATTTACACAATTATTTTCTCAGTTATTTTCCGTTTTTGAACAAATAGATCAATTTATTTTGTAAATAATAAACAATTTACATGTTACTGGAGTGTTTATACGCTTCTAAAATGCAAATTTTTGACTAGAAAGCATTTCTTCAAACCAACTTTTGAGTGCTTATTGCAGCTCAGACATTCGAAATATCCAAGTAGTTTATTAGACAAAATATGCTTAAAATTGTCTTAAGACCTTATTTTCGTTTTCGATGTTTCCTGGCCGGACAGCCTACATTAATGAAGGTGAGATACAGTGAACATACGCTGCTAGTATGACTAATAATAGGGAATATGCTCATCATGTTCAGTAGAAATTTTTTGATGAACTTAATTTCTTGTCTCATTCTGTTGGAATCAGAACCACCTAATGAAAGGAAAGCTAGTGATCCACGTAGTTTCTAGATTTGTTTTGTAACATTTGTCGTTTTCAAAAATTCATAGTTAAACGAAATCACCATTTTTTAAAGAATCATTTGTGCTATTCCAGTATAACATTTCAAGAAAAAATTCAGAGCAAGGAAAAGCTGCGCAAAAAAACGCTTGTATATGATGTTATTCAAAAATATAATTTTTTAGAATTGTATTAATTTATTTATTGATTTATTAAGGAAAATATCTCTATCAATGTATTTTTGCAATCACGTGCATACAAAAACACGCAATTTGAGTTTATGATGTGTCGTGCCAGCTCACCACTGAGTTACGTTTTCCAGGTTCATGAAGATTGTACTATGTGATATGATTTGCAGAGACAAAATTAATTTAAAAATGAGTGACATTTTTTTCTCATGTACACTTTTAATTGTTGGTTTGCGTGCTTCATCTAACTACATTGTGTTGGTAAGTTATACGAGATCAGCAGAATCGAGAATAAAGTCAGCGTTACGGAGGGCAGTTTGTAATGTTTCTACGTGATGTAGTGGTGTAACGTGTTTACATGATGTGCAGGTGTAAAGAATGTATGTCATTCTACCTTTCCATGATAATCACCGTTTCCCGATTGGTCAGTACCTTCGTGAAACTCCGTCCTCCGACCATCTCTGCAGTCACGTCCGCAAAACTCTAGGTTTAAAACAGATGAAACGGAGTAGTGGGAGGGCCTACTTAAGAATGGTGGAAAGATGGCGATCGTGGCTGTCTGCTAAACTTAGTACCTGTTTTGTAGGCTCAATAGGAATGTCTTTGTTTTCAAATGGGCTAATATGCGCGGCATTACGTGTTTTGGTTTGGGCGCGCTTCCTAACCTGTGTGCGTTGGGGTTAGTACGTGAATTGTTCGATGGCAGAGGACGGGTCTGAGGATCAGGAAGGCCAGAAAATTGGTTTCAATACCTAAAACACTAATTTTGTTTCCAGCTGCCTTTGGATGTGATGTCTGTGTCTTATATGCGTCACGGGTGCACGGATGAGAAGATTTGCAGTGTGGCCTGCATGCGTTAACTTGTGTATGATGTGAAATATCTCCTCTAGGCTTCGAATATATTCTTCTAAACTACTTTTTATAAGTGTGAGGGCTTTCAGAAAGTTGGCTTGGAGTGTGTAAAGAATAAGAAGTGTACATCGCATAGTAGCCATGTCACGAATACATTTTAATGTATGCGATAACATTGAAAACAAGGTACCTTTATTAACACTTTGAAAAATGTGAGATTTGTTTATTCAGTAGATTAAAAATTATGATTATGATATGAGTTTGCAGGAATATACTACCTACAAAAGAAATTGACTGCGATATTTTAGAAAGAGTTCTTTACACTATCCAAGGACAAAGTTTAATCAACAACGGAGCCATTTCTGAGAAAATTTTGAAAAACGTTGAACTTGTTTGTAAAGTACCCCCGAAATTAGAGTATCCGTTTTAATCTCACAGTGCCTTGTTTTAATTCAGATCAATACGTGAATATCAGTTTAGGGTAAAATAGTCTGAACGGTTTAGGCGTTGCCATGAACCACACACAGATGGACAGCCTGATTTTTTTGCTGTCGATCAATTTTTCGGTATCAAACCATGAATTGACCATACTTCTTAGAGAAATAAATATAATACGTATATGCAGACGTATACGCATACGTGTACGGATACGTATACTTCATACGCACTATGCGAGAAAATAAAAATATGAGTAAATTAGCGTAATTTTGCAAATTCAAATTTGCAGATTCGAATTTCTTGCACTTTTGTTACTCTGAGTGAGTTGCAAGTTGCAATACAGCAATAGTAACGCCGCACACTGCAGTTTGAAATTCTCAGATTAACATCTCATTTGCGGGGTTTCTTGGTGAATAGAACGTAGTTTTGAATTGAAGAATTAGTCCTGATGTATAGCTTTAAATGAATTAAATTTTGAGCCTAATGCGTTGCGGATGGTAATGGCTTTTAGAAGAGATGGCTTGAGATGTTTTAATATGGCCAGAAATTGCGGTAATACAATTTTGCGCATCTGTTACCGATGCGAAAAATTACGTGCTGTAGGAACACTACTATGTGGCTTATGCGACAATTTATTGAAACAAAATTATTTGAAGAAATATAATTTCCGCAATGTTTTCACGGCTCGTGCCCGCAAGTAATTGTAATTTTTAGTAGTACATTTAATATTAAAATAGTCATTTTTCATAGATTTATTAAAATATAGTATTTATTAAAATATTGTATTTATATATAAATTTCTTAAATATTGTTTACATTACATAAATTGTAGTTACAAAAAGTCAAAAATTAATTTTAAATTATCCACTTCAACAATTGCCAGTTTCCAATCACAGGGGCTTCGGCCCTGAGGCCTGAATGTAAGGCACTAAACACTGATGCTGCGGCTAGGAGAATCGCGCTAATGATGAGCGGCGGAACTAGTATTACTGGGAGCTGGAGAGGAGCAAAATACCGCGCGGCCCTTACGCACACCAGCAAAATATGTCATTAGTCCTAGAGATAGTTACAAAACATCGTTCATTCTGCAATTTCTTATAATTCTTACACGCAATGATGTAAACTAGAAAGAATGCTGCTGGAAAAGTTGAATTATTTTTCTGTGATGTCACCAGCCTTGAAAATATGTGTGGGTTCTGATTTAATGATGACCGATGTTCTAAAAGAATTTCGGGTGTCATCTATTCAGATGTGTATTGCAGAATTCTGGTTTTTAGTTATTCCTGAAATAAATAGAATTGGCTTTCCTTCGTGAACTGATATCTTCCCACATTCTATGAAATATAGCCATATTTAAGAACCTTTCGGACATGTCGTACGCAATATATGAAGCCCTCAAAATCTGTATCGTAGCCCCAAAATTGAATGATCAGTACAAAATTCCAGGCGTCGCGATTTCAGTCAGATCGGTCGGGAAGAATATGTTTGGGTGAAAATCTTGTATGTGGTTTATGCGATTGTGTTGTTCACCGCCAGAGAGGAGGAAAAACTGTCATTCACGTTGGAAAAACCACTATTTTGGAATCGGGGACTCACATAACGTAGATTATCGACTGTAACTACTTATAAGAGCAGACCGCCCGAGTTAAGCTACATTGCCGTTGTCTCTGCAGCGAGGTTCCAGAGTTCGAATCCCAATGGTTGCGTTAAAGATACACTGACGGGACTAAAGACCATAGTAGCTGACGGGCACGGAAACATCAATCAATCCAATTATGGGAACAAAAGAACTTTTTCCATAACTTTCTCTTTCTGGGAACTAGATATGAAAAAATATAATTGTCACCGAAGAATAGAAAATATTCTGCGGAGGTACAATGCGCATATAAATAATAATGATATTATAAAAGTCCCTGCTTTGTATATTGAATAATTTAAATTTAAATTGCAGGCAAAAGGATCAACTATAAGTTGGCCATTTTACTTCCATACTTTAAATTAAAAAATTGGGGAGTTAATGGATTGGTCACATTTCCGTTCAACATTAATATTATTGGACATTTCTGTACTTTTGCAGTTGTAGATTTATTATCTGTAGTATAGATTGAGAAGTTACCTTATAATGAAAAATATAATGTTCTCTTCCAATACACTGAGGTGACTTGAATCAAGGGATAGCATTATGCAAATATACAGATGGCAGTAGCATCTTATACAATAGGCATGAAAGGACAATACATTGGCAGAACTTCCATTTGAAACGAAGTGATTCATGTAAAAAGGTTTCTAATGTGATCATGGCTCTGTAATGGAGTGGGCTGTTTTTACAGAGAATGAACTGGGTCCTCTGGTTCAGCTGAAGCTATCATTGACCGGATTGATTATGTTCAGCTTCTTGGACACCTTTGCAGCTATTCATGGACTTTATATTACCAAACAACGATGGATATTTTTTATGGATGAAAATGTTCCATGCCACCGTCCCACACTTGTTTGCGAATTGTTTGAAGGAATTCGGAAAAATTCGAGCGAATGATTTGGCCACCCAGATCGCTCCACATAAATCCCATCGAACGTTTATGGCGCGTTATAGAGATGTCAATTAGCACACAAAATTCTGCACTTGTAACACTTTCGCAATTATGGACGACTTCAGAGGATCGCTCAGTACTTCTGCAGAGGACGTCCAGAGACTTGTTGAATCCATGTACGTCGAGTTTCTGTACTTCGCCGAGCAAAAAAAGGCCCGACGCGATAATAGGTGATAATAGGAGGTACTTCAAACTTTTGTCTTCTCAGTGTATTTCCAACATGCAATTTTCTAAAATTCACTGAGTTAAAAGAAAATTAGACCTGACCCAATTTTTAAAAGTCCTTTGCTGTATTTGTGGAACAAATTAAAGCAACAATTTTGCCCCAAAATTCAAAGATCAGTAACAAATTCGTTTATGAAAAAGTGTTTTTTATTAATTGCATTAATTTCAAGCAAAAAGCGAAAATGCTCTTTTTTCGAAAACAAAAAATTAAAAAAACTACATGAAATTTTTTAAAATTTTATTTTTTTAACATATTTTAGTTAAGGAAAAAATATCTATTTTATTGTACTTTTACAATGTTGATTGTTTGCAATTTTTGAAAATTCAAAGTTCAGCGAGAGAAAGCCCTGCACCATTTTTGAATCATTTCCATACGTTGTGAAAAAGCAAAGAAAAATGTAGAGCGTTTTTTATAAACTGTATTTTTATAGTTTGTCTTAATTTAAACCACAAACTACGTGAAAGCTATTCGTTGTTTCAAAAAATTATATCTGAACTCTTTTAAATATCTGAATTTTTAGAACTAATGTCATTAAAGACAAAAATCTCATCTACAATATTGTTCTTTTGTAATATTAACGTTCTGCAATATTCAAAAATACAGGAGTTTGCCAAAAATGGACTAGCACCACTTTTTATACAGTCTTTTGATAATGCGGGATTAACATTTAAAAAATTCGGGGCAGTTTTGAGAAAATAATTCTTTGAAATTGTCATATTTCGACAAACGAGGTATTTCAACGAAAACGGAAACCATGCCATTTTCTAAAGCGTACCGAAGGCAAATTTGAATAAATTCTAGAATCATTTTTGAGTAAATTTTGAAAATGTTGTTAAGGCTTCATGTAAAGGGCGCACAAAAATCCGAATATTTGTTGGAAACTCGCAGGACATGGAGTTCAGATCGATCTTGGAATATCAGTTAAGAAGAAAATCGTCTGTAAGGTTTAGGCGGTAGCGGTGATCACTGACGGATATACGGACAGACATATGGCAGTCAATAAACTTTTCGATATAACTTACGTAGAAACGTGGATTTTGACATTACAACGTGTTAAAGGAAGTAATATATTACGTATAAGATGTATCCACTTTTTCGTTATCAGGGCTCAGCAAAAGCTATTTTCTGTTGAAAAATCGTAGATTTCAGGCGCACGGTTTTAATATCATCTCTTCTTACAAAGTAAGGCGCGAAAGTAAAAATAGAATGATTAATGTGAAATATAATCTAAGCTAATTACATTTTAAATTACTCAATGTTCACACATCATTATTCAAGCAGTAATAGCGGTTTTGCTTTAAAATTTGATGTAACTGATAGAGTTTTTAGCATACAATTTATCATTTAGTATATTTCGTACTACGTGCTTGGAACTCTTCGCTGAGGATGGTTTCACCACCTGCGCGATGTTCAGCCGTTGCACGAGCCTTTGAGATAAACTCGACTTATCTGTTGTATATAAAACTTAGATAACTTTCTCTTTAAAGCTGGAAACCTACCAAGAAATCGTGACTGATTCTTGGTCAGTACACTGCGAGCGATCTTTGGCAAGAAATTGTCGGCAACTATGATACATGTAGACGTAAATTCATCAATAGGTGCCATGGTTTGGAAAAATATATTCACGTACTTATTACCTACTTTTTGTGGAATAATGGGCTACTTCTTGCTAAATATTTAATCTCAAAATGAGTTGGTTCGAAGTTAGGTAGCACTGTTGCCCAGCATAGAACGCCAGAATATTAGGTGGCATCTGAGAATGGGAATTCACTACCCCCAAACGACATACACAATTAATTTGTAACTGATTTACATAAAGTTAAAAAATGTTTAAAAAATAGATCAGAAACGCGTTCTATGTCCGTTTGTTAAATAAACTTGACTTTTATAGCAAGTGCAGTGTTTAATATTATTACTATAGCTTGATTAACATGAACTCGTTTTATAAAGGAGTTGTTCTTAATATATCCATCAGATTGTTCAATCCAATTTTTCAAAGATGCATTCAAAATCGCTTTGTGAATTTTGTGCAGATATCAGTATATTATCATAGCTTATATTATTTTACACATAATTTTTTTTTACCATTTTTGTTCTACTAGCTAATTTCATGTCATGATAGTCCTGATATATTTCTTTGTACATTGACATTAAAAAATGTGTTGTCTTTAAAGATGGCTTTTGTACAGGGATATCCCATCACTTGGTTTTATTAATATTTGTTTTTTTTTGTGTATACTTTTCGAAAACTGCCCTTCACTTAACTTCACTGACTTTTCCAGGGCGGATTAAATCTATTATGAAGGGTTTTTCCATTTTTCTGGTTTTCAATTGCAGTCATTAATTGTATAACATTTAACTGCCTCTAATATCCATTTATGTTATAGGGCAGGCATCTCTAATAGGCGGCCCGCGAAGCCTTTTACTGCGGACCGTGAAAGGTTATTTAGCCACAGTAAAAGTCCCTAGTAAACACGTCGGGCCAGAACAATGGCGCACGTGCACTGCCGAAGTCAACACCCCTTTAATGTAAAAACAGGTTAAGTTAAGAATTAAGGAATTCTTTTTCTAGTAAATTTAAAAATTTAAAATCATCTTAATGTGTTTCACTGCGTTATGCAGGGTTCGGCCTGATATCATGCATGGATTCATCCCACCATACATACACCGTTACAGAGCAGCCAGGCAAACTGCCGAGATTAGCATTGCGGAGAAGTCAGGTGTGGATCGTACGAGCAATGAAAGTATGGCCCGCAACCATATTAATGACTTCATTTGTGGCTCTTGAGCCCTTGCAAGTTGGACATCTCCGCTATAGGATATATATATATATATATATATATATATATATATATATATATATATATATATATATATATATATATATATACATTCTTGTCGTAATTCATTACTCTTTCCCGCCACAATCCTCTCATGTTCTAATATCCCACTTTCACCATATTTCTTTCAAATACTTTATTTTAATTTCCTAAAGTCCTTACTTTTCCACTTCCTCTCCATTTTAACGCGATCTACCCACCCAGTTCCTCCTGTATTCCACTAATTCGATTGTTTCCCATCCTGCTAATCAACAGATTTGAAGGCTGCATGGGTTAAGCTGAAAAGAGTAAATGTGAAATCTGGGCAATGACCATGTCCCATTGCGTTAGCGTTTGATGCAGTTTGCTTCTTACATTTTTGGCTACCCGGGATGAGCAGTATAGCTCTGAGCTATACTGCTGATCAGCTGCTGAAGAAGGCCACAGCAAGATGGCCGAAACGTCAGCACAATTGACCGATTCGCGGCTCATCCCGGATAGTTAAAAATGTATTGACACCGGCCGCAGAAGCTTACGAACGCAGTTTGCTTCTTTCCGTTTTCCAGTAGTACTTAGTCTGCAACATGCTAGAAACCAGATGATTTGAGTTTCATCTCTGCGCCACATGGAAGCTGATAATGTAATATTCGATAAACACGGTCGTTATGTTCTTGTTTTGTTCTGCATAGAAATGGAAATCCAATATCTTAATATTATAATTTATCGGTGCCATATGTCAAGAATTCTCGTAAATACGCACCACTACTACTACTTCCCCTTTTATCTCATAACATTTTCTGAAGGAATCGACTGTATCTGGCCTACGTGCTTCAATTTATTTCCAGTATTCTAAGATTGGATGAATGACACATTTGCAGTATATAGTCATCCGTATGGATCGGGATTTTATGTAATATAAAATCCCAAAATATGCAGTAAAACTTTAATAAATATGAAAAAAGTATGCACAAAAAACTTAAAATATGCAGTTCAAACGATGGAAATTATACAAAAGGACTGCCCCTAAGGTATGTATATATCGATTTAAAAAATAAAAAATATTTTTCGATTAAGATATATCGTAAGATGTGGTGGAGAATATATCGTGGGATGAAAAATAAAGCTTGAAATGTGTATTTGCCAAAATATATAAAGAAATAAAATAATAAAAATAACGATTTTAGCTACTTTTTATTATTTATATTAAGAAACGAATGAGCCGACCTTCATGGGTGAGGTGGATAGGGCATATGCTGACTCAGCCCCTTGGTCAGAAGGGTCGCGGGTTCGAGTCTCGCTGTGGGCATGGTTGTGTACCCCTTGTCTTTCAAGTGTTGTCGTGGAGGGCCTTGTGAGTCAGCTGCCCACAGACCGAGGAGCCCTCGTGTGTGTTTAGTTTAAATGTTAATATGTCCCCCCCTGAGAAACATAGTGACGGAGTGAATAATTGAAATCGATATTCCATAAAAGCTTAAAAAAGCCCCAGGAAGAAAATAAAACGTATGCATTTCAATTATTTTATTAAATCTATGTCGGCGATTTGAGAGGTTGTTTTTGTAAACTGAAAATCAAAACATTCCACTTTCACACTAGTGATAGGTGCAAATTTAAAGTTCAAAATGGATGTTAGAAGAATGTGATTTGAAAGGGCTCTTTATACTGTTATTGCCCAAAATACGATCAGTAGTCGTAAAAATAAGTAAATAGTTATAATATAGTAATAGATGGTCATAAAAATAAAAAAAAATCACTTAACAAGAATAAATCATTCTTTGCTTACCAGATAAATATGTTTTAATTATACTTTAATGATTACAAACAGTTTCGTGCTTGTGACGACATAGGAAATACGAATATAACAGAAGAAACAATTTTAATGAAACAATTATCTATCACAATTTTCAGTGAAATTTGTGGGAATAATACTTTAAAGATTGCTGGATTTTTTTCTTCCTCCTTTTCCTAAAAAGTATCTTGTGCAAACTCGATCAGACTAATCTACTGTGTTGGTCTCCCGTCATTGTTGCCTTAATCAGTTTTATTAATAACGTTAAAGTAGGTGGGGAATAAACATATTTCACTACAAGGGGTGCACGGTAGAGCAAGAGAAATATTGTATTGGAAGTAATGTTATAAGGTTAACTTTTTTAAATGTAAAATGAATACATCATTGATAATTTTAAGAGACCATTGAGGTTCGCAAATTTAGAAGTATTCACTGAATGTCAAAAGCACACACTTACCTGGTGAGCAGAAGTGAAAAATTGAGAAAGTAGTATAAGTAATGCGGCGAAACGTTACAGAACAGCCGACGAGGGTCGCTCAAAGGACACTCTCAGACAAAGATCTTGGCCACGCACTCCTCTTACATTGAACGGTGGCCTTGTAACGCAGCATGTTGGCAGCTATCGCGAGAGCTCATATTGTTGAACCAAAGAAGTCACGTGTTATCTTGTCCTCAGCAGTTCTTTGTATTGGTTGAGCAGACGGGCGGACCGACCTAGAAAGTTTGTCTACCATTTACGATTTAATTGCTCTGTAAATCATCTTCCAACATATGATATTACCACATTTCATTATTACTATTTCCAGCTGACGTAATCCGGCGCACATTGACTAGAATGGACTGAAACGTTCGCATAAAACGTCATGAGGAATTTTGTAAGAATCACGCATTCGAGACGTGGTAGCACATAGATATTTAATCTGATATCTTATTTAACTAAGCATTTTGAGAGATTTTAACACTGATTTTGTGACCGAATCTTGCAAAAAGAGCTGTTTCTGAAAGTAATGTTTTCCTTCAGTTTAGATATCGCAAAAAATGTACCTACCTTATATTTGGTATTCGTCTATTTTATACGTATTATGTCAAATTTATATTATCCTAACAAATTTAATTTACTTTTTTACAAATGCCAAACGTGTGTTCTAAAATTATATTCTAATTTCGTAATTTTTTTAGAACTAATAGTTTGTGTATCACAAATTATTTTTTATATTTTGAACGTATTCTTATTTTTAGTTAAAGCATTAATAATTATAGTTTTTCGCTTTAAATTATATGGGCATATTATTATAATATTATAAGGATATGTGGCAATATTATTTATCAAGGAGGATTATTCACATCATCAGGTAGACTAGAACAAATTTTGTAAAATAAGTAAAATTATTAAAATATAAGCAAGTCATAGTACTCATTAGTGTAAACATTGTTTACATTAGACTGATTTCCGCATTATACACGTTCCGCATTGAGCTAGTTTTACTGTACTTTGAAAACATTCTAAGAATAAAAATATCCAATTTACAAATCAATTTATAGATGTGAAAAATATTGACAATAATTATTACGATCTTAATTTAAAAAAATGGAAAAGTAGGAGTATGTAAATGCAAAACACATGGAGAGTACTTACCACTTTTGAACATAAGAATTAGCATAATAAAATTAGTTTTTTAATTACTGAAAAGTCATTAAAATCAGTGCGCTATAAGAAATCCATGATTGGAAAAGAAGCCGGTCGTGGAATGAGGCCCCACAGACTGTTAGAGGGGGTGGTGGTAAAAATACGTTGGGAGAAAGGGGTAGAAGGGGAAAACTGTTTAAGAAGAAGCAAAAATTTTAGACAATAGAATCATGGATACGAAGAGTTATTCGTGTCTAATTTGTCTTTATTATTGCCTAAAATGCAACTTCAATATCCTAGTATCGGTTTCTTATTAATTATAAATTTATTTAGTATGTTCTCTGTTTCTTTTCTCGATCATGTGTGATGATCGTTTAATATGTGTATCGTACAATTATGATTCTTTTTTATAATCGCTGGAATCTGATGCCACTTTTGACTCCTAACCTGTTTCTTTCTTTCTTTTCAACGCGTATTCCACATTCGATATTCCCATAAAGACTTCCTAAATCGAATCCTCCTTGATAAATAATATTGCCACATATCCTTATAATATTATAATAATATGCCCATATAATTTAAAGCGAAAAACTATAATTATTAATGCTTTAACTAAAAATAAGAATACGTTCAAAATATAAAAAATAATTTGTGATACACAAACTATTAGTTCTAAAAAATTACGAAATTAGAATATAATTTTAGAACACACGTTTGGCATTTGTAAAAAAGTAAATTAAATTTGTTAGGATAATATAAATTTGACATAATACGTATAAAATAGACGAATACCAAATATAGGTTGAGTGGAAGAGTGCGGTATTCCCACGCACTCTCGCGATAAGCAAACTCTTTCTTACAGAATAACTTTTTTATAAACTTCTCTTCCACGTCACACTACACACATTGTAATAGAAGAATTAAAGGTCGCACTGGTATTTTACATATTTCGTTGAGTTGTCTACACAATTAATAAACATTCATACGTTATTTCGTCTACTTTTGTCAGCTGTTTACGTTGTATAATTTTTTCCTCTCTTACTGAAAGCAAGGAGTGCCCTTCAGTCTGTGTGTTTGGTTGAACCCCGTCAGTTAACGCATCTCGTCTTCCTTTCACACTCCAAACCCAGTCCAGCTAACGCGGTTTGGCGACTGCCGAGACCCTTCACAAGGTCGACTTACGACTAGTTTTAATGTTTTCTAGTTCATTGAAAGGCATTCCACGAAACATTAGTGCACAACACAATACTAAAGGCTCAGTGTCAGAGCTCTAGAAAGGCAACCGTCGCTTTAGACTATTTTTTTGTCCAATCGACTCTCAAAATATTGAGTCGCTATAACAGATTATTCGCTAAGACGGTGGTCGTAAATTCTATTAAAATACGTTACAAATGCATCGTGAACCAGAGGAATTGGCATTTTCGTTGCACAAGCCAGTATGTCATTATAATCGTTGATAGTAACGGTACTTAAGTCTACGTGATTAAAAAGTATTTTATGACATTAATTCAAAAGCTAGTGGTGGTTTCATTTATTGGATGAGTTTGTATTATTAGATAATACTAATTTAAAAACAAAAAATTAATTTTAAACATGCAATTTACGTTTAGCCAAACCACTTTTGTCATACAAGTTGAGTGGCATTGGCATAAAATTTGTAAAAGGTTGAAAGGAGAAGGAAACGATAAATTCACTCTGAACAAAAACAATACACCACCGATTTACTCTTAGTTGGAGGAAACTGACAAACACAATCCACAATCACTCTCTTTGACGCAATTTAGTTTCAGTATAATGAAAACTGCATTTTTTTTCTCGCTCCGCCACCGGCGAACACTTTTTCAAACAAACAAAAATTCCTCTAAAAAGGTCCTTCCTCTCCCTTCACCCTTCATTCATCCCGCAATTTCACCAGCAATTTCCCGACACTAGTTATCGGAAAACGATCCATCGGAAACGCTCGTTGTGTGCTAATGCACGCATGAGGTAGAGAAAACGTTCTGCACGTCCGCATCGCGTTTTATCCCTAGCCTGCGCGCGCCGGCCCGCCTTCCGTGGAGCGGCTCGGCGGCGGGGCCTGCACCGATTGCATCCCGCGGTCAGCCGTTTACCTTTGTCCCCAGAAGGACACAGCCCGACTGCATCCCGTTTCCATTTTCTTCTTAGTATACGCATTGGGTTCTAAGTTTCGGTACGTAGTCTGCCTAGAATCACATTGATCGAATATAATTTATTATATCCTGTCTGTTTTGAAGAAAAAATTACTTGCCGTTTGGAGCACCGCCAACGCTAAAAATCACCGCTCAAAAGTGACTCACGAGCATCTTATTGCCCCGCTGTCTTAACATAGACAATTCCAAAGACTGTTGCATGTGTTTGAGGTTTTTTCCGCCCTGGTTCGAGAACACCTATTTGCAGTACTTGTGAACAGAAACGAAACTGAAATGTTTACTCTTTTCGAAACTCCGAATGAAGGAAACGGGATGCAGAGATACGCCTTCTCAGGTATCGAAAAGGGACAAGGAGTTAGCTAGGAAGCGCAGGTGAGGGGAAAATGACCGCGGGAAGCAGTCGGGCGATTTCCTGGCGGCGACGGCGGCGGCGACGGGCACTACGAAACGTGGAGCGAAGAGCGAAACCGGACGGCCCGAAGTCCGGGTGAGGCACAACAGGTCGGCGAGGGGAGGGAATGGCGGGCGAGGAGAGTGAGGGGGGCGGGCAAGAGGTTAAGCGCAGAGGGCTGCGCACGCGCCAGCCGCCGCCGCCGTCCCCACCTCCGCCCCCGCCCCTTCTCCTTCAGTTCCGCTCCGGCCCGCGGTCCAGCCGCGTCGCGACGCCGTTTCTGCCTCGGCGCGCCCGCGTCGCGTGGCGACGCCTTTATCGTCGTCGTCGTCGTTGTTCGTGTGCCGTCGCCTCCGTCACCGCTCCCGCCTCCCTCGACGCTGCTTGCCGGAGCGCTGTCGCGTTGCCACTTTCTCCCCCTGCCACCACGTTGTAGAGCACCGGCTTCCACGTGCTCTCGGTCAGATTTGGTTGGCCTTGACAGAAGAGAATGAGATTACTGTTTATTTCTATTAAACTTCGCAGTGAATTGTCTCTTTTGAGACGCTGTTTTCCATCTATAAAGTTTTTCAAAAATCATAAATGAGAAGACAGTGAAGTTATTGGAATTCTAGTCTGGTTGTGGCGAGACATTGTCTTGGGTTTCTCCTTTTTTTCTGAACATTTTGCGTCGCGGGAATTTCTACACCTGATGCTACTTTCCTCAACTGGTATTCAAATCAGATGACTTTCTTCTTCTTTTGTAAGTAGTATTCATTTATTTTGAATAGGATTAAGGGCAGTTATCTATTTCTGGAAATTGCGGTGATCTTTCTTCTGGTGAATGGTACTGTAATCATTAATGTATCAATTGTAATTTCAATGTCATTCCATTATTATTGTATATTCTGCAATTGTATGTGCTTGTTGGTGAACTATTTTCTAACATTTATTTCTAGGTGAACCAAATTGACGATTCGAAAACCTCGCTTGTTAATTTATTCTGATATTTGTTATTACAAGATACATTCTTTCAAAAATTGTTTCATTGTTGTTTTTATGCTGAATATCACACTTTTTAAAACAATGAGTCGTATGCATAAATTTCGAGTTTATACTCAATTTCTTTTCGTGAGTATGAGCATGAAAGAGAAGTAGATACTCCATCGGAATAGTATATTCTCATTTTAGTAAGAATAAAACGCCTGGTATAAGTAACGAGTACATACTCATGACAACTCGAGTTTGTTGTCATATTTTCTAGGATTTTATCCGCGAAGTTACCTGAAATATGGATGTTTAGTGACGACTCGATCAATAGCTATCGATACTATTTTACCACATGATTCGATCATGAGTTTGATTTTCGATGCGTCTACTGAGTTGTTCGCAAATTGTTGGTACGTGTGGGCTTCAGTGCGATAGACGAAATTTCTTTTGTAGTATCGAAATGGATGTAACTTTGAATGTTTTTGTTAACTTCATTAAGGACCCCGTTTTTTTTCAAAAAATTACAAACTCCGTCCGTGAGTACGGCTAAAGTAGATGCTATAAAGGTCGAAATTGCGGCAAAATCGCGGAAAACGCGTATAAAAAAGAAGATCGATAAAAAGAAATCGAGAAACCAGAAACTTATTTTTAAAGACTGGTAAAAGGAGCTATTTTGGTTAATGGGAAGAGAAACAAATCCAATAGTTAATCGATTGGAAGGTATGCATTGTATTAATATTCAGTATAAAACAGTATAATTTACAGTGAGTGTAACTGATTTGGCAAAGATTAACACAAAAAATTATATGTGCAATTTTAGTTGGAGTTCAGCTGTTGGTGCAGCAAGCTTCATCGAACTTTCTCCAAATTTCAACAAGTTGATGTGGATACAGATATATTCACGTTAAATAAAAAAAACGGGAGATTTTATTCCAGAAGAAGGAGTGAATAAAGTGCCAAGAGAAGTCAATAAGAATAAAGTTTTGGAGCAATATGAAACTGAAGAGACACAGAACCTAACAACCGCCGAATTGTAGAGGCTTGTTCTCTTAAAACAATTAAAGGTTTTCAATTTAAAAGAACAAAAACTACTTAAAGAATTAAATAAATGAATTATCAATTCCATTTCGAAAAATAATTTGTGCGGTTGTGACTGTGAAAGGTCTTTGAAAAATATGAAACTCAGGAGATGCATCACCTCACACATGCAGAACTGCAGATTCTGTTTTTAGTAAAACAATCAAAAGTTTTTGGATTTAAAACAACAAAAACTTACCAAAGAATTAACTAAATATGTTATTTACTTAATTCTTATTAAATGAATTATTACTGTAATAATTAATTATAGTGTAGTAATAATATAATGTTAATTAAATTATTTAATTTCATTTTGAGGAATTATTTCTGCAATATTATTTCTTCTATTGCCATGCCTCCTTAGGTTCTCTGTTTCTTCATCATCAGCTGCAGCAATTTCTGGTAAGTCATCCCAAAAGTCCTCAAAAAAAATCATTTAAATATTTTGTAATGTGTATCACACAAGCACAAATTATCAATTTTGGCTCTTTATTTAAAGATACACGCACTTTATATTACACTATTGAAAACCGTTTCAGGTTAACAAAACACCTTTCAGTAAAAACTCTCTTTTTAGCTGTTTATTATGCGCTTTTTCTGCTCGAGTGTGTGGATTTTTGAAAGATGTTAACAAAAAAGTTCCAACGCTGTAACCTGCATAACCTAAAAGAAGTTCACTGGCATATTTACGATTCATGATCTCATAAATAATGAAATTTTTAATTTGCTTGAATCATGCACTGAACCTGGATGGCCAAGAGATATCTTCGCTAATGAACATTTCATGTGCATTACATGTGGCCTTGAGGTTTGCCTATCCTTTTCTAATAATGTACTCGTCATCATGCCTAGCTGGTTTTATTATTGCCACAGGAGCTACATTGCTACATTCAATAGCAGCAGGAAAATTGTATTTGATTTGCCATTTTTTCTTCGCTGCGTTTATATCTTTTTTACTCTGTGGGAACTTAATCCATCGAGGTGCCACCAATATTATGCGCTCCATAGCTTTACACACTTTGGTGAATTCCAAAATCTACACCAACACCGTACCGCAAGCTTGCATCACCGACATCTCACTGAAAAGTTCTGGGTTTTATGTCATTCGGTCAAAGCACCCTCTCTTGTTTCAGTCTCCATAAATATATCGAGAAGTACGTGCAACATTTTCTGCGGAGAATCTGTACAAACTGAAATTCCACCCAACAACTACCCTTTGTGATTTGTACTCCTTCTGTCCAACATAGCTCTTGCGGAGTGTTACAACTTGTTACGGAACTATATTGGTAAACCCTAGTCAATTCTGAGCAATGTCCGAGCTGTCTCAAAAATGTAATTAGAATGTACTTGTAAGTGCTACGCTTTTATTCGTACACTTCACGAGTATGTACTCACGCGAGACTAGAAACACGAGCAACTACTCAAATCATCTCTATGATAACAACATAGTCCTGAGGGAAATAAGACCTTGTTTATTATTATTATTATTATTATTATTATTATTATTATACTTTGAAGTATATACTCGAAAAATACGATAATTAAGTATAAACTTTCTTTTATTCATACGAAGAAATGTCTATAGAAGTTTGAAGTCGTCTATAGACAAGTGATTTAGGTGTACAATCTAGTACATGTATTTGAAAATGCTATGGAAGATAATTGATTGAGCAGGTGAATCTCTGGAGTCATGAATGTGACATATTTACATTGAGGAAGTAATCTTTCACTGAATGAAATTAATTTTTGCATCCATTTACGAAGATTGTTTTTAATTTTTCCTTTACGTCGTATAGAGAAAGTTATGTAATGCTGCGGAAAATTGAATTCGAAATTTCAACGGAAACATATTTGATACCGAAAAAGTGTTTTTTAACGTCGGTCTGTGAACACCATTAGCACCTAAACCATACGTACGATTTCTTCCAAAATGGATATTTCCTAGTCGATTTGGCTCGACTCGAGGCGTTACGATTTTGAAAAACATTCTTCAATATTTTACACAGAATAGGCTCCACATTGTTTCTTTAAACTTCTTGAAAGAATAGAGTAAAATACACTTATAAAGATGGCATAGGTTCGATTGTCACGGTTTACTACAAATTTTTGAAAATTGCAAAATTGTGAATTTTTTCAGCGTCTTTCTTAAACTACAAAATTAAAAATAGGGAATGTGCTTTCAAATGAAATTAGTTCTCCATAATTAGTTCTTTCATTAGGGCCATGTACATTTTTTGAAAATTTTAGTAGTTTTCACACAATATTGGGTAGAATATATACAATTTAAAAAAACAACTAAATCAAAATTTTCTCAAAAACGGCTGCAATTTTTTTCTTTAAACCTCTGGTAACGATAGTCCATATTGCTCTATTGCTTTTTTTTAAAAAAATACAAAAGTCTAATTTCTTGACTTGTCTCTCACGTCCTTAATATTTACATTAGCGGCGATTTGTTCACATCATTGCGTTTCAGAGTAAATGTGCTTTATATAATGTCAAATAATGCTTTTCGAAAACTCAGAAGTTTTTTGTGAAAACGAACTCAAAATTCCGCATTTTCTGAAACGCTCAAACCACATTTTCTCAAAATCGGCTCCAAGTTTTTTCTTTACACTTTTAGTGCATATAATGGTAATTGCTCACTTTGAGATGACATAAGATTCATTTCGCCGTATAATTTTGTTTGTACAAAAATTGCACAAATGTATTTTTTTAAAATATTTTTCACGCCGTTAATATGCACATTTCGAGCGATTTGTAAAGACTATTCCATTTGTAAGTGCAAGTACTTAAAAGACTTCCATTCATATTTTTCGAAAACTCGAAAATTTTCTCTGAAAAACAGCTTGAAATTTCGCATTTAAAATAACGTTTAAACGCCATTTTCGTAAAAACTGCTCCAAATTTTTCAATAAAAATTACCTTTTAGGACATGATTTTACCCTTCTTTGATATTTTTAAAGCAATATTTCGATTCTACTATTAGTAAAGCGCAAAATCAAGAAATTGAAAAAAATGTTCTTAGGCGACGATAGATGGCAGCTGCCAAAAGTATGTGGCAAGACAAAAAAGCTAGGAGAATACAAAGAAATTAGAAAACTAACTAGTACGAGAACGTCTGCGCCATTCTGTAGCACCAATAGGTAATTTATGTAATGAAGAAAATAGTATTGTAAATATTTGTAAAATAGCCTGTTATTGCTACTACTGTCGCTGCTGTTATTGTCATCATGTAGGATATATTCTTAATATTCGATACGTTGGACATTTCACTTGAAATATATTAATAAATTGTGATATCTAAAGCAACACGCGGAACTGTTAATGAAATTTTGGGAGATATTTCTCGTCTATGAATTGTGAGCTGTCAAGTTAATAAACATATACGAACTTTTCTCAGGAACACGGTCATCTGAGCTGCCGAAGAAGGTTGCGATTCTATCTCTTCTTTCTGCTGTTTTCCATTTTTATTAGTGTATAGTTCGATTCCTTCAACTTTATTTTTCCTTATAGTAAATTTTTACTCTGAAAAATTTCTCAATTGCTTTTGACAATTTGTTTAGTTCTTTCCCGTATACGTACGTATATATACGGAGTAATACCTTGGCAAAGGTTGATCTATACTTTTACTGTTCTAGATATTTCTATCTTATTGTAATGCATTTCTAATTATTAGATCTTAAACCATTTTATATCTTTTTTTTTATATAGTGAGGTCTTTTAGTACTTAAGCGTTAAATCGTAAAAAATTATACTCTACAATCACTGGTGGAATACAAGTAAGCTCTAAAGTTATATCCAAATTCACAATGTGCTTGTAGTCAATGCAACCGACTCAGAAACAAGCGTTGAGACTGAAATCCTTGTTGTAGTAAATACTTTGTGTTCATTATTAAAAAAAACCCATCAAGATAGAGTATAATACACTAAACACATGGACAAAAAACCATCTACATTTACAATTCTTAATTTTGAAGAAATGAAAAATAGAACTCTTACTTTCTCGCTTTACTACGTACTTGTGTTGTAAAATGAAAGTATTGTAATAATGCGAAAAATCTATTAACGGCAAAAAATCTGTCTGTCTCTGTATCTATCTATCGCTCTGTCTGACCGTCTCTCTGACCGTCTCTCTGACAATCTCTCTGACAATCTCTCTGACCGTCTCTCTGACCGTCTCTCTGACCGTCTCTCTGACCGTCTCTCTGACCGTCTCTCTGACCGTCTCTCTGACCGTCTCTCTGACCGTCTCTCTGACCGTCTCTCTGACCGTCTCTCTGACCGTCTCTCTGACCGTCTCTCTGACCGTCTCTCTGACCGTCTCTCTGACCGTCTCTCTGACCGTCTCTCTGACCGTCTCTCTGACCGTCTCTCTGACCGTCTCTCTGACCGTCTCTCTGACCGTCTCTCTGACCGTCTCTCTGACCGTCTCTCTGACCGTCTCTCTGACCGTCTCTCTGACCGTCTCTCTGACCGTCTCTCTGACCGTCTCTCTGACCGTCTCTCTGACCGTCTCTCTGACCGTCTCTCTGACCGTCTCTCTAACCGTCTCTCTAACCGTCTGTCTGTCCGTCTGTCTATGTCTGACCGACGTCTTCTTGTGGTCGACGCAAGAGCCTAAATCGTTCAGATGACTTTCTTCAAAATTGATATTACCCGATCGATCTAGGCGAACTCGAGTTTCGACAAATTTGAAAGGGATATTTTGATTTTGGGAGTACTTTACGTACAGCTTCTAAATAGTTTTCAATCTTTTGTCAAAAATGTTTCTAATTTTTTGTATAAAACTTCGACCTCAGCGTCAAGGGCGCTTAAAAAGTGGTGGTCTCATTTTTTTAAATCCCTGTCTTTTCGAAATTGCAAAAGTTCTTAATATTTTCCGCGTCTTACTACAACTACAAAATTGAATATGGAATTTTTTCATCAGAATTAATACAAATTTATGACGAATGTTAATGTGATTGTGTTGTTCTTTTTTTCTTATTTAATGTTTTAATTATCTAAAACTATTTCCAATGAATATTAATTAGACCTTAAATAAGCAATATAATTGAAATTTATTTTTTTATAAAATACAATACAATAAATCATGAACATTCTACAGACAATTTACTAGAGAAATTAATAGGCTACTAGAGATGCTTATTACTAATTCTTCCCTAAATCTTTATTTTTTTAGCACAATACCGAGAACAACGTCAGGTAAACCAATAGCAATATTTGAATGAGGACACTAACGTGAAAATGACTGTTTTCACTCCATTACACTTTTTTTTTAAGAGACCAGTTGATTTGGTTGTTCACAGTTGAAAAAAATGAACTTTTTTCATCGGTATTCGTAATTGTTTAAACGTTTTCTTTTCATCTCTCCATGCGGACTTTCATTACCATTACTTGCGAATTGCTTTCTCATTAAGTATCGTGTGACGGTCGACGTATTTTAGAGATGAATACATTCTCCCATTGAAAATAAAGCCTTTGTGCTTTCCTACCCACTACATTTATATCCTTTCATATTTTGTTTATTGTCTTTTCGAAACGGATAGCGTTGTTACAAATTCTGTTATATCTCTGGAGAGCCCGATTACTCGAAGTAAACGCAGCTTCATGACGTGGTGATTACTTACGAAAAGTAATTTCTTAAATATAATCGTTTCTCTTAATAGTTTGCAATTATTCTCACGTATAGTGCATATCACATTGTATAAATATTTTGTGACGAATTTCGATGGAATACAATTCAAAATATCAAAACTTACTATCAATAAAATTCACAGAAAATGACCAATACAACGACCACTATCCCATTTGTACTGTGCACAATACAATATAGTTTGTCTTTACTGCGAGAATGTGGACGTTATATCAACGACCGATTATTATCTACGCTCCCTCTGAGAAAAAATAAAATAATTTTTATTTCTTTTTATCTTGACGCCCAATAAATGATACGATTTTGTTGCTACATGAAAATATTTAAAGTGCTCTATTCCAGAAGAATTCATCATTGATATAATTGAAAGGAGTACTTAAATATTTGAAGTATGTTTCTTATTTCTTGGAGTAATCCTCCGTTAAGTTAATTGTTGGTTTTATAAACGTTGCAGTCATTCCATTAATTTTATCCCTTCGGTCAGGAGCTCGATGTCGGTAGTGACGGGGTTTCTACGGGGTCGGTAGTCAGTTTTTTTTGACTGTCACTCATCCGAGAATTCGTGGTCTCCAAATGTTTAACTTCCGTAACTTAACGAAACGCAGTTTAAGCAATAAAAATATGATATTAATATAACATGAAACTTAATTTGAAGTGCATCATTTCCCAAAAATTTCCGTACTATTCTTGTCATTGCTAGTATTATGGCCTTCTGCATAAGTTTGTATACGTCTTCTTTCACACGCAGATCTTTAAGGCACCACATCAGATTTCCAGGGAAGACACTTGTGCTTGAGAGAATTACTGGCATGATGACATCTTTTCTCTCATGCTATTCTTTTTTATGGGTTCAGTGAGCTCAGAGTACTTTTTAAGTTTTTCGGCGTATTTACTTTGCTAGTATTAGGGATGGAAATATCCATCAGCGCGACATATCTCTCTTGTTGAGTACAACCAGATCTGGTCTGTTGTTCATTACTGTCCGGTAAAATAGTTCCATCACCATATAAACGCCATTCTTAGTTTTCCAGAGTTTGACTCTTAAAATATGGCACTTTAGCTTCAGAGGAAAATTGAAATTTCTTAACGAACTCGGCCACTGCGTCAAGTCGTTCTTTATAATCAGTACCAGAGAAATGTGTGCATCCCGAAGTAATATGTTGGATTAATTCGATTGTTGAGCAACCATATCGTCAGTACTCATTCTTCACCGTTCCATTTTTGACAATTAGCTTCAAATAGCTTCGTATCGTGAGAAATTGGTCCTGGATTGCCAGCATAAAACCTTCAGTTTCTGGGAAGATCTGTCCTGATGTGAGCCAGAAGTTAGACGCTTTCATGTCGACTTGCACTTGACTCATCTCAGGAGACTGTGGTGGTGGTGATGGAGGTGATGGAGGTTATGGTGGTGATGGTAGTGGTGGTGGTACTAGTAGTAGTGATGGTGGTGGTGAAAATTGCCTGGAGCCGCAGATTTAAATAAAATGCACGCCTCTCCTATCAACTCCGACTCTACTATCTACAAAAATCGTAGGTATGTTCGGTTTGTTTAGGTATGTTAGTAATTTTGCGCAAAAATACTTCGATATACAATTCCGGTCGGCCTACGGGGTTTCCATCAACAATCTTGTGTCTCTGCAACGCATATACTTGGCTTCCGTGATTTACATCAGTCGTAATACGTGTACGAAGACCACACTTTGACAACGCATATTTATGTCAAAATATTTCATCATAAAAAAACCTTGTAGGTTTCGGGAATCGAAATCGCGAAGTTGTAACCGTGAGGTTTTGTCACTATCAGTTGAGCCGCTACTTCAATCCACAATAATTACTCCGTGACCATTATTAATTTTATGGGCCTTACGATCATGACGTCAGAGGAAGTAGGTGGAGAGGGGCGGGCATTCACAGAGCGTCATTTCCTCCTGGTTCCAACTGAATGCAAGGAATACCGCGGAACACATCGTGACTACGCAAAGGCGTAATAAACTCTTCGATTTCTCAGTGCTGAACCGAAGGATGTTATGGCGGGATGCGAGAAAGCATACACAATAATCAATGTGTACAGAGTTAATTTCGGTTCACTTCTTAAAAATACTTCGAAAAAATGCTTAAAAATTAACATATGAATTTGGAATCAAAATTTTACAGAAAATTATAATGGAACATTACGATTTTAAAAAATATGAAGCATACATTAGTTAAAAATTACATTTTGACAACTTGTAGGAAGTTTATAAACATTTGTGATAACTCAAACACGGAAACAGGAAGGGTCAGGTAGCATGTGGCAAGGAATAATAAGAACAATACACTTCAACTTATGCTGTCGTTCGCTGTTAGAATTCAACAAACAATTTTGGAAATTCTCCAAAGAAGAAGGCTTACACGAAGCATTTGTGGCATCGTATATTTTTGTATGTAAATTGTGCAATACTAAACTTAAAACATTTTCGAAAAATATTATGACAAAGGCCTTCCAAATGACTCCACGCTTCGACAAACTTACGTCATCAACGTAGTAGTGTATATTCAAACATTAAAAATGCTGTTATAGAACTAGAATACTGTACTAGAATATATGGATTTCTAATGACAAAAAACTAATTCGTGTAATCGATTTATTAAAAAAGAGTTAGTGTATGTTTCACACTATAATAAACCTGGGCTAGTTTCTCATGTTGATACAGGAAAGGATGAGAATACATGCCCTTATTTCAGTGGCTTCAGCGAAAATCTTATGGAATTCCATGATGAAGAAATAGAGACCGAAATAATATGTCTATTTTCAAGCCATGTTAAAGTTACTGTCATCGTTGCTTTCATTTATCTTCTCCTTTTATTAAGGTAAACACCTGTTTTTCTTCACACTTCACCATCATGATGATTCAGATGTGGAAATCCAACTCTCGATCCTTCTTTTATTCGGTCTGCCTGGGTCCCTTTTCCCTACAGGTTTTGAATCTCTCGCAATCTTGATTAGTCTTTTGCTATGCGACATGGAAACGTGCTCATTCCATTTTCTTCTTCGTGTTCTTGTAAATTTTGCTATGTCTGTAATGTGACATTCATTTCTTATATCTTGTTTTTTAAATCTATCCCATCTTGTTACATCGACTACCGATCTTAATGTTCACATCTCTGATGTTCTAAGTAGACTCTTAGTTCTTCTATTATCGGCCCTTGTTTCTGCTCCATATGTTATTACTGGTTTTATCATATTTTTGTAAAATTTTACTTTGTTTTCTACATTAAGATATTTGTTTCTCCATGTCACATCTCTCAAATATCTTGATATTATGGCTCCTTTCATTAATTGCTGTTAAGTTCATTATGCGTATTCCCCGTACTTGAAATTTCAACTCCTAAATAAGTGAATTTCATTACGTGCTCTATTATTTTATTCCCACTATCAGTTTACATCGTATAGGCTTTTTTGAGATCACCATTGATTTCGTTTTTTCAGTTGAGATGACCATATTATAATATTCTGCGCTTTTCGAAAATGTTTGGAATAGTCCTTGAAAGTTGTCTTCTGAATCTGCCAATAACATTGCATCATCCGCATAACACAATATCTATATTCCCTCACTACCCATTTTATATCCTGACATTTCTTTTACACTGTCAATAGGCTTGTCCATAATTAAATTAAAAAGTTCTCTTTGATTTATAATATGGAATATTCTAAATGGGCATTTGGCAGAATACGAATGTATAGGAAAGTCTGATTCCTAACGGACTGATTCAGAGGGGTTCAGTGAACTAAATAATTATGCAGTTAAATCTTGAAGAACCACCAGCTCAAGTAAAAACACCCACGTATAATACGTGCATTTCATGACAGAGAGAAAGCAAAGACACTATACTGGACAGAATGGATAATTGGATAATGGATTGTAGAATGCACGACCACGATGTAGAATTAGGAAATGTAGTTCACGGGATTTGCTCGCAGTGAGTAGAAAAATTAAACCATTAGTTTGCCGAAGTTTCGGAATATATTTATTCCATCCTCAGGGCTTACTAAACAATTGTGGATATTTATAAACTCTCAACAACATTAGGTCTGGATGTTAAGTTAGATCCAGGACATATTGCTGTTGAGAGTTTTGTTATCCTCATGATATGAACTCTATGAGTAAAGTGTTTTTTCAAATACACTGTTATTATTCAATTTGCATTGAAAAATTTGAAGAACATTCTTTTCCCTGTTAGTGCAGTGTATGTCTATAATGGGGTAAGAACGTTGCAACCATTCTCAGACTTAAATGAGTGACTCGTTTGTAATTAATATTAGAAGTACCGGTATAAAAAGTGTATTATCGGCTTTGAATTGCAATTAATCATTATCGATAGGTCTGGATGTTAAGTTAGATCCAGGACATATTGCTGTTGAGAGTTTTGTTATCCTCATGATATGAACTCTATGAGTAAAGTGTTTTTTCAAATACACTGTTATTATTCAATTTGCATTGAAAAATTTGAAGAACATTCTTTTCCCTGTTAGTGCAGTGTATGTCTATAATGGGGTAAGAACGTTGCAACCATTCTCAGACTTAAATGAGTGACTCGTTTGTAATTAATATTAGAAGTACCGGTATAAAAAGTGTATTATCGGCTTTGAATTGCAATTAATCATTATCGATATCAAAATAATTCATTATTTGCAGGTACATAAATTGTTTATTACATCACACTAACGTGTGAGAAGTGTTCCGTTTTCTTGCTCTTCATCCTAAATCTATGTAGAACCATCATTAAGGCCAGACATATATTTCGGTGTATTTATTCAAGTAAAATAGTAAGTTAAAGTTATTTATACGAAAAAATTGAAATATAATATATAATTTATTATAATCTTTTGAAATCCCTAAATCTAAAGTCAAGGGAAAGATGTATTCTGCATTTTAAATCATATATCGATCCTAACTATATTGAAAATGCATTTCTCGATTCAATAAAATAGACTTATCGATAATTTAGTGAGTCGTTGGTATTGCATTAAACATGGCATTAAATCAAAAATCGCACCATCCGTACAGACACCTGACAGCAGTGGCATGAACTAGGTGTTGCCTACGAAGCATCTATACTGGAGTTCTGAGGGGGAGGGAGGCAGATTCCATGGAATGGGAAACCGTCTTCCTAGAAGCAACACCCGCCCTCGCCAACAGCCCCCAGGGACGCCCCATCGCCATGTGGACGGTCGCAAACGTAATTGCCCGGAGCCAATGTACTATTAATGCGTCTGCTCCGAGAGACGCGAGCGTGTTTGCGCTGATACATTGCCCATTCGTTGTATCGCTGTTTGCGGTTCCACCACGTCCCCGCTTCGTGACCGCCACGCCACTCTGCCCCCCCCTCCGCCACTCACTCCTCAATCCTCTTGCCACGACTCCACCACGCTCCCCACCCCCGCCATGCTCTCCTCATCCCCGCCACTCTTCCTTCACGCCTCCCTCCACTATCCCGACACTCTCCCGTTACGCTCCCCGACACTCTCCCGCCACGCCCCCCCTAGCCACGCCCCCGCACCTGCACCCCGCCACGCCAGGCGCCACGCCCCCTCACCAGCCACGACCCCGCTCCTGCTCCCCGCCACAACAAACTTCCACGCACCCACCTGCCCCTCTACGCCCACCCGCCTTCTCCTCTCGGCACCACTCGCAACCCCCTCTTCATGCATCCTGCTATGCCATCCTCCAGGCCCCGTCTCCGTGCCCGCTTCCCCCTGCCAGGCCCCCGTCACGCCTCCCACCTCGCATCCCACCGGGCCCTCCACCACTCTTGCCACATGCCCCCCGACTGCAAGAGTAGCGCGGGGGCGGTTGTATGCCGATGCGATTTGCCATATGAATTACGTTCGTGTCCAATACTAGCCAGAATTTTGCATGCATGAGTGCCTTACATCGCATATCTCGTGGGAATCGATGCACGGCAAACCGTGACGCAGTCTCCTTTCCGCAACCGACATCGGCGTCATTGCTTGTAGACGCCACCAAACAATAAAGGCGTGCGCCCGCCAGATATAATTTGCCGTCATAATTCATGAGAGAAATGTCTATCTGTAGAAACGTCTCCGAGATTGTTAGACAGTATATTTTCTATTTCTAAAATACTTTTTGCCGTACTTACACAGCAAATAATTTGTTCACTTTCACGTGGTACACCTTTTAAACTTCAAAATGAGACCAAACACTTTTAAGTTGAAAACAAGCACTTTCAAATTGGGAACGCTTTCATATTGAAAACAAGCTTGTTCAAATTGAGACCAAACATGTTCAAATCGAGACGAATCACCTTGATATTGAGAGAAAATAATTCTTTAATTTTCAGATCCACGGCATTAAAATGAAGGGAAAAAGAAAATTAAATAAAAAAAACGAGAAAGGAATGCGAATTAGGAATACGTTTTATTGTACCGGATAAAACAAAAATAGCGAGAGAGATTAAATCAATTAATCATATCAATTAAATGTAAAACATCTGGTATGAATCTTTGAATATGAGCAATGAACTTTGCACAGTTATTGACATTTATTGTATTGATATTGTAATTTATATTTTTTCTAACTCGCGGAGTCGAAATTCTATTCGAGATATAGTTGTTTTCTGCACCATATTTTGCAGCTACTCTGTAACTGTATCGAGTTCTTTTCTGCCGAACATATTTGCGACTTTTTTATTTTATTGCTATTAGTTTTCTCGGGCTCTCTTTGAATATCCTTAAATGTGAATAATAAACCGTCTAAATGTCATCTAAATGTTTCCGTAAACATTATATGAACATAATAATTTCAAGCTTTTCGTGAAACTAACGATAAAGTTCCTTTAGTGTAAGCCTTGGGTTCTTATCAATGTAACCAATAATTAATTCACGATATTCTTCTGTAATTTTCACCTTCGTCCTTCCACCTATGTGTTACTTTCGTATTGGTTCTTCACCCACCTGTAAGCAGTATATTTTTACTCCAAATGTATTTGCCAGACCTCTCCAATGTCCATTTTTGTTAAATAAGGCACGTATTTGCTGTTTGATGCTTTCTGCCTCCCTTTTTTAATGTAGGGCATATATTAATCTACAAGAAAAACTGTCTTGAACAAATAAATAGAACACGAAAACACACCCTGTTTTTTTCCAACTAAAACAGTTGCCTGTTTACTTCTCGTTTGGTCTTAATATGAAAATGATACGTCGCAATTTGAGTGTGATTTGTCTCAATGTGAACGAGTTTGTTCCCAATTTGAGAGTGCTTGTTCTTGATTTGAATGTGATTGGTCTCATTTTGAAGTTGAAAAGATATAACGGATTTACGGCTTGAGATCTGTTATTTAATCTGCTCTAACAGAATTTATGTGGTGTATTAAGTCATTGCATTCGAGTGGTATTATTTTCTGAAGAGTAAGACTCATTCGCAAATACTACTCATAGTTTTCATAGATTATTTATTACCAATATTTTATTTCGTTTATTTTTTTGGGAAATCATTCTATCATTGCATAATTTATAGCATTGTACACTTACGCATTTAATGAGAATATAATAATGTTAAAAATAGAAATTTGCAGCATGAATAATTTAATTATAATAATTAAACGAACTTTTATAATTTCTTAGTGGCAGCTTTAATTGAACATGCGCTATGTTTTTGTGATGATTTCATTGTTGTTCACAATATGGCTGTACGATAAGTTTTTAATTCATAACTTACTTCCAAAATTATGAGTTTTTCTAGTGGATGAGCAATTCTTTAAATGTGGCGATCCATAGAAAGCTTTCGGCGGGAAAAGTTAATATATTACTATTTTATTATGAACATCACACTTGTTGTCTAGAGTAATCTTCCATATCGGTAGATATTTTCAGGCTCGTTATAATTTTCTACGATGAAAATGTTATTAATTATTAAGTTTTAATTGGATTTTCACACTGTGACAATTTGTCAATATTGTGAAGTTGCCCAAACTCCAATATGTGTGTATATCAGGAGATTAAATTAAATTAGAGAAGCTTGCTAAAAGTTTGATTAAAAATTCCCTAATAAATATTGACTCCGTTAGTCAGTTTACAGCCAGGTACATTAACATTTGGCGGCTTCATACCAATTCAAATCTTTTAATGATTATCCATTCATTCCTCACTGTGTCAACAGATGTAACTCTGTCACTACTAATAGATACTCGTTCGCGAATAAAACAAGGCTAAGAAAATGATTTGTGTTTTAATGTATATTTCCCTAATTTACATTTTCATTTGAACGTATTTTGTTTCGTTTTCGTTCTTTTGCCTCGTTTAATCACGATTGGTTGCGGAAACACAAACAAAAAGAATTTTCTTTCCTTAGCCTTCCACTCCCCTTTTCTTTTTGTTCTATCGTTCCTTCTTATCTTCCTTACATAATTCTCTTATGTGTTCGTCTATTCGTGGTGGGAGTGGTTTAAATTGAAGATGAGATGTTAGCTTCTGAGACGCAGGGTTACAAGGGTCCACCTTCCTATTACATATACCTACTTATATGAGATGATTAACTCTAAAGCAATATTATAATCTTTTAACTTCTACCGTACCAACAAGTCATCCATCTAATGAAAACTCTTAACCAAACAAAACGCGAGATGTTTTGCCAATATACAAATCTTTAATTTTTGAAAAATCAGAAAACTTGATGAAATGGCTCCGATGCCGTTGAATTCCGTGTTTACTGTTATATCAGTAAAATAGGTTCAAGAAACAAAAAAAATTAATTCTACGTGGATTTAAACCTCAAGTTTCTGCATTTCGCGCCTTGCTAACTCTTGTATTATTCTAATGCCTGTATAAAGACCGAAACCGATTTTGAATATGATCAGTGATTGCGATACCTCACAAAACGTTCACAATCATCTCAAAATTACCGGAAAACTACTCATCTTTCGAACAGAGTGTACGTAAAATGATAAATTTTTATGTAACATGTCGCGATTCGATGTTCGAGAGGCACGCAAACGCTCATTCGCGCAGTACAACATACCAACACGATTATAAGCCACACGCACATTGACTGCGACGATGAAGGTTAATTAGTACTGGGATCAGCAAAATATTGTGTATTTTATTTTATCTTAACGAATCACATCTGAGGACATCTCTCTCGGAAATGGCTCCTGTACAGGGTGCACCGACAGCTAGTTATAATATTAACTCGCGGATTTCTCATAAAAATTCATCCTATGTAATCTTATCCTTGAAGCAAACGTTGTATGGTTGTGAAATGCCAAATTGATGGGAAAAACAGGACATTCGAAGCGAAGGACAATCCACTTATTTATGGAATTATACCTTTGAGCAAAATCGTACTGGGGACTTCAGCAAATGCCACTCAGTATCAAGGAATACTGTATACGTTACTGACAAATATTTATCAGCAAATCTATTTCGGATCGCGGCATATTGTGCAACTTATTTATTGAAAAACAGTAATGTGAACGTGAAAAATTCTGATTTTACGATATTTTTTAAAGAAGGTTGTAGAGAGACGTGTGGGGATGTTGAAGTGAATTAGAGAAGAGTAAAGACTGAAAGATCTTGAGAGTGGGATAATTGAAAGTGGAATGCCGGGAGGATGGAAAGGAGATTAGACGTGTGAGAGATAGATAGAAAGGACAGTAAACTCCCACAGAGACACATTCTGAAAATAGTAAGCTGAAAAATTCTGGTAGACCGAAGGGAGAAGGAACGTCACGGAGTCTTCCGGCTGGTTTTACTTCCGTAGTGCGCGGAGAAGCCATGCGAGTTGCGATCGCCGTCGGAACGCCGTGTGCTGGCCGGGTGCTTCGTCGGAACGACCGGGGCCGAGGCAAGACACCGCGGCGCTCTCCACACTCATCTCCTTTCCGCGCCTGCCACTGCCCGTGCCGCTGCTCTTGCCACTACCTCTGACCGCTTATCTTCCCCAGCCCCTCCATCTACACCTGCCACCGGCCTCTGCCACCGGCCTCTGTCTCTGGCCTTTGCCCATGACTTTGGCCTCTGCTACTGATCTCTTGCCACTAGCTTCTGCCTCTGGCCTCTGTCACTGGCCTCTGCCTCTGGCATCTACCTCAGGCTCTGGCCTATCTCTGCTTCTGGACCCTGCCACTGGCCTATTCTTCTGGCTTCTGCTTGTAGACCTGCACCTGGCCCCTGCCTTTGGCTTCTTCGTCTGGGCTTACATATGGTTCCTCCCTCTCCTCTGGCCCCTGTCTCTGGCCTCTGTCTCCGACCTGCCCTCACCCCTGTACTCGTCCCTCACACCGTAGCTCCCCCCGTCTCTGTCCCTGCCCTGTTTCTATCACTGGTCCTGCATCTGCTCCCTTCTGCTCCTGCCCCAGCCCATTACCCTTCTCTGGCTCCGTTTCTCTCTCTCGCAGTTCCCGTCCCCGTCCCCACTAGCGCCACCAGCCCTATCCCTGACCCTGCCCACCACTGCTGTTGCCTCTGCCTCTGCCCTTGCCGCTGCTCCAGGTCCTCCTGCGCCCGCTTGGACAGCAATTGCCGGCGTCGAGCAAACAGCCGGCCCGTGGCACGAGGGGGGCGGGCGGCCAGGAAGTCAATAGCTATGGCAAACTACTTCGAGCAGGAAAACATCCCTTCGGCGACGGCCGCCCGACACAGGAACTCGCAGAATGCTGGAGCTACGAAATTCGTTTCTTCTCTTGCGGCTCTTTCTGTGCTATTAAACTCATTTATGAGGGGTCATTGCTCGAATTTCAGGGTGCTTTCCTTGGCAGTAAGTGCTTTTGTAGCGGTTTTATCGACTAGCCACAACAGGGGGGCAAGAGAATGCAAAGGATAAGAATAGGAGGCCAGTTAGAATTCATAGGTGTCTCAACTAGTAAGTATATTTTTATATTATCGCCTACTCCGTACAGATGTCGTGAATGGAAAGTATTGAAACAATGGAGGGGAAATTGGAAGAAAGCTATTTTTCGTTAGAAAAACTGTATTTTGGGCCCATGATATCAATGAAATGGTTAGATCTCCCGTACATGTTGCAAATTACTTCTTGTAACACGTTGTGTGGTCAGAATCCACGTTTTCCAGCCATTTGATAACGAATAAAATGGTTTACGGCAAAACGTCTGGCCGTCTGTGATTAACTCTAGAACCTAAAACTTTAGTTTAGACGATTTTCTTCAAATTTGATATTCCCTGATAAACGTGTCAGGGCTTGAGGACCTACGAGTTTAATTTTTTTCCGGGAAACTTCACAAGAGGCCTTATTATTTCCAAAACGTTCTCACAAATGGCTCCAAATATCTTGATTATTTTTTCCTCAGATAGAGCTAAGGGCGCTTAAGAAATGCATGTCTAATTTTCGTTGAACTCTGTACTTTAGAAAATTACAAAAGATCACTTTTTTGGCGTCTTCCTATAACTACAATATTGAAGATAGATTTTTCCGAACGAAAAATGTTCTCCATCTTTAAATAAGGTAAATAACAAATTCTGAAAAATTTAAGCAGTTTTCGTAAAATTTTGCGTGAAATATAAGCAACTTTTAAATAATTATTTTCTCAAGAACGGCTGCAATTTTTTCTTTAATTTCTTATCTCGTATGTATTAATGAAATGTAACTGATTATGGCATTTCTCTACGTTTATGATTTTTAATTTTTACGTTTTTGCTCCTCACAATATAAAATATATTGTTATTTTTTACTTTTTCGCGTAACACTTACGGAGTATAAAAAGAAAATATTGTATTGCTGCAGAGGCAAGTTGAAATTTTCTACAAAAACTTGATATGCTTCTCTAATGCAGAAAAAATGGATAATTCTCTTATATGTAGTAAAAATCTCCTCTAGTACATACGTAGTCAATGTTTTGTCAGTCCTTATTACCATTAAACGACCGTCAGACTGCGGAAAGTGATGATTTTTCGCAAAAAGATTTCGCATTTAATGTTGGGTCCTGATATCGAAGTATCTTGGGGATAAATCTTGTTCCTATAAGACATAAATTGCTTCATTTAACACGTTATGTAGTTAGAATACGCGTTTTGTGGTTGCTTGATATCAAAAAGGTTTACAGCAAAAAGTCAGTCTGTCCTGACCATCTTTGGTCTACGTTTGAGCGTAAACCATCCAGGCAATTTTCACCACAATTAATATTCCCTTTGCATGAATTCTATTATGTGAGTATTATGCAAATTGAGTTATACACGCTCGGATTCCACGAAATGAGTTATTGACAAGATCCAATCAGACAAGGAACACTTGACCATCAGGAGATACATGTCGATTTCGTGTACATCAACTGGTATAATCCCGTTAGTGTAGTGAATGTTTTATCTCGGGAGGTGGCGACGTTCCTCTTTCATTGGGTGGTGATTTTTCTGCGCCGTTCTACACATCGGCTTGCGGGGATTTCCCTTTCCAGGTATCCCTCCAGCAGTATAAGTTCCGAGCTCCCCAAAACGGGATTTGCTGGGTTTTCCCCAACCAACTATATCCCACCGGCGGGGAACCACCTCAGCCAGGACAAGCTGTAAGCTTCCGACCTGTGTGCTAGTGTAGTGCAGGTGACTGTATGTGTGTGAGTGTGTGTGTTTGTAAGTTAGGGGTGAGAATAGGACAAGAAAGAGGAAGGAAAGATCGCGAGCGGTCCATGCCCCGTTAGTTTGGGTACTGCTCCGGCATTCGCCTGATGATCGGAGAAACCACGGAACACTAGCGATCAGAGCTGCCTGCCGCTAAAATTCTTCTCTACCGTTCACCCTAAGAAAAATCTTGATGTAAACAAATGCACGTGTGTTTGGTTTATTCTCATTTGTTTGCAGCGTGAGCTCTGTTGTTATCGGGATCTGACGCTAACGTAAATAGTTCTCTGCTTCTGTTTTTTCTAATTTATCTGATTGTTCGTTAAATTAACCTTGCGTCAAAACTATTGCAACGGTTTCTAGAAACCAGAGACCATTGTGAACTGAATGTGTGTTGCTGGGCAATAAGGTTACGTGCTGATCGACACAGGTCGGGCGCGTGAGGCGCGGCTCTGCAAGGCCTTGCTATGGACTTCGTTTTAGAATGTCTGAGAATATGGCTGGCCCTTCAATAATTTAACACAGGTGTAGAATGTTTCTTCGGAGTAGCGAGAAGCGCATCGTTCTCAAAGTTTTCAATTCTTTTTTTTCAAAGGAATCCGTCGTTACCGGTGAAGCAAATCGCAGACTTTACTGGAATATCAGTATCCAGCGTATTGAAACTCCGGAAAGAGCCCACTGACAAGGGACAATTACAAACGCCAGAGAAGAAAAGAAAGGGGATGAACCTGTGATTAAACCACGCGATGACTTTGTATTCAGTGTTTTTCTGTCGAAAGTGCATTCCTTGCATCAAAAGTGCAGAAACAAAACACCAACGCATGCAAAATTGTCGCAGCTTGTGAATTGTGATCAAGAACTTCCGAATTTTAGCGCAACCAATTTATACAAATAATTGACAACATCCGGTTACTGACAACTACTTTCTGAAGCAGACTAATCGTAAGTACAGTAGTTACATGAGCATGACATTTGCGTTGCAGCTCTTATTCATTTTGAATTGGCGGGGTATGCTGCTCGCCTAATCGAATGTAGTGCGCTAGGAGTTGTACAATCAGATGCGTAGTGCGACGCAAAGATTTCGTCAGTTTGTTTACATCAGTTTTTTAGGTTTAGCAGATAATAACGGCTGAATTTGATCTTGCTTTGTGGCCAGTGTCGAATATCTGTCATCATGAAGACTTGCAATATAGGACTTCGTGATCAGATTCGCCGCAGTATCAGCTGCAAACCCAGCACTTAGTTATATTCAGCTGGTACTTGTCAGTGTGAGTGATAACACTTCCTCACCTTTGGTGGGCTGTGAACGATCAAGAAAATTCGACCCAGCAAAAGAAGAAGAGATATTGAATACTGTCGCAAGCAATATCAGTGTAAGTGCAGTTTGATATACTATACTTATCACGTATGTAACCCACGGATATAAACACAAATACAAGTAAAACACAAATACAATGCAATTGTAAGAGAAACAGGCGTGATTTATTTATTTGTTTTGTGTTTGTTTATTTGATTATTTATTAACTGATCAGTTCATGTCAAAACAAACATATTGTATTTCCTGATATTTTCTTCTTTCTCTGTAATCGCAAAGCATTTACGTTCCTAAGATCCAATATCCAGGAGTTTCGAGAAGTCGCGGGAGTCGACCGTGTGCCTTCCGCTCATGCCTGTGAAAGTGATATTACTCGCGCTACTTTTCTTGAACGATGAACTTGCTTCCCCCTCTCTGGCACAATAAACATTTGAAGCCAAAATGTTCGCAACGAGCACGTATGACAACATTCCAAACATATCTTCATTGGCGCGAAATAGAAACAATTTTCTTTTGACGACGAGAACTTCTGTCCGTTATTTTCTCCAAACAATCTAAAGAAATGACCGAAGCAGATAAAGATCTATCACAGGATATACCTCGAACTCCTGAGAAAGTTAGAAAGCAAATTATTGAGAACGTTGCGAAGGAATGACTGATTCTCCAGAAATTGGCATTGCTTCATAAAATCTAGTGGCCGATTTCGTAACTAATACTCCCACTCTACTCACATTTCTTCAATCTACCGTTCAAGAAAAGTTGCGCGAGTAATATATGCTGATGCCTCACTACAATTTTGGGCGTTTGTGAGCGATACTGGCACATGTTTATTTCCAGCAATTTCGAATATGTGCGAAAACCGGCCGCCCTTTGAGCCTTAATTTTTAGAAAGTATTGTAACAGTGCGCCGGAAAACGGCGAATTTCAATACAAAAAACCTTATTTATATGGATTATTATTTAGAGTTTAGAGTAGACAATATAGCAATGTTATAATTTTATAAAGCCCAAAGACACCTAAGTGACTCTTATGTTTGTCAATGCATATTTTGTTGCACTTTGTAATGCCAACGAATGAATGCTGCAGCCATATAAAGTGAAGCTCTAACGATGAACACGGTATTAGTAAATTCAGGGGGGATCATTATTTGCATATTAAAAATGCCTTCAATTTAGAAAAAAAGATTGATCCCTGAAAACACATTGGGTGTTGGAACTTTCTTAGGATACAGCGCTGTGTCAAACAACACATCCTACTTAAAAAAGCATCTGAATATTATTATACATGTTGCTAATAGATCAGAATATAATAAATGTTTAAAAAAGTGATACTTGGAATTTGTAGCAGGATTTATTTTTTTAATTCAGTGTCATTCAATCCCTAGTACTATTTCTAGAAACGGAATGTCACGCTCATTAAATTACATCTACTGTAAATTGGATTCCTAGTAATTTAGTACCTGTTACTGATTTTCATGCCCCCACATAGAATATATTCTCTCGATCGTAACCTTTTAATTGCTTTTGTTCACATTTGGAAGTGTATCAAATTATATTAAATTCCGAAATAATTAATGCAAATAAAGATGCTCACATGTATGGTTTTAACAAATAGCTTTTCTATAAAAACTCAGCGTCTATATTGAATGTCTGTATTTTTGCTTGCCCGATTCGAGATGGAATATCTCGTACGCAAAGAGATGACTGAAGGATGGAAGGTAACAACGTGAGAGAACAATTCATAGAAAAAAATCATAGAAGTGATATAGAAGAGGACTGACGAAGTGCCTGTAGAGAGAATTTGCTTAGAAGATTCATTTAGCGAAAATTCATAATTACTTTTAAGACAATTAATTTGAATCTTTAAGATATTGAATTGCGTCATATTGAAAGTTAAATAATCAATTATTTAATCCAATATTTAAAAAATTAAATTATTTTAGCGTGAAACGCTTATCTAAGAGTGTAATGGCAAGTTCAATCGGGAGTGACTTCCTTTACTCCGTTGCTATTCTCTGGCAGTGACCGTGAAGTTTTGTTAAATCACATCTATCATGTAATTACCGACTGGATTTCATTGCAAATGCATATTTTGACTTTGTAGTCAGAAAGTATGCTAACGTCTTATGTAAATGAAACGTACACGTTAAAATTATTTAAACATTGTTTTATCATGCATATTTTGCCATCTTTCTTAATAAGCATAATATTTCTGCGAATTATTAACAATTTTAGGGTCACTATCCCCAAAACTTTTTTATCACTTTTTAATAGGGTCACTATCCCCAAAAACATGTAATAAACTATTTCAAAGCAAATTGGAATGTTGACTTTTTTTTATTGGTCGGAATTGTTTGGATCCATCAAACGGCGGATGGTTTTCTGAAGCATTTTGCAACCCTGCGTTAACGTTAACTGATAAAATAAAAAATGATCGACAAACTATCCTCAAATATATAGATAATCCTGGATGCGAAATGTTTAGTAAAAAGATTAAAACAAGGAGTAGAAAAAGCTTACGGATTTGGAATGAAGAAACTGAAGACGCCACGAAATGTAAACAAACTGCTTACAAACTACAATGGTTACAAGGCAAATTTACAAAGAGGAATCTAAACTGTAAAAACAGGCGTAAGGACAGCCCACAATCAATCCTGGGGTAAGTTACAGCCCCGATGTAAGTAAATAGAACACTATACAAGATAGATAAAATTTTATTTACAAAGTACTCAAACACATAAATAACTAGTTGTGCTCCAACAGTACGTACTTTCTCGCATTGTTTCTAAATTTGTAATTTTTAAACATTAAGAGAGTTCAACGAAAAAGAGCCCTGCGCCATCCGTTTAAGCGTTCCGTGTACTATCCATGGAAACAAAACTGAAGAAAAAATTTGGAGCGGTATTTGAGAAAATGTATTTTTTTAAGTGTACATGGCCGTTTTTAACGAACTTATTTTTTAGAACAGATTTTGTTTAAGGCAAAAATCTGTATGTTAAACTTTGTATTTTTGACATGCTAACATTTAGCCATTTTCGAAAATACAGAGAGCCGTAAATGAAACTGGCGCCAATTTCTTTATCGTCTTTTGATGAATTTGATGAAAAAAAAATTGGAGATGATTTTGAGAAAATAATTGCTAAAAATAATAAAATTATCTTTCACTCAAAATTACGCCAGAACTACACATATTTTTTAAAAAAATGTATGTGAATTAATTTGAAGATATCTTTAAGGAATAGGGGGAAAGGGAAAAAACTAAATATAGTAGTTGTAGGAAGAAGGGGGGAATGAACTTTTTCAATTTTCACTAAATAGTGATTCCAACGAAAATGAGACTTGCACAGTTCTCTTTAGTATCCTTTACACTGCCGAGGACAAAGTTTAATAAATAATAGAGCAATTTTGGAGAAAAAAATTAAAATGTCTTTGAGACTTAATGTAAAGTAACCCCCAAATCAAAATATCTGTTTCAAACTCAGGAGGCCTCTTTTACCTTAGATATTGATCGTTAAATATCGATTTTGGAGAAAATCGGCCGAACGGTTTTGACACTAGCTGTGGCGGACAGACCGACGAGCAGATAGACAGACGGACAGACGGAAGGACACATAGCCAGATGGACGGACTAAATGACAGGCAGACGGGTGGAAGGACAGGCAGGCAGACGGACGGAAGGACACACAAATGAACGGAAGTAGACAGACGGACGGACGGGCAGACTGGCGTACGGCATACAGACGGATGGATGGTGTTCGGGCGTTCGGGAGGATTTATGTAGGAGTTCTGGATTGGCAGAAAAGTTCTTGCACAACTGCATTTAATAATCACTGCACTTAAGCACTTGATTACATGGCACAGTTAAAATATCACAGTACGTAATAGCTGCAGCACAGTACTAGTACATTTCCTAGTGCGAGTGGTCTAGTGCAACCAACTTGATTTGCTTAGGCAGCACAGATGGAATGGGTTGCAGCGCACGAATTTGGTGGAGCCCTACTTCGCACGAATAGATGCTACTTTACACGTGCTAACCAGGAGCAGCCCGAGATTGCACGAAAAACTGAATGTTCAAGTGATCTGATGCAGATAACCAACACTACATACTTGAAAGTTGCCAACTGGGAACAGTCCGAGTCCGTCTGGGACAGTAATACTTTTACGTATGTTAATTACACACGGAGCCCGCCAACACGGATTACACGCGTGGATGCTTGCTGCGGAACTGAGTTGGCGGTTTAACGACGGAAGCTTCGTTAGACCGCGAGCACTTGAGCGCCCAAGGGCAGTGACCTATCTCAATTAGCCATTCGAATTTGGCGATAGAATGTTGTGAGAGGTTCCGTCCGTTGCGAGCTGCAGCGGGCGGAGGAGCGCGAGGCTCGGACGTGCGATTCTTGGGAGAGCTGAGGGCGGCTTCCGGTGGCGCGGTCTATCAACGCAACGGTCTGGCGCTATGGCAGTCTCAGATCACTGTCCTGCATTGCGTCTTATGAAATAAAATTATATTTATTCTGCTTTGCTGTGGGCCCGAAAAGATGGGTAGACGGACGGATGCATGGGCAGATAGACGGACGGACGGACGGACGGACGGACGTATGGGCAGACGGACGGACGGGCAGTCGGACAGACGTTTTTCTGGCTAGCAATTTTTCGGTATATACCACAAATGGATTCTGAGGTCACGGAGAACAACGAGGAAGTAATTTACTATATAAATATGATGAAGAAGTATCCACTTTTTCGTTACCAGGGAGCGCCAATAAGTTTTTTTCAAAAATGTGCCATTTCCGCAGCATGATTTGTACTTTCCCTTCTTATGAGGTAAGGATGAGAAAGTAAAAAAGCAACAAGTCGTGAACCTCAGCACTGGATGAATAACCCCCATCTTGTTCGTGTTTTTCATTGAGTTTCCCTAATCCCTTGGACGAATGTTGAGATGGCCTTTTGTTTTACTTCTGGATATTAATGTAACTTTACGATTTGTGCATATTATCTGAACTCAGTGGTAAATATTGTTATTGAAATAATCTCTCATGTACCCGATGCTTCCTTTTAGTTTGTTCGGCAAATTACATTAGTTTTTCTTTGTCTTTTACCAGTGATCTTGTTCTATAAGAAAGTTTACCCCTCTAGATTTGTCGATAATTTTCCATTGAATACTATATAATATTTCCATTTTCCATTTCAACTATCAAGAACTATTAAATGGAAATGCAATAAATTACGAGTTTGCTGGAGCATTGCTGGTTGTTAAAGCAACGTTTGGAAAATTCTTTCTACGCAGCGTATTTTAATTGACACATTATACCTACTGATAGTGTTTTCCATAAGCCTACTTTTTTCAAGAGTTCCGTGAAAACCCACTTTGGAAAGTGCCTCAGAGGACCTAAACTCCATTGAAACGAGAGGAGCAGCAGCCGACACGGGCGCATAATTTCCAATCATCATGCGGAACTGGGCAGCCCCGCGGGCTGGTCTCCATTTAGTGAGCCCCCGCGCCCTTTCCGCCGGCCTCTTGTGCCATCCGACCACATAACACGCTCGTCACCGCGCCTGCCTCAATGAGGACGCACGCAGCCGCCATCGAGTAATAACATCCATCTTCGTTATGCCTCGAAAGCCGCGCGTCGTCACGCGGACCCTGGCGGACGCGCGTGTGGATGTGTGTGTGTGTGTGTGTGTGTGCATGGGTATGCCTGCGTGGGAGTGTGTGCAGAGCGGCGGGTGTGGCGGCACAGGGGACATGCCGCGAACTCTGCCCCTGGGACTCGTGTATGGCCCCCAAACACATTTCCGGGGACCCCTCGCCGCCCGCGGCGGGAGGTTGCGAAGTGCACCAACGTACCCGCTGCTCGGTACGCAATTTAGTCGTTTGTTCGCTGTTAGACTTCGTGTACTGACTACGCGCAAGTGGCATGTTTTTCTGTGCTTGATGCACTCTCAGAGCGTTTAGAATAAGTTAATTAAACATTTTAGTGAAAGGAGTTGCTGGTCCTGTGTTCCACACCATCCCTGGCGGTCAGTCTACTAGACTACATAGAGTCGTTAATTACAGCTCTATGTTTTAAAAATAGTTGTATTTGTTCATTAAATTGCACAATAATGGTCAATTTAATGGAGAAACATTTGACCCTCTTTGTCATTGTGTACATAACCCTTCGAACTATTTTTTGAGATCAAAATTACAGATAGACAAGTTATTGTATTTAGAAAGGAATGATTGAACATATTATACAGTCTATAACGGTTCATTTGTTCTTATTTTTAACAGTGTGGTATAACCAACAATTGATTTAATTTCATTATCATGATGTGTTGTTCCATGCTTATGGTCTTCTTTCAGAACTACTACTCAGTCCCGGATTATAAAGATATTGTAAATATTAAAATGTGTTAAAACTTTTACTTCAATTGATGTAATTGAAATTACGGTCCAACTAAAAGCACAAATAGGAAGGATCAATACGTCTAATCATGTTGATTACTCCCAGTCGTCACCGACGGTTGCTTCTAGGAAGTCCGTCTCTCCTAGCACATGTTCACGGGTAACTGTTAGTTCTGAAGGTCGACGCCGGCAACAGATTCAACTATGATTGAGCCCGTCCCTACAACATCGTCTCGTTTTTTAACAATATGAATGACAGGGCCACACATATTTGTACACTGGAAAGTGGAGGTCTGCTGGTGAGCGACAGGCAGACAAAGAACAATTATTCTTCACGAGATTTCTAGGAAAACTATCAAATTTCGGCATATACTTTTCGATATGGCGCCCATCGAATCAGCCGTGTATGAACGCACTCTTATCGGAAGTTTTAAGTTTGTTAGACGTAGAGATTTCCCCTACGAATTAATGCTACTATTTACGTAGCTCGATGGGCTCGTGACTAGCTCCTGGTCAGCGTGCTCGCTTTTTCCCTACGCGGTCCCGGGTTCGATTCCTGGTCGAGTCAATATTAAAGTGTGCGTTTTACTTGCAATGTCCTGTGTTGTTCAATGCAATGTTGCTGTGTGACGAGGAGGAAAGTCACTTCTCAGGTAGAGAAGACCGGAAGGCGTGGGGAAGTCTACGTGCTACCCACACGTACTCCCTAATTTTATGGCCGCGAGACAGGGACGTCGCCGTTAGGCCTGAGCCCGTTCACGGTTTGTCACGCCAAGTACATACATACATACATTTGCGTAGCTAGGTAACAGCAGCCAGCCGGAAATTAATTGTCGTATTCGTGTTGTATTTTGGTATCTGTGAGGCAGATGCTCCACTAGAATGCGCTACAGTACAAACGGTGTGCCGAGTGACAAGTCCAGACGAATGCCGGAGCAATACTTTAACAAACACGCCACGTACCGACCGCAATCTTTCCTTTCTCATTACTCTTCTCTTTTCTCCCCTAACGCACACACACACGCACAATTATACTAAGCATGCATTGTCGGGCCCACACAGTAAAACTGAAAATTGTATTTTATTTCATATGCTTAGCTGGGCAGAATTTGCGCCTTTCTCACGTTAACGCCACGCCGGCGGTCATATGTGGGCGCCACCCACATCTCTTCCGGCCAACGGCTGCAAGCGTGCGAGAGATCGCCTCACGGCGCTGCGCAGAAATTCTTACATGTCCCATCACGCCACGCTGAGGCAACCGTTCTCCAACATAGATTCTAGCTACACCACGTGTTAGAGGATTTGTTTCCTATATTTAGCAACAAGATTTATCCACTTTTTAGTTACGAGGGCACTATAAGAAAAGTTTATCTGTCGAAAATTCGCCGTTTTTTCGTGCAGCATTACATAACTCTTTCCACCGCAGCGGGCGAGAAAGTAAACACACTTGTTACTAGTGAAAGGGTTGGTTCGCTGATTAATTACTCGTCATGGTAACACGATGCTCAATAACAGATATTTATTCTTCTAAAATTTTACATTATGATCTGACATTTTAAAATAGTCCCTCTAATGACACATAGAATCATTACTTTACAAGCATATAATTGATCATAAGAACCACACAATCGCTTTAAATAGGCACCCCACTTACCTGTTATACTGCTTTTCTCTCAAAAACCGAAAATTAGTAATTTCACGAAAAATAACACTTGGATCACAGAAGGAGTTTAGAACATCGTGAAAAAAACAAACGTACGCTTTACGTTATTTCTAAATATCATAACTTATCACTCAGTTTCCATGTCTATTTCCGAGAATACAAAAGAATTTTAAGGAAAGTAATAGGTCAGGCAAAAATAATGAAAAATAATGAGGATATTTTTAACGCAAGTAATAAAACTAAAGCAATGTGGAATATCGTAAAAAATACGACCACATCATCTCGATACATAGTAGAGAATGTTGTTTTAAAGGATAATGAAAGAGAAGCAAGTAATCCGAAAAAAGTGGCTAATCTCGTCAACCAACACTCTTCTAGAATTGCAGCTAAACTCACGAAGGGACTAAAACTACAAAATTCAACATCATTCCCTTCCCAAAAAATTTTCGACACGATGTTTATTTCCGAAACTTCTTCTAATGAAATTCTGAGAACAGTCAGTAAACTAAAAAAGAAATATTCATTTGGTTTAGATGAATTTTCGGATTTTGTATTGAAAACTTGTGTATCTGCCTTTATACACCCGTTAACTGACATTTTCAATGTTTCTTTATGCACAGGAATATTTCCAGATATTTTCAAAACAGCAAACATTAAGCCACTTTTTAAAAAGGGAATAAAAATGAAATTCAAAATTACTGGCCAATTCTCTTTTGTCAGTTTTCTCAAAAGTATTAGAGAGGCTTTTCTACCCACGAATGGAAACTTTTCTCAAGAAAAACGAAGCGTTTTCAAACTCACCGCACGGGTTTAGAAAATCAAAATTTACGGAAACTACCATATTTCCTTTTCTTAAAGATGTTGCTTCATTAATAGACCAAAATACCATTGGAATATTTTGAGAACTTTCGAAAGCTTTTGACGTTATGACCATAATACCTTGCTATCAAATTACCTTCTTATAGAATTCTTGGTATCGCCCTAGATTGGATAACCTCGTACCTTAAGCATCGATCTCAAAGAATAGAAATACCGTACTGGCACGAAAGGAGATTATTTACTTAACTTTCTTATTCTTTGCCACTTAAATATGGGGTCCCTTAAGGTTGGTTTTTGCATTTCAAATCAACAATCGCATGCTCCATTGAAGATGAACAGTACGCAATTAGCTGATGTTAAGGTAACAAAATTTCTAGGTCTCTCAAGAGAGCGAGAGCGAGAGAGCGAGAGCGAGAGAGAGAGCGAGCGAGCGAGAGAGAGAGCGAGAGAGAGAGCGAGAGCGAGAGCGAGAGAGAGAGCGAGAGAGAGCGAGAGAGAGAGAGAGCGAGAGAGAGAGCGAGAGAGAGAGCGAGCGAGAGAGAGAGCGAGCGAGAGAGAGAGCGAGCGAGAGAGAGAGCGAGCGAGAGAGAGAGCGAGCGAGAGAGAGAGCGAGCGAGAGAGAGAGCGAGCGAGAGAGAGAGCGAGCGAGAGAGAGAGAGCGAGCGAGCGAGAGAGAGAGAGAGGGCGAGAGAGCGGACAAGTAGCTAGTTAAGATAGGCAGATATAGCATCGAGGTAAGCCATTCTGACCGGGAAGTCCTAGGTTCGAGTCCCGATAGTGGCAAGATTTTCCACATTAGCTTGTCAAGTAGGTCGAATACAGTCGCTAACTGGTCGAATTCAGTCAGTGCTCTGATTGGTAGTTTTCCGTGGTTTCTCCGATCAACGCCAGGCGAATGCCAGTGGTACCTTAACGGGCCACGGACCACTCGCGATGTTTCCTTCCTCCACGCCTTATCCTCACCCCTTACACACAGTTCCACTAATATGCACTACACTACCACACACGCCGGGAGATCGGTCTTGATCTTAGAGCTTGTCGCGGCTGGGGCGGTGATCCGCTGGTGGGACATACAATACTTTTTATACAGTGTTATTGTCAATTGAACATTCAATACTTTTTATACACTGCTTTCAACCTATATTAACAGCAAACTAAATAATTCGTTTTTAAATTACAAGTTTATTATCTTGCCTATAAACAACGACTTTTCACGACACAATTGACCGCATCTTCAGATATACTGAAATACAGACTTTTTGATGATTATAAATGTTTCTTTCGTAAAATTTAAAATTTAGAATAACAGTATAAAATTACAGAATTAAATAGAACTAATTAAGGGCAAAAGAAGTATGATGCTACAAAAAACTAATAAATTCTGGGGTGGTAAACTCTTATGGTATGAACTATTTTTAAATATTTAAGTATTATGCACAAGTCTCTCCTGGAACAAATAAAAAAGATACAAAAAATAGAGATATACCACTCTATAAAAATACTGAATTACGAGACAATCTTTTTTGATGTCCTCTCTTTAACAAGAATTCAATACTTTTGTTGGAAATCCATTTCAATAAGTGTATCTGAATGATAAATATTATTTTTATCCTAATTAAAAATACTTCTCAAATTAGAAATATATTGCATCAAAAATGTTTGCCTAATGCCAGTAAAATTATGTTTGAAATAATCATTGATCACATTAATATAACTTCTGATAATTTACAGGAATATATTGAATAATTTTATAATTAAAGTGTTATTATAGTTGATTGATTTATTACACCCAGAGTTAAAAATGTATCATGGCATTTCTTATAATACCACAAACTATTCAAAAACTGCTGAGAGTTGATTAATGTAAGTAAACTGATTAATTAATTGAGTATTAAAAACCCTAGGGCAAGAATGTTGGAAGTGCCATGGAGAGGAATGATTCTCCTCCCTCCCCAATAATTAATCTTTGAGAACAATGTCCTTAGACAAAACATGTTGAAAAAGGGAAAGAATTTTACATCTATAAAACTTTCTATTCAAAATTATTGCTCTTCAGTGCAACCCAACCGATATATTTTCTTCCGACAGTTTATTAATTATTACAATTCTCCTGCAAAAGCTATTTAACACCAAAAATGTAATCAATGAATAATAATAATAATAATATTAATAATAATAATAAATTAGAAGAATTTATATAATAATAATAATAATAATAATAATAATAATAATAATTATTATTATTATTATTATTATTATTATTATTATTATTATTATTATTATTATCCTTCTTCCACCAATTCTTCTTCAACAAAAGTAATTTATTTACTTATTTATTATTATTAAGTAAGTTGTGAAGACGCAAAATAAATGAGAGGGCATAATATCCATGGCGACACATTGCTTCTCTCAGGTTTAGTTAGTCAAGTCAGCTCAAGGCTTGACCTGTGTACAAATGTGTACAAATTTTTGCATTCAATTCAAACTTAATTTTCATCATTATTATTAATTTCTGGAAATGATATTTAATTCAAATATGAAATATATTATTAACTGCGTAGTATATACAACTCATTTTTACACAACTGTACTTGGTTTTTATTATTGAATAACTGTTTGTCCATAAACTTACATTAATTCATTTTAGATTCCATTAATTAAGAACATCAGATTGCTTTTGCTCTGAAATGAGATTTCAAAGACATGTTCATACTGTAGATTTAATTTTCCTTTACACAATGTTTTGGATTTTAATCCTTGAATCCATTATCAGGTAAACTGTAGTATATCATGTCAGGAAAGTCTCTCTGCAGTGGCACTTTGGTAGTGAGAGTGCTTGCAATAGAAATTAATTTGGTAACATGAGCTGCAGCTTGTAAACATAAATTGTGTTATCACCACAATCATAGATGCTAGATGTCTGGTCCCCTTCCATTGCTTCCCAGTCATTGGGTTAAATAAATGCAATTTTTAATAGCCAACCCTGATTCACCTCAGTGTGGACAGACTTTCCTGGCATACTGTAAATGGTAAATACTATAATAATTTTACAGTCACAGTTGAAAAGACAAAATTTCCTGAAATTCTGTGCTACTTAGTGTTTTTTAACTGTGTTGGAATAATAAGTTTTATATGTAACTAATATTATAGTTCATCTGAAGATGGATTAAGTTTAAAGTCTAAAATTTTGTGTTGCAAAATAAGAATTTTCATACATGCACTTCTTTAAAATCACTATTGAGAACAATAGAGATTTATTGTCTCCCCTATTGAAATGAATGTAGATTAATTAATTATACATAGTATTGTGATATAAAAGTTAATACATACAGGTAAAAATTAAGTGTAATTAATTTTCAAAATATTATTCAGATCATGAACTTCATGGTAATAAATTTACTTCTAAATATACACATTCAATCTTACCAGATTGTAATAATTAATCTGTTCATCTACTTTGGAGCTTTTTACCTATGAATGTACTCAGCAGTTTTGATAACTCTCTGGCATTTTATGACATTCTATATTCCGTAGTATCTGTTTTTTATTCATGTGTTTAATTTTCTTCATGACCTCAGTTCTCAAGCTTTCTTATATGCCTATTCACCTTAAGTTGTTTAATTTAAATCACTCTGTTGAAGATTGCTTCAACATTCATTTTTTTCATTATGAGAATTGCCTCCCTTTTTCTTTTGTCCAGTGAAGTATGCATATCGCTAAGGAATATACAATGAATGCTTTTTTTTTTTTTTTTTTCATTTTTCACACTACATCTCTAAATATTAGTTTAAGATAAAATGCAATTTTAATGCTGGTGGATAATAATGCTTCACGATTCAAACAATATTATTCATGTATCAAATTGTTATGGGAGACTTATGAATAAATGCATATTTTTCAAAGAACTGGATAAAAATGCCTTCCATTTCAATAGTATTGTGTCCAATAACACATGAACACTTACATAGCTATGTTGTCATGAGTTTTTGAAATATTTAATTGTAATTACTAAATTTTAAATATTAGGCATATTATCAGTACAGCTATCAAAATTCATTATTAATGTCAAAGAATGTTTGATTATTTCTAAATTTTTAATTCAAATTGTCTTATATTTGGCATAGTTCATATTATTGGTTTAATATAGTTAATAAAGAGATACTGAAATATAATAAAATCAGAAACTTATGATACTATTACATAACTGATCCTTGATTGAGTAATCAACTTTCCTCTTGAATTTTCTTATTTGAATTTTGCATGCATATTTCAGCAGCCTCTAAGAACTTTCTTACATCTACTTACATGAAAAGATAAATTTCCAAAACCAAAGAACAAAAAAAACATTCCCAAAATACTTCCGTCTTTCTCAATGAACTTAATTCTATAACGTTACCACATACTTTTAAATCAAAAAACCTTTTCTTTTTCATTTCTTCAATAAATGTATTATCAGTGATGTCAATTCAGAAACTGACATGTTTTCTCTATATCCTTCACAGACTTTTTGCCATATACAGTAATAATGATCTATAGCAGCCAAAACTGGACAGGTAAATGTAGATCACATGCTAGATATATTTCATCCAGCAAATTAATATTCTTGCAGCATGGTATCCATTTACCACAGTAGGATTATCACACCTATACTTGCACATACTACATGCCCTACTTGCAGTTCAATTTCTATCTTCCAGTCTCCTTATTCCTTTTATTTCCTTCATATTTTCCACAATCAATCAACAATCTGGAGAAAGTGTTATTGAATTGAAGTGTTCTATGGAAAATAATAAATAACTTTAACCTATCACATTATATCATCAATGGCAATGCAATAAATGTTCTTCCTCATACAAACAAGTATATACACCAGAAACAATAGACTACTTTCGATGGTCTGGGGCAAAAAAGCGTTGTTTTTTTATAAAAATTTTAATATAGCCAACAACAAACAAAAATTAGGGAAACATGGATTTAGTATTTTCAGAACATAGAATTTGCAATGATGAAAACATAACAAAACAAAATTTTATCTTCAAGATACTGAAAAAGATTTTTAACAAGTATTTTGGTTTACTCCACCATATGTTTTAATAAGACCTATTCTACTGTCTTAATGATGTGACTTTTCATTATAACTATATTGTTTGTAAAACATTGGATTTAGGCTCTAGATCATAAAAACATAGTTAATTTCAAGGAGAAGCACATGCAAAGCAGTGACTTTTTGTTTAGATTTACTTTCCCCCATATTTCTTCTAAATAATTCAATTATTTTCCTTACATTTCTTCTTGTATTTTCCAAAGAAGGCTGGTTTTATTAGTTCACCATTGAAATGTGTAATTTCAACATCAATGTATGCATTTTACACACTCACATTTAATGATATTTAAAGAGCACAAACCATGGTTATTGATTCTTCCTTTGCTTTGCTTTTCCCTTCATCATGGGAGATCCCCTCCTTTTGCATGAATTCATGCTTGTTTCACTGACTATGAGAGGAATCACATTAGCATTATCATCTGTGGAGTGGCCAGTTATCGGCAAATCGCTCAGGCTTGCGCTTTGTTTCTGAAAAACAAGTGTATAAAATAGTGAACTGTTAAATAAATAATGATAAACAAATACGTAATGTGCACTCGAAGACTACCCGTCGTCATTTTTTCAACACTTATTTTTAAATTACAAGGGCTTTTCGGTGAAACAACCCAATCAAAATGCGTTTCAAATTAATACATTCAGAAATTTTCGTCTCCGAATTCGTACAGGGATATATTTGGTTATCTTTATTTGTCAGAATTGAACCCTATATATTCTCTACGCAGGAACTTATTAATTATTACGTTATAAGCACATATCATTATTTCTTACCTTTGGTTTACAAATATTCTCGTTTTTATCCATTGTAACTAGTATTACTATTGAGGGAGTGAAATAGGTTGTCGAAAAAATCTATGAAAATCGTAATAAACAAATGCAGTTTTCAGCAAAGAGCGTAGCCTTCTGTATTATTCAGCCACACAATTCAAATCCCATTGATTTCAATTTCATTTCGTAGATATAAGATAAATGTGTATTGGGATTTATTAAATAAAGAGTTTATTCAAATGCTCGTTAATTAATATGTTTAATTATTGTCAAATATTCAAATTCATAGTAGCATTTTGTTAAGGAGTGAATGGAAATTGGATAAAGAATTGTCATTGCAGGAAAACGTTACGTTTCCTAAGAATGTTTGGCCGCAGCAACTATTGAAATATTTGGTTGCTTTTCTTTTTCAATCACCGGATCATTTTATAATGTTGTGGAAGAATTCTAGGGGAAAAAAAGGTTTTTGAGTTTTTTAAGGCATTTACAGTAGTGAAACAGTAATTTACTATTATACTTTTCGTACCTTCATGTGTGTCCATTCTATTCATGAATTTGACGATAATTAAACCTAATTTTGTAACGAAACATTTTAGAAATGTATGTCTATCGAGAAATCTCTTTCAAGTTTTATAACCGAGAATGGACGAGCCGGGAAACAATTATTGCTAAAACTCTTTTTTTAATAAAAATATAACACAAATATATGCCTGAAGATAAACCGAAGTAACCAAACCAAGCTATTTAGGAGTAATTCGTATCTGTTTTGATGTCCCTCTTCAATCGTAAATGTACTGTATTTCACGAGTGATATATTTAAAATCTGACTTTCAAAGGAGGAGGTTGTACAATTCGTCGTGTTAATGTTCAAAACTGTCTTTTTCATGAATTAGCTAGTTAATGTTAGTATGAAAATCGACATGGGTTAAAGATATGGTCATGTAATATTTTTTGAGAATGTAAGTAGTTTTCGCGTAATTTCAGCTTGAAGTAAATACAATATATGATTTATTACTACAAAATGGCTCAATTAAAAAAAAATCAGTCCCAAAAACGGCGAAGTGTGCTTACAACAATGGTGACGGTCACGATTTCAAAAAATAACATTATAAAACTACAATATTGATGATAGAGGTTTTTGTATTATGAAATCTGTTCCCCAAAATTAGAACTATAAATAATCGTACTTTGATATACGAGTATTTGAAAAGTATAGAAACAATTTGGGGTCGTTGTTGAACAGATAATCTGTCTAAGTGTGGTAAATTACTTCCTCAAACCTATTTTCAGACATATTCCCAACATTAAGCTTTAAGAAGGCTTACGTATGCAAAATGGCTGTCACAGATTTTTTTTCATTTTTGTTACAATTAAGGTTTGTTTTACACATTTTCTTTCTGCAGATGCCAGTTCTCATTATACTATGCGACGTCCTTTGAAAGAATTTTTTTTTCAGATTTCAAAGCAACTTTTTAGTAGTATTTACTTCCTGGTTTAAAAGTTTTCATTTGGGAATATTATAAAACTAATATAATAAACAGTCGCAGCTTTAGGCGGCTTCAGGGAAGCGACGAAAATCACTTCTCAAATACCCCTCCCCCAAGGGTAAAGGCAGCTGAACGAAAATAGCGTAAAACATTCGTTCTCGCCAGACAAAGCATTTATATGCTGCATCAAATTCCGGGAATATAAATTGGTCTCCGGAGGCCCTCAGCTGTTTTAGTAGCGCATGTTGAAATGAAGGCCACATTGTGCCACTTACAAAACCGACAATGCGTGAATATTAATAGGCACGCCTGCCACGGCAGAAGTCACCCCCTCATCCCCTTCCACGCCCTTCCTTCCACCCTCTCGTTCTTGCCTCGCCGCCCTCCACAGGCGAAAGCAGAGTAGACTTTCTCTCGCCCCCAGGCAACCGATTCTTAACCGGCCCGTTACCCCACGTGTTTATTCAGGAACGGGGGCTGAGGTACGAGGTATAAAACCCACGTTTACTCCCCTTCCAATTTTTTCTTAAAATCGTATGTCTTTAGGAAAATATACTCCAGGCACTGCTTAGAATCATGATTATTATGTTCCGATTGATATACGTATTTCACGGTTGAGTGTGGAGACAAATTTCTTTGGTTACAAGACCACAACTGAAAATTGATTTCATAATATATACAAATAAAAAGATAACTCTTGGAAGTTTTACAACGCTTCTGAGAGATCTTGAAGTTAAACATATTGTATAGTGAAGGCTTTGTCTTGTCGCTACAAATATATTCCATCTTCTGCTACCTTTGTCGTACTATGATATGTTTGAGCTTCGCAATCCAATTGCCAATTTGGTCCATTGTAAATATTTATTCTCATTGTTTTTCTACCCTTCCCAAACCTTTCCTTTGTAAATTACCTCTTTTCAGAATACCGTGTCCAATTATATGACGGGTGTCCCTCTACTTTTTGTAATAATTTCCTTTTACTTTCACTGGTCTCACTGTCCCTCATTTGAGTCCTTTTTATATTTGAATGGGAAACGGGATCTCATGAAAACCTATCTCTAAACCATTTTCTGCATCACAAATTCAACGTGAGAACGTGAGAAATTTTTGTCGATGAAATTTTAAATCCAAATAGAAATTCCGCCTTGCACGGTCTTCTAGTATACGTTCATTCATGCTATGAAGAAAAAGGGGTTACTCATCTCTTCAGCAATTCCCTTTCCGCCTCTGACGGAAAGTCGGAAAAGTATCTCCGTCCTGCCCTTCCCATCTCTGCCCCATTCCACTCCACCCCACTCTATCCCATCCAATCCCACCCCATCCCACCCCATCTCATCCCATCCCATCCCAACTCACCCCACCCCTCCTCACCCCATCTCACCCCAGCTCACCCCAGCTCACCTCACCCCACCTCACCCCACTTCACCCCACCTCACCCCACCTCACCCCACCTCACCCCACCTCACCCCACCTCACCCCACCTCACCCCACCTCACCCCACCTCACCCCACCTCATCCCACCTCACCCCACCTTACCCCACCTCACCCCTCCTCACCCCACCTCACCCCACCTCACCCCACCTCACCCCACTTTACCCCACCTCACCCCCCCTCACCCCACCTCACCCCTCCTCTCCTCATCCCACCCAATGCCTACCCATCCCATCCCACTCAATCCTATGCCACATACTTCACCCCACCAACCCTACCTGCCCCATCCTAGTCCACTCCCACCTGCCCAGTTCAATCTTGCACTGTCCCTGTTCTGCTCTGCTCTGTTCCGCACTGTGGTGCTCTGCTCTGCTCTGCTCTCTTGTACCGTGTTCTTTTCTGTCCTGTCTTGTTCTGCCTTGCGCTGCAATCGTCGTTCCATTCAATCGTCGCCACCGCGCCCAGAAATGAGCACAATTTCCCGACCGTTCGCTGCCGGAGAGCCGCTCGATTCAGACGCCTCGGAAGCCGAGATGCCGTCGGATACTTCCAAGTGGATTGCTTTGCCTTCGAGGTGTTTCAGAGAGTAACGAGGAAAATAATACAGAACAATTTCTTCTGCACAGGATTTTGACGCGAAAAGGATGGAAGTTTGGGGGTTGCTTAGATTTTGAGACCGGAAATCGCCGGAATTCTTGAAAATGCTTGCCGTCCAACTATAATTAGACAGTTTTCTGAATTACGATTAAAAAATTCGAATGTAATTTTCTAATGTACTAATAACATTAGCTACCGGTGAAGGCCAACATGATATTTAGAAATAATTGTTTCATAGGCATTTAATTACCCCAAGATTCTAAAATTCAAGATAAAAACATGCTTAGTGATTTTCTTTGCCTAGTTTTCAAAGTTTTATTTCTAATAGAGAACGTCACTTGAGTTTTGTGAAAATTTTGATTGTTAATGATCTAATGAGTATACTTTTTATGTTTGTTTAATATAGTTATACATCATACTATTGCTATGACCTCTTCTTGTCGTCATGATGACTATTATGTCCAAACAATGTACCAGAAATACACAGTTAACAATGTTTATTGTGCACTTATTCAAATCCAAAGTGCTAACTTGTACCGATAACAATGCTTTTTACAATATATGCAGATTACCAATGGTCGAAAGGGCGGGTCCAGGTGGCCGAGATCGCTAAGGCAGTAGTGCCGTAGCGATCTCGGACCGAAGGATCGCGGGTTCGAGACCCGCCTCGGGCATGGTTGTATTGTGTTCGTTCTTTCACACCCCTATCATCACATCGTGTCATCCTCATAGTTCATAGTTACCATACTGTTACACGCAATAGTGGTCGATGATGACCTAGTAGTTGATGCGACCTTAAATAACACAAAAAAAAAGACTATCGTCGTCACCAGGAGATAAAACAATTCATAGCCGAATTCACCATTGTCACTAGACGTACCGTCGTACCGTAGAGGGCACAGTCGGCGTAGATAGAATAACCATGTACAGTCACCACTCTCAGTGCGCACTTCCAAAACAAAATCCTTCCACTCCCGCACCCATGGTTTCTTATATTCAGGCGCCGACGTCACGAGCAGTGATTTGCCTTCCACTGCCCTGGCGAGTCCCAACACCGCGCGTTGCCAGCTGCGAGCGCGCCAAATTCAAATGCATCCATATTAATTATGCATACATAATAATTGCTATTCCAATTACAAGATCTGTTCCGTTCATTAATTGATATTCATGTTGTGGCCCTGTTATCGTGCAACCAGTATTAAATGAGTAGATTGTTCAAAATATTAGGGCAACTTACGATTTGAACAATTTATTTCATACTACTTTATCCTATATTTAATAAATTTAATAGATTTATCAGAAGTAGTGAATTTGCATTTACAATACAGCATCGAGAAAGTATATCACTATTGTACTAAGAGAATTACAATTTTGAAGTTACTTCGCGAAGTACTAATAAATTCTATTGTGTACCGAAAAAGTCAACCGGTACACGGTCCTAGAGCACACATGTAATGTAACGAAGAAGTAAGTAATGCAAAGTACCATAAAGGCACGGTTAATAACGCTAAAATTACATTACTTCTACCAGTGCATTGATATGGAATATCGAATGTTCTATGCGATGCGCCAGGGCACCCCTGTGGCTCAAGCGTATCACGTGCAACATCAAAGGCACTTATCGATTTCATCTATATCACTATCTGCGAAGCGAATCCTGTAGCGGTTTCCAATTTATAACGTCCACTACAATCCTCTATTGATAAATGTCGTCTTTGACTAATACTCAACCGGGAACTAAGCACTTTTACAAAGTATTTGCGAGATTAATTGCGAAATAAAGTTCAGGAGAATTGTAGATTTTGGTATCTTGCATTCGCTTCATCTGAATCTCTCATTTACGTTTCAGGCAATTTGTATCATACATACAGGGACCGAAAAAGACTTGAATGCCTGTAAAAATGCCAGTAAAATACTGGTATATTTTCATACCTTTATAAAATATCATTATTCTTCTCTACCGGTAAAATACCTTCATAGGACGTCTATACAGGTTGGACCAGTATGGACGTCCATAAAGGTTATATCGGTATTTTCAACGGAAAATGATGTTGCACACACTATCCACACAGAGAATATAACTTTCTATCGTTCATCGTTGTGCGAAATGCATATTAATACAATTTTTAAAACATCATGCACTCACACCCACGCACGCACGCAAACGTGCGCGCCCACTCATATGTGCCCACTTACGCGCGCCGTCTTTCTCTCCCTCTGTGTTCCTCTCTCTCCTTCTCCCTCTCTCTCCCTCTCTTTCCCTCTCTCTCCCTCCCTCCTTCACCGTCCTCTCTCTCGGAGATAGGGGCCATTTGGACTGAGGAGAGGAAAGAGAAACATAGGGCGAGAATGAAAGAGATATGAAAGCAAAGAAAACAAGAAAGGGGCAGAAAGTTGAATAAGCGTAGTCAATTGTGGCTCATTCGGAAATACAATAATGATGATAATAATAATAATGGTAATAACGAAATTGTTACAACGTGACCTATAGCCATAATATTTGAATACACATTATGTATTCAATCAAATTAGGCTTCGATTTCTTTTAATTCTTGTATCAAATATTATTGCATTCCAGAATCAATGCAAATGCCAGAAGTAGCCTTTCTTTGTCGAATTTACATGAGTAGTGCGGTTTACGGAGAGTTTTTTTAACTACCGGAGGATAACCCTCTTGACAAACTCATTTTCTCTAAAATGTGCTTCATATTTTCGGTAGATCATGAATAATTGCACCAAATATCATGGACACGTGTATAGTTGGTTGAGGTGCATAAATTGTTACATGTTATAAGTTCATGTCGGGTGTTTGCTCCTTTTCATACCGCGAGCTTTAAGCCTTGTATTCTCTTTTGAAAGGGCCCAGTTCTTGCAAACGAGGCGTAGGAAGCCGTCACTGTGTGCAGCCTGTGCGGAGCGGTTCTTTGGTACGAGAGCGTGCTTTGGCTTTGTCTCCGCCGCTTAATTTGACGATTGCGGTTTGCGGGCTTTTCGCGTCTCTCTCAATCTCCGCCTCTTCCTCCGGGTGGCGTTTCCGACGGAGGGGCGGCTGAGCTTGTTCAATGCCGACATCCGTTTCCGCTGCAACGTCTATTTCCGGGATGTCCTAGACCGAGAGATCAGACGGTGGCGACATGTCGACCCTAACTGTGTAGCTACGAGGTTGAATTCCTAGTTCCAGTAGATATTAGGAGCTTTCTCCGATCAACATCAGGCACATGCCGAAGCAGTATCGTGAAAGAAGGCCCAAGGACCGCACATAATCGTTCCTTCCTTCTTGTCCTATCCTCACATGTACTTACACACATTTGATCACACTACACTATCACACACGTCGAGAGACCAGTTGGGAGCCGTTGGCGGGAGGCACCTGGACGAAAAAAAATCGCAAACCGATGTGTAGGTCAGCGCCTGATATCATCCAGCGGGGGGAGAACATTACGACCTCTAGCACACATTTCAGGATACACCTGATACATGAAGTTTATCAATCAATCAATGAACAATTATTTTTCCATTCAATACCAAACGGACCCCTTCCTCATCCTCACTTCTGGATCTTCCCTTCCTCATCCTCACTTCTCTTACATACATACACTTCACTTGCACACGTTGGAAGATGAAAGACGCGGCAGCGGGGAAAGGAACAGCTCCACCTCGCGGTTATAACATGCACTAAATTCACGGAACTAATGACCAGTCAGCGTCAGACTTCACCATCCGGTAGATCAACGCCATTTACAGAGGAGGAACATGCACTACAATTACGGGATAAATGACCGTAGCTGTTGACGTGCCGGAATCACCAATCAATCAATAAAAATCAAATACTCCCTCACGCGTGGTTAGCGAACCTGCAGCCACTGGCGCAGCTTCTCCGGCGGAGGGCGCGTGTGCGGGCGATGGCAGTGCGCGTGTGAGTATGTGTGTGCGCGCGCTTCTGTCGTCGGCTGGCGCTCCAGGGCCTTCGCTCCGCCGCCGCGCTTTTTGTGCGGGGGAGTGACGGAGACGGGTTGCGGGGGACGCGCGCGTTCTGGCGGAGCGCGGTGGGGCGCAACGCGGAAGTGGGCGGGGGCGATGGACGCAGCGGCGGGGCCGGTAAGGCGAACGGGACGCGGAGGCGTAGAAGTGGAAGCCGGGACGGACGGCGAGACGGCTGCGGAGTAAGTGGGAAACGGGGGCGCATGCGTGGGGAGTGCGGGAGTCCGACGAGGTGGCCAAGTAGAGGGATGGGTGGGTGGAGGGGGAAAGGAGGGCTGGGGAGCGTAGGAAGAGGAACGGGGGATTGATGGATGAATTGACTAGTTATTTCGTGTTTCCTGGCGCTTCAACGGCTGTGGTCATTAAGCCCGTAAGTGTAATGCATGTTTTATCATGGGATTTAGCGGTTATTCCCTCAGCTGGATTGTCAGATCCGGCGCCGACCTAAACTCGTCTTACGAGTTTTCATTGTCTAGGTTTCTCCCACCAGGATGCACCGTCCCAGTCGGGACAAGCTTGACTGGTCTTTCGACATCTGCGGTGGTGTGGTGTGGTAAGATTACGTGCGGTGTTTCTTAGGACACTGCTCCGGCATTCGCCTGGTGGTCATTGGGACTTCGTCGGGACCGCCGTCTCGAAACCTACGACCTCCCGACCTTGCTGTGACATCAGTTGATGCTCTGAGCCAAATCAACCGGTCGGTAGTTGGAGGAGCGGAGGGGTTGCGAGGAGTGGGTGGGAATGAGCAGAACGCGTAGGTGGGAAATGAGCAGGACGCGGGTGCGGGTTAATTTTTTTGATTAATTGATTAGTGATTCCTTGCGTATTAACCGCTAATGTATTGGGCCCGTAAGTGTAGTCAGTGTTTTTTCGGTAGGTGGCTATGATTTAACCCCGCTGGATAGTGAGATCATGCCCGATCTACACGCCGGTTACAGAGGGCGCAGACCTACAGGGAGGGTTTTCCTCAACGAGGTATCTCCCTGCAGCGGGTCACCGGCCCAGCAGGGAGAAGCTCTCTGCTCCCGAGCGGCCCCCCGGCATGTGTGGTAGTGTAGTGCATGTGAGTGTAAGGGGTGTGTATATGGCAAAGAATGGGAAGGAAAGATCGTGCGCGGTACATGGCCCGTGTGTTAGGACACTGCTGCTATTTTCGCGCTATTGCTCGGAGAAACCTCAGAAAACTACTCAGAGCAGCCGGCTGCTAGTAGTCTCGTCCAGGATGCGATTGAACTCGGTCTAGCTATCTAGCTAGTTTCGAAATTTCTGACGGGGCTGCAACCCTAGAACCTCCCGGTCAGAAGAATTGCAGTTACATCAGTCGATGCCCTAAGGCACCTCTCTTTGTGTGGGTGCGGGTTAAGTGAAGGGTGTGCAATGCAGAGTTAGAAGAGGCCGGGGCGAAGAGTGTGGACGAGGCGGAATAACGAGCGAGCGGGTGGATAAGGGAATGACATGCAATGTGTACGGGGAAAGGACCGAAGCGGCCAGAGCATGTGAGTGGTGCAGGAGCAAATGATGAAGTGAGGAAGCGGTGCGGGGCCGAAGTAGTGAGCAAAACACCGGGGGCAGCGAGGTCAACGCGGGGGAGGGGGGGTGCGGGAAGAAAGGAGCGATGCGGGGCGTGGTGCGCGGGACGCAGCGGAGTGCAGAGGCGCTCGTCTGAGCGCCCCCCCCCCATTACGCCGCACAAAACATCCCTAATGGGGTTAGTGAATGGGGGAGGGGGGGGCTGTTCTGCGGGAGAGCACGAACGGACGCCAGCCATGCACAAGGCGTTACTTGATATACAAATCTTGCTTCTTTCCTTGAAGACGAACTCCCTAACTTTCTAATGCATGTCTGTGTCCATAGTAACCGAACCGCCAATTGAAAAGTTCTTTATCTTCTTACTGGTAGAGAATGCGATGCCTAAAAAATTTTCTAGTAATAACTACAAAAGTTGTAGCAAAGGTTTTCCTCTTTAACATTGATTTGAATGATATTTCCTCAGGACCTAAGGTTCAAAATGTATAAACAAATTTAAAAAACAACAACAGAAAAATACCGGTTTTGGGGGCTCCCGGAATTAGCGCAGGGTCAGGAAGATCCAATACATATGACTTTAACTAGTGTCTGACTACATACAACGCAGTAAAATAACAAGTTTCTATGACCTTCTTTCACTGACGAACAGAATATTACCTGATTTTTTTTCGCAAAATCACGCCAAAAATATTTTTCAAATACGTTTTGTAATTGGAGATCACGCCCTACTCTGGGGATGAGTTTCTGGTGGTCGATTTTCCACCTAGAAACGTTGCAATTCATGTTTTTTCTGATGACATAGCAAATCGGAAATGTTCGGAGTGCCAAAAATATGGAAGAAAATTATTGCTAATTAGCATTCTGCTGTAATCAGAGTTCAAACAAAAACACAGGCGTGCGTACCATTCCTGCAAGGGAGGTAGAATATGTATATTAATAGGCCACACGTTTGAGGACTTTTCGTTTTTAGTGGTTTGCTTATTTTATTGAGATTGTGTTATTTTAATACCAATCCATGCCCCACTTCTCCAGCCTCGATTTGTGTTAGAACCGTTGGTAAATATTTATAAATAGTTAAGGTGCTTCGCATCCATTTTAGGGAGCTGAAGGAATGCAATTTATATTATTTGATAAATACACATTATCTGTCAAACGTACAATGGATGGATACTGACAGTATATTCACCACAGGAATGTTTTTCTGATAACTGCAATCATTACACTTTCCTACGTAACGCGAAATGTCAGATATCATTATTGCCTCAATTGCGAACGCCTCAATTGCAATGATAAATTTGCAATGTAAAATTATTTAAATGCAATGAGAAAAGGATTTGACTTCTGTATCAAAATGGCTTGTTTCAAGTGAGTTATAACGCAGTATAAAATATAATATTTGTTGTATGTAAAGAAAACATTCCACCGGAAAAATATTCCGTTGAAGAGTGAGTAGTACAGTAAAAATCCAATGACTCAAATCGCAAATAAAGTTCAATGAAAACGAAACAAATTCTCATGGAAGGAGGTTTTATAATCTTGAACGACGATATTCAGAATGTCATCGAAAACAAAAATCCTGCACATAAAAAATACCAACAATGAATAACATAAAAATCTTCATCAAAAAGTAATATCGGCAGAAAAAATCAAAGAAGAAATCTTGGGACGGATTAGATCACAAATTAGCCAAACAGTTCATTATAAACTGCTGCAATATCTTAGCTCTAATGAAAAAGATTTAGCAAGACTATTATACCAGAAGGATATTGGACGCCATATTACGAACAACTTTCGTGAATTAACGAGAAGAGGTAAATTTGTTACGGACATTAAGAAATTACTCCATTATGTGATGAAGTGAAAAAAGCTTAAGTACGAAAAATAGAACAGCTACAGGTGGAGACTGAATTAACGCAAAACGTATTAAGCATGAATGCTAATACATAATAAAGATATTTTTCCCTTGCTATATAAATATTGGCAAATGAATACTGTGTGAAAACTGGAGAATGGTAATACCTCTCCAAGAAATTACCATTTATTTATGCAATAATTACCGAGGAATTTGTATTCTTAATGTGAGTTATAAAATATAATATATGGGTCTAAATGAAATATTAAAAAGTATATGAGACGTTTTTTATTAGAGGAACAATGTGGTTTTAAAAAACGTACATTCCTCTTCAGAACATTTTTAACCGGTTAATAGAAACGAGAAGCATGTTTAACTTGGAGGAACGTATTACTTTTATTACTTATGTGAAGATATTTGATGAAGTGAAGAGAAATAAACTCTGTAATATCATGCAAAAGAGAAGATACACGAGCCACCGAACATCCAAGAATCTGTATGAGAACAATTCAGTAATGCTTGATGTCGAGGGCAGACTCTCAACAGAAATAAAAATAATCAAGATGTAACACAGAATTGTGGCCTCCCTCCCATGTATTCAAGTGGTTATAAAACGGAAACTCCAAGCTCCACTAGGAATCAGGCTATGGTATGTCAATACTATTTATTATATTTGCCTACTACCACGATCTTCCGCATGAATAAGAAAATGACGTATCCATTTATTCACTCCAGCAAAATGAAAATAATACAATATGGAAATATCCACGTAAAAATAGAGAAAAAACGAATAAACTGTACAAGATAATAGCAATCACCACCCTTCTCTATGGTTCCAAGTGCGGGGGGATATTAAAGAAAATTGGTGAAGAGTACAAGCTCAGAATTGCCTTTCTGAGTCCGGTAAAATGTTGGCAAAGACTCGTAGGATTAAAGAGCAACGCATGAGACAAGCACCGAATATCTTCTCATTACCATCCCTGCTCGAATAAAATAGGGGTAAATGGAAGAAACATGTCGAAAGAATAAGTAAAATTAGATTGCCAAAACTGGTATTGAATAATAAACCTGGGAGCACGAACTACTCTGTGTGGCCGAGAAGAAAATCGTTGAAGCCGCAACCGAGGCAATGCGTGGAGGAAGAAGAAATCGAAAAACCTGCTTTTGTATTAACAAATTAATACGGATCCAGCATACAAAGCTTTGTGTCGTATATCAAGCTCTTAAATATTTGCTTTGGATGCATTATCCAAATGCTTATTACATTACTTTAAAATATTTAATTTTCACTTCGGATGCTGTACCCAAAGCAATTGATGTCCTGTCAAATGCTGGGATTTATTTACATGGGCATTCGAAGCTTTAGACGGGCAGAATTCCACAAATTTTGGATGTGTATTGTAGCGGTACAGAATTCTCAAGACAAATTAAGTTAAGTAAACCAGACCTAAGGAATTTTTACTGAGAGAAAAAACATACGGCGTCACGCGCGCGGTCCCCCTTCCTGCAACAGCCACGGTCCCCTAACCCATTTCAGAATTTTATGGCACCCCACCCAACGGCCGGGTCAAAGGGCTAATTGAAAACCGTCCAGACGCAGCCACATCTGGAAAATCTTTGGAACGCCTGTCGTCGTGAACGGGGAAACCCAAAACGATAATTCTGTAGCCAGGGGGCCCCTTCACAGACATGGCCTATTTTCGAGACGAAACAAAGGGACACTGTATTCCGACAGAAACACAGAGAGTGGAAAATTCCTTTTACTCCCCCGTCGCTATTGGCCGAATATAGTGTACAACGCCATCACCTTTAGCCAATAGCGACGCGATCATTTTAGGGAGCCAGAGCACATGAGGAGAAGGGGTGGGGGTAAAAGTTTACTTCAGGCATTTTTGAAAAACAAAATTTCAGTGGGCTAAGAGCAGGGGGCTGAGAACAGTTCGAGAGAGACTTCTCTGGGGTGGGAGCCAGTCGCGGGGAGAGGCGAGTGCGCCTCTGAAGGCACTTGTAAAATTTTAACTTGGTTGAGAAACTTCTCTGGGGTGGGAGCCAGTCGCGGAAAGAGGCGAGTGTGCCTCTGAAGGATTTCGCAACTTTCTGAATTTGTGCCTGAGAACAATTCTCATGAGAATCGGAGGAACACATTGTTGTGTGCTCCGCACCTGCGATCGTGAGCAATATCCCCGGCTACCTACAAGCTCCGCCGGAGACGCCGCCAGACGCTTCCAGACAGCCGCCCCCTGCTGACGCCACCAGACGCTGCCAGACTCTGCCGCAGACGCCGCGAGCCGCTGCGAGCCGACCAGCTGTGAGGGCGTGCCCGAGAGGGTGCAGGCCATCTCACATTCCAGGGAAGGCCGTCCCGGCCCCCCCACAAGCTTCGCCGCGCCCACCCAGGCAATGTAACTGGGGGCTATTCACCTCTGTAGAATTTTGTCAACGCGGTGCCGCGCCCAGGCACATCGAATGGTCACTTTTTTATTATTGTAATTTTAGTTATAATAATTTTGTACTCTTCTCTAGTTGTAAGCTTTCCTGTTAATTTGATCTTTATTTTTTTCTCTTTCATTCAATCTCTTCTTTCTTTTATTTTATAAATGTATCTTCCCTGGTACAACTTTGTCCAGGAATAAAAGTAGTTCTTTTTACCAGTAATCAAAGTGTTTATTTCGAATTTCCATTGAATCAAATTAACAATTCCTTCCATCACCGACTGAGCTACAACCGGGCCGCTAACCGCGCATTGTCTAGATGTGCGGAGGTGTTACAGTATTCCAAAATTTTAGATAAAATATCCAAATCGTTCTTTCAGCGGGGTTAGGCGTAAGAGTAGGAATTATGGCCTGAGAGTCGCCAGATAGAGACATGGTTTTGGGCCGCGAATTGGCCGTCCAGAACCACGCGGACATACACCTGCGCTTACCGAGGCTCACAATCGGTAACATTTATCCCGTGACAAGTGTATGCGACTCCTTTTGGGGGGTATCAGCATTATGCTGAATATCATTATTATCCCCCAAGGTTGCTAATCCTAGAGGAATAGAAGATGCAATGACGATGATAATGAAGGATGAATGGACGACGCACACATAGACACATACACAACCACACCTATGCCTGAGGCAGGACTCGTACTTGCGATTCATGGCACGGCACTACTGCCTTAGTGATCTCGGCTATCCGGATTATTATTATTATTATTATTATTATTATTATTATTATTATTATTATTATTATTATTATTATTATTATTATTATTATTATTATTATTATTGGCGTATAAGCCGATCAGATGGCCGAGATCGCTAAGGCAGTAGTGCCGGAGTGGTCTCGGACCAGAAGATCGCGGGTTCGAGTCCCGCCTCGGGCATGGGTGTATTTGTGTGTGTTTGTATGAGTGTGTCGTCCTTTCACCCCTCATTATCATCATCATTTCATCTTTCATACCCCCAGAGCTAACAACTCTGGGGGATAAAAATTGGATTCAGTAAAAAATACTGATCCCCCCTAATTGATACATGCACCTGCTACCGCGATATATGATACTGAGCCACGGTAAATGCAGGATGTATGAACGCGTGGTCCTAAGTTGGCCTATTCGCGAGAAAAAAAATTATTGGCGTATAGGTCATTATTGACCACGCTACACGATTAACGTGTGCAATTCTTCCAGGATAAGCTTTTCAGCTGTATCCTTGGATTACAACAAGGTTGTTACGCCTTGAAGTGTGAATTATGAGATGATAGGTTGATGATGAGGGGTGAGGGGACAATCACAAATACGACAATGTCTACCCAGGACTCGAACCTGCAGCCTCCTCGGCACAGACGACGGCTGCCGCAACCGTCTGCACCACGGGGCAGACATTGACATTATTATTATTATTATTATTATTATTATTATTATTATTATTATTATTATTATTATTATTATTATTATTATTATTATATTTTTTAAGTTAAATTGCTATGATAATCAGTATATAATGTAATTATATTGTAACGAATATTGCATCACCTGCCGAAATCGCTGCGCGTGGATTGCGTCATCTGCCGCCGCCCCTTCCCTTCCCCCCCGAACTAGACGGTTCCGGACAATCCGCGAGCCGCGGAGAAATGCCGAGAATGTGCCGGGCGCCTCGAGACAAGCGCCGGGCAGGTATAAAATGCGCCGCTGCCGGCGGCCGCGGGTCAGTTAGTCAGAAGTTAATAGAAGAGAGTCAGTCAGAAGTTAGAAGCGAGTTAACAGAAGGAAGTCAGTAGTGAGCAGTAAGACGTCAGTCCGTCAGTGTGTCCGAAGTGGAAGCTGTGCTGGGAAGTGTGCATTGCGGTGAAGAGTGGTGCAGTGGTTGAACAGCAGTCAGCAGTCTGAAGTCTGCAGTGGAAGCTGAGCTGTGAAGGGTGCATCGCGGTAAGCAGTGGTGCAGTGGGGAAACAGCAGTCAGCAGTTTGAAGTCTGCAGTGGAAGCTGAGCTGTGAAGTGGGCATCGCGGTAAACAGCAGTGCAGTGGACCCTGGTGTGCGCAGTGAAGTGTGGTCTGCGCAAGGAATTGTGGTCTGCGCAGGGGAATTGTGGTCTGTGCAGGGAATTGGGGTCAAGTGCAGTGGACCGTGGACAGTGCATGGACTGACTGATACTGTAGAAGAAGAGAACTGTTTAAATAAATAGTGTGTAAGAAGTGAAATGTGTAAATAAATCAAGAGAACGGAGTCGTGTGTAACAGTGTAAATAATTAAGTGTAATATATCTGTAAATAGACCAAGTAGATTTTAGTGTAATATTGTTCCCGAATAAAACGTAATTGTTGTAAATATTGTGTTGGTTTTAATTCACCACGGAGAAACGTTACAATATTAATGATAGTAACAATAACACGGCTTTAGGATAAAGGGTTGAAAAACTTAATTCGCGATTGTATGTTGAAACGTGTGTCTAAGGATTAAGGTCGACCGGTGAAATTCGACTATATTGTCTCCGTTGGCAATGCCTCATGGCTAGAGAACCTCGTTTTTCTGTTCCGGCAACCTCCAATTCTTTAATTATTCGCAACAGAACAAGCCGTTTATTTTTTTGCCTTCTTTTCGTTCTTTCTTTTTCTCAGTCGTGGCCGAATAACGTTGGAAAAATGCTCGCTGATCGGCGACGCGGTGTGACTCTCGTAAAGCAAGGCAACGAGGAGAGACATTTGAAAACGAACAAAAGTTTCACGCGAAGCCCACAAATTAAATTCGCAGTAAAAGAGACGCATCGCCCGTTTGGCCGCTCTCTGCCCGCGCTGGCGACTTTTGGAGCCATTTTGCTCTTTAATTATTTTTGCGCAGCGTCTGTGAGACATTCCTGTTTCCCGGCCGGAGTACTCAAAAAGTCGGCGACGGTCGCGACCAGTTAGATTGCGGCCTTAGACATGGCTTCCGTAAATGGATGTAAGGTCGTTCGTTGTAATTTCGTGCAGAAAGTCAAAGGTGTTCGTTATTACGGTTCAAATCCTTTCCTTGCACCAGAGAGAGAAAGTCTTGTTGTAGGTCTTACAAGATTAATTTACTGCTATATGAGACCAGTTTTGTTGTTTTATTTACTCAACGAAAAAATCTCCTAATAAATTCCTTATATCGATAGAGTGATTGTGGTACTATTTTATGAGAAATCAGTAGTTTTCTTCGCAACTTCCCTTTCTTTGGGATTATGTGCTTCGAGTACTGAAGGTTGTGATTTTATTCTTTAATTATTTGATTTACGCTTCAAAAATAAATACAAAGGAATATAGCGTATGTGAAAATGTGCAGGTTTGTTTCGGTTCCGGAATTCCTATCATCGGTGTTTTAATACACTAATTTGAACATTAGATAAAAGCAACACCGAAGAGTTTTGGAAACATTTGATAACAATATATATTAGTTTCCGTGGAATAGAAACTGTTATCATATGAGAACGTGCTACAGGTTTTATTTCATGGTAGTGCTAATGAAAATGTACCCCCTGCTCTTCCTGTATCTAGCAAAAACCTGTGTACAAGAAAGCCTAGAGGGTGAAGCTACAATTACTGCCCAAGAAGCAAAGGAGCAAAGAGGAAATCTCAGCATTTGAACAATTGAGTAAGGGAAACTGTACAAAAGTTTATCAAAATTAAGGTAATTGACCCAGAAGCTGAAGTAGCCATGATTAGACTTTTAGAATTGTGCAGAAGAAATGGTACCTAATGCATTAATTACAGATGTATGATTAGATGTAATCACAATAAATAATTCATTGTGGTCAAATGATTCAATGAATTTATTTATTGTGGTCTGATTACTTCCTATCATGCATCTGTAATATGAATTATTACAAGATCTTGGCAGAAACTACCAAGATATTAATGCACTAATATTGGTCTTAAAATAAATATTATTTTCGTTTTAGATGCTCAGTATAGAAACTGTCAACATAAATTATTTTACTTGATATTACAGATTGTGTATTAATTTTAAATGTGTAATGCCATCTGGCAATTTGCTGTGAAATAACAGGCACAATGAGGTATCAGGTAATGTGAAATAACAGGTGGATTTTTTCCAGTGAGCTGTTGGTACTGGCGCCTGATGAATATGATTTCTACGTCATGTGTTATAATAATTACAGTTATCTGTACTGTGTAAAAAAGGTTCTCTCTCGAAGAAGTCATTTCTGACAAAAACACTTATTAGGAAATAACTGGGCAATGCAATTGTAGAATTCCATCCACTTAAAGAAGTGCAAGAACCACCTCAATAGGACGTTTTTATTAATCTTCCCATTTTTTCTGCAATCTAAAAGTATGTGACGAACAGCATCTTTGCATAGCCCATTATCCCTACTGTATATCTCTTTATAAGACAAAATAATGTGTCAACCGTTCAATATTGCAGACTATGCTGCGATTTATTTACAGCCACGTCTGACAGGTCATCAGATGTTACGGTCGCATCCAATCGGGAGCTTACACGTCACTACCGTGACGTCACAATGGTGGCGTTCAACCTTTCGATTGGATGACACCATAACAGCTGTTGTACGTCAGAAGCAGCTCTAAATAAATACAAGTATACCTGTCATATTGCAGGTAGAAAGCATAACTACGAGTATTAACGAGATTTACGTTCACACGCGGATCCCTTTTGTACCTCATATTTTACGATTAGTAAATAATATTTTGCCTGCCGATGTTTGTACGGATGGCCTCAAACAGAGATACAAATACAAGGATTGTGGTAGAGGATTATGGAAAATGGGATCTTTTGAGATCGTGAAATATTTTGTTCATAACATCTTATATTTTGTAATTAAATATGTATTTTTGTCGCCTTTCAAATTATCCAATCCTTTTTTGTCGAGAAAAAAATTTCAATTCTCCTCCCCCCTTTCAGGGGTTTGTAAAATGTCTATATTTTACACAAACAAAATTTGCGCTGATAACATATCATTTTTGTAGATTTTAACTAATGGCTAATTTACAATATTTCACTCACACACACACATAACGTATAAATCTACACAATTTATATTCAATAAACATTAATACATAAATTATTCACTATACATAAATACATTGAAAATTAGATTTCCTTGAGGCCTTGCCTTTTCATGAGTTTATAACCTACCAATTTCAAATATTATTATTATTATTATTATTATTATTATTATTATTATTATTATTATTATTATTATTATTATTATTTATTATTAGCGTATTAGCAATTTCTGAACACGCCACATGTTCTTTCCGAGGCTCAGGTACATTCTATCCCGGTGAGATTAACATGTGTCATTATAGGGATCAGCTTTTCGGATGTATCCCTTCGTAAGACTAGGTTGTTAGGTCGTGAATTATGGGATGACAGGATGATGCTGAGAGGCGAGTGGCGATCGTCGGCTTTTTCAACCATCTTAGCATTCACCTGTACGACCGAGGGACCTGTACACCACGAAGGATGGCTGTCGTATGTGATTGATCACCTAATACAATAATGGTTAAGTATTCAAACTGCACATTCCAAATATCAGAATGAACGGATCGAGAAAATTCGGATGTCAGAATGGAGACGCAGGAGCCTCCGCGTGGGGCATTCTCGAAGCGCTTTAGGCATCCGAGGCGCGTGGTTTGCCGCTCCAGTAAGTGGCCCGGCCACTAGCTCTGCGGTTGCGGCCGCTAGTGATCCGCCGACGGCAGTGCATTTGCGAGTAATGCACCCTCGAGCCGACTGCTCAACACGCGGAACGGAAGGCGCAGGCGGGCTGCGGTTGCAGGAGACCTCCGGGCAGAGATGTGATGAGGTCCATCCGATTCAGAGACGAATTTCTTTGTGAATGGTTGTGGTTGTAGTTTATTGTCGGTCAATCCAATCATTCTATCCAATCAATATATCCAATTCAATCTAGTCAAGATATCCTTGCAAGTGTTATGAAGTGAAGTAAATGAAGTGAAGTGGAGTGCAGTATAATTAAAGTGTGGTGAATTTAGTAGTTTAAAATATCTCTGCAAGACAGATATAATATGTAGATTTAATGTTATTATTGCCTTTATTGTTATCATATTATTATTATTATTATTATTATTATTATTATTATTATTATTGTAGTTGTTGTCCTAAATTGATTTAAAGGTTTATTGAATTGATATTTCTAATTGTAATGTATAAATTGTGGTGTTCTGCCACAATGTTGAATAAACCTACCTGCAGAAATAATAAACATTTATATCTATCTAAATATCTCAATACTTTTAATCTCTCGTTTCTAATATGTAGCAAAGTTATGTAATGTCACAGGAAAAAGTGTCTATTTTAGTTTCTTGCCTTTCTACGTACTACGTAATAAAGTGATAGTATTGTAATGCTACTGCAAAACTCGGATATATTTCGTAAGAAAATCTCGTGTTGTAGGACCATATTTTCGAAAGAGTGATTAAATCTCGCTATTAAAAAAATTACTTCCCATCACAGGTTGTGTAGTCATTCCATGTTTTGTGGGTTCTTGATATCGAAAAGTTGATTGAGGGTAGAATGTCCGTCCGTCTGTTTGTCTTCAATGCTTGCGCCTAAATAGTCCTGATGATTTTCTCAAAAATTGATATACCCAATCAATCTAAACGAACTAAAGGCCCTACAAGTCTGAAATGGATATTTATGACTTTTTAGGTTACTTGTGTGAAGTTTCAAGAACATGTTCTTTCAAAGTGGCTCCAAAGTTTTGCTTTAATATTTTTTTCTACGATAGAGTAAGCTTATAAAAATGACGTAGATTCGATTGTCGTTCAAAGTTCTGTATTTTCGTAAACTGTAAAATTTATAAGTAATATGAGAGATTATTTTCTTTTGTAGTGTAATTTTTAAGCATTTGAGTTTTCAACAAGTAATGTTACTTGTATTTTTTGAAACCTCTTGTGTTTTGTTGTTAGAATTATTTCAGGTGACAGATGAAGAGTTGGTAGGGTAGAAATTTAAAATTACGGAACCATTGACCATTGAACCATTGACCATTGTCAATAATACGAGAAAGTGCGGGCTGTTAGAAAGCTAGTTGTCTTTGTATGAGTTATTTAGATGTACAGTACGTAACTAGAAGCCGAAAAAGATTGAACTTTTGTAATTTTACAAAATTTAGAGTTCAATGAAAATAAGACACGTAAGTGTACGAACCATCTCTTTATCCGAGAATAATTTAAAAAATGGGCGTTATTTAAAAAAAATGAAAGTGTTGTTTAGGTCCGATATAACCACCTAGAAAGTACTGTCCTAAAATAAAAATATTTTCAAATACTCAAATACTTACGGTGACAGACATGCAACCGGTCGATCGAACCATTGTTCGATCGAACAAACGAACGAAGGGAGGAATGAACGGAGGAACGGGCGGACGGGCGGACGGGCGGACGGGCGGACGGGCGGACGGGCGGACGGGCGGACGGGCGGACGGGCGGACGGGCGGACGGGCGGACGGGCGGACGGGCGGACGGGCGGACGGGCGGACGGGCGGACGGGCGGACGGGCGGACGGGCGGACGGGCGGACGGGCGGACGGGCGGACGGGCGGACGGGCGGACGGGCGGACGGGCAGACGGGCGGACGGGCGGACGGGCAGACGGGCAGACGGGCGGACGGGCGGACGGGCGGACGTTTTAGCCGTAGACTAATTTTGCGGGATCAAGGATCGGAACGTTTAGCCACTTTTTTCGATAACAGGTACCACAATACGTGCTTTTCTGACGAACAATCGCCAATTTCCACAACAGCACTACAGTAAATTCTCTTTAATAAGTAATAGGCGACAAATTAAAACTTATAAAAAGTTACCCATTAAATATGCTTCGTCTAATTCCAAAAGGACAATAAATTAGAATACCACCTTACGTTGAATATGTGATTTCTGCAATAAATTGGCACAATGATAATGAGGTTAAAATATGGGTTTGAATCGGCTAGCTGGAAATATTTTGTCTAGTACATACTTTTCAATATTGAAACATATTATGCAAATAAAAAAAAGTTTTGTTACATTCTGAAAAAATATAAAAAAACAAACATTGTGTACATTCGATCCTGAAGTGATAATATTGGTTTTACATGCAACAGCGACGTCAGATGTAGTAAGACACTAATAATACATGAATTTATGAAAGGTCAATATTTTATGCTTGTCATCCTCTGGACATTGACGACAGCAAAATATTTCACGCAGTGGAAATTCTGGATGATCCAGCGCATATTCAGCTTCTGGGCGTTCAAGGAGATCATATATCACTGCTATCTTCTTAAAACAGATAAAGGCAAGCGAGTTGCTTTACAACGCTGCGATCTGGGTCCATTTCCCGGTCTATCCTTGTGGATTTTGTTGGACAAAGCAAGTCTCGGAATTCGGCGGTTTCCCCTGCTATTCCCCCATTACTCTATCATCACTCATATCACCATTTCTTTTTCAATCTATGTACTCATTAGATCACTAACTGATCTCATTGACTTCAGCAATTGAGAGGCTTGTATACCAAAATAAATAATTAAATAAATAATAATTAAATAAAGCCTCTAACTATTCATGGGTATATTATGCACTTTAACACTGCGACTACATACAAATGCCGCGATGTAGTATTGCAAAAATGCATATTATACCTTTTCAAACAAATTGGCCTTTTTATCATGGGGTAACTATCACTAAAATCGTACAGTGATTTTCTTTGATAAACTTCTTATTTGAAATGAAAAAGACTGCGCAGGAAAAATAGACAACATTGTAGACAAATATGCACAAATTTATTATGTCCTTGCCGCCCCCAGCTTCTGTGCCTCCCGACCACCCTCCTCCCTCGACTTGTGCTGCTCGGCCTGTAATGGCCCTTCTACCTTCCCCTCCTTCTCGGCCTCCGTCTTCTCACGCACCCCCTGCCATTCCCGCCTTCCCCATCTTTTCCCCTTTCCTCGCTTCCTTTCACCAACCGTACGCCTCCTCCGAATCTTCCCGCGCTTCCCCTCACCTCCGAATTCACCACATTCTCCGTCGCACGCGGCGCCCCCGCCGGCCCCGCCTCCCACGCCACCCTCACACCCTGCTGCCGCCCCCGCCTCGGCCGAAGCGACCGCAGCCTGTTTGCCGCCTGCGGTGCGTAACGTCCCGAGCATCGATCGCGGCCCCGCATATATGATGGATTTAGCGCGCGCGAGGGCGGGCGGGCGGTCTGGCGGTCGGCGCGGGGCGGAGCGGAGCGGAGCGGAGCGGCGCGTCCTGTCGCGCGCTCCAAAATATTTTCATTGCATTGCCCCACGCCAGGTGGACGCAACCGAGCCCCCTCTCCCCCCCCCCGCGCGGGGCGACTGCCCCCGGTGCAGCAGTGGTGCGGCGAAGAGGGGGAGGCTGTGGGAATAGGCGAGGTGCCGGCAGTGCGGTGTGCAGAGCAAGCCGGTGCGTGGGGCAGCAGGCCTGGAACGAAACTGAAGCATTTATTGTACGAGACCGTCATTAAATTGCAAATATGAAAATTTCCTAATACTCTGACAATTTTGTCTCGCTTGTTTTGATTGTACACAGTTTGTTTGTATGTTTGTGTTTGTGTTTGTGTTTGTGTTTGTTTGTTTGATTGTACACATACACTCTATTGTTGTTGACGTACCTCTAACAAAGTATGTTTAACCTAGTTCTATTATTACTACTACATTGGGGTAGATAACTCATAAGAGCACCTATTGTATAAAATAGCTTAAAAATTAGGAAGAAACCTGCAGGATGTAAGTTGTTTATTCTGGTTTGATTGTTGTTTGTTGAGGATAAATTGTATTGTTATAGTTGATCTGTTGAGTTTATGTTGGTGTAGAAATTATTTGATAAGTGTGCTATTTCTTACGTGATTGAGTTTATATGTAATTCTCTAAATAGTTGTTGATTTGAAATAAAGCTTGAGGGTTTGTAATTAATATAAGGAATCCGTTCAGGACTACTTATATTTTATGCAAGTCAGATGGTACGGCATTTGTCCAGCAACATGTAGTATTATGTTTTATAGTCTAATTGAGTTCGTTAATGAAAGTTTGAAAATTACATTCAATATTGATTTGAGTTCTATTAATCAGATGTTGGCCTGTTGGATTTTAATGTTTTTATGGTTTGTCTGACCACATACTCACGTTGCAAATACATCCCAATTACTAAGAGCGAGTGTCGAAGAAAAGTGTCCAATGATATTAATGGAATGCAAAAACGTATTGGTATTACTTTCCCTTCGGGACCTACCTACGTGTCTCTGAGTATGATCTCGAGAATTGTATGTATGCATGTATATATATATATATACATACATACATATATATATATATATATATATATATATATATATATATATATATATTGTGACGAACGCATGTAAGTAGGTTCGTCCCACATGCTCACACGTCGTGAGCTTCACACCTTCAATCGTCACACCTGTGACAGAACGGTGATAAATTTCGTGACAAATTTCTGCAAAATTTCTGCAAATTTCTCTGACAACTTGAAACGATTGTAGAGTGCCGGCAAAGTGATTTTCTTGCTAGGCAACTGGATTTTGGCACAACTATTTCATATACTATCTTGTCAGGTATTGTTGGAATTTTTGACCGGGAGAGGGGGCTCAGGACATTAATGCGGCGGCGGCGATGGTGTAACTGTTAGCGTTTCGGACTGTTGTATCCAAGTTGGCGGGTTCAAACCCGATCGAAGCCGTGGATTTTTCAGGGCGAAAAAATCCTTCGTGCGCCTTCCTTCGGAGGGGAAGTAAAGCCGGCTGTCCCATGTTAGTAGATTTACTTGCATGTAAAAGATCCTCAAGCTTAAATGACGCCTCTGAGCTAATTTCAAATCGCCTGTTTCTCGCCCAAGAACTACCTCCTTTCTCTGCTAGTTGGTGAAAGGAGCGTAGCGAAATTTGCGTGGTCAGACGGAAGAGCGGGCCTGATGGCCTGAGTCTCGCCACGTAAAATAAGGCATTAATTCAATTCAATTCAATTAATTGTCACTGCAGTGCTTCTGCCAGGGAGGTTCTAGGTTCTAGGTTCGATTCCGGATGGTGGCCGGATTTTCGACGCTGGCTAGATGGCTAGGTCGAGTTCTTTCGCTGCCTGGAGGAGAATTCTAGAAGCCGGCTCCTCAGATTTGTAGTTTTACGTGGTTTCTTCGTTCAATATCAGGCAAATACCGAAGCAGTATCTAACAAACAGGTATCTGTTCCTGCGCAATCTTTCCTTCCTTTCTTGTCCTATCCTCACCCACATCTTACACACAGACACTAAAATGCAGTCCACTTCTACACATGCCGGGAGATCGGTCGGGAGATTGTCCGGTCTGGGGCGGTTCCCCGCTAGTGGTTGATACCTGATTTGGGAAAACCGCGCGCGATCTTTCCTTTGTTTTCCTTGTCCTATCCTCTCCCTTTTCTTACCCACGGTCTTCGTGCACTAGATTATCATATATATATATATATATATATATATTGAAACACATTGTGTTTCCTTATACTAATTAGAACATTAGCATAAGTAATTAGAATCTATTTTGGACTGCGCGGTACGCACGACCAGCGCGACGGACAGCGGTGAGGAGGGCCAGCCGCCGCCGCCGCCACCGTTGCCGCTGCGAGGCGTCCGTGGGAACGTAATCGGCGGTTGAGAACCGAGCACGGAGCGACAGGGAGTTTTGTCCGTTACGAGTCAGTTGGGTCGAGTCGGCCGTCGCCGAAGGACGTGGCCGGCGTGCTGCCGGCCGGCGAAAGTCGCGGAGAAGTGGCCGGTAGATACGGACGTGTGGTGAGGAGCTCGCCGCTTTTGCATGGACAAAGGGAGCATGCGGTGTGTATTATAGAATAGTAGCCAATGCAAAACAATAGACACGTGAGGTTGGGATCGGGAATATTATTAGGACGAGAGAGCCGCGCCAAGAGAACAATCAATCGCGCTTGTATTAGTTGTCGTGGTATGAACAATACCGGAACTGTGTGGTGTGAAACTGAGGCCAGCACGTGCAGTGGCCGCGTGTTAAGAAATTAAATCAAGCGACGGAAGATAATTAGAGAGAGGTGCGACACCGAGGTACCAGGAGCTGAATCAGGAAGAATTCAAGAAACCACCAGCCGAGGCGACCGCCACACCATCAGCCGCCGACTACGCCCAGCTGCTGCGAAGGTCGGCGACCCCTACCGACGCGAACCGTGAACCAAGCATCGAAGGTATTGGTTGGGGCCCCAAAGGTATGGTAAAACTTGTATTACACCTGATCTTGGTACCAAGGCAAAGTGTATAATTGTTGTTAAATCATGTAATTAACAAATTTGGTTTGTGAATAAATACTGTTCATGATTGTACTTCATTTACTAATTAAATTTCCTAATGTTATACCGACTTCTTGTAGGGACCCTTTCACGAAAAAGATACCCTCCTTTAGTAATTTTTTGCAGTGAAAGTACCGGCATCACCAGGTACGTCACAATATATATATATATATATATATATATATATATAGAAACACAGAATGTTTCCTTATACTAATTAGAATCATTAGCATAAGAAATTAGAGGTCATTTTGGACTGCGTGGTACGCACGACCGGCGCGACGGACAGCGGTGGGGAGGGCCAGCCGCTGCCGCCGCCGCCGTCGCCGCTGCGAGGGTCGTGGGAACGACGGTTGAAAAACCGAGCGTGGAGCGGCAGGGAATTGCAGCCGTTAGAACAGTGGCGGAGAAGTTGTCGTTGGCTGCAGACGTGTCGTGAGAAGCTCGCCGCTTCGCATGGACAAAGAAAGCACGCGGCGAGTATTATAGATTATTAGCCAACGCAAGAACAATAGGCATATTAGGCAGAGGCCGGGAAAGTGATAAGTATAAGAGATCAGTGCTAGGAGAACAGTAAATCGCGCTTATGCTATTTGACGCAGTGGGAACAATACCAGAACTGTGTGTGGCGAAACTGACGCCGATACGTGCAGTGGCCGCGTGTTAGCTAGTTATATCAAAACGATGAAAGATAATTAGAGGGAAGTGCGACGCCGAAGTACCAGGAGCCAAGCCCGAGGGATACAAGAGGCCGTCAGCCGAGGCGACCACTACACCACCAGCCGCCGACTACGCCAAGCTGCTGCGGAGGTTGGCGATACCTGCCAATGCGAGCCGTAATTCAAACAACGGAGGTATTTGTTGGGGCCCCAAGGTATGATAAAAACTCATGTTAAATCTGATCTTGGTACCAAGGCAAAGCGTATAGGTGTTATAAATCATGTAATTAACAGATTTTGGTTTGTGAATAAATCCTGTTTATGATTGTACCAAATTTACTAATTAAATTCCCCAATGCTATATCGACTCCTCCACCCATTCACGAAAAAGATACCATCCTTTAGTAATTTCTTGCAGTGAAAGTACCGGCATCACCAGGTACGTCACAATATATATATATATATATATATATATATATATAGTGACGTACCTTCAATGCGGTACTATTCACTACATTTATTTTTAGAAGGGACAGGTGTCTTTGTTCGTGAATGGGCCTCTGTGAGTTTGGCGAAAGCATTGGAAAAAAACTCAATTATCAGTTTTTCAAACAAATAAACAATTTATTTCTAAAATTACCCGTGAGCTCAAATTACACGATACCTTAGATTCCATAAACCGTTCGTTTCTTCTCGGCTGCTCCCCGGTGGCTGCGCCAATCGGCGGCCTTCGGCGCGACGCGGAGCCCGTCGGACGGTCGACCTTCGCTCGGAGGCCCGTGCCCCCCAGCTCTTCGCGGCAGTCACACGATAACACCTTTGCCCTGGCCCCGACCGTTGTGAGTCTTTCAGATCGGGGTGCAATAACTCAATATCACAGCCCACCTATCTTTTGTTCGATATCCCAGTTCTCCCTGGCTGCACAACCTCTCAGTTCTACCTTATTTGCTCTTTCACAATCACGTATGCATGTGGCCACTAACCATTGCCGTTACTGGCCACGCGGTCTGTAAGTTTTACTTTATTATCACTGTTCCCAGCACTTATTTCGCTTTCTCAAGCTTACACTACTGCCTACCGGTCACTATCATACTTGGTTCACTCCTTAATAATGTCTCTTCCGTAATTTAACTTCGATTTGTTCCTTATTCACTGAGCGCATCAAAAACCACTCCGCTCTCCTTCAAGTTTTCTTCCACCCTAACCGTCGCCGTCTCGACCGGCCGCCTTCTCGCGCCTGGTGTTGTCCGTTGCTCGCCGCCGTGACCGCGCAATTCAAGATGTATGTATTTGATCACAAATGCATTGCGTTTATTGAATGTATTTACAGAAACGCTCCGCGTTTCAATATATATATATATATATATATATATATATATATATATATATATATATATTGTGACGTACCTGGTTATGCCGGGTATTTCACTGCAATATAACACTAAAGGAGGGTATCTTTTCCGTGAATGGGTCCCTGGATAAGTTGGTATAATATTGGGAAAGTTAATCAGAAATAGAAATACAATCATGAACAAGATTTATTTGCAAATCAAATTGGTTAATTACATGATCTGACAACATTGATACACTGCCTTGGTACCAAGATTAGGTGTAATATGCATTTATCATACCTTCGGGGCCCCGACCAAATACCTTTGATGCTTGTAGCGCAGCTCGTGTCGGCGGGGGTCGCCGACCTCTGCAACAGCTGTGTGTCGCCGTCGGCCGTTGGCGTGGTGGTCGCCCCGGGCTGGTGACCTTGCGATTCCTTCCTGGTTCGGCTCCTGATGCCACGGCGTTGCACCTCTCTCTAATCACCTTCCGTCGCTGGATATAATTACTCGACCCACGACTGTCACACGTGTGGGTCTCAGTTCCGTACCACAAAATTTCGGTATTATTTCCACTACACTCATTAATACAAGCGCGATCGGTTGTACTACCGACACTAATCTTTTATTCTACTGATACTCTCAATAACTAATTCACGTGTCTACTGCATTTCAGTTGCTAATAATTCACAAACTATACCGCATGTTCTCTTTGTCCATGCACTACCGGCGAGCTTTTCGCCACACGTCCGAACTCTTCGCCGCTCCGCTAACGTCTGTCTTCTTCGCAATTCTCCTAACGACTGACTGCACGTGCTCGCTGCCCGGTTTGTAACCGACATTCTCACGCTGGCCTCCCGGCGGTGGCACCGGTGGCGGTAGCGACCGTTGCTAGCTCCCGTCGTTGTTCGCAGCGCTTGGCGTACGTACCGCGCAGTCCAAAATATATATTGATTACTTACACTAATGTTTTAATTAGTGTAAGGGAACACATTCTGTGTTTCAATATATATATATATATATATATATATATATATATATATATATATATATAGTCCGGGAGACTGTCGGAAGCTTAGAGCTTATCTCGGCAGGGGCGTTGCCTAACTGGTGGGAGATATCCTGCCATCTCACATGTAGGAAATAAAACATTCACTACACGTAAGGGGCTTAAGATCATAACAATTATCACGCCCGGAATCACGAAATAATCAATCAATGGACTTTAAAGTGTTCCAGGATAAATCTATATAATATTGTAGATCAAGATATCAAAATGCGTTAACTCCATCATTCATTTCAGTTTCTAGTGAAGAAAAATCTTTGAGCATCATTAACACGCATTGAAAATATGCCGAATCAAAGAATTTTAAGCTAATGTAATGGTGAAAGTACAATTATCATATCATACAAGTTAAATAATGTGACATGTCCCCTTGCATTGTATTTTTTGGATTTAAAGCGTTTTTGATTGTTGCTTCTCAAATGAATATTTGTTTCGCGGCTAACTTGTTCTTGGTGGTTTTATTAATAATATATTAAATCATTAAAATTACATCAATTTTTTTAGCCAAAGATTGGCCTAACGCGGTATCTTATATTATCATATTGATGCACAGTTATTAATTTGTGCGGTTCTTTAAACTGTCTACTGGCTTACGGGCTTTCGTGTTGTGACACTGAAACGTGTGCTCAGATTTTAATATAAGAAATGACAAGAGAAGTTCGTAAGAAACCTTATTTGAAATCCTATTGAAAAACTGGTCGTATGAAACAAAATAGCAATGAACATTGTACTTAGATATTCTGGATCAAACACCTATCCCTTTTGAATGGTTCGTCAACATTTCTTTCAATTCGCTGACGCCAGCGAAGCGAACGAATAGTTTTAGTTGCGCTACACGTTTCCACAGTTCTCTTCTTCCCTTGTGAAATGATTTCCTTGTATATTCTGCTGGAGTGTTATCATAAAACTAATATTATTTTAGTCCAGTTGATAGGTCATGAAAAGGGACGGAAAGTATGTGCTGTTGTAGCACCAATAGTTTATTAAATGTTTCGAATTTATAAAATCATAATTTTCTATGGTCAAAAAATAGAACAGGTATACGTATTTAACATTTGTATTTATCTTATTCATTTACTGTAAGTATTTATGAAAAGTAGATTTTAACTTGATTATTGTATTCACTATTTCAGATTTATAAAAAAAATTGCCTGATGATGAAGACACAACGGTCTTCGAAACTTTGTGATATGATGATAAACACAGCAATATATACAGGTGCACACTACAAGTGTTCAGTTTTTCATTCAGTTTACATTCAGATTCTCATGTACTCCGATCCCGATTGTCCCAAATAAATGGAATCATACATAACTTAAATAATATTTCTTTAAATGGTCGTTTTGAATTGCACATTTCTGGAACTATAATATCAGAAATATTTTCTGAGTACGAAAACTTTTATTGGCGCAATGATAAAACAATAGCGTCAAGCACAAAGTCAAGAAAAGTCTGAGAACAAGTTGGCCAATATACTGAAAAGAATGAATTTTTTTCTTGTGACGAAATCTATGTTGTATATCGACGTTATGTGATTTGTGATGGGGTATCCGATACAGAAATGATCGTGTTCCTCAGAAACGCAGATTTTCACACTTGTGTAAACTTTCATTTGGTGGCAGGTGTAGAATCCTTAAAGATTGCTAAGTATTTTTGGTACATGACAAACACACCAGCGCGTCAGATCTGTCTGTGCGCCACATCGAGCCTTTGAGTTTCCGCGTTGTGGAATTTGCTATTTCTATCAATTGTTCGTTTCCTAAAAGACAAAAGCACTTCATATTTTGAGTCTATGCATTTTCGTTGACTCTCTCTCTTTCTCTCGGCTAGAGTTGCCACATAAAAAATATGCATCCGGCGCGTTTAAAGTTCTGTGTAAGAAAGAGTCATATGTACATCATAGAAAGCTTCAAACGAATCTTCAACAGTTTAACCGTCATCGTTTCGTAACAAGGTATTTGTAATTGTAAGTTTCTACGCGCATTCTAGAAACTACATTTTAATGTGAATGTTCATAAAATTCATTGCAGCCAAAACTCAAGACAACTGAAACACTTCATATATTTACATTCTTACTTTCCCGTATATAAGGTGTATGTATATACATGCGTAGTATAGTGAAAGTTACGTAATGCTGCAGAAAATCGATTTCGAGATTTAAACGGAAATGCAAGTTTTGAGGTACCCAAATACCGAAAATGTGTTCTTTTGAAAACATCCGTCAGTCCGTACGTCTGTGAACACCACTACTGCCTAAACCATGCGTAGGATTTTTTCCAAATTGAAGAAGCCCTGTCTGGATCGAGTCGAAACTTTGAAACAATTCTTTAAAATTTGTCAGTACTTTACACGAAGCCCCTCGAACATTTTCAAAATTTATTCAAAATCAGCTTCAGTATTTTTCTTCAAATTTCTTGTAAACATAGAGCAAAGTACGCTTATGAAGGTGGGGTAGCTCCGAATTTCAGGGTTACTTCTAAATTTTCAAAAAAAAATTCAAAACTTCAAACACTTTTGGGCGTCTTTCCACAACTACAAAATTGAAAATAAAGATTTTTTCTTCATAAGGTTTGTTCTCCTTAGTGAGTTCTTTCATTAAAGTGATGTACATTTTTTTGAAAATTTTGGTACTTTTCGCGGAATATTGCGAGCAATACGTGCAATTTTAAAAAATTACGAAAACAAGATTTTCTCAGAAACGGCTCCAGACGGTTGGTAGGGATATTGCTATAAGATGACATAAACGAAATATTGCTCTATTCTTTTGTTTTTCAACAATTACAAAAAATATTATTTTTTGCTTGTCTCTCACGTCGTTAATATTTATGTTAGCGGCAATTTGTTCACATTATTGCCTTTATGACTACCTGTGCTTTAAATAATGTCAGATAAAGTTATTCGAAAACTGAACCGTTTTCTGCAAAAACTAACTCAAAATTCATTTTCAGAAACGCTCAAACGCCATTTTCTCCAAAACAGCTCCAAATTTTTTCTTCAAGCTTTTCGAACCGATAGTGCTAATTGCACTCTTTAATATGGTCTGAAGTTCATTTTGGGGTATTGTGTTGGTTTTAAAAAATTCCGCAAATGTAATTTTTTTGAAAGATCTCTCACGCCGTTGAAATGCACATTTTCATCAATTCGTAAACACTATTTTGTATGGAAGTTAAGGTGCTTTAAATGATTTCAAATGAAGTTTTTCGAAAACTCAAAAATTTTCTGTGAAAAAAGAGCTTTAAATTTCGAATTTGTAGTATTCGCGCTTAAGCGCCATTTTCTTAAAAACGGATGCTATTTTTTCAAAGAAAATTACCATTTAGGACGATGTTTTATTGTTCTTTAATATTCGTAAATAATATTTCCATTCTATCATTAGGAAACGATTTTTTTTAAATGTACTCTGGGTGGCGATAAGTGGCAAGTTTGTATAGCTAGCCGAAAGCAAAGGAAATAGAAAACTAATACGCGAAAGTTTGTGCCATTCTGAAGCACCACTAGTTTCAGATAAGTCATAGTCACGCCTAAAATTTTACATTTAAGTTTTCATACCTTTCCTCGTTTGGTTCAGATCTATGTAACAGGTCTGGCGTGGCAGTGGTAATGTGCCGACGTGACCACCATCACGTAGTGGCTTTCCTTGTTCGTATAGTTAACGACTTTAAGATAAGCGACGGATCAACATTATGCTGCGCATGATTCGAAAGTCACAAAGCCGTTCTCCGCGCTTTCAGCATGTTTTCTTCGAATATTATGAATTGATTTTGTGCTTTTGTTAGACGAACCCTGATAACACTGAGGAACAACGCAAATTTGCCGTAACCTAAAAATTCCATGATGTTGATGCCCTGAATAACGAAATGAACTTGAATTAAAGCCATCACGTAATATTTTCCTTATTTTCTGAAATGTCGGGTTTGAATGTTAAGCGCGGAATGGCACTTGCTTTCCTCATGCGATAACTCGGTGCTTGGTGCTACTATGATGTCATAACTAGGGCTGTAATTTATATGCATTTGCATATTTTTTTCTTTTAACTGTAACGTCACGTTTCAACCAATAGCATACGTTTTTAGGCACTTAGAATCAATTTAACCTATTTTTATTTCGCATATTTTCGCATATAGCACCATATTTGCATATTTTTGTTGCATATTCACCCATCTGCGAAATGAAGCCCAACAGTTACAGTTCTGTCAGCGTGTCTCTTTACAGTTCTCTCGCCACGTGCTACGGGACATCATGAGAACTGCTCTGAAGAAATGGGCTTCTGAGGATTTGTTTACGTTGCCATAGCCACGAGGCAGCGTTGCCGCTCGCCTGACTCGTACGCAGTTGACCGAGAAGCACGCTAAGACCTGTCATCGGCAGTACCGGTAGAAATGAAATGTGCATCCGCCGAGCGCCTATACCTGTCCACACGGCGCTCACGTGGAGTAGTGTTAAAAGAGTCAAACCCCTGCATTTGGGACACAGACGGTCTGCAAGTGCGTCTTATGTTCGCTGAGTAGTAAAGGAGGCCAACCGGAGCTGACGCATATTATTTTGAACGCCTGAGTTTGAATGGCGATAAGGTTTGGCTGTGGGAGAGGCTATAAGCATGACCTGAAGGTGTCTTTGCCTGTCGGTAGGTGTGCGAATTCATCCGTTTGGTTGGGGAGCATTCCGCTTCCCGTCTCTGGTCGTGTTGAAATTTGATATATTGATTTTTTATAAAAAATATTGATTGTTACACTTACACATTACATTACACAAGTTTGCATATTTTCCTTTTTTAGTTGTGTACATAACCAATTATATTTACACACACACACACAATCACAGACCTAGTCATAACACACAACCAGCACACTACTGCATAATGAACTTGAGAGATACACTTTTGTTTATATTACCCCTTCTGGGGATCGAAAGGCGTGGAATCGTATGGATTCTGTCACCGGGCGGTAGGATTTCACAGCTGAAATATTGTTTCGTGACGAGATTGGCGTTCATGTCATGATTTTAGTAGGTGTCTTTTTCTTTACGATTAATACGCTTCAAAATTGTGAGATAAATTACATGTTTATGTATTGATATCATTCGTGGAAGTTATTAGTTTCCAATATGCCTCATAAGTGTGTAAATTCGCCGTATCTCTGTTGTTACGATTGTGGGGAGTACACTACGAAATCACAGAGATGCGCACTCACACCAATTGTGGGAAAAGCTCAAGAATTGTATTCTAAATGAAAAGTTGGAGATGAGGACAAACCGTTCAAATTACAAAACCTCAATTGTATTGCAGTAGATGCTCGAGATTTTTACGCACAGGATTGCAGGTTAGACCTTCTTCCATGACATTTGCTTTGCTCATGACGTTGCAAGAACTCGATCCGCGTAGCCGAGTTCGCTAAGGCCATCGCCTAATCAGCATAAAAGGAAGTGTACGGAAAATTAATAAAAATGAGCCCGCTCCCATTAGCGCATACCCCGTTAAATGGGGAAAAGGCAAGGAAAAGAAATAAAATGATATGGCAAGAACTCAAAGACCATTTAACAGACTGTTTGTTTTGTACAACGATCGAAACGAGGTTCTTCACGAAATCGAAACAGCCTACAGTCAAATATCCAAACGCACATTCCGCAATTACGCCGGTAGAACACGAAGGCTCAGTGCCGACCCGATGCCTCCCAAAAACGTTCACGCAGGGAAGAATGAGATGTTTCTCAGGAAGAAGCGATATCTGGCGAGGAAGATCCTGACATTCAGCCGGAGAGGAAGACACCAGACGTCGGAAATGGACCGTGCGCCATTTCCCCTTCTTGATGTATGTCCCCTCCCCACCTCTCTTCTCTTAAACACTCCGTAACACATACACGCACTACACTACCACATGAGAGACCAGCTGGGAGCTTAGAGATTCGCCCGAGTAGGGTGGTGCCTCTCTGAGACAACTGGAAGGGAGAAACCCCTCAAACCAATGTGTTTGGTCGGCGCCGGATTCTACGCTCCAGCTGGGGACTTCTAGATTATAACATGCACTTGACTCGCGAAACTAATGAGCGAAGTAGTTGACGCGCACGGAGACAATAAATACTCACTTACTCGCACTTCTTTGCTTTTTCAGTACTAATTGCCAGTTGATATTCATTACTATTAGAATAGTTTTACTAATTACGCAACTTTCTCCACCCTTGCAATCCTCGACACACTCGCACCGGCTGAAAGGGTTCAGAACATCAACAGATATCAATGCAGTGTCTCTGACCGGGAGGTCTTAGTGTTCGACTCCTGACGGTGGCAGGTTTTCGACACTAGCTATATAGCCAGTGGGTCGAATTCAACCGCTGTCTAGATGAGAATTGATATGGTCGAACGCGCACCTTTAAAGTTGCCGCCGGAAGGTGGCCCGGCGCCGCTCAAGAGAGGGCACCCATTACTAACGCCGCAGCTCCGTGACGCTCGGCCAAGCACCGGTGCCAGAGAACCCACCCTTATCGGGTAGCTGGCCGGCGGACCTTCAGCCCGGGCGGGCTATAAGAGCGGTGCCCGGCGAGTGGTGGGCAGTGAGAAGTGCCTGCCTGAGCGTGTATTAGTGACAAGTGAAGTGCATTACAGAACGGTTACGGACTCGGACTCTTCCTACGGCGAAACAGTGAACATCGCAACGTATACGGTATATCTCCCGGAATATTGTTCGACCTGGCTTGTATTAGTGAATCTCTTGTTGGCTTGTGGCAATAAAAAACAGTTTTAGAAATCACTGTTCCCATTTTGGATATAACAAGAATCTCTAGCGGCCGGCTGCTCTGATTGGTATTTTACGTGGTTTCCCCTGTCAACATCACTCGAATGCCGGAGCAGTACGAAATAAATGGGTCCCGGTCTTTCCTTCCTTTTACTTGTCTTATCCTCATCCCTTACTTACATTTACATTTACACTTACACTACACTATCACGCAAGTCGGGAGACCAGCCGTGCTCTTAGAGCTTGTCCTGGCTGCGGCAGTGTCCCTCTGTTGGGAGATACATGGATGGGGAAAACCCCGTAAGACGTGTCGGTCGGCGCCAGAACTCACCATCCAGCGGGGGAAGAACACTGCCACCTCCCGTATTAAAATGCACTACACTTACGGAACTAATGACGCGCCCGGAAACATAAAATAATCAATCAAATAATACTAATTTTCCCTCTGCGAAGTATCCTACGAGTTTCTAGAAAAAAATTATCTTATCACAAGGAGGTCGGGCACTCTGAGGCAGGGGGCTACAAATGTCTGTGGCGAGCCGTGTCAAGGTGCAGAGAAATGTTTCATGGAGTTACCTTAGAGTGGTGATGTCATTGTTCCTACGTGTGGTAGCTCGCTACACCGTAGCACGTAGCGAGTTTTCTAACGCAAGTTGTGTCCAGAAAGAAAGTACGCACGCTCGATATTTGCGCTGCAGAAACCTACAATTACATGTTCATTAAGCCATATGAAATATTTTCAGCCTGTTTTGATATTATCTTGTGTAAAAATATTGGTATTTGCCTGAACTCTCTTTTTCTGTTCAGGCTAGCACGCACTGTGTCGGGTATGTCCCCGAAGAACGGGACAAACAGGATGTTTTAAAAGTTGATTACATTTAATTTCCTTAAGGGTGCGCGCACAGGTCGGCATAGACGGGACGATCCGCACCTTGCGCCGTTTGCAAAAAGTCCGAAGGAAAGATCTTCTGGACGTTCCGATGTGCCGATGACGTCATTGGCGTGATCGGAGCGGCGTTTGCGCCGTTTCATTTGTGAGATATTTGTGTGACACGTGTGGAGCGATCATGAATGCGTCCAATTTAATTATGTTGATCCACAATTATCTTGAGGTGTACAGTGTGATATTAAGTTTTATTTAATGTATTACTTTGTTAGGAAGTGTTATTTAATTGGTTAGCTTGTTTATCTGAACCAGGGAATAACATTTGCCAAATTCAATTTTCTAGGTTCATTTGTGTACTGTGAACAAATTATGCCATGTTTTGGATTTATTCATTAGTTCATTAATCAATGTACTTTTTTATGTTCCTTGTGTAAACTATAGTGCCGATTATTTTTATAAGTTTCTACATAAAGTAATGCTATTATCAGTCGGTCCCTTAGTTCAATTTAATTGTGTTAGGAACATATATATTTACATCTTATATTTTCCAAAACATCCAATTCAGCTTCACATTTATCGTGAGGCATCCTAAATAACTAAAATAATTTTTCTTCTTCCACTAGGTTGGTATATAATATGTGAAATTCTCTTTTTGTCACTGTCGTTCTGTGTAGAAGAGAAGAGCATTTGGACTTTTTTCGTCTCCTTGCCTAATTTCCATCTTCTGCTATTAAATATGAACCCAATGCGATTGCTTCTTTACTTAAATTATGAAGCCGTCGCGCACAATGCAAGACACGAAGCGAAGTGCCTGAAAGTGTCCGTGCTGTCCCGTCCTAATGCGCGCGATCCACACAAAAACTGCCGTCCGTCCGTACCGTACCGATTCACTGCTCGCGTAGCTTTGCCAATTACTTCACATTACGAAGAATGATGTACGGCACTATTAAATGAAGCACGAAAATCTAAATTATTAATTTAAATACGCCTAGAAATTGAATAAAAACTAAGCAGCTTCCGTCCGTTTGAGAGGTATTGATGGTTTCATTAAATTACTAGAAACTCGGGGTAAATTCAGTTTTATTAACTACGAGAAATTGTATTTAAAACGAGCACATGTACATAAAATGAAAGAAAATGTAAATAAATATAATAAGAAGAAACGTACTAAGTATTGCTTAAAGCTATCTCTCGTGTAACTTCAACACCGCTCTCTTGCCCTAACCAACGAATGTCACGGAAGGGGAAGTACCTTGACGTCACTGCTTTAGAATATAGTAACACGATTATTAGATACTGAATGATGTTTTACTCTGTGTGGATTGAAATGAAATAGGCTTCTGTTAAATTAAATTGAGAGTACATTGAATACTCACATAACATAAAAATGGCTTTTATAAATATGAAGCATGCCTCCTCGCAATCAGTAGTGATGTAAATATTTACTCCTGAAAGATCGTGCTTGTTTGCTTCCAGATTGATGTAACCTAGTTTGTGCGACAGCTGACCTCACCAGCAACTGCAGTTTCACGAGACATTAAAGCGTTTAGTTTGTTAAAAATAGGACTAACACTGACTAGTGAGACTCGAATTTCTAAGAACGATATAAAAAGATGGATTTTAGTGAGTGTTGATAGATAAGCTCAAAATAATAAGTTATATTGAGAATTCTTCTGTCTCGGAATTATTCTTGACTTGTTTTCCTATAAGACGTCAATTATTTAACCATAGCAAAGTTTGCTGACGCCTGCCAAAAACGATTCGACACCCCTGTCTTTTGGGTATTCATATTGAAATGTCTTGGAGCACGATTCGATAAATTATTCTCTGCACGGTAAGGGGTATGAAACCTGTGCGTTACCCCATGAATAATCAATTTTCAATCGAGTTCACACTTCGGTAGGAATTTCAATTGCCTCTTACACTCCTCCCCATCAAGTTGTTCGGTGAGCAATGAAGGATTCAGGGCACCCAGAGCTGAGGCAGGTAGCGCTTGCCACTGACCCGACTAAGCGACGATTAAAGCTGTACTTACCTCCCTGCGATGAGAACAAGGGCATGGCAGTAAATGGCCTTTGTTTGCTAGAGTATCGTAGAACAATGTTAGAAACATCTAGGGCAAGTACGAGGGTTGCAGATGGTAACTTCTTGCCAATGTGGCTCAGGGCAACAATTGATGTCACTACAATACCTACAACCGGGAGGTCCTAAGGGTCGAGTCCCGATTGGATGGCAGGATTTTCGACACTAGCGAGACAGATTCAGCCGCTGTCTGGAGGAGAAATCTAGCAGCCGGCTACAGTGATCGGTAGTTTTCCGAGTTTTTTTATAAACACCAGGCAAATCCCAGAGCTGTACAATAACAAACGGATAACGGACCGCACACGATCTTTTCCTCCCTTTCCTTGTCCTATCATCACTCATTTCTTACTCATTACACTTGCATGGCAGTGCTCACCACACAAGTCTAGTTGGGAGTCTAGTTGGGAGCTTGGAGCTAGTCCCAACCGGAGCGGTGCCCGGCAGGTGGGAGATATCTTGTTGGGTAAAACCCAGAGAGCCGACATCGGTAGGTCGGCGATGGATGTTGCAATCCACCGGACCGGAAGAGGTGGCTCTGGGCTTTATCTGATGTCACTGCTGTGCTACTGACCGAAAGGTCGGAGCCGGATCTCGCCATGCAGCGGGGGAAAATTAATGTCACCTCCCGAGGAAAACATATGCACTACACTTCTGGGGCTAATGACATTAGCAGTCGACGCGCTCCAAACATCAATTTTTGCCAGTGAACATGTAGCGGGAAATGTCATATAACTGAGTTACTGATTTGACATTTGCCCTTGATTGGGAGGCCACTCGTTGGGCAACTAACGTTTGACAGGTTTACGAGCTGACGGAATCTTATTTACTTACTTCATTACTTACTTCATTTATTTACTTACTTCAAAAAAAGCGAAAAATTGTATGAAATCCTAAGCGGATGAAGGGGAATCTGCGCACATTTTCTTGACATCTGGAGTCCCTACCCTAGCTCTTGCATTATATTGAGGTGAATTAGAAATAAGGGTAGCAAAGAGCATTTTCGGAAAGATTTAATAATAAGAAAATATTCGCTCCTGTATAATAGAAGCTACGAGAATTTGCAACGGCATATGAGATTCAGATTTTTTTGCTGTTATCCCTTGTTGTACCCCACTTGAATGAATCACCTTATTGATGCGAGAGCATTGAGAACATTTGAATAGCTATTTCTCACTAACACTCCGCAGAGCCCGAACAGAAGCATACGCGTAGATAACAAAGGTAACTTTATTTCATTATAAACAACGAGCCATTCCAACATTTTTCTAAAGGATCTAACGAAACTTGACGAAAAACCTGCCTGAGATGAGGGTCATTGACCTAGAAGCTGAAGTAAAATATTTGTCACAGGTATATTTAGTCTTTTAAAATGATACAGTACAAATGATAAATAATACATTATTTGTCATTGTTAAAATAAATATAATACTTTGTTTGATTTTCAGCACTATTTCTAGTTGTAAAGAATCAATTATGTAGTTAAAAATATTTTCCTAGACACTTTACTCTGGAGCGGGCGCACCTATTTCACTGGCGTTATCGCGTGGTAAATCTCGCTTTTCACCCTCTAATTTTGAATTTTTGGTTCATAAATACAACAAATAATGTTAAAATATGTATTGATTTCTACTATGGTAAAACAATTGTTCTTAAATGTAATAGAAACAAAAAATTATTGCATATGAATAATTCAAAAAATGTAACGTAACACAAATATTAAGTTTGAAAACCAATCAGAAAGTAATGTTTCACATGAAATTATTATGAGAAATTACAATTTATCTTCTCATGAATAGATTACATCTTTCTTTGCATTCTTTACATTATTACATTATGTGAATGTTGTTTACATACAAAGTTAAAACATATTGCACTTCATCGCTGTCACTTGCTTCCATTCATTTACAATGTATGCAACGTTCCCTTTTTATAGAAAATTATCTCCCGCTCCACGTGTTTATCCAACCCAAGACCGAAAGTGATTTAAAATAACTAACATACACCCTCAATAGGTAAATATACCTTAGAATAAAAAGTAGTTTCGCCTACAACTTTTACTTGCATGACCAGGCGATTGAAAAATGTCGACCAAACAATGCATCTTTCCGAAAATAAGAATTAAAACGTGCGCTCCTGTATCTTCGAACGTTATCAAAACAGCACTGTCGACACGAGCATATGCTGATAGCCACTGTGGAGCTGGTATTGTCGAAATTTCCAAGAACGAGAGAGCAAAAGCCAGGCCAGGGAAAGGAATTTACTAACGAGCCACTTTAGGGTTGATAGGGTTTTATGTATCGATTTTAACTTTATAGTACCATTTGGCAACAAGTTGTAAAGTAACGTACTACATGTATTATATGTAGATTTCTTGTTGTGGGCTGTTCATACTGACACCTAATAAATATTATTTTATAGATGCATGTTGCAATTATATACATCGGTATTCCAAGAAAATATGTTCCTTCCTTTGCGTAAGTCAGTTTTGATAAATACCTCTCATTCATACAGGACTCTTGCGGGCGAGATATGTTTATTATTGCAGCAGTTTTTTTGTTTTGCAATCTAAAATTCTGAAAACTGTAGGATGTTTTTTGCCGAGAATTTTATACTAAATCACACGGTAACATTCGTGAAATATACAAAATTAGTTGTATGAGGGCTGCCTGTTTTAAAAAAAATTCTGAGCACGTTGCATAATGAACTTAATTTTGTATTCCGTTTATTGAAATGAACGTTCCATTGAATTCCGTTTCAGTGTCTGTCCCGTTTGACGTAATTGCAAGGTCAAAAAGTTTGTTACCTTAACATCCGTGAATTGCATATCGTTCACTTTTAATAGCGTGTACAATGGGAAATGGAAAACTGCGTTGGAGTCTTACAATTAATTGGTTATTACAGAGCCAATTTGAAACATCTAACATTGCTCTTTCGCGATTTATTTATTGCAAAGTATATTTCTATAATTAGCGAAGAGAACTTGTTTTTCCGTTTCGAGTCGCCCAGAGAATATCGTTTTGAATGAAAGGATGAGGACAGGGTCTGAAATTGCAATTGTTAACGAATTGGAATGAGGAGAAAGAGACTGCGTTCGAGCCTCTCGACTTGCTTCCGACTGCTATCAATGTCACTTGGTGAAGGCACCTTATTTATTCCGCTGCACCAAGCGGGAATGTAAAATTAAAATTACCTGTACTTGGTCCAGGCAATTCTATACCAAGTGGTGCACCAAATTCATTAAAATATACAAATATTTCATTAATTATATTATATTATATTATATATATATTATATTATATATATTATATTATATTATATATATTATATATATTATATTATTTATATTATATATATTATATATATATTATATTATATATATTATATATATTATATTATATTATATATATTATATTATATTATATATATTATATTATATTATATTATATTATATAATTATATTAATTATATACAAATATTTCATTAATTTCATTAAACAAAGTACATTGTACAACAGAGATTTTGTCCTCTGGATGAAAATGAGTAATTGTGGAGTAATTTTAGAGTGTGATTTCCAAGTATGATTGTAATAATTCTGCTAAACTTACCATTCGCTGAGAGTTCGTATCTTGTTATCGGGTGTAAATATACCTGTTTAATTATTCACACCTTAACTGTTATATGGCATTTGAATTTGTCCCACAATAAAGCTTTATCATTAATGAGTGGTCCAATATGCTTTTATAGATAAAACTCTGTTTTAGGATGCTGTATTGTGCTGTCACCTTTCTTTTAAATGCTGCATTGTGCTGTCATCAGGTTAGTATTTATTTTAATATAAGCAACTGAAAATCATATGATGCTCTGTCGTACTGTCATGACGGTTCCTACTGTAACGTCGTGAAGTGCCCGCTGGACCTCACAATTCGGGAGGCCGGCGAGATGGAGGAGTTAGCCACCTGGCGGCAGGCAAGCGGCCACCAAGCTCGGAGGGTGCGGGCCGGACGTGTTGTCGGAACGTGGGTGTCAGAGCAGGGGGATGATATGTCGACAGTCGCGTCCGACAGCGACGGGCCCAAATTTGCAATGGGCCCAAAATTCGTTAATGAGGTGACGCGGGTCGCCGGTCGACTTCATGGAGGTCGGTCACGTGATTCCTCGAAAAAGCTGCTAGCGTAGGAACGGCCGGCATTCGAGTTTGAACCGAATCGCGGTGCGGAAAGCACTTGTCACCCGCCAGGGGTTATCTCTAGCTTCGCTGCGAGGTGTGGCTGTTCGCCACGGGACGGGAGGCCAGGAGCGGCGCTAAGGTTAGCCGCTGGGGTCTGTGTCAGGCTGGGGCGGGATGCCTCGGGGACGTGCAGTGCTGGAAGTGCAGCGCTAATTCCTCAGGAGTAATTATTGTATAGAAACATTATAAACATTAACAATCTATACATAACAACACCGTATCTGTGTTTTACTCGCACCCCGACGGCGTCACACTACCATCATGAAAAGTCGATTCGACCGGAAATAACCGGAGGAGTGCAGGAACCTCGCGCTCCATTCAATCACCGGAAGACCAGGCTCTGGATGGCAGCCCTAGTTGAGGCGTTTCATTGTTGCCTTTGTGAAGCACGTGTGGCAGACGTAGACTGCGATATATCGTTGAGGCGAACCAGTAGCAGGGCCGGATGGTGAAGTGACAATTGCTGCGGCCAAATCAGCTGCTCAAGGTACTAGTGCTGCATAGATGGTTCCATTTGCTTTCTAATTAACTGATTAAACGCTTTCAGGTGCATATTAGAACGAGCTTGGCGGTGAGAAGCTTCTTTGATCGGCCTGCAGTCTACAGGTTAGCGACAAATTAGCAGAATTTCGCTTTTCTGGAATTTTGGGGCGACAAATTTTATACTCATTTGTTCTTTGTGTCTGTTATACATTTGGAAGCAATTACTTTAACTGATTAAACTTATTAACAGGCAAATATGACCACATGTTTAACAACGTTTCGGTCATAAGATTGTTCAATTGATTTTTCAGAAGTTTCTCAATCTTTATGGATGAAATACAAAGTGTTAATGTAATTGGTTTCAGCAAAACAAATATATTTTTGCGTTAATTTTTTAAGTAAATGAAGTGTTTGTTCGAGAACTTTGCTGTGCGAAGGCTTGCGTTGCAAAGGCAACATGTAAAGGCATGACGGTCACATTAGAAACATTAGGCATGGCTATGGATCTCAGTTAATAATAGGTCAATGTTTTTGTAATATTCTGCAAATATTTTACATTACCTCGTATACAATTATATTCTTAGTTTAATTGAAACAAGGGCGTAATATTTTAATTCCATGATATACAAATAGTGGCATAAAAAGTTCGAGTGATATTAAAATAGACAAAAATATTGTATCCAGACAATTTAATTTTCAAGAAGAGCGCCCGATGACGTCAGTTCATTTGAATTAGTACTGGACAAATGGCAACATAACCAAATGCCTAGCACGAGTTGAACATAACAATGTAAAAACAAAACTTATAGACTTACTTAATGGTGGGAACACATGTTCATGTAATACTGATATTTATTGCTGAGGCTGCGAAACATGGCTTAAATAAATTGGGAGAGCATTAGCAGAAACTGCATCGAAATTTTCTGTTGAAAATTTTTATCAGACGGGAGTGTTCTGGCATAAAAACGACACATAATTTACAAAGATTGTTACTTTGCAGAAACAATCAATGAGTATTAAAGAGATTGTCATGGTTACATCTGTCCAGACGAAATTAAACGTTTCGTTACGAATTTCACATTTTACTGCAGGTTAGACTGCAGAAAGGTGATGGGAATTGTCCGGCAGCGCCCTGATTCGAACTTTGAATGCGCCCAACACATTTCACTTAGCTTCTGTACACTGCAAACTGCTCCTCAAACTTTCATGACAATGCGAGCCCGCTGCGTCTACAGTAGAAAGAGCTGGATTCCGGGAAATCTGACAATGTGCACGTATTTCGAAGCGGCTGTAGATGCTGATGCAATCTTTTTGTGACGCTCCGAACTAAGAGGTAGCAGATGACAATCGACGTCAAAGAACTTTGCATGAAAGAATTGAGTATTTGGTCCATTGGGAAGGAATTCATGCGGCATTTTTGGGCAAAATCACCTGAGCGGGATGTTTGAAATGTATGATCGTTTCTTCTGAAATGCTTTGAAAGAGTAACAAAATTGAGGTGTTGAAGCGTGGCGCCAAATTTGAACTAATTTGGCGGTCAATGCCAACATTTAGTATTACATCACACGTCGTAGAAATCACGTTCAAGTCTCAGTATCAACATCTCACTATCAGAAAACCACATACAATACATGTACGTTACTTTACAACGCAGTGCCAGATGACATTAAACAATTGAAGTCAGTTAGCAAATTTGAGTTATAAGTAAAATCGTTTCTGCTGCATAACTGTTTCATTCCAAGTAGAGACTATACTGACTTTCAAAAAGAAAAATAATGTTTATTTAAACAAAACAGTGATATATTGAATGAATTTGTTTTTGTATTGTATACATTTATTTAGATTTAATATGTTTGTAACAAATAATGTACTTCAGCTTCCGGGTCAATGACCCCCATCTCGATCAGGTTTTTGTCAGTTTCCCTGATCCATTGAGCAAATGCTGAGATGGGCCCTTGTTTTGCTTCTGGACGTACATCTAACTTCACTATGTGCACTATGCTTTTGTTGAACTCTTCTTTTGCTTGAAATGGTAGGAGTAGATGTAAGAGCGAGTTACTATTTTGTTAGCAATGAAGAAAAATCATACCGGCAATTCGTTTACCGATGCAAATAAGTTTTCTATAACTCGGGAACAAACTGTCTAGTTTTTTTATATATTGCTAATCTCACGCTTTTGTTAAAATTTATTTTCATTTATTTATTTATTTTAAACGTTTACTCATTTTTCAACTATTTATAGTTAAAATGATGGGAAGGGATTGTGGAAATCGAGAAAACGTGCGCAGATTATCTCCTCCCCATATGTCACTTAGATTTTTTACTGTATTTTTTTACTAAAAAAACCTAAATCTAAACCTAAGATAAATTTAGTGAGTACTGTGCTCGATCAGCTGCATCTAGTGTTGAACTAATTCACACCTCTAGTTCTCGTTTTCGTAATATCAGAAGATGCAGCTTAGAATAACGTTCATGTAGACTTCTGTTCTGGTTTTCAATATTTTTTGGACAAATACGCTCTCAAATGAGTACGTACTCTTACTAGAGTTTTAAAACATGTGATCCCTTTTCATGCTTGATATGCAGGTACAAATCAACTTATGAATCGCACCGCTCAAGTTGTAGGTTTAGTTCTTGTTCCTGAAAACTACCCCTGCTTGTTCTTTACCGTTAATTCATGGTCATTTACTCATTTTTATCGTATTAAATATATTTATTGAATGGGCTATTAATATTTGTGGAACATTTCTTGAAGAACAAATTTGTTTTTTAAAATGATTTCGGTGGCCACAGGAAACACGACACCAGTTTTTGTGACCCGTCAGTTGGAAATACCTGTTACAAACCACCGGGCAGTGGCAGTAGTGATGCCCGCACCGCTTTGGAGGACCCGTGAAGGGACACCTGCCGTCACTTTGAGGAGCGCTATATTTTAGTGAGGGTACGGCAAAGAAGATTATTTTTCGAGTAAGGCATCTCCCTGAAAAAATTGAATTTTTTTGATGTCTCGACTTCCTTCGTAAAAAGAAAAATTACTGTAATCGTGCACCGGAAAACGTCGATTTTTCGACACACAAACTCTTAACGCTGAGCTATGGTAACGAAAAAGTGGATTAACCTTCTTCCTACATGAAAACAACTTTTTCTAACACGTTGTTTAGTAAGATTCTATATATTGTGAGGTCTTGATACCGAAAAATCGATTGACGACAACCGGCTGTCTGTCCCTGTCTCTATTTCATTGTCTCTATATGTCTCTATGTTTGTATGTATGCCTCCTTGTCTGTATCTGCATGTCTGTGTCCGTCTCTCTGCCTGTCTGTCTGTCTCTGCCTGTCTGTCTCTGTCTGTCTACCTCTCTCTGTCTGTCTACCTCTCTCTGACTGTCTACCTTTCTCTGTCTGTATGTCTCAGCCTGTCTGTCTCTGCCCTGACTCTGTCTCTGTCTGTCTCTATCTGTCTCTCTCTTTTCTGTGTGTCTCAGTCTGTCTCTGTCTTACTGATTTTATATTATAAGTGTAAATTGTATTGATTCCATTTTCATAGTCTTGATGAGGGTGTAATATATGCCAAAAGTTGGCAAACTAAAAATAGTTTCATTTACGTAATTAACACACCATTATTTTCATAAGAATATTGTCAACGCGTGGTAGTGATGATATTTAGCTAAAAATAATAAACATCACACAATGGAACATTGAACCATTCTGATACACTATTTATTAGCAAACTTACTTCGCAAAAGAAATATGTTCATTTTATTCATTATTAAGGGGATAAAAAAGAACAATTGTATGTTGAAAAAATTTTTGCAATTCTTTCATCATGTATTTGTGGATTTTTTTGGAAATGTCGGCATACTAGATAAATTGATTGTTGTACTCTTCGTGAAAAACATGTGAAGTGTATTTTCGAGCCTGTTGAAAAAATTGTATCGAATGAAGTAGGTTTCAACATCGTGAAATATGCTTCGTTCACGAAAAAATGAAAAAAATGGCTCAAATTTGGCTCAAAGCTCAATTGTTTTTATCATTTCAATAATTAAAGCCTTCGATAACTGCGTTTTTGTCCCTGTTGTTTCTGATGTTTACTTGACCTGTGGTATTTTAAATGGGTAGTCGAGAAAAAAAATTAACGTGCGGGAATGTTTGTGCTTAAAAAAAGGACAAAACGTACTCGGTGTTCTTGATGGACTCAATGGAGCATGCGATTTAAAATGCAAAAATGTATTAAAACCGTTTTTCTTTCCTTAACTATTAATTGTTTTACGAAGCCAATTTGAAACTTCTGGAATCGTACTATATATTGTTTCTTTTTTGCAAAGAACATTCACGTCATCTGCGAACAGAGCTTATCTTTTATTTTTAATGGACGAGGGCATATCGTTTACGTATAAGTGATAGTGTCCTTAAATCGACACCACGCTCAATTGGCAAAGAATTGGAAAGATAAGTAAATAATCTTCTATTGTGCCAGGCTCGAGAAGAAGAGTCCTCTGCCCTCTATTCAGCGTTGTATATTATATTTGGAGTATCGATTTGGAAGCTAACACTACAACTATGATTGGCATTCAAACTGGGTTTTTTCGTTTTAAGCTGTTTTTCCATGATAATAACGAAATTCTTCTTCATCTTCTTCTTCTACTTCGTGCATGTTATGTTTGTTATTCATCTCACTTTTCATATTCGAAAAAAACAGTATTCTTGAGACCTCCTTTATGATTCATAGGATCCGTTGCAAAAACATCCTTTGTGTACTCGAATAAAAAGATATACATAACTCTCTTAATGCTGACATAACGTACAGAGTAATTGTAGATTGTCATTATCGGGTAGAAAATAGTTATTTGCTGCTCTCTTTGTCTATGTTAACTAAAATAGAAATCACACCAGTTACATTTTGTGAAAAACTATGACAATTTATTTCTGTAATTTCCTATAATTCCAACGGCAGTTTTTTGAAAGTTTAAATCTTTCCGTTAGATATTTCCGTTTGTTTAGATATTTAAAACACATTTTATATTTTAACGTTTTCGATTTGGTCTTTCATAGAAAAATAGTATTTACATCCTATAGTAGCATTAGGAAAGGTGAAAACATATGTTAAAGTGGTCTAAGTTTATCTCTGATTTAACTCTAATTAATAAGGGGCCGTGAAACACAACAACTCAGATTAAAGATTGTGGGTCAAGATGAAAAGTGAAGATTTTACTATGTTAATATAATGGCGGAATATTTAACTTGTATTTTTGAATTTGGAATAAACCCTGGTGCCTTAAGGGTATTTCTCAGGAACTTTATTTGAAATGTAAATATCATTTGGAGGTTTCGAGGTGCTGCCGCACACTACACTGGTCATGCATATGCTACGTAGATTGCACACAGAACAATAAAGAATAGAAGTTCACCCTCAATGTTAAACGTTGGAAACAAAAGTCGCTCGCAGCACTCCAAGTGGCCTGGCAAAGAACTACATAAACCACCTGCCCAGCGCAGCGTATGAAAGTTAATTTCACTCAATCGTCTTCGCGAAAGTTAATGGGTATTAGTAGGCTACATTCTACTGCAATTTTTCTAAAATATATTAATTATCTATTTTCGTAATGCACTTGGGTAAGGCCATAACTGAGGAGAGTCATCTAATTATATGGTAATGGCAGAAATGAAGGAATCAGAATGAATAAACAAAAAATGTATAAATAAATAAATCATTGCCTTTATTGTAAAATTTATATTAAATAATATTCAATGCAGACTTCAACGTTTTAAATTTGTTCACCTTTTCATGGCCTTTTGTATATTTTCTTTTAGTTTGTATTTTCTGTTTTCATCTATTACATATTTGTATATTAAAAAACGTACACACTTTTTAAAAATAAGTTCCTCGGTTAAATGCAATTTGTACAGAGAAGGGGGAAGAATCCCTCGAACGGGGAAGGGGGTGCTCTAGCGAACTGAAAGGTCCTTCTCTATACAAAGTATTGTATACACCGCACCGGGCCGTGAGGCGCCCGGGGGGGGGGGGGGAGAGGGATGGCGCTGGTTAAGAAAAGAGGCGGAGGATGACAAACTTACAAGAATTTCATTGCACATACGATTTATTGATATTAGATTTCTAGTCTATGTGAATGGGATGATATGATAAATGAAATGTTAATTTACAGAAATGAAATTGAATGAATGATATAAAATGGAGGTTCGTTGTTACGTCTATGTTAATTATCATCGTGAAGGTGGCGTCGTGAACTTTGTCGCACTACACGTCCATGGGCACACGGCGTTGCCGAATACCTGCTGCTGGGTGGCTGCGGCATGCGTGGACCTCAGAGCTACTCCTCTCCCGGGCGAAGCAGGAATGCAGGCGTCCCACACAGTTCGCTGGTCGGAGAGTCTATCCAGCAGCTTGGCCACGGACCTGGCCCTAGGTGGACCCTAACAGCAGGAGTATGTGTTTGCTGCACACACAGTCTCTCGCCAGCAGGTGACTGACGGTGTGAGTCGGTCTGTCCGTACCGATGTAGTACCCGCCGATGGCAGGTTCACAAGTACACGTGCCGAAGTCAGCGGTTTTACGTGCGCGATGCGCAAAACATGAACGTTGCTTGTGAACACGGAGACTGCTCAGCGAAAGGGCCCTAGGCCGGCGGTGTGGCCTGTGCCTCTCGTGGTGGTACTCGCCCGTCAGACCTGGCACAAGTCAAGTGGCGTTACAAGCGAGAAGGCTGTAGCCCTACGGGAAAGCGGGGGGAGCCGCCGTTCGGGGAAGGGGCCGGCGGCGCGGTTGCGGCGTGGGTGCGGCGGGCGCACCCGGCGGGAGCGGCCGCCTCCGGAGGGAGGGAGCGACCACTCGCCTTTGCGCGAGGGCTTTGTGTAGTGGATGGAACACACTTAACAAAACAATGTATCCTCAGGTGATTTGAAATTAGAGCAAAACCTTCTCTCCATATTATTTAAATGGCCATTTGTTTTCTAGAAATGTATACAAATATTCATGAACATTCTTTAAAAACATTACATTAAATAACAAATCATATTAAATAATTATATTACATAACAAAAAATACATGTTTTCCTTATAAGGTTATGTGAATACAGTAGGCTACACATTTCATACAAATAATCGTGAATGACACTTTACATTAAATGCTAACCATCTTGCAAAACATCCTTGTATTCCACTAAGACCAGCAAATCGAAACGGAGAAAAGTTGAAACTGTTGCGATTGTGGCCGCTAAAACAAAACATCTTGAAATGCGAAACACACACATGAACACACAGAACACTAAAGTAACTCATGAACGTAACCAACGGCAATATGATTCATTCTTCCGCCATGTGGAAAACGCATGCAGGCTGGATGTGACGTACAAAAAACTAGCGAAAACTACTAAGAAATCATTGCTTGATATTCTTTCAACTAGTGCTCCAAGTGGCCTGTCAGTGTTGCCAATTTCCCTATCTCTCCTTCACCTCTGTGAGATTGCATAATTGACTGGTACAGTAGTATTGGGCATTCGATACTACTGACAGATCGAGAGTTAATTAAAGGAAATCCTTTTGAAATTTTATTCAAAGCTTTAATAGCTACTGCGCTAGAGCTCTAGTGTGGTATTTCGTGAAATTAATGTTCTTCGATAAGACGATATCAACTGATTGGGGTTGGTAGTATAGCGTGATTAGTTCGTGTGGAAATGGTAAATTACTGTGTTTAACATTCTAGATTTTACGCTTATTCTTTTTGCAGCTGGTTCTAGGTTCGTAGATAACGGAGTCAAAATCTGTTCATGTTTGAGTTTCTTAGAAATAATAAGACAATCACACTCGAGACTGACTTTTGCCATTCTATCGTTTTTAAAAGAATCACAATCTGGAATATTAAACCTTTCCCCAGGAATTAAGTAGGTTCCACTGACGAAAGGGATTTGGAAGACATGTTGTTATAACAAGAATCTGTACGCTTTCTTGCCGCTTAAAGCCTTTAACCTTCCAGTGTGTGTAGTCGTCCGTAAAACACATACTAACGCTAAAGAGTGGGCAGGGAATTAAGTCTGCGTTGCGCTGTGTTACAAAGGGGCAGAAGGTGTAATGTAAAGTTGATATTTATTTTTTTATTTTTTAACATTTTCTTAAATAATTATTTTGATTCAATTTATAATAAAATAGTATAATGCTGACAAATTAAATTACAGAACTATGAATTAATAATAATTATGTTATATAAATCGTTAAATAAATAAAAATATTTTTCGTTAATAAAATATATTGATTGAATGTAAGATTAGAAATAAAATATTCTGATATAACTGATCTTTATCCTAGAATCGAATTAATTGGCGCATTAGATATTTATCCTTGCATCCACGGCGGCATGTGCAGGGATTATTGTAAGAAATTTTCAATTTAATTCCGTAATGCTTTATTATACTTGCGAGGCACAGGCCATTATATCTGCTCTTTAGTTTGACCACACGAATCGCCATTTATCAGCAAAAATTAGTATCACTCGGGCGATGAAACAGGTAATTAGAATTTAGTTCACAGACTTCTTGTAGGCTTGAGAATATTTTGCTTGCAGTAAATGTACTACATGGGAGTGCCGTCTTTACTTCCTCTCAGGAACGAAGACATATATAATTCTTTTGCCCTGAAATATTCACCAATTCGATCGGATTTGAACTCGCGACCGTGGATATAACAGTTTGAAATGCTAGCTGCTACACCAGCGTAGATGCCAATTTTCTCGCCTGTGTTCTTTCTTCACTCAAAATTGTATTATAAATTTGTATATTAACTTTGTGAATAAGGATATGTTATATATATATATATATATATATATATATATATATATATTGTGGCGTTATGGGATTGTGCAACCCCATAACACCACCGTCTCGTATGTGTGAACACTACGGAGGCAGCGAGGATAGCAGGCGCGGAAAGCAGAGGTTCTTAAACGTGCGGCCTGGTATCCGTTGCCCGTACTAAACGAAGGCGAACTAGCGAGCAACATTTTCCTTGTGAAGGGTTGAGAGAGGGGAAGCAGCCCCACCACTGAGAATTTCCCCAGGCGTCGGACGATAAATACGCGAACCCGCAAGCGGAAGCTCTCTTTTTCTTGCCACCACTCGTCGAGTAAGCAGCTCTTCTCTTTGGATTCCCGATCACCGAGCCAGTAGCATTTTGATCACCGCTCGCCGAGCCAACACTTTCGTTAAACATTAGTTTAGATATTGTTTGCCGCTGCAACGACTGCTAGGTAGGAGTATTCGGCGTCGAACAGACGTTCTAGTCAGTCGTCCGCGAGATAGTGCAGATTCAGTAAAGTGTTTCTTCAATTAACGACACGGGAAGTAAAAGTTACCCGTTGTGCGAGAAGCATTGAAAGTTCTGGTTTAGCAAAGTAGAAGTAGCAACGAGCGAGGAACTTGCACGAGTATTCGGCGAAGTGCAAGGGACATTTTCGCAACGTGGGCGTAGTCAGAGGCGCCGGTAGCAGTCTAGGAAGAAGAAGAGGCCGACTAGGAAGAAGAACGGAAGAGGACGCAAGAAGACAGCGTAGACGGCAGAGGCGAATCCCGTCTCTTACGACGCAGAAGCTGGGACCGAGTGACGTCGACGCAGAGACCAGCGCACGACCATCAAGGCCAAAAGTGGGAAGTCCACGAGGTAACGGTTAGGGCGCGGAAAATAGGTCAAGTTTACGTCGGCAGGGAAAAAAATAGTATAGGAAAGTGTTAAGAAATTGAGGACATGGGTGGCAACAAATTGCAGTATTATAGTAGCAGACATTTTGATGCGCTATTGAGTGCATAAAACATTGTACTTAGGACATTTATAATTCTGCTATTTTCAGACACAGTTAAATTGTAAATGAGAGTAGTGCACTTGCACACATTTTGTTCTTTGCATGTAATATTTTGAAGCAGGAGATTGTAAATTGAAATTTTGGTTTCATGTGCAATGTAATTTGAATAGCATAAATTTAGATATAATTAATTTTCCTAGGGAATTCCCAGTGTAGATTAGGGTAATTATTTCAGAGTACCAATTTTGGAGTAAATTATATGTGTTCATTCATATGAGTGCGTGTGGTAAAGGTTTATATTTGTGTTTTGATCATTCCTTGTAAAAGTGTGATTCTATATTCTTGGTTTTTGTCATGAACTGATGCCACTAAAAGTTTATGGGTAAATTATACGCTCGTTTGTGTGCAATTTGTGTGATTATATTGTGTCAAGGGTTCAAACCTTTCTCGCACCCTGAAGATCCTGCTCCCTAGATTTTTAAGCTCGCTTCACGAGCAAACGGTTCATGCGTGCCGCTGTGAAGGTGGCAAGTTGTGGGTGTAGGTGGGTTAGTTACAATATATATATATATATATATATATATATATATATATATATATATATATAATGTATCATCCATTGATACATTGTTCATTAGGCTAAATAAATAAAATCAATAAAAAGTGCAATAAATTCTGTCTCTGGCATCCTTTTCCTGAATGCTTGATTAGTGATTCCGGACGCAAGAAACTGCTAAGGTCATTAGTCCCCTAGGTGTAGTGAATGTTGTTCTCGCTGGAGGTGGCGGTGAACTTCCACCGCTGGATTACGATATCCGGCGCCGAAGGATCCGTCCTCGAATCTCCCAGCAGCTGGGCACCGCCCCAGCCGGGACACGCTCTAAGCTCCCCCAAAAGTCTCCCGACAAATGCGGTACTGTAGTGCTTGTACGCGTGTGTGTAGGTGTTGAGGCTAGGACCAAGACTAGGAAGGAAAGATCGTGTGTGGTCCGTGGCCCGTTTGTTAGGCATTTGCCTCTTGATCGAAGAAGACATGGAAAACTACCGATCAGAGACGTCGGGCTCAAGAATTTTCCTCCAGACAGCGGCTGAATTCGATCTAGCTATCTAGCCAGTGCCGAAAAGCCTGTTAGCGTCGGGACTCGAACCCTAGGGCCTCCCGGTCATAATCGCCTCAGTGACACCTAGCCGGCGTCTGTTTCCCGACAAAGCTGCGAGACCCTCCGCCTTCGCGCTCGCGAGTGCCGCTTTTCAATGTGCTCTTCAAAATGGCGACCACGTTCGCTTGCAACGGAAATTGCGAACGGAACTCGCGTCGTTGAAGCAACGCTTATCGACTTGGCCTCGCAAGTCACTGAACAGCGGTCTGCGCGAGCGTGTTCCTAGGGGGTTGACGTAGCTGTAGCTTGTGTCACTCGAGGCATGCTTCGAGACAGAACCTTCGTAATCAGCTTAGGAGTCGTCTATAAATGACGTAACGCGGAAAAGGGGGTAGGGGCTTTGAGGAAGCGTTACGCTGCGTTACGTAGGGACAGGGGAGTCATTGTTAAGTGTTAAGTGATGCTGATATTAATTTTTTAAATCTTTCAACATTTACTGAAATAATTCCTTTTATTCGGTCTTAAGCCAAAGTAAACCAAAATATTTTCATATTAACAAATTATATTAAAAAATATAATGAGTGAAAGAAGTTATATTCTATAAATTGTTACAATAAATGAAAAAAATTTCATCAATGACATATTGACCGAATCATTACGAAGAAAATATTCAAAACTGATCTATAGTATTCTCTAGATTCCAATTAGTTGGCGCAGTAGACTTGGAGCCTGTGTCATTAACGAGTGCATGTGCACGGCTTGTCAGAAATTATCAGAAGGCCTACGCCTCCTCCTTTCATTAAAAAAATGTCCCTAAGGTTATACGCAGTCCGCACCACCTACTAATTCTCGAGTTAATTATAATACATATTAATGTATACCATAAATACAATTAATGCAACTCGTTTCTTCTTTATAATTGAGTCATTATTGGAATGGGGGGGGGACTTCTCGCAAGCGTTACGTACTATTAGAAGGGTGTTCAAGCGCGCGCTACGGAGGAGAGAGGGGCTATTCAAAATAATCAAAATTTACGTTACGTTATTTATGGATGGCCCCTTACATACGTACTGGTATCGCAATAAAGAGCAATCTCCTGGAAATCGGAACCCGAACCCGGAATTACTTTCGAACTAGCAGCCTTCAGCAGTTGAATAGCGTACTTTCGTCAGTGAAAACTGTTATTATCAGTTATCATAGAATTCAACGAAAATCAGACATACGCCCCTTTTATAAGCATTTTTGTCATATACGAAGAATATAATCCAAAAACTTGGGAGATATATTTGAGAAAATTTTGAAAATGCCCATGAGACTTCATGTAACGTAACGCCCCAAAACGTAAAATATCCGTCTGAAATTCGCAGGCCCTGGAGTAATAACAGATCCATTGGGGAATATCAGTTTTGGCGAAAATTATCTGAAGAGTGTAGATGCTGGCATTGGCCACAGACGGACGCTTCGCCGGACAGACAGACATTTTACCGTCTTCAATTTTTTCGGGATCAAGAACTCACAAAACGCAAATTCTGATTACATATCATGTTAGAGGAAGATGTCTTTTTTCTAAAAACAACAGTATTTGATGAAGTAAATAAAGCTGATGTTGATGTAGTAACTGATGATGATAAGTTGACGTATTAAAAAATTCAATTTACATTAGAAATTAAAAGAGTAAGAATTATAATAATTTTATTAGCACGATAAGTAGAAGGGCAAACTAAGATATCCATTTTTATTAGTCAAATAAAATGAATGTGATGTACTCTGTTACGCTTTTTGTTAGTTTTTGCTTCCATGGCCGAAACAGTGTTTGCTGTGAATGAAACGCAGATGAGGAAAACAACAACTTGAGCGACATTCACGTACAGCGTACGACGCTCATTTGTGTTGTAGGTTTTCGACGGCCATCCGACGGACGTGGAGTGGAAGTGGAATTTCGAAACCCGACATCACATTTAATTTTCCACCTCGTTATTAATTTCATAGACGCTAACGCGATTTGTGAAGGGAGTGAGCGAGGGTGAAAAATCAATTACTCGTACAAGAGCAAAGGAATTAATTGTTTGCGCCTTTGACTGGAAACACGAGTTTATCTTGTTGCAAATTGCGTAATCTAAATTCGCGGGTGGCGAGAAGCGCAGGGGCGGCGCGAAATGGAGTGTGCCGCGAATAGGGAACGAGGAGGCGGGAGGGAGGTCAGTCGCGCACACGTCCGCCCTCCGCTCCTCTCCCGTCTCCTCTGCGCAGCTTTCCCGCCGCGGCTCACGGGGATTCATCTTCCATAGAAAATCGCGCACCACAACCACGTTCCCGATGACAATTGTTGATATTGCGCGTCAAAAATTGGCTTTTTTTGGAGTGTCTACAATCTACATTCGAATTTTCCTGGGAGGAAATAATCTGCGAACAGACCACAAATGTACGCCTCGAAAAAAAATTTGAGGTATTTGAGCAGGTAAAGGACGCTCGTTTTATTTCGATAACATTCATTAAAGCATTCATTATTGATAACATTTCATATTCATATCATTTGATATTATTTGATAGTATTGATAACATTTCATATCAACATTGATAACATATTAAAACATTGATACCATTCATTAAAATAATATTATACCTCACCGGCACGAAGTATACTTCACTATTTCACTGTGGAGAAAACCACTCTTCTCCGTTCTCCATTTAGCAAATGGTGGTATAGTCACTCTCTTCAATAAAATAAATAATTGCATGAAAAAAATATAGCTGGGTAAATAATTAACATTAAAAAAAATTAAACAGGCCTAATTTGTCAAATTGTCAATACACACGGGCCAAAAGTCTTCAGAAATGTATTTTTACAGACATCTTTTTATGAACTAATCAATAAACATAATTGAAACTGCTAGTGAATTAGTTCACGTAAAAGCAGAATTATTTCGTATCTGAAAGAAATATTGTTATTGGCTTTCAAGCCGAGACATAATGCGACTTCCTTGTGGAGAGTTAATAAATATTTAGAAATCTAGTTCAATTAATTTAGAGTATCTAACGTCTCGTGTATTGTTTGAAAACAGAAGATTAAAGTCATTACATTTAAAATGGATTTCTCAGCATAATTTGTGTTCTCTACTATGAGTTTTCTAAAACTGGATTGTTTTAAACGATAGGAAACTTTAGTAGTAAATAAATTATTGTGTTTGTAAAAAAAGTATTTTGCTAGTTTTAAATGAGAGAAAATTAAAACCTGTAGAGTGTTTTGAGGCGATTTCTTTTGCCCATCTCAGCAGCTCTCTGGTCATAGGAGTCGTGCAGAAATATAACCGCGTATGCAATATTAATAAATTTCTTCTCTTATCTTCCGTTTTAACGATAGACAAATAAAAAGAAACTTGACCACCAATTATAATAACGAGATAAAATGTATCGACATAACATGTTAAATACTCGAATGATTTCAGTTTGATGTTGTAGAAGTGTTTTTTGCTTACACTTGTCAGCAAAAACAGAATATCTTTGCTTTGATGGGAAATTATATACTTTGAATTTTGACCTTCACATCGCTCTGAAAATTACCGTTCTACTAATGTCATTGAGCTATTCAAACGAGGATCGAGTGATGTAGCCGGTGTCACTGTCTCAACCTTCTATCAAGAATCTCAATTAATTAACTGAATTATTTCGGTGTCCTATCTCTATTTGTCACCCAGTAGTATTGTCAGGTATCATCATAACAATCAGAAATCCGTGTTTAAAATCAGTTGCTCCTTTCTAAAGTGCCATTGCGGGAAGGAACCTCACAGCATCTCCGCCCCTCTTAGCGCCATCAGTGAACTTTTCATCTCCGAGCTCCCTCATCAGAGCACGCGACCCCGTACCATCCTCTTCAGGGCGGAAGAGCGCCTTTGCAGTATCGGGTGGCTGCGTAAACCCCTTTGCCCGTTGTCAGGTTGTTAATCGAGTCTCAGCCCTTCTAAATCCTTTTCTCTAAAACGGATTTCCAGTTGCCTTTGCATTAGCCTCTCTCTCTCTCTCTCTCTCTCTCTCTCTCTCTCTCACACACACACACACACACTCTCTCCTCTCTCTTTTTTGTCTCTATCTTTCTCTCTTCCCTTCTCTCTTTATCACTCTCCTCCTTCTTTCTGTCTCTTTATCTCTTTCTCACTCTCTGACACACACACCACACATCACACACACCACACACACCACACACACACACCACACACACACACACCACACACACACACACACCACACATACACACCACACACACACCACACACACACACCACACATACACACCACACACACACCACACACACACACCACACATACACACCACACACACACCACACACACACCACACACACCACACACACACACCACACACACCACACACACACACCACACACACACACCACACACACACACCACACACACACACCACACACACACCACACACACCACACACACACCACACACACACCACACACACACCACACACACACCACACACACACACCACACACACACACCACACACACACACACCACACACACTCCACACACACACACCACACACACACACAACACACACACACACCACACACACACTATTACACTAATTCGCTTTGAATATATTGCAATGAATTAAATTAAGGTTGAATTCAGACGTCTAGAAGAAATTGAAAAAAAGAAAAAGAAAAAATTGAAGAAGAAGAAGAAGAAGAATAGCCTAACATCAATGTGGTTAAGTGTATTCATTCTGATATAGATGCGGATTATTTCAACCACTTTCACCCTTATGCCCAAAAAGGCTATAGATTTTCTAAAAGTTTCTCCATCTTATCAAAATGCTTTCTGTTTTATTATTTCACAAAAATGTTAATTTTTGTGCAATAATAAAATTTTTAAATCGAAAATATGTACTATAGTCACAACAGAAGCAAAATTTAATTTCACGTTGGTCCTTGGGCCCTTCTCTACTTGACACTTCACGGATTTTAAATCATTACCGTGATGTCTTTGAGAGACGCTTAACTATCCTTCTACAGTCTAAAGTAAGTGCTTTTATGGCGTAATGGCTCTGGACAGTGTGTATAAAATTATAACCTGGAACGCAAATGGCATCCTTCGCCACGAAAATAATGGATAATGGAACTGAACCAATCAGATATTGGCATACTGCTAGTTGCAGATTCACGTTTTGACAGTAGAAGCTATCGACTCATTAAATAATATTCGTTAAACGACGTCAGCAACTCAGGCGCAAGAGCACGTTGAGGCACGGTAGTCCTTCAGAACATTCGACTTTCGGAATTCAACAAAGAAGTCCACTTGCCAACAGCAATTCAAGAATATGACGAATTTGGCCTGTTAACAGGCTCGGCGTCCACTGTTCACAAAGTCATGCAAATAAAACTCTCGAATGCGAAGAATTTTTGCTTAGAATTAAACCCCGGTACATTGCTTCGGTGATTTTAACACGTCTACAATTATGGGGATCGTGACTGACAACTGATAATTACACACATCAATTGTAAAAGTGGCTGTCAAATTATTCATGTGGCAGTCCAACATATTAGCCTACTGATATAAATAAAATACCCGATATCCTTGATTTCTTTGTCACGAAAGGCTTATCACGAAGTTATTATGAAGTTGACATTCATCGAGTTTACGAAGTTGACATTCATCAGAACACTTTGCAATAAAACTAACAATACCACCTATCATTCACTCAACAAAACAACCATATATTTATAATCCGACTAGGAAAAATTCAAGGTACTGCCGAAGGCGTGCATGACGGCGACGTTTCCCCTTTAATACATCCTTGGACGTAGAAGAAGCAATTGAATATATAACTAATTTGTATCAAGCATCAGTATACTCTGCTTCGGAAGAGTTGAATCCCATCGAACACTATTGGGGTGTTTTGACACGCCGACTTCGTGCCATGCCTCACCGACCTACATCGATACCTCACTGTGCAGCACTCCGTAAAGAATGGGCGACCATTCCCCAAGATACCTTCCAACTCCTGATTGGAAGAATGCCTGCGAGAGTGGAAGCTGACATCAAGACTACGGGTGGGCCAACATCCTATTGAATTCCAACATTACCGATGAAGGGAACCACGAACTGGTAAGTCATTTTCAGCCACGTATCCGGATACTTTTGATCACATAGTGTATTTGGGTGTACGAAATCCAATTACGGGGCGCTGCATGTACCTTGGTCATTGAAATTCCCCAGAGATTCCGCTCTACGCCCCTCTGTACAACGCTTCTTGGTTTGTGGACTACTTCTCTCCGTCTATATCTAAAAACAGCAACGATAGTTGAAAGATGAGTAAAAGTTAAAGATAAATAAATAAAAATAAAATTAAAAAAGGGCGAGATTATAGAACTCCACATTTGTTTTTACTCACTGAAGAGTCCATTTTAAATGAAATGCAATTTTTCATTTCAAAAGAGCAGTCGCATAGGCCATTGAAAATGAACAATATGAAACTGGTAACAAAATGTTTCAGTATACATATCAGTCAACCTTTAAATGAAATATTATTACAAATGAGCGGAACACTAAATTTAATTTATTATTGCACACAATCAACTTAATTTAGTGTTTAGAATGTTTTTCAAATTCAGTCAGTCTTCACTCAGCCCGTTTTGTCCAATTCCATCTCAGATTTATAATATTCTGGAGAAAAACATCCTACAGATCAGATATTTAGATAGAAGAAAAACTGTACGGATGATAAGAAAATGCTATTCACGTAATTCCTGCAAACCTCTCTTCATTAAGCATGGAATACTCCCACTGCCTTGTATCATTATTAACGATTCGTTAGCTTTTGTCAATTTAATTGCCAAGTAAATATTTTCAGCTGGATAACTGTTTCTGTACTCTAATTATTAGAGGATACTGAACATCAAGAAGAAAACAATATTTAGGAAAATAATGGTATTTAATTCAGAATGTATACTCTTATTGTATACTTATAAAAGAGTAAACACGAATGTAATCATTAATGTACTTGAAATTCTCTGTCAATTAACCCAATCTCGATGTGTCATCTTGAGCCCTTTCTTCTATTCTTTCCTTTTTAAATCTCGCCTCCTCTTCCTTCTCACTTCGTTTGCCTCTCCTCGTCCCCTTCAGTCTTCAACCCGAGCGCTCCGCCGTTGGCAGCAGTTGGTTTGGGCGGACGCCTGTCCCACGACGACAATTCTCCGCAGCACCCAACTCCGCCACCGCTCGTCCGCAAGTTCCAACCCCCGTTGCTGTCCCCCTCCCCCCCCCCCTCTCGAGCCATCCGTCACCGCCCGCCCACCCGCCGGCGCAGGCGGTTGACGCGGGGGAGTTCTAGCGCCCAGATTGTCTGCGCTGTATTTGCGCAGTCGGTCTGTTGCTGGGAGTCGGTCGTGCTCGCAGACGAAGTAATAGCACGTGATGGAGTTAAGTGCATTGTGAAAGGAAGCTTTCCTCTGGCGGAGCTTCAATGGTCTAAGAAGGGAGAGTGGGAATGTTCTTCGATTTGTAAGCACTGCTGCATTAGAAGGTGGTGTGGTGACCACGTTCCCACTCACTTCGGCGAAACAGTTTTGCTAGAGTGCAAGATTGTACTGAACGTGCTTCAAGTACTTCCGTTAATTACGCAGTTAGAAATCATGTATCCGTACATACTCATCGTAATTCGGTTTTCCTATAAAGGTTAGGAATATGTATTTCTTCGAAAAAAGTAACTGCTAAAGTTGAAAATTAAGTTTGTTATTCTGGAATGTTTTGAGACACTTAAATTAAAGTAATTATATTTTTTGACTCACCATCTCAGCAACAAGTACATTTTTCCACATTTTTTAATAATTTTTCAGTTTCTGTAGATAAAAGAACTGAAAAGATTATTTTAATATATTATAATTACTCTAAAAAATGTACCCATATTGATTTTTATGAGGAGTAATAAAATTTTTAAAAAATTTTTCTATCCAATTTGTCGAAAAGTCTTAGAGATGTAAATTTTGTTACAGAACTGAAGTGAAATCATCGTTCGAGCGTCTTACTTGACAAGTACATACAATTTCGTTTAATTTTATGTTTCATTTGATTTTTGTTTGATTTAAATACAGCAAGTGAAAAAGATGGTTTGATTGGAATTTGAAGTCCCTTTATGTGTTTTTGTATTACGAAGGTTTGAATATATCTTTTTGAAAACTGTTTTAATTCTATTTGAGGTTTTAGCCTGTTGACCTATTTCAAAACGGGAAGTACTTGGATGAGAGAGTACAAAATTTTGAAGATAAGTTAATTATATAATCTGTAAATTGAGTTATTTGTAGCTCATACTGTTATTGTCTATTGGGAACCATAGTGCGTACAGAAATTGTCGGGAAAAATGATTACGGTTGAAGCAAGACATGACTAAAGCTTTTATTGTGGTGTTTGCAGTCTTGCACATAATTGGCATAAAATGCAATAACCTGGAACCCACCGTCTCGGAGGAAATTAATATGCCGATAGAAGATGATTTACGTAATGAACGGAAAAGTTGATGGAGAATGTGGAGAATAACACAAGAGATCAGTTGGCAGCTTTCTTTAATCATTTTTGTATAATTCAAATTATCATATCTTACAATACATTTTATTTTTTAATTTTTTTTAACGTTTCACGTCTTATTTCAATTTCAAGAATTTAATTTTGAAGAGAAAGGAGGTGGAGTGAAAAAATCCCTATGCTTTTGCAAACCTAAGATCTTCCTAATGAAAACAAGTAAAAGGTTGATAAGAGAAAAGAAAGAAATATGATGGAAGCCAAAGAAAAACCACAAATAGAAAGTAAGAAAAACATGTCCAAGTGAAAAAAAAATTGAATGAGAAGATAAACGAAATTGTATTTAAGGAAAATTGGTACATATAAATACAACTAAAAAAATTGATTATAAAACAATAGATTATATTTATATTTATCAACAATATTACAATACTATTACATCAATATTTTCTTAAACATTACTATGAAACATATGAGTTATATTATTCATTGTATGCCCGTTTGTTCATTGAGGAAACGGGCTTAGTTTATGTTATAATTTATCTCGTAGTCATCTTGTGCGAACAAAACTACGAGCAAGATTAATGTTGAAAAATCTAAAAGTGTGATGAGAATCAGCGGAAGAAATGGAAGCAAAATGCTTCTACACTGTCTACATTGAAATTCCGCCTCGCGGCTATCAAACAAACGGTCTCCCACTCATGATAAACTTCGTTGTTTGCCAGTAACTGCCGCTCATTTATCGTGCAAATAGTTTCTTACACAAGAGCGAATATTTTTATTAATAACGCAAGAAATGTTCTATTAAGGCTTCTAAATAGTATGGGCGAGCATTTCAAGGCATAATGATGGAAAAATAGCAACATGCATCGTGGATCGTGTGATAAATCATGTTGTTCAAAGCAAAATAACTTAATGGAGTTTAGAATGCTGATTCAGAACTGTAAATTAGCTCTTTAAAAAGGTATATTCACAATTTTTTAAACAAAAAGAATAGTTTTGTAACGCAATTTCTGGTTGAAATTAAAGCAAATTTTAAAAAGAACGTGGTCTGATAAAACAACAATTTTTGTCTTTAACTTTCTTCCACCGAATTAACATAGGATGCTTAAATAATGGTGAGGGTCTCATTTTCGTTGAGGTATCTGAATTTTTAAACAAAGAATGTTGGAAATATTGAGTTGTGACTATTAGATGATTAATCTTTGGGCCTAGTTGATATGTCTGAGCAGCTGACTTAGTGTGGCGGTAAGGCGCACGGTGTGTTAACTCGAAGACCCCTCGTGACTGGGTGCAGGAAAAAATGTTGATTTGAAAACTTTCAGGTTGATGAAGAAGTATAATATTGCAAAGCAGATAAAAATAATGGGAGAAAGTATGTGTTGTTGGAGCACCACTAGCTATATATATTTATTCGCGCGATTTGGGGAGATTGTACATTACATCTCGAAAGCGCGCGAATACAACGTGCACGAGCTTAGATTCTATGAGGCCCACAGAGGGCTTGTAATTGGTCGACAAGTGTAGTGGATCCAAATTTACAATGTAAAATGCACTTTATGTGTTAACACACTCTTTTCTACCTTCCTTAATTTACAAACGAAGTTAATGTATTAAAAAGGGACAAGGGAGGGATTCTGGAGTTTTAGAAAACCTACACCGTTCGTAGTCCCCATACGTCCTTTAATTTTATCGTCATAATTAAATAAATTATATTACTATTTCACAATGTACGCAGAAATATAAAGAAAAATATGCAGCCTCCAAACATTTGAGAGGATTCAATGATTTCGTTAGATACTCAGGAACTAAAAAAAATATTCAAAAACAATGAAAGTTTCGATTTCGACTGAAAAATTCAAATATTTGATTTATTATTCCACTATTCTCGTATTGTGCGTATTATCATTCTCATTGCGTCACTGTTTCGTGCTCAGAGCGTCACTGTCATAATTTCGTAAAACAGTTTTTATTCAAGTTGGCACAATATACAGAGAATAACAAACAGAAGCGTAGTCACAAAAATTGCCAGGAGATATGTCGGGGACGTGCCAGACTGAAGTCCCAGGGACAAGGTTTGGGACCTCCGTCCCCAAAACTTGCCGTGGTCGTAAATCAGTAACCATCAGGAAATTCCGTATACACACCATACACTAAACACTCTTAGCTGCTCGCACTACACCGGGATAACTCGCACCGACTTCTCTACCCGGCGGGAACCGTCCGGGCCGAAGGTTCGCCGATTAGGCCGGCCGTAAGGACGATGGCGGGCCCGGTCGCGCTGACTGAGGCGTGACGGTTGCCACGACTCCGACCTTAGCGACCGGATCGTCTACGAGATCCTAGGTATCAAATGCCAGTTTCCTGAGGAACTCGCCAGACGGGCCAAAACGGCGCTGAGTTGGGCGCTGGGCCCAAAAGCGCCGCGGGTACTCCGCGACCCCGGCCGATCGGCGAACAGCTAGGTGCATCGCGTCTATTTTATCCCAAAGGGCCCTAAGCGCGTCGCCTTCACGCTCCGGGCGCTACCGCCTCGGGAGTTCGCAAGGCGTCGGTGGGCGGCGGGGCGGGATCGCCGTCGACGATTGGCGTCGATGCCCAGACCGCGGCGCTGCAGGATGTCGACGCCCCCACGCGGGCCCACCGAAGGGCGAATGCGCCACGGACTCTTTCAGCTCAGTCTGTGCCGTGGCAAGAAAGTGCAAGTCTAAATAGTGTGCAGTGTAAATATAGTAGTATAAATGAGTGAGTGAATATAATGCGAGATCAACGTAAATAGAGTGAAACAGTGCGAGAATTGGAGTATGAATGAGAGTAAAAGTAAGAAAAAAGTTTTTAAAAAAACGCGTCATTTCTAAGTTAAGCATTATTTCTAGACATAAGGAAACGGTCAAAGCGCCATTCTGTAAAGAGGTTAGTTAAGACATGCTAGCTACATGTTAGTTATAAGATTAGCTTTAGCTAGATTATAAGTATTCCCCCCTTCTACCACAAAAGCCAAGTGGGGCTGCGGCGTGCGCGCAGATTGTAGTTACCCCAAAAAGTAAATAAACTACCGCCTCGCCAGGGTACTGCTGGGGGGAACTTGAAGAAATTAGCGGCCACTCGAGAGCGGTGCCTGTACTTTGCGTGGGCGCCGACGTCTCGCTGCTGCGCCACAGTGGCGGTTCTTTTAAAAGGACGCGGGCGACCGCTACACTTACAACACAGCCGACGTCATGCAACGGCAGTGCTCTAACGAAGAGACGGCCTGCAATTAAATATTTTCTGTTCAGCTGTAGCATTGTGGAACAGGAACTTTTAATTTTCTTTGTATGTAAGGAACTGTTGTGTTGGTTACACAATACTGTGGTATTGCGGTATGTGTAAAGACATTTTTTATATATTTAATTTGTTTATTCTAATATTGTATATATTGTATTCTAATATTGTTTATTCTAATTTATATATTTAATTTGTTTTATTTATATTGTTTATTCTATTGTATATTTTATTATTAGTAGTGTATTAGTGTACTTCCTGTTCTGCTGCGATTATACAGCCTACGTTTCTTTGATATTCTTACAATTGACGCACCTGCAACGATGGGGTCTAAAACAAAATAAGTTCCTTTATTGACGATATTGAAACTTTTAGGTAAAGTGAAAATACGTACTTCTAATGGAATGTTTGAAAAAGGTTACCTAGGTAAAATAAGGACTGAGGATCAACAATTACTACCACTTATTGTTATATAAATGGCACGAACCAGCACCTGTACCGGGAGAGGTGGGTCAGGGCATCTACTTTCACTGCTATGCTTCTGACTGGGAGCTCCTATGCTCGAGTCCCAACGGTGGCAAGATTTTCGACTCTCTGGCATGATTTTCGACACTAGCTTGACAGCTAGGTCGAATTCAGTCGCTGTCTGGGGGAGAATTCTAGCGGTTGGCTGCTCTAATCGGTAGTTTTCCGTGGTTTCTCCGATCAACACCTGGCGTCTGCCGGAGCAGTACCCTAATAAACAGGCCACGGGTCGCGCGCGATCTTTCCTACCTCTTCCTTGTCTTATCCTCACACACTTACAGTAATATGCACTACTCTACCACATGTGCCGGGAGAGCGGTCTGGAGCTTAGAGCTTGTCCCGGCTGGAGCGTAGTCCCGCTGGTGAGAGATACGTAGTTGGAGAAAACCCCGCTAGCCGACGGTAGTTCGGTACCGGATCTCACCATGCAGCGTGGGAAGACCACCGCCACCTCCCTAGCAAAACGTGCACTACACTTATCGGGATAATGCCCCTAGTGGTTGACGCGCCCGGAATCACTAACAATCTATCCAAGTCTTCCTTATCCTGCCGGGAGGCCGGTGCCGTGTGCTGGGAGAACGGTCAGGAGCTTACAGCTGTCACGGCTGGGGTGGTGCCCCTTTGGTAGGAGATAGCTGGTTAGGGAAAACCCCGCTACCCGGCGGTGGGTCGGCGCCATCCAGCGGGGAAAGACAACCGCCTCTTCCCGAGGGAAAACATGCACTACACTTACGGTACTGTTGACCTTAGCAGTTGACACACACAGAATCACTCTCAATCAATCAGCATACAGCTCTGCTGAAGATTTAAAATCCAGCATTGCCATATTTTTATTTTAATCCAGAGATTCCCCACAGACACGGTATAAACCCCCAGGAGGCGATGAAATTTTGAAGGGGGTCAATGATGGTCAAGAGGTCGATAGTTGAATATGGACCGGCGCCTTATCGGTTTTATCAAGATCATATTGGTTACAGATTTATACGAATTAACTTAACTGTTTTGTGATAAAAAATTACAAATTCGCTCCGCTTCTTTGTATTGCTCTTTCATCCTCAAGAATTAAGGAATTAGGATGTTAGGAGAACTCAAGAAACAATAACTCTACGATTGCAGAGGGTTTTCTATTGTGCAAGAAAATACCCTCTGCAATACGCACTGGAAGGACAGTTACTAAGAAACACTCAATATTTTGTAACCGTATCAATTAAATGAAGATTATAAACTGTTACTTAAAAGCGGAAACGTCTCTGATAATTGAAAACTTGAGATTTTTAACAGAATATTTGAGTAAGAAATTGTTATTTTTAACGAATTTGTGCAATTTTTTGTGTCATGATTATGAACGCTGTATATTATAATGAAACGTAAGGGGATTGATGATGCAAACATTATCTTAAATGGGGTCGATGATAGAAAACCTTTGGAAATACCTGTTTTTGAACCATCATGGATTTAAGTCCTGAAATTATTAAATAACCCTGGAAGACGTTCACTTCATTTCTTAATATTTATTCATCTATTACTAAAAAAGTGACGAAATATTGTTATTGTAGTCAAATATTATTTTGTGGTCTGCTTACGAATCGCAGTCATGTTTCAATCAACGATCCTGAAAGAAACACATGCCTTTGTTTTCGTTATTTCACCTGGTAAAATATGTGAGTAAACTTGTTACGAGTACGAGCTTGAGCAAGTGTAAGTAGGAGATCCATAAGATGGAGGACACGCAGCCGGGCCGTATGGCTGCAGTTACCCGCCGTAAACCGTTTCGCTGGGTCGCCCCACCCGGGACAATCTATGACCTCGTAAACCTCAGCCCTCGCTGGGCCCTTCCTTCCGGCCTCCGAGACCCTTTCCCATTTCCCTGTTCCCCTCGCCTTCCCCCTCTCGATTCACACACTCGCTTCCCCAGTGTCGGACAGTTGCTAGATGACCTGAAGGCTCTTCGAACGACGCCGCGCCGCTACAAATGAAGTGATTTCTGTGAGGAATAGAAGGGAGAGTGTTCCTGAATGTTCTTGTTGTTTAAAATATTTACGATTTTATTTTTAAGAAGCAATAGTTAATTTCCCTGAATGTAATTTAGGGCTCTATTTACTAACTTCACTATTAACAACTTCACAAACATTTTCAAAATTGTGTGCTTCGGCACAGTAATATTAAATTATCTTTCAAGACTTTTATTTCCGGTAAAACCTCAACATTGATTTTCCGCGGCATTACGTAATTTTTTCTATACTACTCATATTTCTCCGTAGTTACGGTACGTACGTACGCAAATTAAGATCAAAATTATTAATGAAGTTTGGGGGCAGTATGCAACAGTGCATCTGATTACAGATTACGATGATAGTAATAATGAAAACGAAAATCAGAAAATATTTTGCGACCCAAAATATTCCATTTTATTCGTTTTATATCGAATGTCCAAATTTAGGAAATAGTACTCGTTTTGCAAAATAATACAATTTTGCAAAATGTTCATATGACACCAATAATTGTTCTGCCTTGCGATGAAATTGTTTGAATAGAGGACCATATGATTGAACTGTATGCTTGTACTTCAATACCACACTTTACCGTGGTATCGGCAATGAGGACGACCTCCAACAAAGCTGGTCTCTGTAACTTACCTTCCATTTGTGATAAACATCCTTACTCTACTCAAATCGTTACTCTACAGCTCTTAATAGTCCGTCCCACTAAGTAAGTTTTATATATCACTATTCGTTATAAAGTACTGTATCAGTACTATTAATATTTTGTCTTTATAGCAGGCATGTCAAGGTCGCTGGAAAGCTAACAAGCATGCTAGAGCTCCAGAGCGTTCAGATAAATTGGCGCGAGATTACAATGTAAGGGTCAAACATCGCTCGGGAATAGCTGTACGTCACTGGATACTTGGCCAATGACAGTGTTTATGAGAAGTTAATTGACGGTTATTGTTGAAAATTGACATTATTGAATCGAATGTATCTTGATTTTGTAATCGTGTTTACTTAAGAGTGATATAATAGTATTAACTTTTTATTTTCAGGCTAGAACATTTAACAAAGATTATTTGTCTGTTAAAATCGCTGCCTGTCCGTAAGCGAGAGTTGTTAACTCATAGAGAATTGTTGATTTATTTCACTAAACTGCTGCAGTAAGTAATTGAATGATTTAATAACACAACACAAAACGAAAATAAGAAAAGAATTTTCCATGCAAACATACTCCTGCCCCTTGGCAAAAATGTTAATACTCGTACAAGCAGAATTTAAAAAGAAAAACATGAAATGGTTATAAATAGTACCGAATATCAGCATAATTCAAAACTTCGCGTCACTTCAGCTTGCGCGTGTACACCTCTTTCTGGAATTTAAACGAAAATGTGAGGGGATTCAGGGGAAGTTGCCCGTGTTCACAGGAGCACCGGGCTTCCCAGGCGGGCAAGTAGCTCGTGCCGGCGCGGTTTGACTAGCCTTATTTACAGTGTTTTACACTTTGCGAAATCTGGTTATAGTAGTTATTAAAACAATTAAATTCTATTTTCTCCATGGCACAAACAGCGTACATGTTACGCAAACTCCCAAGCATATTTTGATTCAGCACGCCGAAATTAGGTTTGGAGACGTATTCAATCCTGTTTGGCAGAAAATAATATGAATTTGCAGGATTAAGTAATCGTAGCCACCTTGAAGGAGACAGGTAGGGCAGGTTGATGAAGGACAAAATGGAAATGGTGGGGAGGGGTATCTAGCAGAACGGGGAAGGGCATGACACGGAAGTGCAGGGGTTCTTCGTGTAATAGACGATTATAAAATGTAAGTAGCCTACTTGGGTAACGCAGGTGCTGCCGCTAATTTGAAATAAAGTTATTATGTTAAGGTGTTTTTTTCAAAGAAAAGACTTTTGTTGAAACCTAGTTGTTTTAGTTTTGATATTTACTTAATAACAACATTTTTGGAGTCGAATTTAGATATCTTTTTTTTAATAAATGAAATATTACAGTGGGGTCTGCATTCATAAAATTATTCTCCAAGCCAAATTTATTGTTTGCAACAATGAAAACTCTTTATTTCACTAAACATTGTATGACTAATAAGTAGACGTGAACATCCTAAAAGGTGTTGTGAAACATGACACATTTCTCTTGAATGGTGACAAAAGATATCAATCATTTTTTTATACTCGCAAAACATGACGCAGTTATGACAAAAACTAGAGTAAATGCAATTGCTTAAAAATAAAAATAAGAAATGTACAAGAAATAAATGCAAAAATATGTTAAAAATGATAAAATTAATAAACTTAAAGTCAGTTGTGTGTATATTTGGAAAGAAACAATGTGAAATAGAGGGAATTAAAGGAAAAGTTATAATTATTTCACCCTTTCACTTCAACATATTCGTTACTACGATTGTTAAAGAATTCTTTTTGAAGTAGAAAGTTTTGATGCATTGAATGGGATTCAAAGGGTAGGCATTAAAAAAAAAATTCGCGATATTTGAAAACAAATCTTGTCATTTAAAACAGAATGGTTTAAATTAGCCAACTTTACTCACTCATTCCCTCACTATTAATTTCGTGTCGAAAATCAGCTTACCTTCGAGACTAGAATCTAGGTCTTCCCTATGTATGAAGCTTTAGTTTCGTACTAGAAACTGTAGACCCGCAACTACATAATCTTTTGAAGCGGATAGAAAAGGAAAGAGTAATGAAATTTAAGGCATTTTGGATTCATACATGTCTAAATGTGGTATAGGAATCGTAAAATAATATCATAAAAATTTTCAATTCAAATACCACCGCGTACAGAAAATGATCAAACAGTTAGTGTTTATATATTATTTGCTAGAGGATACACGATGAATACGAACTTATTTACAAGCATTTATTTTACGAAAATATTAAATCTCGTTTTACAAAGAAGATCAACGAGTTTATCTTGAATGACACGGAAAGGAGAGAGTTAATTGTTCGAATAAATCTTGCAAACTTCTGCGTGAAAGTCGACAGACATCAACTTCTCGCCATTTTACAGAACTCTAATTACGGAATCAAAACTTACAAAGGACACTTATTAAAGCAATCTTTCTCTGAAATTTCTCCTCAGATTTATTGAATACCTTTCCTGACTCTCCACTATGTCCTTAGCAACATGAAGGCAATAACAATTTAAACTAGTTGGATTAATTGTTAGTGATTCCAGGCGCGTCAACTTCTAGGGCCATCAGTCCCGTAAGTGTAATGCATGTTTTGTGCTCGGGAGGTGGCGGTGGTCTTCCCCCGCTGTATTGCGAGATCCGGTGCTGACCTACTGTCGACTAGCGGGGTTAACGTACCTCCCACCAGCGAGGCACCGCCCCTGCCGGGACAGGCCGTAAGGTACCAGTCTCCCGGCACGTGTGGTTGAATCTTAGTGTAAGCGTGTGAGGATAGGTCAAGAAAGAGGGAGAAAAGGTCGTGCGCGGTTCGTGACCCGTTTGTTAGGGTACTACTCCGACATTCTCCTGGTATTGATCAAAGAAACCAAGGAAAACCACAGATCAGAGCAGCCGGCCATTAGAATTCGCCTCTAGGCAGCGACTGAATTCGACCTAGCTGAAAAGCTAGTGTCGAAACTCCTGCCACCGTTTGGACTCAAACCTAGGACCTGACGGTCAGGAGGACTGCAGTGACATCAGTTGATGCCCTGAGCCATCTCTCGTGGTTTAAACTAGTTGAAGGGCCGACATGCATCAAGTAGGCAGAAAAAATAATTACACCGGTTGTTACGCCATGTATCACGAGCCGAAATGAATTACTATTACACTATTTATACAGAAGTTATGCAGACCGGAGAAAATGAGTCTGTGATACATTATGTAGTTTCCAATTTTAAATTTGAACGTCTCCTCCTCCTACGTCCAGCAATAGAAGACGTATATTAGCAAAACCAGAGACTTCTAAAAATTATTAAAATGTACCAAATTAAACATTTACTTAAACTTTTGGTTTAGCCAGTAACTGTCTTCTTTTAAAGAGAAGTAAAAATCGTAATAACGAAATATTTCCTTAATATTGTGGACAATAGAAGATACTTCACTTCATATCAAATCTTACATCTTTATAGTAATTTCGGTGTGTTACAAAAACCAGATAAAGTTGAATTAAACCAGCAGTGCTACAACAGCATGCAACAAACGCATATTGTTAACTTTTGCAATTTTCGAAAATTCTGAGAGTTTAACGAAAATGATATCTACACTTACAAAGATTCCTTTACTCTGTTCGAAGAAATTTTAATCAACAAATTTGAACCTTTTTTTAGAAAAATGTGAAAATATCGCTTCATATAAAGAAGGATCTTTCCTTCTTCCTTGTCCTATTCTCATCCCTTATTTACACACACACACTTAAACTTGCAACACTGCACCAGCACACATGTCGGAAGATCAGACGACTGCTTAGGTTTAGAGCTTGTCGAAGTAGGTCTGTCCTCCGATGGGGTGATTCTTTGATGGAAAATCCCCCGAAAGCCGACGTATTGGTCGCCGTCGGAACTTACTATCAAGAGGGGAGGAGTATAGTTACATCCCGGGATAAAAACATTCACTACATTAATGGGATTAATGGCCAAATCAGTTCAGACGACATACCTTCTTATATCGGCTTGTGGTTCACACAGGATCGATAGTCTGAAACCTGCATACGTCCCGTCTGCCAGTACACAACAGAGACCTTGCAGCAGCGGCGCTGTTACAGCGGTCCTCATGTGTTCTAAAGGAGATGCGGCTGCGGCTGCGGCTGCGGCAGGAGCGTTCCTGTCTCTAAGCACCCCAATATGCGCTGAAAACGGCGGCGACCACCAAATCCACTTCCATCTCCACAACAGTCGATCTCTGCGGAGGTAATCTCCCCACAGTCTCGTTTGTGCCCCTCTCGCTTCCCATTCCTCGTTTCATTTTCGCTGTCTCTGCCGGCACAGCTGCCTCTCCGGACCCAATGCATCCATCCCAGCTTTCACTTTCACACCACCTCTGTTTCATCTCCACCCCACTCCTTCCGTGATTCCGGCTTGCCTCTGGCCACCTCGACCTTCCAACACTCTGCACACGCCTCGACTACCCCATCCCATGTCTCGCTGTGCTCTTACTCTGTCCCCGCGTGGCCTCTACCCCGTCTCCAGCCCGTTTCCAGCCCGTTACCAAACCATCTCCAACCCGTCTCCTCCAACCCGTCTCCTCCAACCCGTCTCCTCCAACCCGTCTCCTCCAACCCGTCTCCTCCAACCCGTCTCCTCCAATCCGTCTCCTCCAACCCGTCTCCTCCAACCCGTCTCCTCCAACCCGTCTCCTCCAACCCGTCTCCTCCAACCCGTCTCCTCCAACCCGTCTCCTCCAACCCGTCTCCTCCAACCCGTCTCCTCCAACCCGTCTCCTCCAATCCGTCTCCTCCAATCCGTCTCCTCCAATCCGTCTCCTCCAATCCGTCTCCTCCAATCCGTCTCCTCCAATCCGTCTCCTCCAATCCGTCTCCTCCAATCCGTCTCCTCCAATCCGTCTCCTCCAACCCGTCTCCTTCAACCCATCTCCTCCAGCCCTACTCCATCTGCTCGTCTCCTCCACACTGTTTCTTTAAGTCCGCCTCTTCCAGTCCGCCTTTTCCAGAACGCCGTGAAGTCACGGAGTTCTTGCTCGCCGATCGACCTCGCTGCTTCTTTGCGTCATTGTGTATGTCTCCATTCCCCCCTCCGAAAATATCCCCTTGCAACTTTCCCGCCTTCTTGCAATCCCGCTTGAAACCGGCGTCCGCATTAGTCTCCAATTCAGATCCCGTCTCCAGTCCTGTCTCTGTGGGATGACTGCAACCAATAAGAGCGGCTTTCAAGTCCTCGTCTGCTGAGGCCGGCCTTCTATTCGTCAGTTACTGATGTTCCACTTCCTGCCAGCGACTAGTGCTCAAAATTGGATATTGCGCATTGCAGCCAGGCCGTTATAATATAATAAATTGAGATGTCGCCGTTATTGTCAGCCATCATCTATTTTTCTGTAGCATTCAGTCCTCCTTGGGTGTCTTTCTGTTCTTCTCACTTGAACCTCGAATATAACTTTAAAACAAATAATAATAGTAATAATAATAATAATGATAATTATAAGTACCTCATTTTATTATATTTTCTAACAAACCATAGTTATTACACTTTGTTGCTGTATCTTTTTAGTAGCTGTGTAAACAAACACTCGAAACAATTGGATCGCAGTAAACATCGCCTAGGGATGGACCTTTTAGTACTTCTGCATTCTCATTTACATTTTTTAAAATACATTTTAGCTATATTTTTTGCAATTAGCGTGTTAATTATATTTTGTATACACGAAAACATTTTCTTCTTAACACATTTCTAAACATTCTTACTCTCTACTCTACAAACTTCAATCATGCGAAAGACATCTTGTTCTCGGTTAGTTGGTTCCACCTTCTGGCACTTCATTACGTGTTGTGTGGATTAAGTAGTTTACGTCTTTTAAGAGCTCATTTGAATTTCATATCTAGTTAGAAGCATTAAATTAGGAAATTGTCGCCATAGAGTTGATGAGTAATTGAATTAGCAGACTTCTCATTCTGAAAATACTTGCAAGTTTGTGGAAAGAATTATACTGTGTATCGCTGTCGGAAAGACGCAAGGCAACATGAAATGTTAAAAAGAACAATCTTCTTGTTTATCTTGAGGGCACAGGTTTTTGACTAGGACACGCTCTTTGATAAAAAAGAGAGTTCACACAAAACAAACCTGGTACGTCTACGAGAAACGACTGAATATAAAATTAGTGTCGAAATTATATTTTAGAGAACTAGCTAATTGAAAATTTATTGTTTTTTATTAATTGTTTTTTTATCTTGGAATTATATTTAACTTATTGTTTTAACATTTTCTGTTGCAATGAATCCTCCGTCATTTAAAAGTTTCTTCTTACTAAAATTGACTGTTGATTGGTGGTAGTGATTGCAGAAGTTGATTATTTCCGATGTGAGCGCGCACTGCACCCTTCATCGTTATTAAACGGCTATAGTTTCGTCTCTTAACTACATTTAGGCCAGTTGAGTGGGAAGCTATTGTTTGTTTTTCATAGATTTTATTGAATTAAACGAATTTTTATTGTTTGTATGCATTTCTCTTGTAAGCAAACCCCTTTCCATACAGCTGTCGTTTCGCTTGCGGCTGGAACTACTTTGCTGCAGGGTTCGCGACTAAAGGGAGATATATGTTATGCTTACGATATATTAGGGCTTCATTTTGACGAATTGCATACGGAGGAGAACAAGAAATTAATATCAGTAATTATTAATTCCTTTTCACCCTAGCAGTCCTGAGGTATTTTCTACTCAGGATAATAACAACGGTGGGCAAATATTGCTCACCTACAGAAAATTAAAATACCACTATCAAATATGCTACATTTTAATGGAATAATACTAGTTTATGACATGCTTTTACTGGTTTGGCAATAAATTGAAAATACAAAGTAATTCATGTCTTATAAATATTTTATTTCGTTTCCACCTATACTGATGCCAGTTCGGACACCACTGACGCGTCATTGTTTTACGAAAATGATTCACCAGTATAAAGCATAACTTTGAACATTACTGACATTAATTATATTACTGTAAGTGAATTGTTACAATTTCCATTGTTGCTCATGCCATTACTCTCTCTAATTAAACTACTTATTCCACACACATTAAATTTGTGATCACTGAGTACAATACGCATACACTACATTACTTTCCCTATTTCCCCGACTTTCCCGTATTCTATTTCCTTTGGTTTCGGTTTACTATTCCATCTTCCCACATAATCTCGTTGGCTGCCATTATAGCCGCCCACAGTACATTTTTTTTACATTTTCTCAATTTTTCGGTTTCCTCATTGTAGAGTGGAAATATTATTTTACGATCATTAAAAACAGTATAACTTCGTCTTAAATGGTACTTTCTTAGAAAAATTTGGAGCCGTTTGTAAAAAACTGGCGTTTAAGCGGTACTGTAAATGCGAAATTTGAAGCTTTTTCACAGAAAAATTTTGAGTTTTCGAAAAAATAAATTTAAATTCATTGAAACACATTAACTCACAAATACAATAGTGTTTACAAATTGCTTGAAATGTATGAATCAACGGCGTGAGAGATCTTTCGAAAAATGTATATTCGTGTAATTTTTGAAATAACAAAAAATACACTGACATTAAGTTTATGTCATATTAAAGAGTGCAATTAGCTCTATCCTTTCGAAATTAAATTAGGAGCCATTTTTGAGAAAATGACGTTTGAGCGTTTCTGAAAATGCGGAGTTTTGAGCTAGTTTTCACAGAAAACGATGGAGCTTTCCAGAAACTGTATATGTCATTATTTGAAGCATATGTACTCATACATACAATAATGTGAACAAATTGCCGCTAGTATAAATATTAACGATATGAGAGACAAGTAAAAAAATACATTTTCAAAATTCTTGTAATACGAAAAAAATAGAGTAATACGGCGCTTATGTCATCTTATAGCCTACATTTAGCACTATCCTTAACAAAAGTTTAAAGAAAAAATTTGGAGCCGTTTTTGAGAAAATCTTGTTTTTGTAATTTTTTATAATTGCACATATTGCACGCAATATTTTGAAAAACTACTAAAATTTTCAAAAAAATATACATGACCGTCATAAAAGAACTCACTGTAAGGAACAAATTGTATTTGAAGGAAAAGTCTATATTTAGTTTTGTTATTGTAAGAAGTCTCCGAAAAAATTGAAGAAGACATGAATTGAAGAAATTTGAAGAAAACATTTGGAGCCGTTTTAGAGGAAATAACATTTCTCTAAATTGTTCTGAAAATGTGGAATTTTGAGTTAGTTTTAACAGAAAACGGTTGAGTCTTCCAGAAATGTTTTGTGACATTATTCAAAGAACATGTACTCAGTAATACAATAATGTGAACAAATTGCCGTTAATATAAACGTCATGAGAAACTAGTAAAAAAATTACCTTTTTGTAATTTTTGAAAAACAACAGAATAGACCATTAAGGTGTTTATGTCATCTTATAGAGAGCATTTAGCACTATCCCTACCAAAGGTTAAAACAAAATTTGGAGCCATTTTGAGAAAAACTTGTTTTTGTAATTTTTTAAAATTGCAGATATTGCACGCAATTTTGCGTGAAGACTACTAAAATTTTAAAAACAATGTACATGACCTTACTAAAAGAACTCACTACAGAGAACGAATTGTATTTGAAGGAAAAATCTATATCTTTAATTTTGCAGTTGTTAGAAAACATCGAAAAAATTCATACCTTTGAAAAATTTCGAATATTCATAGTTATCCGTGAAAATCGGTCCATATGCCCCCTTTATAAGTACATTTTACTCTACTTTAACAAGAAATTTAAATAAAAAATTTGGAGTCGTCTTTGAGAAACTTTTGAAAATGTCCGGAGGGCTTCATGTAAAGTACCTCCAAATTGTGAAGAATGTTTTTCAAAATCTGAAAGTTTCGATTCGAGCCAGATGGGCAGGGGTTTCTTGAATTTGGAAAAAGTCCTATGCATGGTTTAGGCGCTAGTAGTGTTCACAGACATCAAACGGACGGACAGACGGACGTTTTGAAAAAATAACAACACTTTTTCGATTTCTGGAGACTCTAAAACGTTTATTTCCGGTGAAATCACGAAATCGAGATTCCGCAGCATTACATAACTTTACCTATACTACGCATGCTACTCCCTATATACGTACGTATACGGAAAACTAAAAATGAATTTGACGAGAAATTTTCGCGATTTAAAAAATAATCTGCAGGGGGTGGCGCAATTCTGGCTTCAGATTTGATTCAGCACGTCGACATACATGGAGACACATATATCAAGTCTTTAGGTCAAAAATTAGTTAAAACTTTTTTGAACTTCCCGTATACGTACGTATATACGGAGAAATATGCGTTGTATAGAGAAAGTTATGTAATGCTACGGAAAATCGATTTCGACATTTCAACGGAAATACACGTTTTGGGGTCTCCTGATACCGAAAAAGCAGTTTTTTTTTCAAAACTTCCGCCTGCCCGTCCTTTACAAAAGTTTAATTTTATTTGACTTGTCTCTCACGTCGTTAATATTTACATTAGTGGCAATTTCTACACATGAATGTATTTATGAGCACATGTACTTTAAAAATGTGGGATACAGTTTCCGAAAACTCAACAGTTTTCCGTGGAAATGAGCTCAAAATTCCGCACTTTCAGAAGCGCTCAAACGCCATTTTCTGAAAAACGGCTCCAAATTTTATCATCAAACTTTTCCAGCAGATAGTGCTAATTATATAGTTTAAGATGGCATAGAATTAATTTTGCGGTATTCATTTGTTTTTTCAAAAATTTCGCAAAGTTAATTTTCTTGAATGATCTCTCACGCCGTTAAGATGCACATTTCCAACGATTTGTAAACACTATTGCATTAGTGACTGGAAGGACTTAAAATCACGTCACATGAAGTTTCTCGAAAACTCAATAGTTTTCTTTGAAAAGAGGTTCAAATTTCAAATTTACAGTAGAGCTTAAATGCCATTTTCCTTAAAAGGGTGCCAAATTTTTCAAAGAAACTTGCCATTTTGATTTAGGTTTTACTGTTCTTTAATATTCTTAAAATAACATTTCCGTTCTACTATTAGGAAGACGAAAAATTAAGAACATTTCAAAAAAGTGAACTTTGGCCGGCGATAAATGGCAGTTTACAAGAGTATGTGGGAAGACCTAGTAGCTAACCGAAACCAAAAGAAATAGAAAACTTATACGGGAAAGTCTGTAGCATCTGTAGCATCACTAGTTGTTGTTTTTTTATTTCGGGAGTTGTTGTCAGACCTAAAGGTTTGACACATGTTTCTGTACAATATATGTTGACAACCCCCGAAAACAATGAATACTATGTCATGGTGATTTTTTGAGATTTGAAGACACTGGAGTGTGTTTTGTTCAAGTATGTACTGTTAATGGATCCTAATAAATTGTAGCAAACCACGGTGAATTAAAATGGTATAAAATTCCCAGCGATACACTTGAATTTTCATTTGACTTAATATGAATTTCGAGGATTCACATTACTATAAACATTTTTCTAACATTTCACGATGTTTATACCATTACATTGGTAGACAAAACGCTTCTCTGAGAAAAAAAAATGATGAGTAGTATCCCTTCCAGATACAAATTTAGTTCCCTGTCCCGTTTCCTTTCACGTTCCCATCACCGTCTCCCTTCCCCCCTCGTCGGCGACAATGGTCCTCGGATTTCGGACTCACACGTTGTCTCAGCCCTCCACTGCGTCTCCTTCCCCGCTCCGTCCTGGTCCCCGTTCCGCCTGGTCTCTTTCCTTCCCCATCCCTGTCCCCATCTTGTCCCACCCCTTGTCCTCGACGCCGTTCTGTCCCCGATCCCATTCCCATTTCCCGTTCCTGACACCTCCTATTCGTCCCCATCCCCGTCCGCCCTGTCTCAGGCTGTTCCCATCCCCATACCCGTCCCCCTCCTTGTCCCCGTCACAGAGCCCGGTTCTGAATCCCATTTCCATTCCTGTCCCCTCCTATATGGTGCCATCGCCGTCCCACTCCACCCCGTCGCCACCTCCACCCCATTCCCTCCACCCCGTTTCAGATTCCGTTCCCGGTCCCATTTCGATTTCCGTTCCCTTCCCGACATCCCCACCGTCTCCGTTCCCAACACTATCCCCGTTCCCTTCACCGTCTCCCCCCTCGTCCCCCGCCCAGGTTCTGCTTGCGTTTCTTAGCCGAGCGTGGAGCTTGCGCAGGGAGAGCGCAGCCGCACCCCGGGATTGATTAATCCGATTTCTCGACGACGGCGCCCACGCGCAGATTACATGGGACGACCCGAGCTGCGGCTAATCCACGACGAGCACCTTCCCGCACCTCCCCTCCCTTCTTTTCCCGCATTACCCCGCACTGCTCTGTGGGCTAGGAAGAATCTGCGGAACAATAATAAATTCGGTGCACCTCGGTTGCGGATATTTGTTGTGATAATGTTCGCATAACCAAAGCCTTTGGCGTCATTGGATTGGATGAATGGTTTAAGACATATATGATAAAGCTATTAATAGTAAAAAATATAAATAATAATAATAAAACAACAATTATTTGGCCAAAAATAGCAGGTAATCATAAGCCCAACTTACTACAGTTCTACATTTACAATAAAAAAACAATTTAAAATAACACAATAAAAGAAGCTACTGCTACGAGTTCTGCTTCAAACGCTCGTACAAAATAAGAGGTGCCCTCTGTGACCCATGCAAACCTGTTAACATTAATAATAACTTCAAAAAAATACGTACACGTACGTACAGATATTGCAGACTATTGATTCACACATTTATAGGCTAAACGTTGCTGTCTTTACGTCTGTCCATCTGTGAACAATGCTAGGGGTTAAACAGTTCTGTCGATTTTTTACAAAATTAATATTTCCCAATTGTACTTGCTGGTGTCGCGGTCCCTTGAATTTGAAACTGATTTTTTTTAATTTTTGGGGGTACTTAGCATGAAGCCTCTGGAACATTTATCAACTTTTCAAACAATGACTCCATTAATTTTAATTAAATTTTGTTATTGGATACTGTGAAGAACGTTTGAGAGAATTATACAGGTCTCATTTTCGTTAAAAACCCACATTTTTCGAAAATTGCAAAAATTCAAGCTTTTCCAGCGTGATGCTGCAACAACAATTTTGAAGGTAATTTTTTCTGAATGAAATATGTTCATCAACAACACTTCTTCAAAAGAAGTCATAATCAAATTTTGGAAGTGTGAGTATTTTTTGCAAATTTTTAGATGAAACATAGGCACTTTTAAAATCATTTTAAACAACTTTTTCAGAAACGGCTTCAAATTTTGTCTTTAATTTTTATCAACGTATGTAGTAGCAAAGAACTGTAAAGATGAACATTGCAAAAAAAGTTCTGAATTGTAGTTGAAATGTGTGCGCTTCGTTTCGAGTGTTGACAGCTCGGAAAATAGCAACACAGGGGTTTCAAAATTCCTCGAGTTCATCCCATTGTTGTCGGTCGTGATAAAAGTGTGATGTAGATAAATTTTGTGAAAAGAAATAGATTGAAGCAAGGTAATAAATTTTAACGTAGAACTAACAAAGACACTTCTAGCGAAATTATTCTTGCTTTCCTGTATTATGTTCTGTTAATTCTGTAACATTTAAATTTATTCACGTTCGTTCCATTTCTAAAAGTACGAAATTTCTACTCTTCCTGACAATAGAAATAACTGCAGATAAGCACGGGAGGCGATTCGTTTGAATTAGACTTTTTCAAGTTATAACTGAGTGTTTCGCATGTCAGAAATTACAGGATTAATATTTTCAATCTTGTGAAAGTTATGTGCTGTTGTAATACCTCTATTATAATAATTTTTGTTGTTGTTCAGATCGTGTTTTCGTATTTTATTATTGATCTTTCCAACTGTTCATCGCCTCCTGAGTGTAATTGTGTCTTTCCATCCGTACATTTTTGTTGACTCCGTAAGCATGTTTTTCAGTTGATAAGATTCTTAATCTTTTGTCCGTTTCCAATTTTTTTATTTACATTTTTCGTAATTGTAAGTAGTATAAGGAGGATATTCAGCTCCAATGGGGGTCGTATGAATGTAACGCTTCGGCTGCTAATCGGCACACTAGCTCATGTGTCAAGTCGACGTCATCTACACTTACTTGCAGACATTAAAGAGTAGATGACATTGGTCAAGTACAGGTGTGCGCGTCGTTATTAGCAGAAAAAAATCTTATATAAGTTCCTGCATTCACCGCGAGATGTCACTGAAAGCATGTGTGCAGATTAGCTGCCGACGTTTCGCGTACCTACCTCCAATATGCCAGCAACACCGGAGTTGGATTGTCTTCTTGATCTTAATCTTCGTAAGGTCCTAGGCTTCTGCTGTTAGTAATTATCTACACCGCTAGGTGTCGTTAATGGTTTCACACTGTAGTCACTGTAGGCTTTTGTTGAAAGTTTCTCCTTGCCTCAATAGATGTCGCTGATGAATTCAGTCTGTTCACTGCTACTTTTATATTTAATAGTTTTAAACGCCTTCGGCGATCGTACGTGGTTCAACACGAACGCGTTTTATACGCGAAGTTTTTTTCTCGACCCGCGAAGTGTTCATATTGTCTGGTGCCCAACAAATATTAAAGTTACAACTCCATTGAATGGTGAATGGCGGAAATACAATTCCTTCAATTTAAAACAATACATTTTTATGAAACACAAACCAGTGTAATAAAACGCCTCATTAGGCCCGTACGTGTAGTGAATGTTTTTATCGCGGCGGTGACCTTCTCCGCTAGATGGCAAGATTTGGCGCTGACCTACCCGTCAGCTTGCGAGTTTTTCCCAACAAAATATTTCCTACCAGCCGGGCACCGCCCGAGCCGGGACAAGCTCTTAGCTCCTCACTGGCCTCCCGGCCACTGCATGTATATACATATTTATAATGCGTGGGGATAGGACAAGTAAGAGGAAAGAAAAGTAGCACGCGGTCAATTTTCTTAGGGCTGCTCTGCTTCCGCATTCGCATGGTGTTGATCGAAGAAACCATGTGAAACTATCGATTAGAGCAGCGGCTCTAGAATTCTCCCTCAGACTGAACTCAATTTAGCTATCTTGCTAGTGTGGAAAATCCTACCATCATTGGACTCAAACCCTAGAACCTCCCGGTTAGAGGAACTGTAATGATATAAATTGATGCCCTGAGCTACATATAAAGCCGGCATAACTAATTGGACGGGCAGACGGACGGGCGTATTGGCGAATGTGTGGATAGGCGAATGGACGTGAGGCGGCGGACAGACGAAGGGACAGACGCATTGGCTGTCGTCACGGCGTCGGACGGGCAGACGGACTGACAGGCGGACGGACGGATGGACGGACGGGCGAACGGTCGGACAGGCGGATGGACGGACAGACTGACGAGAGGGCGGACGGGCGGGCGGACGGACGAGCGAACGGGCGGGCGGGCGGGATGGACGGACGGGCGGACGGGCGGACGGGCGGACGGACGGACGGGCGGGCGGACGGACGGATGGACGGGCAGACTGACGGGAGGGCTGACGGGTGTTCGGGCGGGCGGACGGACGAGCGAACGGCGGGCGGGTGGACGGGCGTGCCGAAGGACGTGCTGACGGAAGGGCGAACAGACGGACGCACGAGCGGGCGTAGTGTCGGACGGAAGTTTAGACGATTTGCCGTCGACCAATTTTTCGGAATCAGGGAACCTGCAAAACGTGAATTCTGATTACACAGCGAATAAATTTACGACACCGAGGAACAATATTTATTCACTTTTTAGGTATCAGGGCCTTTTTCTCAGCATTACAACACTTTCTCAGCAATACGTAAGAAGTATGCGAGAAAGTAAATATCCCTGTGGTCAATACTGAAGTGAGACTGAGAAAAAGTTTTAACTTTCAATTTTCCAAATGACATATAATTTAACGTTAACAGGACTTGCGCAATTTTTTAGGTTTGCTTCTCCCTATTCAACAAATTCATTGTTGGAAAATGTTCGAAAATGACTTACTGTACTCCAGAAATTAATATATTATTTTCATATTCGCAAAACGTTAATTTCAGATTGTTCTGTGCCAGATCGATAGGGGAATGTCAAGTTGGAGAAAAACGTCAGGACACGTTTATGCGCTATTTTCAGACACACTGATAGATACACAGACGGACAGCACACAATTTGCTGAAAACCAATATTTCAGAATCAAGGCTTAATGTGTTGTGACATAATTTGATTTGACTACACAACCTATTAAAGGAAGTACTTTATTCAATAAAGGAGCAAAATTTATCTTTTTCTATATTAGGAGTGAACAAAAAATGTTTTATTTATCGAAAAATTGCCGCTCTCCTCTCTAGCAGTATAATTCTTTCTATGCAGTCTGTAAGTACAAGGACAGAAATATATTAATAAGTTTTTTAATAATAAATATTAAGTATTTAATGAAACGGGATTGCCGAGCGATAGACATAGAACTTATTTTTCATTGGTGAAATGATCTATTAGTTAGATAATTGTTACCTAAATACAGTTATGCGGAAAAGAAGAGTTTCCAACACTCCAAACAAATTTCATAATATATTTATCTTAAATACGATAAAATTGGAGAAGAACATTGCGTTATTTTCAGTTAAATTACTCAACGACCTAAAAGTCGAGAGTGAATTCCCAGAAATATGTGATTTCGTTTGCTGCAAAGTCTTTGCAGATTGGAATAATGGTTTACTTTATTCCCACTTTCTGACAGCAAACTAACATTACTTTGTTTTGTTTTAAAACTCTCAAGGGATTAAAAATGTAAGTTTTTAAAATATGAGTGCTGACGGCTACAAATGAATAATTTTTAAGATACAAATGAAGTTCTGTTTCATATCTAATCACTACGTATTATGTAATGAATATCGGAACAGCACGTCGTTTTCTGACTGGCAATATATTATAATGTGCAAACATAAAAAGTTGTGTGTTGGTAAATGTCTGCACCTGGCGTCTGTGTTACAAGAGTCCCCTACCAACGGGGACATTTTACTTACGGACCTCCGAAGACAGGTTTGACTGTTGTGGCGAGCTAAAGTGAAGTAATGTCTTAGCTAGACTCAAAAAAATTGCTGAAACTTTTCTACACGAGAAAGCTCTTTTAGAACTCGGAAATTCCCAGTTAAATTTCTTGACTTTTAGCGCACACACAAACAACCTAAAACCTTTTTCACCGTTCGTCTGTTAATATGAGATGGTTAAGTAATAACTTTGTTTGCATTCATGATCATATAGAAATTTTTGTAAAATCAAAAATTCCTAGGTCAGTGGATACTGTACATGTTTGAAGTGGCCCCTGTACGAGTATTACGCAAATAATGAACGTACACACTTGAGCACAAAAAATAACGTAGTAAATCCATAATAGAAACGAAAATAAACTAGACTTCTCTAATCATGGACTAAAAACTAATGTAGCAAGAGAAATAATTTAATTGAATTGTCTTCAGACACTGTATACTGTACAATTGAGAGCATCTCCTCTTTGGAAAATTCTTTTATGTAGTATGTGTCCTGAGAAAGAGGGATTCAGCTGAGGCGGGTTGGGTTATTACGAAATATATTAAATGAGGTAGGGTGGAAAATTTTGTGAAGTCGGGACTTAATCCTGGGACATGAGTTGACTGTTTTGCATAAGTGCATGGTGTATTGTTTAATGTTATTACCGGAAGACCAGTGCACCAACAGGAAATGAAGTTACAATGATACAGCATTAGACATTTTATTTAAGCTTTGATATTTCATAAGGGTGATGTGGGAGGGTTGTGTAATTAAATAGGCAGGAGGTGGATTCAAAAGCATTTTGGGAAAATTATAACTCCCCGTTATGACGCCATCGCATGTTTTCGTGCCTCCAATAGCACACATTTCTCTGCAGAACTTACGCTGCACGATGAGTTGATTGGAAAGCAGCAGGAGGCTTTGGAGAAATAAAGATATGCATCCCAGTTTGTCATATCGAAAGAATCCATAACTATAGAAGAGACTTCTTTAGAAATCCAGTGAGGGAAGTTGGTAATTTCTGAAGGTTGAATAATGAAATATCTCTTAGGGGTCGGAGAAGTTTCTAAGCGGGAACAGGATTTAGAAAGTGTTACACAGGTATAGACGGTTTGAAATCAACATTTTATAACGCTCTGGAAATGGACACCAGGGGTTAATACAATGTGAGTTTTGTGTGAAATGATTTTTACTTTTTCGCTCTCACGTATGTACTTCGTAAGAAGAGAAAGTTATATAATCATGCATCGGAAAACGCCGAATTTGCGCCCCAAAACCTCTTATTGCCGGGACCTGGTAACGAAAAAGTGGATAAACCCTGCTGATACTGTATACAAAATTTCCTCTAACACCTACTATAGACAGAATCAATGTCTTGTGGGTCCATGATACCGAAAAGTCGATTGGTGGAAAAACGTCTGCCTGTCAGTTTGTCCGCCTGTTCGTGTGTGGTGAACATTAGCGCCTAAATCATTCAGCCAATTTTCTTCAAAATTAATATTCCTCGATCGATCCGAATAAACTTGAGGATTTGGGAGTGTCAAACGGATATTTTGACACTTTGCATCGATCCTCAAAAACATTTTCAAAATTTCTCAAAAATGACACCAAATTTAATTTTATTTTAATCATAGTTTGTCCTAGGATAATGGACACTTACGATTATTGGGCTCATGTTCGTTGAAATCCCAAATTTTTTGAAAATTACAAAAGTACAATTTGGGGTGGGCGTCTTCCTAGAACTACAATACTGAATAAAGAGATTTTACATTCTTGCTACAGAGTAGAGCGAAAGTTATGTAATGCTGAGCGGAAAACCGGTAAATTTTCGCCCGGAAATTCTTAATACAGGGCTCTGGTAACTAAATGGTTGTAAAATTTAGAAAAAATCCTCTATCACGTGGTGTATCCAGAATCTCTGTTTTCTGAATCCTTGATGCCGAAAAATCGAATGACGGCAACACGTCTCCCCTTCTGTCTGTCTCCCTGTCTGTATGTTTGTCTCCCTGTCTGTCTGTCAACAACGATAGCGGTTAAACCGTTCACACGATTTTCTCCAAAATTGATATACCTCAATCGGACAATTTTCCAAGTTAAAAAAATGTCTTAATCGTTTTTGATTAAATTTTGTTATTAGATAATGTGAAGAATATTTAAGAGAATGATGTGGTCCCATGTTCGCAAAACCACTTAATTTTCGAAAATTGCAAAAGTTCGAAATTGTTTCCGACACTTTCTACAACTAAAATATTATAGATAAAGATTTTTCCCTTCATGAAATCTGTTCTTGAAAGATCGAATTTGAAAAATATCATGCATAATTTTTCAAACTTTTGAGTTTGGATCTCATTTTCATTCAAGTCTCAGAATTTTCAAAAAATACAAATTTAGAAATAATGTAACAACCTGGTCTCTAAAAGATTTAACATTTATATTTTTATACAAGAAGCTTATACAAATAATAACTAGCTACTACTTCATTCTGCGATAAATCTACTTCAAAAGACCAAAGACTAAAAATACGCAGTAGGCAATTAGGCAATAATTTCGAGAATATTGTTGATTTTTTAAGACATTTACAAGAAACTGTTCAGTAGCATTTGTAAACTATATTATACAATTTAAAAACTTTTTAAAATACACGAATATCATCATGTTACATTACATTATTTCGTAAAAATACACATTATCAACATAATGTTCGATGACTTGTATGAATGATTGCTTGTTGGGAGAGAGTACGGCTGAGAATTCCACATGTTGAAACGATCAAAATGTCCGGTATTCGGTTCAGAGATGGTTATCCAGCCTCAACCACCAGGCTTTCGATGCTGCTCGTGTACTAGGCGCCTCTACAGGTGCGAATACCCACATTACGGATAATATTCGAAGGAAAAAGCTTTGGACACGCTGATCTGTAAATAATACTTCCATAATACAATTCGGAACAGATGAGGGTCCTATACAGACATAAAGGACATTCGCGATTTGCACCCTGGTATTTCATAGATATAGATTTTTTACGTATTACGTATTTCGTATTACGTTTTTACGTATTACGTATTTCTGCAGATAGGATTTTGCAACCTGGTGGCAGAACACTATAATTTACAATGTGCTGCAAAACACGATGCATGTACATAACAAGGTGCATGTACACGTGCACATTACATGTATCACATAATGATATATGTAATAATTTCATTATCAATCATGTGGATGGGCATTTTTGTATATAATAGTTTGATTTTAACATCACTTTCTCTAAAAAGTAAACGACTAGTACTATAAAAGCACATAATCTGTTCACATTACTCATAACGGCTCCACAATAATCCTGCAAAAGTAATTTCAACCAGCATTTTTTCCCGCGCCGAGACTCGAACAAAGGTCCATCGAGTTAACCCAGCGTGCGCTTCACCGCTAAAATACAAAGTCTCTCGGGAGTACTTACTTTAACCGACACATAAAAATCTAATTGCTCTACCATTTATTCCAACATGCAATTTTCGAAAATTCAATGAGTTCCACGAAAATGAGTCTAGCGTCATTAGTTTGAGAAATATTTAAAAATTGCCTGTGTTTTACGCAGAATTACCCGAAAAGTACTAGTATTGAAAAATTGTAGAAGACTTTATTTCAAAATTTGAAAAAGCTCTGGAATTAAAAAAAATGTCTATGACATACGGAACGTTATTCATCACTACTAAAAGTGACTGTGAACACTCCTATTGAGAATGTTACTCCATTTCATTGAGCTTCTAATAGAGGTACGAATGTGCGAGACTGTAGAAAACAATTCGCTGCGTAAAGGAGAGAGAAGTCTGTGTTCCCAGGAGCGTCAACTACTAAGGTCAGTAGTCCCTCAAGGCATAGACATTGGTACGAAAATGGCGATATGGCGGTTTCGTATATGTTTTACTCCGGTAGATGGCAGTGTTCCTCATCTTCTGGAACGTATCATCTGGTGCCGACCAACACGTTGACATACATGGTTTTGTCCACCAGGTATCTCTCTCCCACTGCGGTGCCCCCGGCCTCCAACCGGGAAGATCTGAATTCCCAATATGTGTGATACTGTACTGCATATAAGTATGTGTTTGTGGGCGTGTAATGGGGAAGGGAAGATAAGAGGACAAGGATGAGGAAAGGAAAATCGCGGGCAGTCTTTGGAACGTTTGTTAGGGTACTGCTCCACCATTCGCCTGGTATTAATCGAAAAATAACATGGAAAACCCTCTAGTGGCTGAATACAGTCGCAAAACTGCCACAGTCGGGTCGAGGACCCAAAGACCTCCCGACCAGATTAATTCGTTGCACACCTTCATTCGTTTGCAAGTAAATCAAGCCGTTTGCAAGAAAGTCAGGGAAAGCGATAAGGAATGTAGAATGCCTGGTGACGTAAGGGTTTAGAGCATTGCGCATACGTATGCATTACACAAATACTGAGGGTTCGTATTCCACCCAAGGTATGAATGTTTTAGTTATGTTATGGTTTGCATTACCAGTGCATGACGAGCCTTCACCTAAATTTTATTCTTCACTGGGTATTAGTGTGAAAGAAGAGAATGTGCAAGACGCTACAATTAAATCGGTCCAAGCATACTAGGGCTCAAGATTCACACTTGTTTTCGAATAAAGTATGTAGCACAGTCGACATGCACGGACAGTTTGGATGAGTTGCATAAGTAACCAAATGGTTGTGGCTGGAACTAAATCTCAGCCATGGTGGGGCGATAAGTGATACCTGTGAGGGTCGATTTCCATCGTAAGTGAAGTGCAGACATTCTGCTATGCATTGTCGAATGAAAATGGCTTTTGAGCGCTTGAATGTTACCAAAAGTAAAGACAAGGCCTTGAGAGAACTCCATGCAAACCATGTTAAAATCGATTTTCGTTCCAAGATCTTTCATGTAAATTTCTCGCATCACTAGCAAACAAGTTATTTTTATTAAATCTTTATGTAAGAATGTGAATTTATAACCAAATACATTTTATGAAATGAAATTAAAAATATTTAATGAAGTGAAATATGTGAAAACATTTGCCTAAATAATCTGGTCACAAAAAAGAGACGTTAGATTGATAAGATTAGATTAGATTTATTCAGTCAAAAGACAGTAAAAACTGTATGTGCCGTAGGGGGAGAAGATTATCTGCGCACGTTTTCTTGAGTTCCAGAATCCCTTCCCGACATTTTAATTTTGAATAGTTGAAAAATGTGTAAAAGTTTAACATAAATAAATAAAAATAATTTTTAAAAATCGCAAGATTAGCAATATTTGTAAAATAGTCATTTTCATTTCCGAGTTATAGAAAACCTATTTGCATCGGTACACAAATTGTAAGTATTATTTTTCTGCATTGCTAACAAAAAAGCAACCCGCCCTTACCTCTTCTCTTACCATTACAAACAAAAGGGGAGTTCACAAAACGTGAGCATAGTGAAGCTACATTTACGTCCAGAAGCAAAAGAAGCGGCCATCTCAACATTTGCTCAATGGATCAGGGAAGTTGGACAAAAACATGATCGAGATGGGGGTCATTGACACGGAAGCTGAAGTACATTATTTGTTACAAACATATTAAGTCTTTTAAAAATGTATACAATACAACTGTAAACTAATTCATTATATATCACTGTTTTGTTTATATAAAAATTATTTTTCTTCTTGATAATCAGTATAGTCTCTAATTATATATAAACAGTTCTGCAGCAGAAAAAAATGTCTTTTCACTTAAATTTGTGAACCGCCTTCAATTGTTTAATGTCATCTGGCAGTGCGTTGTAAAGTAACTTACATGTATTGTATGTGGATTTCTGATAGTGAGCTGTTGATACTGACACTTGATAAACGTGATTGTTACGACTTGTGTTGTAATTATAAATATCAGTATTGCATGCAGATATGTTCCCACCGTTATGTAAGTCACTTTTGACAAATATTACAGAGTCGTAAATATATAGACAAGGCAGTGGTAAGATTCTAAGCTCAATGGAGAGAGGCTTGCAAGGTTAACGCGGATGGCATTTTTTTATTATTTGAATAATTTTCTTTTGCAATCTGAAGGTCTGAGTACTACACGATGAGTTTCCCCAGAATTTTATACCATATCTCAGGCGCGAATGTTCATTTGCAAAATACACCCAACGAGCTGCATGAAGGCTGACAGAATTTGATAGAATTCTGAATGCGTAACATAACGAACTTAATTTAGTGTTTAATTTTGTTATATGAACATTCCATTTGAGGTTTGACTGAATTGAGAGACCTAGATATTTTTGTACCTAAATATCAGATAATTGCATATTATTCACTTTCAATGGAGCATGCAATTGCTGATTTTAAATGCAAAAATGCATTGAAACTGTTTTTCCTTAATAAACTATTAATTTGTTATTACAAAACCAATTTGAAACTTCTAAAATCGCACTATTTATTGTTTCTTCTTTGCAAAGAACATTCGTGTTATCGGCAAACAGAACCGTTCTTCCGTTTTTAATAGACGACGGCATATCGTTTACGTATAACAGAAAGAGGATAAGACCTAAGATCGAGCCTTGCGGAACACCATATTCAATTGGTAAAGAATTGAAAATATAAGTAAATAATGTCCTTTTGTGCCAGTACTGCATTTCTACTATTTGAGATCGATGTTTAAGGAACGAAGTTATCCGATCTAGGGCGACACCTCGAATTCCATAAGAAAGTAATGTTGATAGCAAGATGTTATGGTCAATAAGGTAAAAAGCTTTGGAAAGATCAAAAAATATGCCAATGGGTGCTTTATTTTCGTCCATTTATGAAGCAACATCTTTAAGAAAAGAACAAATGACATTTTCCGTAGATTTTGATTTTCTAAACTCGTGTTGTGAGAGTGATAACGCATTGTTTTTCCTGAGAAAAGTTTCCATTCGCGTATAGAAAAGCCTCTAATATTTTAGAGAAATCTTATAAAAGAGAAATTGGTCGATAATTTTGAATTTCATTTTTGCTTCGTTTTTCAACAAGTGGCTTAATTTTTGCTGTTTTGAAAATATCTGGATATATTCTTGTGCATAAAGAAGCATTGAAAATGTGATGTATAAACTGTGTAAGTACCACGTTTTCAATAAACAATCCGGAAATTCATTTAAACCAGACGAATATTTATTTTTTAGTTTACTGACTATTCGTAAGATTTCGTTAGAAGAAGGTTCATAAATAAAAATCGTGTCGAACATTTTTTGGGAAGGTAATGTTGTTGAATTTCAAGGTTTTAGTCCCTTCGTGAGTTCATCCAAAATTCTAGAAACGTGATGGTTGAAGAGATTTTGATGACATGTTCATTCTCAACTGTTTTTTATTTTCTTTAATATTAATATAGAATAATAATAAGAATGGCCATTGTTTAGAAGCAAATAACGTGTACGAAAGTTATATAAAGTGCAGCATTAAGATTCCCCCTGCCAGGAAGACGTTTTCAGCAGAAGTCTATAATGCGCTGATGCCTCTGATTTAGCAAGATTCAATAAAGGAACTTAAAAGATTGCTCTCTCCAACATCCTGTTTCGTGCTGCTCTCGCGAATTTTCCCTTCCTTAATTTGGTTCCTTCTAATTAGTCCGGTGTGAAGGCCGCTGCATTGAGGCGCTTTCCAGACTACTGTTCCCCACCGAACGCGATTACAAAGGCGCGAAAGGACCTTTGATGGCCTCTTCAGGCAAACAATAAATGAACTGCACGCAGCAGACAAAATCCCAGTTCACTCCAAAGAGCCATTCGTAATGCTGCATCGGCTATGTTTATTCGTTTTCTTCTTTTAAGCCAGTACCTACTCAGACGTTCAACAAATTATACTGAGAGACAAAATGGAAGTCATATTCTGAAGGTGGTGAGAGACTCTAGTAGAATATTTAGGGCATAGCATGTATTACACCTCTCATAACTATATTTTCCTGGAATTCCGAAATAGTGTGCATAAGTATAATTCTATCCCAGGTATTCTCGATTGGAACAGTTTGGGAAACCCGGTCGACCGTGGGATACAAGATTTTCTGTTTTGAAGACATTCTTGCAATGGCGTAGCAATGTGTAACGTAGCATTTTTTTATGCTAGTTCAAAAAATAATTTTAAAATCCATCAAAATCTTAGGCCTGTGCCGCTATCCGAGTTGCAAAACTACACACCGTGAACAGCAACAGACATCGCGGGTTCATGGATGGGTTACCGTTTGAGAACTCGGGGAATATATCGGTGCCGAGCCTCTGGCCGAAGGGATCAAAAGGCATGACTGACGATGACTGGCTTGGTTTAAGGAGGGTTATCCTAAACCATGCTCGACGCCAGTAAATGGGTATACAGATCGTTGTCACGTAACAGAACTTTAACCCGTGCGGATCTGCACAAGCATAGCAGTGCATAGTTTTAACGCTCTTTTGGCTTTTGCACCGTAGATACTTGCAACGCGTATTGCGAAAATTGTCTGTGTGGGAGGTGGAATGAGAATCAGGACTACCGAACCGTGAATCATACCGCTGGTCAGAGGACCTCTTTCGTCTCTGAGACAAAAGTGGGACCCATCAGAAAATTCTCTCTTCTGTTTGGTTTTGATTTTATTTTATTTTATTTATTTTCGTCAAAGAAAAGTAAAAACCCTGTGCAACGTACGGGAGAGAAGTTTTATCCAATAACTAATAATTAGTGTTGTAATAATCCCTCTCTATGATGAGGAAGGAGGAGGATTATTAATTAAGTTCGCACTGTCTTTATGCCTTTGTGGCATGCGGGATTGAGCATGGTATCAAACGCATGCTTTACAAAGAAAGATTCACATCTTTTGGAGCGTAATTAATATAGTATTGAATAATTGAGTGATTGTTACATAGCTAACGCGCGGCTCGTCCAGCAAGAACTAACACCACAAACATAATTTTCTGGGTCAATGTTCAATTCTTCGTACCAGCAGCTCTGACGGCAGGGGGGTCCAGCGGGCAGGGTAGGCCGGCGGCCCTATTGTCTGGTTCTGCGACAGTAGCGGCGGCAGCAGCGGAGGCGGCGGAGGCGGTAGGCGGTAGGCGCAGGGAAAGTCAGCGGAAACGAACAGTTACCACTGGCAGATTATGGAAGATTGGGCTCCATCAGATGATGTCGATTGGTGTCCAACGCAATCACCTGTTACGATACGACCCTAGCTGAGTTACAGTGCGGAGGACACGGTCGCCTGAATAATTGCGTAGGCAAATGCATGGCTCGCTCAGGTAGAATTAACACTTCAAACAATAAATACATCCTGAATAGCCTAGACAATACATGGTCGCCCTAATGTTCACACAGTACCTCTCCGTGACATGACAATGTTCACTGGTAATAAAGTGCAAGTCTTACCCTTCGTGGCTAAGGCAGGGGCCGCGCTCTCCCTCAAGAGCCGAAGAGGCTGCTCAGAGCTTACCAGACAGAAATTTTGGCCTGAATGAATGTGTATCTCAATCTAGCTCACTGCGAAGTCTCTATCTTCACACCTTCACCGCGGCGAGGTAACTTTCAATTCTTTCTACTTGAACAAATTGTGTTGGAGTGGGATCTATCAAAAATCGGCGCAGTTGTGAATGTGTCTAGGATTCTGAGGAATGGTATCTTACATATAATTTCTTACTGGGAATCTAAGCCCCGGCATCCGTTAACAATTGGGCCGAGCGGTTTAAACTGTCGAGAGACTGTCATGCTCCTTCCATATTTCCCCATTCAAAAAAATCCCAGAATCGCGAGCTTAAGAGGGTGAGAAGTGTTCTTCCTAGCAGGTAGTTTGGGGAACACAGGCAATGGTGGTGAAAATCGGCTCTTCCTGCACTTGCATACAACTTGTATTCGCGTCTACCGCGTGTTTCCGCACTTCATCTTGTGAATCGATGTACTGTTACAGTATTTGCCAACAAAATAACAACGCAACCACCGTCTCTACTCCCACAACTAGTAAAAGAAGTCACCCGAACGTGTCCATAGTGAATTGCCGTGTATCCTAGCAACGAGCGTGTTTGGCAAGAAGTGATACGATAATATTCGCTCCAGTATAATAAAAGCTACTTGTAAAGACAAATTTTCTGCAGATTTTGGCTATTATGCCTCATCGTTTCTTCATAAAGGAATACAATTTATTTTATTTATTTATTTATTTATTTATTTATTTATTTATTTATTTATTTATTTATTTATTTATTTATTTATTTATTTATTTATTTATTTATTTATTTATTTATTTATTTATTTATTTATTTATTTATTTATTTATTTATTTATTTATTTATTTATTTATTTATTTATTTATTTATTTATTTATTTATTTATTTATTTATTTATTTATTTATTTATTTATTTATTTATTTATTTATTTATTTATTTATTTATTTATTTATTTATTTATTTATTTATTTATTTATTTATTTATTTATTTATTTATTTATTTATTTATTTATTTATTTATTTATTTATTTATTTATTTATTTATTTATTTATTTATTTATTTATTTATTTATTTATTTATTTGGGGTTCCATTTGGGGTTAGAAGATTTACTTGCATGTAAAAGATCCTCAATCCTAAATGACGCCTCTGAGATAATTCAAAATCGCCCGTTTCTCGCCCAAGAAATACCTCCTTTATCTGCTAGTTGGTGGAAGGAGCGTAGCGAAGTTTGTGTGGTCAGACGGAAGAACGGGTCTGATGGCTCGAGTCTCGCCACGTAAAATAAGGTATCAATTCAATTCAAGAGATGGTGTGCTGCTCACCAGAAAGAAAGAAATAAGCAGACCACTGATAGTGAATAAGTGCTCTGAATAACTGCTCTGAATTTATAAGGCGAACTGACAAAATAGATTTTTAAATTTCTCATTGCAGGATTAATGTAATAAACAAAGAAATACACTCTAAAAGTTAAATTTTATATGGTAGATTTGGTTATCTGCAATGCATGTATAACAATGACCCTGAACTAAAAAAAATTATTAAAAAAGGCACAGAATGACCAATAAAATATCCAAAAAAAATTATACACCAAGGAACTAACATAATACTTACATGAAAAAGAGGACGACCACGTTCAACATAAGATATCAATGATAATGATGATGCGGACGATATAGATGTCATTGTTAGTGAAGACAGATCTATTAAACGGAAAACAGTCTGCAAGTACAAAGCAGTGTCTGAAGAGAGGTATATTATGTTTGCACATTGACCAAGCTTCGAACGACTGTGATGGCAATGTGATAGAAGTGATATAAAAAGTTATTGTTTTGAAAATTGCTTTCAATTTTTTGCGAAAGAAAAATAAAATATAGGACATTCTAGAATTATATCAAAGTGTAATTATAGATACAATATGCTACTTAGGAACCACCATAAAACTATTTTTACATAGTTGCGTGAAGAGGTATATTTACAGACGTGTTTGTTTCTGGGGTAGTATTAGTGGACTTTTTTCATTTGACTAGTAATTATTGGAATTTTTTCCTAGGACATTCTGTAATTGGACATTTTGTCTGTGATCACTTTTATCCTTGAACATTCTTACGTGCAAGACTTGAAAGAAGACCTTTCCGTAACACACAGCCCCCGCGTCACTTTTTGCGACAGCTGCGTTCCTCAGCCCCATCGATTAGCCAGACACGCTGCACCTACACGCAGCTAATGATCCTCTCTACTCTTCCCTCCTAATGGTCCCCTTTGCCGTCTCTGGTCTTTTGCTTTTCCTTTGTTATTCACTCGTCCTTTCTTTTTCTTTGAAGCTTTGGTTTTTATCTTTTTCTGGCCCTTCATACTGCTCCAGTCGTATCTCTCGAGGGCGAGGCCCTTGGCGTGTTGCCCGAGTTAGATGGCACATCTGGGATTGGGCTCATTTTAACAGCGAGCTTACATCGCTTTTTTGGTAGTTCTTTCATTCGCCCCGCGCGGAGGGTTGGGACCTTAGTTCTTGATACTCGAACCCGGGAACTTGTTTCCTCATACAGAAGTGACGAGGAGTTGCCGCCCGAATGCCCAGAATTTCGGTGCCACTCTAATTGTTAGCAGGAAGGTGTTTGAAGTGAGGATACCGTTGTGGACTTCGTGTTCATGTGGGGTATAACAGTCCAGGTGGACTCCATTCGGGATCTAGATTTGTTTTGCACGGTGTGACACTGGAGATTTGAGAATTGGCTCTGCGCTAGCTGACTCTGATACTAATTCAGTCAGCTAGTAAAAGGGGTGCGGATGTGGCTAAATTCTAGGTGCCTGCCCAGGGGCTGCCACTACTGGGATGGGGGAATTGTTTTTATATTGTCGAGTAACTTTTGTAGCAGAATTGAATTTGTTATTGATTTCGGCTAATATTTCATTTTCTGAGATTGAAGGATGAATATTTTTGATCACTAGTGAGTATTTTTTACTAAGTTTATCCGTATACGTGTGAAATTGTTTTTTGGTGGTCAGGAAATATTTAACTGCTTGTCGGAAGTCAGTCACTGATTGGAATTGGATTCGAATCTTATGATTTTTGAATTCTGTAGTGAAGTTGGATGAGACGTTAAATTTTATTTCATTCGCGAGGGAAACTTGGTTTTCAAAATTAGTAACAAAAATTGGTGGGATTTTATTTTCGTCACTTAGATCATCTGGGATCTTTTCGTTTAGCCAACTAAATCTATTTTTATTTCTACATTGTATTGACTGTGTAGATTCGACCCTGCCGGAGGCTGTCTGTGGTGTGACACGTTTAAGGTTTCTGTTATCACTGTCGTTATTGCTGGCTCGCTTTCCTTGCGACATTACCTTGTTATGATGCGATTGGGTTGAAGCATCTGACTGTTGTGAATGCATTCGTTCCTCGGGCTGGCCTGATGATCCGGCCCCGAATTGGATGCTGTTGCTGGCATTGACGTTGAGGCGGTATTTCGATGAATTCCATGCTGTCCGTGAGATACACGTTGCATTCGTCGGGAACCACATTCCGAATGGTACTTTCGGGACTCTTCCGAATGGTAACGAATTTAGGGCTTCACTGACCATTCGCTGGATAAATCATTGTTGTTCATTCAACTACTAAAGCACTAGTAGTGAATAATTATGACCACTGAACACTATTTCGATCACAAAGTTTTTAACGTTCGGTTTGATGTTGAATTGCACTTTCACACGTAACGATTCTAGCTGCTGTTAGGGGAGCGACTGCACTGGGCCGTAGCTGAAGCGAGCACGTTAATAACACCCTTCGTACAGTAATTTTGTTTCTACAATCTCAACTGGCTTTGGGAACAAAACGTGCATATTAGAAGTAAACTATTTCAGTGCATTTTACGAACTTCAATTTTATTTACTGATTCGCCTATTATACTGTCACCCGTCATTGCAAGTGGGGAGTGTTCACCAGTGTAATAATACTAATGTTTGTTACTACATTGCTGAAATTAATTCAGAACTAGTCACATAAAGTAGATAAAAGAGGAGTAATAATATGTCATGTAGTACATGACATTCAATTGAATATTGAGTTAATCAGCTTTAAGAAAATAATAACAAGAAATTATCATGATTATTTGATACTTTTATCCAAATAAAGTTAGTACAGGACCCACAACTTCTCCACTGTTTGTAACTTATCAGCCAATTCGGGCTGAGCTATCCAGAACAAATTTAATTTAAATACAAAAAAATTCTATATGTGACAAACTTATTGATATGCAATTGTTAATCGGTTAATCATCTTGAAGTTCATTTATTGCATCGCTTGAATTAATTGAATAATATAATTCATTGTATTTGTTTAATTCTATTAATATAACTGGGTTCGATGCCTTCAACGCCCATCTTAATATATGTAAACTCTGAGGAACTACGTAAAATTATCGGTGGTTTAGTTGTGATTTTATATAGATCAGTTCACTCCATAAACCGCAGATTCGGTGTTCAGTACAATTCTCATTGCAAAAGTAGATTTCGAACTGCCAATGAGAATGGTGTCTCACATTTTTCGGCTTTATTCATCCTTTTTTCATCATTTGCCAATTTCTTCAACGATAGGTGATCTGGCACAATCATTTTTCTGATGACTGGTTTCTACAGTTTACTTAAGAAGGGGTGTACACTGTAGGAGTATGCCATGCAGTGTAGTACTAGATAAGTTATCTGAAATGTTTTGAAGCATATATTTTCTTAAATGTAGGCCTACGACTTCACAAAAATATTCTGTGGAGTTTGTGCGGGAGACAAGCTAGCGTTTCGACAAATTTTCTGCCACCTTTTCACGGAATAATGCTTTGTGCCGAACGCTCTGGGTGCACGTATGTTTTGTGTATGTTCTGTATATCCCAAAAGTGTTTTATGGATATTTAACTTTTCATTTTGATATATTATACAAGCGATAAATAATTACGCTGAATGATATGATATTATTGCAAGAAAATGAACACCCTTGTTCCACCAAACCCATTGGGAGCAACATCATAATACGAATATTAAAAAAAATCAATACATGTGACATTTGTTGAGTTGTTTCTCGATATTCAATACACACGTTCATTTAGTCCCACCACCTACGCACATTTGCCCGTGGTCAGATATTTAATACTGTAGAGAATCCGAAATTCTATTCCATTACACACCCTTAATATTCTTCACTTCCGTAATTTGACTTACAGTTTTACGCATCTTCTTTGGAAGCTAATTGTAGAGGGACGTCAACTGTGAAATTGCATTGTGTTCAGAAGTTTGATTTGTTTTATCCATCGTGATTCGATATTTCATAAAGTCGAGATGCTTCTTAAATAAGAAATTCAGAAACGAAAAAAATATTTTCTTTATAAATGCGAAGTAATTTCACACAACATTTCACTCAAAAATACTTCATTTCACATTTTGTAGTGTGAATTATAGAATGGCAGTTGTAGTTTGATTTGATTAAAAGCAGTTCAGGAAACCAATCATTAATTTTTCCTTCTCACATTCTCGCCTTAGTAAAACTTATTCTGCGCCTAACAACGGCGATTTTTTGACAGAATAACTTGTATTTCGGGGCCCTGGTATCCAAACAGTGCATAAATCACGTTCCTGTGTAAACTAAATTAGGTCCTCTATCACGTTACATAGTCAGAATCCAAGTTTTGTGGGTCCATAATTCTGAATAATTGGACTGACGGGCGAAACGTCTTTCTATCGGTTCTTCCTTCGTCTGTCTGTGAACAACGTTAGCGCCTAAGTCGCCCAGACTATTTTCTTCAGTTCTGACATTCGTCGATCGATCTAGCTGAATTCGAGGGTTGCGAATTTGAAATGTCATTTCATAACGCCTTAACAACTTTTTAAAAGTTTTGTCAAAAATGGTTCCACATTCTGCTATTAAATTTGTTCCTCGGTTAGAGGAAATAACGAACGATTTCGTTGAACTCTCTGAATTGCAAAAGTCGGCGTTTTCCTGCAAGACGGCAGTGATTTTTTTCTGAATGTAAATGGTTCTTCAAAGAAAGCTATTTAAATGTGATATTTAAATATTCTTGTAAATTTTGTCCAATATATGGAGAGTTTTCGTGTTATTTTTCTTCAAATATAAGTTTTTAGACGATTATTTTCTCAAGAGTGCCTCCACGTTTTTTTAATCTTATTTTTTTGTTTGGAATAAAGTAAGCTTATAAACCCGGCCAGTCTCATTTTAGGTGAACTCCCTGGGCATGTGGATGCATTGCAACAAAAAATAAATAACTAGAAATAAATAAACTGTTAAACTTTGACTTTACTTTTTTTTAAAAAAAAATATTTTTCTGCCTGTTCGGCATAATATGTCTTTCAGGGGTTTTAATTTACAATTTATTATTACAGAATTTTTTGGCCTTTCGGCTGACAGTATTTGAGGAGGACCACACGGCTATCTCGTCAACAAAGTCTGCAGAGCAGTAGTTCAAAAGAAATTTATTTATTTATTTATTTATTTTAATTAATGTATTTATTTAATTTTCAGCAGCGGAATTGATTAATGGGAGGGGATGGAAATTATCCTAATTTAAGGTGGTTTAAGAGAGTCTTTGGGGTATCGAGAGATAATGCGGGTTGGGATGGAAGCATTTTTGCCTAGATCAAATATCTGTGCACTTGTACACGACGGAAGAAGGGTGAAAAATCTGTTACTCATCCGTTGAATGTATTCGCTAATGGAAGGAATGTTTAGCTCTCTGTGAATTTGCATATTTGGAATAAACCAAGGGGCTTGCACGGCTTTTCTTAGATACTTGTTTTGAATGATTTGTAGTTTCTTTAGATGTGTGTTTGCTATATTGTTCCAAATTTGACAGGCGTATGTTAATGAGGGACGTATTATCGTTTTAAAGATTGATAATGCGCAGTCCAGACTCAGCGATGACTTGTTATTAATTATGGGGTAAAGTTTGTTCATTTTTGCGTAGGTTTTGTTCGTTATTTCTTGAATGTGGTTTTTCCATGTTAATTTTTGATCCAGTAATACACCCAGATATTTTACGGGCGTTTCATTATTGAGCCAAGGAATTGCAGTATTATTAATTTTAATTTGTCGTGGTTTATGTATTTTTCTTAGTGAGAATATTTTAGGTTGTGATTTGGTAGGGTTTATGGCAATTCTTCATTTCAATGTCCATTCGACAAATTCATTTAAGTCCGACTGGAGATCTTTGCAAGCGTTGGTAATGTTTGCATTTGCATTAAATAATACTGTATCATCTGCATAAAGTGCTATTTCTGAGTAAGTCATTTGTGGATAGTCAGCTATATATATGTTGAACAATAAGGGAGAAAGTGGGGAACCTTGCGGCACGCCGGCTTTGATGATATGTGCTCTTGATTTATTGTTGTTTATACTAACTTTGAAATCCCTCTCTGACAGAAAGCTTTTAATGATATTTTGGAGATAATCGGGGGTTCCTAAGGTTTGCAACTTGTAAAGTAGCCCAAGATGCCACACTTTATCAAAGGCATGTGCGATGTCGAGAAAAATTGCAGCTGTGTACATTCGGTTGTGAAATGCTTCAGCAATGTACTCTGTTACTCTTAATAGTTGATGACTTGTGGAGTGGTTTGGACGGAATCCGAACTGCGTATTTGGAAGTGCATTGGTTTCGGTGAAAAATTTGAATAGTCGGGATTTTATAAGTTTTTCAAACATTTTGGCAAAGGTCAACTTTACTTTTGACGGTAGAGACTTTTTACATAGTTAAATTTGTTCTAAAATGTTGGGTATTCAGACAAGGTCATAGAAGGAAGGTAGAATTATCAAAGTAGAATATTTTGAAAATACGAGTAGTTTTTGCAGAATTTTTTCTTGAAATAAAGACTATTTACATATGATTTCTCAGAAAGAAGTGCACATTTTTACTTTAGATCGATGGAGACGAATCGATATAAAAGTTTAAACACGGCTCAGGTCCCACTATCTACGAACTCTTGTTTCGAACATCTCAAACTGATCCTTGAGCAAATGCTGAGATGGCCACTGGTTTTGTTTCTGGACATAAGTGTAACTTGAAATTAACTTCTCCCCATAGCACGTCACACACCGTTTTAACTGTTCTTAATATAAATATATATAAATATAAATTATCATTTCAAACCTACAATGCTAATTTCGAGATCATCGAGACTTTTTGTTTTAATGAATCTGTTCTTTAAAACTAAATCTTGAAATAATGTAAATGCAAATGCGTCGGGAAGGTTGGCTGGGCTGGGTCGAGCGAGTGGACCGTGTGTGAATGAATAAGATTCGACCCTTCCCAAACATTCCTAAAATAGCTCAAAGTGAGGCGCGAAGGACCACCCAGACACCTGTAATAAACAACAACAGGTTATAATCACCACTGCAGGTCTGGGACTGCAAGGATGGAAAATTGAGAAGGTACTTGTTACCATGAGACAATGAAAATAGAATATGTAAATATATATATTGTAAAAAAATAAAAGTACAGTGTAACCTATGAACACACTAGCCTACAAACATGAAGTAAAAGAGACACAATTACACTTGAGGGAAAATATACAATACAGCTCGTGCACGTGGCGTGAGCAAGCATAGCAGTTAGTAACAATCAAAGGAGACTGGCGTGCAGTGACGGGCGGGGTGCGACCCCTGGCCCATCGCAGACAGGCGTAGTGCAAACGGGCAGAGCGCCGTTAGCAAAACTTCCCACGACGTGGCACTGAAGGTGTGCGGCACGAACACTCGCACACACGTGGACGGGCGAAGCACCGTTGGTGAAGAAGCGTCGTTTGTTTGTCCAGGTCAGTCAGCAAAGGAAATGGAGGCGAAACCATATAGCCAAAGCAGGTGGTAGTAGGTAGTGACGTAATGAAGATCCACTACAAATCCACAATGTCTTGAGCTGGCTTGATGTCACGACGTCGAAACGTTTTCTGCGGCTTCTTACGGGATGAATAGATTTTCAGGAGCTCGTCGACTGCGTGAGGTTGCCGAATGTTTAGACTCCAAATAGAAACGTAATGAAATGTTTCCTGCGAAGTCCGACAGCGTTCGTTTGCATTCGTGATACCAGTGCCACGGAGGAACAAGCTGCACTGCCACCCAACATACTTTTCCATGATGATTTCCAATGGATTTGACAGTCTCTTGAAAGTTTGGTCCTCCAATAATGAAGAACTTCCTGTTCATTTTGCGAAGAACTGCCAGTTTACTTCCACTGTTTAAGTCGTAACGGGTGTGATCCTATCTGGAAGCTCGCAGTCCGAGGCCACACACTCAAATGGATCTTGCATTGCCGCCGGCATTGTTAATGGCCCACCTTCGAACCCACTCCCGAAATGTGCTGCGGAAGGGTTATCCGTTTCCTGCGGGCGCCGCGCGCGTGGCAGCCGCCTCTGATGGACGGCGGCGATTGGCCGAAGTGGCGAGGGGGCGTGGCTCGTGTGGCGCGGTGGCGCCTTTCCCGGGAATCGCGCGGGGCAAAAGCGCGCCAACCTTGAATAAACCCATTTTTATTTCCAGCATGAAGTATCACTAAAAGTTGTATTTATTTGCCAGTTGTGGATGGCCCACAATACGAAGTGAATTAATTTAAAAACGTTAACTTACTAAACATACTTTATCAAAAGAATGGCGCCAACACACGATCACGTCGGAAACCAGGCAGAAGAGCGTCTGTGTCCTAGCACGAACGGAGCGTCGGTAGCCGTTGGCCAGGCGTGGGTTAACGAACATTTGCTACGTCACAGAGACGCTTCTAGAAGCTTCTAGAAGCTCACACAAAGAAGGAGAGAGCCGGCACAGAGAGCGCTGGTGGCAGGTACTAGGAGAGGCCACGTCATGCCTCAGGGAGCGGCGCGGCGGTCTGGGCAGGCGAGTACCTGCGTAAGCCTGTGACCTCTGTTGGGGGCTGGAGGAAGCATTAGCACGAAGTACATTGTTCATTCGCTAGGGTGCAGGAACCTCATTAAGCGTGCACCCTTGCGAAGTAAATATAGATGATAAAATGTATGGATTGGCTTTGCTTGCTCTAACAAAGGTACAGATTCTCACTGAGGCTGGTGTAGGCGTGAAATGATTGGCGTTGATAGCATGACGAATCGAGTTCGAATGCTGCCATGGAGAAGAAACATTTTGATGTTCGGATACATTTTGCGTGTTAATGTAGAACTACAATATGTCGTTGCCGTTACATATAATGCTGGAAAGTTTGTTATGTTGTCTGTTCGTTAGTTAACTATATTTAAAGACCAAATTAAATAATGATTATTTTGTAAAATGTATTATGCTACAATGATTTTATCAAAAAACCAGTTACAATAAAACTCAAGCGTTCATATATTTGACAATTTACTGGTATGTAATAATGACACCTATCTGGAATGCAAATTGCAGTAAACATTGATACACAGCTATGCAGTATCTTTAATGGAAAAATGGAGAAATGCTGGGTTTTGTATGAATGTGATTTTGTCAGGTGATATTTCTATATACATAAGTCGTTCAAATTGCCGTTCGTTCAAACTGATGTTCAAAGTCGTTATTTCAATATGTTAACACATATTCACTGATCAATACTAGGGTCAATACGCATTGTTAATGTGTCTTTCTGTGAGGCTAATCGACTATTTATTGCGGAAATATTTTTGCAACATTAAAATACATTGAAAATATGAACATATTTGATTATTTTGAGTAGTGGACGGGTTCGTTTTAACAGATGTGTGTTGGACACTGCATTATATTTCTGTAATATTTTAACAAAATATTCGATGCTTTCAAATTTAATGAATATTTATTACCTTCCAAAGCTTTCCTTCAGTTTGGAAATTTTGGATTATAATATAAACACAATCCCATTGCATCACAGAATTTATCGAGCCTTTGAAAGATAAATGTGTCGTGTATAACATTTATATGCGCAGTATTAGCAGTTATAAGGAAGGGTTTCAGTTAGGCTTAAAATGTTGTTTAAACACATGTTAATTACCACAAGTGGTTGAAAAGAGAATCTTACTGGCTCACTAGTAACATTTATATATATATATATATATATATATATATATATATATATATATATATAATATGCTATTCATTATTATTTCATTACGGGTAGTATTACTTTCTTTCTGTAAATGTCATTTCATCGTTCTGTATTCAGAATTGGCCTTTTATCCCTTCTCGTGTCCAACGTGAAATAAATCCACCACTGCGAGTACGAGGAAACAACTATGGGCGAGCGCAGCCCAAAACAACAGGGGTTGGGGAACTACATTTCTGGGAACCATTTTTCATTGATCTTTTTTATATTAACATGCATTTACTGGTAACAAATAAATGAAATAGAACCAAAGAATGTGTATTTACCACGTGAAAGATGTGTATTAATAAATACAAATGGTATTATAATAAACTAAGTACAGGTTTGCCTATCCTTCAGGGCCAATTCCCCAAGTGTAAAGCAAATTCCCTAATTTATTGGTTTTGACAAAATAATTTAAGATATTGTGAAAAAATGATTGTGATTAGTAATTCTGTGTTATAATTTGCAAAAAATGTGTTAAATGTACATAAACCAATAGCGGTTATTAACGGCTTCAGTTGATTCCAAGGAGGATTCAACATTTTTATACTTATAAAATGTTTTATCGCGTCCGGCACTGGGATCCTTTGACTGAGGCACGGGCACTTGACCTGCCTCTGCGCACGGGTATGAAAACAAAAGAAACACGCTAGTAATTGGAACCTTGTAATACTTTTAGGTCCAAGTTTAAGTTCGTAAAAAGTGGATGTGAGAGGTGTAGATGATGTTTAACTGACAAGATAATAGAAAAATGTGTGTTTTTCATGACAATATTGCTTATCTGTAGCAATATCTACAGTAAGTAAGTTAGTATTGTGCTAAAATTATGATAATATGTACGCATCAAACAAATTGAATAGTCGGTAAGAATAATTACAAGCTGAACTCTGAAAGTTATCGTATTCCCTTTAGGATATGATACCATCTATCATTTAATATTTGCTGCCACATTATCTTTCAAGCGAATTCCCCCCCAAAAAAGACAGCCGTCAGGTAAAAACCATGCGAATCGCAACGGGGGAAATTTCCATCAAGAGATCTTCCCGTATTTGGACGGGCTGTCAGGGATCGCAAATGATATTCCTTCTCCTCTTTTCACGTCCGCGCACTCGTTTTGCAGACAGCATCGGCAGCTCCCATTGCGCACCGCGCGCGTCGCCACGACAGCTCTGGCAGCCGGTGTCACGAGCAGAAAGCACGCGGAATCGATAAGGCGGGGGCCTCCAGGCCACGGCCACGGCCACACGCGGCCTCCCGGCCATGCCACGCGTCACATCACGCGTCACGCCACGCCACACCACGCGCCAAGACACGCGCCACTACACGCGCCACGACACATCGTCACGCCACGCCACGCCCCGTCGCGAGACATCACATCCCATCACGCCACGCCACGCCACACGCCACGCCACACGCCACGCCACACGCCACGCCTCACGCCACGCCACGCGCCACGCCACACTCCACCCTACGCGCCGCGCCACGGACTACGACCCACGCTATGCGCCACGTCACGCCATGCGTCACGTCACGCCATGCGTCACACCACGCCCCGCCATGCCACGCCACGCGCCACACCACACCAAGCGCCACACTACATCAAGCGCCACGCCACGTCACCCGCCACGCCACGGTTCGCCGTGTCACGCCAAGCCACGCCATGCCACGCCACGTGAAGCCACGCCAATCTACGCCCCACGTGACGCCACGCAGCAATCGACGCCACGTCACACCACGCGCCACACCATACCACACCACGCCACGCGTCACGCCACGCCATGCGCTAAGCCAAACCAAGCCAAGCCACATCACGCCTGCAGCATGTGTGGGGGCGTTTGGAGACTACTTTAATGGCCTGTTTGTGCCATAATAACACGTACGTAGACAAAAAAATATGTTCAATATGTATTAAGACCTTCCAATACAAACTGATGAAACCATTCCCACAGACACATTAGATATTCTACTACATAACTTCCGGGAAAATAAAACATTCATCACAGATGTTACTCATCCTAATTTGATATCATATGATTTACTTTGTCAGTGGACAGTAAAAACTTATGTTAGATATGGGAAAGAAGTATAATATGCGCACGTTCTCTTGAGCGCTGGAATCTTTTCCTCATCTTTTCAATAAAAATGTTGAATTTCCCGCGCCTTTTTTTGTATTCTGCACACAGGAGAGACGATCATGGCATGCGCGATAGGTGTACGGGTTCCCCACTAAGTCCGATAAGAATCGGAACCGTCTATGGTGAATTGAGGGAACTTTGACCCCTTGAAATATTACTAAGCGCCTTTTCTCCGTTTTATAATTAATTATTAGTTTATTTTGTTTTGTTGGTAAGATCTTAATTATAAATTAATAAACAATGCCATTTGCAAATTAAATTTATTCTGGTGAGAACATTTATGCTCCAGGTCACTAAAGAGTATTTAAAACATCAAAGGTGTTGGGGCGACGTATAATTAACATCGATGCTACAATTTTAAACATCCATTTTTTGTTACCTATGTGGCATTCCTAATCGATACGGAGGATCACTTGTGGTTCCCCCAATTGTATAAGATACTGCCTTGGTATCCGCCTGAAATTGATCAAAGGAAACGACGAAAATGACCGATCAATGGGGGCGAATCCTAGATTGCTTATTCTGGTTAAGTTAGCTCAAATTACTTAGCTAAATTGTAGTCTCTGCAGCGACACTGGCCGGAGATCATAAGACTCTATATAAGCTATAAGTTATGGTCATAAGCTATGGTCATCAGTCCCGTACGTGTATTGAACATTTTATTCCTGGATGTGGCGGTGTTCCAACCCCGCTTGATCGTCGGATCCGGCGCCGACGTACATCTCGTTTGGCGGGGAGATTTTCTCCAGGAATCTCACCGACCGCTCCAGACGGCACAGACTCTAAGCTACCAATTGGTCTCTGGACACGAGTGATAGTGATGTAAGTGTGTGTGTGTGCGAGTAAGGGGAGACGATAGCGCCTGGAAACAAAAGAAAAAAATGCGCCTCGTACGTGACCCGTTTTTTAGGGAAGTTCTCCAGCATTCAGCCGTTAATGATCGCAGATACCACGGAAGTCTACGGATGAGAGCAACCGGCCGCTAGAATTCTCCTCCAGATCAGCGGCTGAATTCGACTTAACTATCTATCTTGTGTCGAAAATTGGCCAACGTCGAGACTAGAAGGACCTTCCCTCCAGAGTCGCGGCAGAGACAGGCGACGGCATTAAGTGCCTCCCCCTTAACTAGTATTCAAGAAAGTAGCGGTGCTAAAAGAAGCACGTACTTACTGGCCTGTATTTTCACGAAAAATTGCGAGAAAAGTACTCAAATTTTCGAAAAATTGTAAAGGGCCTCATTTCAAAATCTATCTTTAAAGAACATGGTTCATTAAGGGAAAATTTTCTATCTTCAATATTTTATTTGTAGGAAGACACCGAAAACGTTTTGAATATTTGCAGTTTTCGAAAAATCAGGTTTTTTAACGAACTTGAGAACACTTCATATAAAGTACCCCCAAAAATTAAAATATCGGTTTCAAATTCAAGGGGACGCGACATCAGTCAGATCGATTGAGGAATATCGATTTTGGAGAAAATCGGCTAAACAGTTTAGCCGCTAGCGTTGTTCACACATGAACGGACAGACAGGCGTTTTGCTGTCATTCGATTTTCGGAATGAAGGACCTACAAAATATGGATTCTGGTGACACTACGTGTTAAAGGATATTTTTCTTAATTTAGGAACTGGATTTATCTACTTTTTCGTTACCAGGGCCCTGTAATAAGAGCTATTCTGCAGAAAATTCGCTGTGTTTTCGCGCAGCATTACATAACTTTCTATTTCGTAGTGAGGAAGTAACGCTAATGGAGAGTATTGAAGACGTCTCTAGTGTTGAAGACGCCTGTTTCTCCCTTCCCGCTTCCGCTTCACCCTTCCTGCTTCCGTGCGCTCCATCTGGGGCCAATTTGTCGGGCTGTGATTCTCTTCGTGGGTGATTCCTCACTTCCATTGAAGCTTCATTTCAAGATTCTTAACAAGAAATGGGGAACCAATGAATAGTTACGTGTGTGCTAACAAATTCCAGTTCTGTTAGGACATTAGTTCAACGTCTGTTTTCTGTCACCCACATTTTAGGGACTTCAGTTCAACTCTACAACGGGGTAACGTATTTGTTTAGGTAAACCTTTTGTCTTATGAAGCTTATTTATAATTTTTGTATAAAAATAAGTTAATTAAATATTTTCCCTAAATTTGATTTCTTAGTGTATTATTTTTGCTATTATTAAGGAATTGTGGCTGTTCCAGACCAAAAGAGTTCTTTTCAAAGTCCTGAGTGATTAACTAAAGAAATGCAATGGCTAGTGACAACGGCTAATAAATTCAATTTTCAAAGATATAGGTCATTTCTGTAGGGTTTATATTTAATTATAAATATTAAACATATTCATATTTTTTTCTAAAAATGTTCTGTTTTTATCATTTTTTTTCTACTTCTCTTCGAATCTGACAAGCAAATTATCATGTACTGTTTCGAAGTTGTATCGAGCGATATTATTGCTAAAATCAACAGGTCAGATGCTCTGATGGGTGGTTTTCCATATCCGTTTCTATTAAATATTTTTCATCACTACGTGCGATTCTTCCTACTTCATCCTGTAGTACTCGTAACTTCCATTTCAACTTATTTAGGCTGATTAAGAAATCCAAATTAGTTAATTTTCTGGTTGAATAAGCATAGCATCAGTATGTTATTTTTCTCTAAGATCTTTTAAGTATCTTAATATCTTCAAAGATTTGCAGTATAAAGAAAATTTATATTTTGTTGCCAACAACCTTCTCATGTGTTTTGAATCTCAATATCTGAATGCCATTCAAAACACGTCATTATACCAACGCTATAATGTCTATTCATCTTTAATGTTTTTCATTCAATACACCTTGGCAAAGCGATGACAATTAAACAGCTATTTCTGAACACGTGTCGCATTTAATGTCAAGCGCACCCCGCCGCCCTCGCGTGCGGTGCGCCACGCGCCCTCGCGTGCTGCTCTGAGTCGCAATTTCGCGCGCGCCTCCTGGCTTCCGGGAACGCTTCTCTCGTCGGGCCGCGTCCCGCCCCCTCTCGTCCCGCACGCGTCGGGTTGCGCCTGCATTATGGAGTGCGTACGTGAGTACCTACGCACCTAGGTGGAACGCGGGCGGAGCCGCCGAGATTGGGTCGGGACGGCGGGGAAGGAACGCCCGGAGCCCGGTGGCGGGACGGGGGTGGGGGCGGAGTACAAAGCGGGCCGAAAATGAACGTGATTAAACAAAAGCCAGCGTTGATTGCTGGCGTTGGGTGCTACCTTATGTTTCGGAAAGTGAAGCGCGTTCAAACGTGAGGCGCCCCTGAAAACTAAAATTAGAAACAGGCAAATTGAAGCACCCCTGAAAGCCGATAATATACAAAGTGAAAACTAGTGGTGGTACAACAACGCAATTTTTCTGGCATTATTTCTAGTTTTCGCTGTTTTAGAACTTTCAGAGTTCAACGAAACTGGGGTTTGTGGCATTATTTCAAGCAGCCTTTGTTCTATCTGTGGGAACAAAATTGAAGGAAAAAAATACAGCGCCTTTTGATAATTTTTTTATAATTTGCATCAACTAGAAGAAGAAATTAAGAAAACCCTTTTTGTATATAATTACACATGATCTGTTTTTAAAGATCTGAGTATTTATAACAGATTTTATTTAAAACTAAACACTTTATCTTCAGTATTGTACTTCCAACTCTGGGTATTTACTCAGAGTCGGCCGCCAATCACTACTTTTTAACGCCCTTTGATACATAAGAGGAGAAAATGTAAAGAAAAAGTAAAGCAGTTATTGAAAAAATTATTGTTTTAGCTGGTACGAATGGCCGAAATTGTTAAGGTAATAGTGCTCGTAGCAATCTCAGACCGAAGGATCGTGGGTTCGAATTCCGTCTCGGGCTTGGTTGCATTTGTTTTCGTCCTTTCACCCCTATTATATCATGTCATCTCCACCGTTACCATACCGTTAAATGCAAATAGTGGTCGCTAATGTCCTAGACTTTAAATAACAAAAAATAATTTTTTAAGGGCGAAGGCAAGAAAAATAAAGGGGTGAAGGCCAGGAGGGAAGCACCGGGATGGGTTAGGTTTATGTTGTTTGCCTCATCTAGGTCGATGAAGGAAGGAACATCTAGACCATAGACATATAGTACTAGACTGGCAACGTCCTATCTCGTAACATTGGCGCTGGTGAAGCCAAAATCTTGCGGTCGTCGCCACATTTGTCAATACCGATTTGTTCGCCGCCAACGCTGTATGTGGTAAATTGATGAACTTTTTTCCTATTTATGAATTGTTTCCGCTGAGTTTTGAATCACTTCCATCGTTATGGTGAATATTTGCTTTGTGTTTGGATGCAATTTTTTGAATTCGCGAAACAAGGGAAAAGAAATTGGAATTTCAATTCACCAGTTAGTTACTACCTTTTGCGTCATCTGCACTCGTGGAATTGGTGGTTTAGTTACTGAATTTTACTGGCGATTGACGATTTCTGATGTTACGATTGCATCATTAAGTATCTAATTAAAAGTGGGTATGAAAATAATACGTTTGTGTGCATTAATGTCCATGAGGAGTGATTTCTTAAGTTCAACCTATCCTCTAATGCCTTTTTATTCTGTTCTAATTTTGGTTAGATTTCCAACGCGAAAATATTACAGAAAAGTATGTGTTAATGCCATTAGGACGGAAGACTGACAACCAACATCTGCGGCTGTTCTTTGCTCCCAACATTTCCGGCCAGAAGATATTGACTTCGGCCAGAACAGAAGACTGGGAGGAGCTGTCCGAGCATTTTTCCAGCGCATCCTCCACATCTTCAAAAATGTGAAGATACGAAGAAAACAACCTAAACGGAGAAATTCATCAGAAAACGAAACATATGATTGCCTGCAATTGAGTGGCCTCAACAGCGATAATCAGGTGGGATCATATAGTGCTCTTCACAGCCCACAAATATCTTCACACAAGAGAAAATTAATTGAGGAACTTATTAAATCGAATGAAAATCTGTGTAGTGCTAAGAAGAAAATAAAAGTGTTACAGCATAAAGTAAGGCGTCAGGGAAAAAAGATCAATCATTGACACTTAAGTGCAAGAGAAGTTTCTTCTGGAGAATAATGCTGACATTTAAAAGTTCCATCAGATGTCCGTTCTTTGATAGATCGAGCCAACAATAATTTAGGCATTAGTATGCTTCAAGATACTTAGGATGAAATATTGAGGTCATTTGCCGTGATATTACACTTTTCCCCCTAAAGAATTAGTGTAGGTTAGGAAAAATTCAATAATGCTCTTCCCAGTCCAAGTCTACGTTCGTAAAATTTGTTTTGAAGCAGGCGTGGAATGTTTAACATCTATTCAGATAAAATCATAAGCGCAACTAAAAAAGGTGCAAGTTCACTTGGCTGCCTTTAATTGATGACACGTGTCTAACAGAACATGTTGAACTGGCTGGTGATTAAATTGTAGGTTACGTTGACCCGGAAACAGAAATGAACAGTGATAGTTTGTCAACAGGAAAAATTGTTTGTGTGATAATGTGTACTGCTGTGAATGACTCTTGGAAGATTCATTGTGATTATTTTATAGGTTTTTTGTCGGGTAAGGAGAGGACATTTTTAATGTCTACGTGCATTTAAAAGTTGCATGAAAATGGTTTTACTGTAGCAGCAGTAACATTTGATGGAGTAAGCAACAAACAGAGTATGACACAAAGTTTGGGTGCAAATGTGATTCAAGTAGACAAAATAAAATCCTATTTTCCTCACCCTGTAGCCTGCAACAAATCTGTGGATATATTGTAAGATGCATGCCCTATGATAAAACTTGTACGCAATTGTTTAGTAGAAAAGGACGTTATTGACACAAAATATAGCTCCATTCAGGGAGCATATATAGAGGCCCTCTTCAATATTCAGAGTGCTGAGGGTTTGCATATACCTAACATCGAACTATGTATTTTGGTTTATATATAAAATGCGTGTTCGATTAGCTGTGCAAACGTGACCAGATAGCTCCAGGCTCCATTGACTATGATATGTCATACATCCAGCCATTGACTATTACTGTGATAAAGTAATGAAATTGAAGGATTTTCAACAACTTTCAGAAACTGGAAAGTTTTTAAATACCATGGACAAGATTTTCGATTTACTGCTTTCGTCCAGTACATTTGAAACCCAGTATATTAAAGCTCCATCTCGATCAAGTTTTCATCCAGTTTCCCTTGATCCGTGAGGAAATGCTGAGATTGCTATTGCCTTGCTTCAGGATATTTTAATGTAGCTTCTTATCCCCCTCATAAATGTCAACACAGACTTGAGACTTCTGCTGTTTTTGATATTGAAAGCAATTTAAATATTGTAGCGGTACAGAATTATTAAGATAAATTAAATTGAGTAAAGTAGATCTGAGAACTTTTTTACTGAAGAAAAACATACGGCGTCACGCGCGCAGCCCCCCTTCTTGCAACAGCCACGATCCCCTGACCCATTTCGGATGTTTATGACACCCCACACAACGGCCGAAGAAAGGGTAAATTGTAAGGCTGCAGCCCCATCTGGAATACTTTCGAAACGCCTGTCATCGTGATCGGGGAAACCCAAAGCAATAATTCAGTAGCCGGGAAGCCCCTTCACAGACGTGGCCTACTTTCGAGACGGTAGAGAAGGACATGTTCCGACAGAAACAGAGAGTGGAAAATACCTATTCTCCGCCGGAGCTTATTGGCCAAATTTAGTGCACAACGCCATCACCTTTAACCAATAGCGACGCGATCGTTGTAGGGAGCAAGAACATATGAGGAGAAAGGGTGGGGATAAAAGTTAACTTCGTGCATTTATGAGAAACAAAATTTTAGTTAGTAGAGAAACTTCTCTGGGGTAGGAGCTATTCGCGGGGAGAGGCGAGTGCGCCTCTGAAAGCACTTAGTTGAAATCACTGGGGTGATAGACTGGAATTCTCAGTGAGAATTTTATAGGAAGTTCAAAAGCACTTCAAAAGTAAATTGGCGAATCCTTTGTAATTGCGTATTCGCTACAGGATTTCGCAACTTCTGAATTTGTATTTGAGAGGATTCGCATAGTTCAGAGGGAGACATTGTTGTGTGCTCCGCACCTGCGATCGGGGGCGATATACCCCGGTTATCTACAAGCTCCGCCGAAGCAGCCTCCAGACGACCCCTCTGCTGACGTCACGGACTGCCGCAGACGCCGCGAGCCGCTGCCAGCCGCCCAGCTGTTGAGGGGGCGCGACCGACTGCATTCCAGCGAAGGTCGCCTACAAGCTCCACCGTGCCCGCCCGGGTCTATTGAGCGAACCTGCCACGGAAGGCTCTCAGGCAATGTAACTGGGGGCAATAAACCTTTTGAAGTATTGTCAAAGCGGTGCCGCGCCAAGGCACAGAAAGGTCCTCAGGGACAACTCTGTAAATCTAACTATAAAATAATTTTGTACTCTTCTCTAGTTGTAAGCTTTCCTTTTAATTTTAATCTTTATTTTTTCTTTTATTCAATCTTTTCTTTCTTTTATTTTATTAATGTAACTTCCCTGGTACAGTTTATCCAGGAATAAACTTTGTCTTTTTACCAGTGATCAAATTGTTTATTTTGAATATCCATTAACTTCATTAACAATTCCTTCCATCACCTAATTTTTAAATGAGCAAAGGAAATTGTTACAATGGGCTAGTTTTTAAACGAGTAAAGGGAATAGGACCGACGGAGCTATAACCGGGCCGCTAACCGCGCATTTTCCGACGATCCCAGTAGCCGGGAGATGAGTGGAGGTGTTACAATATTGATATTAATTGTTTTATTTCTCCAAAAATATTTGCTGTTTAATAGTGCAGTTTTTCTTAACAGCAGTACGTCGTAAAGTTATGTTTATAGATTTTCAAAGAGCTCATTGACGTATAACATTATTTGCTCGTGAGTGGAACTGTAGTGACAAATATGGCGTCGGGCGCAATCGGTTGTAAATGAATGACAATTAGTCAATGAATCGACAAGCATTGTTTTTCGCTTTATCCAAAGGATTGTTGACAGTTCATTAGAGTGAGTATTGCTGTCAAGTCACAGGATTGCACTTTGTAATGAGGATGATGATAACGGAGATTTAAGTGCAAATTTTTTTTAATTGCCATGATTATTTGTTCCACTATATATCACAAGAAGGAGATATGCTCCCTCTTATTATGTATGATCTTTGTTGCAGTCTTTTCGAGATGCAAATAGCAATGTTCTAAAACTAATGGAAATAATTGTTCAAAAACTGATTTAAAAAACGAGTTAACCTGTTTTACATTAGAATAGCATGCATTTTACCTGGCCTCTTCCCCACGTTTAACTCTTCACCATCGAATAACGCGTGCTGGCGCCATTGATATAGTGCTAGTAAAGCAAAGTGACCAGCTGTGGTTTCGTGGTCACCAGTCCCCGCGGTTTTGTTGACAAAAAATTGTGCGGTTTTCGCTGTGGCTTTAAGTGTGGTTCAATTGGATTGCATATGATGGGATTGCATATTTGTCACCAACGTACCTATTTCAACAAAGTAAAGGTATTAATTATTAAATATTATACGGCATTATGCCCTATGATGTTGTTTGTTACACAGTTTGTTTCTATCCTTATTGGAAACTGTTGCCTTACAAATGACGCGTTGTTTAAATATCTAAAGAATATATTAATACAACAAATATTTATAAATAAAGAATTCGACCCAAAATTCTATTCGAAATACCCCATTGTTGTTTTAAAAATTGGCACGAATACGTCTGTGGTTTCGCACATACATTATACTATTGAAATATATTTTAACATCTAACCTGGGCTTATCATGAAATCGGATTGGGAACACACAGCTGCCAGTGAGAGCCTGAGCTAACGGCGGGAGCAGTAGCAAGAGTGACGGCAATTCAAGGTCGCGAAGGGTAGAGGAAAAAGGTCGGGCGATTCACAAGACACGTCATTGAGAAAGTGCTGAGTACTTAATGGAATAGGAATCAAGCGTTTGATTGATTGATAGATGATGAAGGTCGCTAAGGTGCTACTAAGGACTGCTAAGGTGATTAGAATCCGTAAGTGTAGTGAACGTTTTTCATCGCGGGAGATGACAATGATCTTCCCCGCTGGATCGCGAGATATGGCACGGACAGATCAGTCACCTGGCGGGGTTTTCGCCAAACAGATATCTCCCACCAGCGGGGCACCGCCGCATCCGGGATAAGCTCTCAGCTCGCGACTGATCTCTCGCCATGTGTGGTAGTGCAATGCTCGTAAGTGTACGTGTGTGTAAGCAAGGGGAGAGAATATGACAATGAAGAGGAAGGAAAAATCACGTGCGGTCTGTGGCCCGTTTGTTTGGGTTCTGCGCCGGCAATGGCTTGGTGTTGATCGGAGACACCACGGATAACTACCATTCAGAGCAGCCGGCCATTAGAATTCTACATCAGACCGCGACTGAATTCGACCCTTCCATGAAGCCAGTGACGATAATCCTGCCACGGTCGGGACTCGAACTTTAGGTTCTCCCGGTCACTGCAGTGACATCAACTGATGTCCTGAGACACTAAGCCGGTAGAAAGCAAGCGACTCACGCAGTAATTGTCCGATCGTATTTAAAAGTAAATGGGTTGATCTGAATACTGTATTATTTTCTAAAACTGCTAATAACGGAAGTGTTTACTTAACGATCAAGATTTTAATCCACTGAAAAATTTTAATACAAAGAGACATTACGTGCTTAATCGTGCCCCGAATATAAGTACACCAACGAGGAACGTGCAGCAGTTGTTAATACGAAGCTTGCAAACGCGTAGCTCGTAGCTTGAAAACAAGCTCTTCTCGTCAAATCGTATTTGGTGGTTCGTAATTTTGGCTAAGGATTTAATGATTCGGGACGATTAGCGATTCATGAAGTACTCTAAGCCTATTGTCTTTTTTAAGGTTATCTTAAATGTTGAAGATAGTTCTGCACGGGCATACTAAATGGGAATCAATTATAGAAGAGCGTACCGAATCGCCATGTAACTATATAGTAGTTTATACTTTTGTTACGTTTTTGGTCCTTCTAATTCATCTAATGTTTAGATAAATATACAATTTATTCGTTTTGTAACATTTCACCAATTCCTCTCCGCACCTTTAGTCGTAAATATTCGTTGAAATATTTTCTTTGCTATGATTATTTATTTCATTATTGTTATCTAATGTCAGTACGGGTAAGGATCGAAGGCAATTTTAATAGATGTTTTAATATTTGAGCTCATAGGCCTTTAAGTACGCCTATTGCCGACAACACAGTCTGGAATGAATGGTGACGGCATGGACTGACTGTTGTATTTCACATACGTATGAGTTTGTCATTTAAATTCCACATAGCCCTCCCGCTGCGCGTGAACCAGCCGTCGAGAGCCGGGAGCAACTGGCCTGAGACCTCACCTCCTGGGACAGAAAACGTGATGAGCTCCATATTGTAATTAAATTACTGATGTATTGCGCCCCTGTGGAGGGGAGAAAACTGACATCGTTACCCTAAGTTAGTTGGGAGTTTCAATATAGAAATCAGGGAAATAATATAGAGAACACTGCCTATATTACATCATTGCTGAATTGAATTGCGTGTATGTAGGTGAGTGTTTGTCTAACTGCAAGGCAAAATGCCATTGTGTCCATAATGACAATATTGGGCAAGCGATAATATTATAAATTGGATCTAGATGTAGCACGTATTTCTTTACAAATATGAATGTTTTCCCTTAGGTTTGTATGCGTGTGTAAGCCACTCTCACGAAAAATGATTTGGGCCATTGGGAGTTTTGAACTATTGTTTATAACATTAAACCAAAATTAAGTGCATGCGCCACTCCTCATATTTAGTTCGATCAACAATTATCGCCCTGTGTGACAAAACCATTAACATATTGAATCTCGACCAAGAGGCCTACGGAACTCTGCAACTAGTATTGCTGAGCTGCTAAATGGACTACATTTCTTTCTGTGAGGTAATATAGTATGTTAGAAAAATTTGAAATTATAAGAGTAATGATGCCAAATTGATTTATGGTTACTAGTTTTTATTAAAATCTGACATCTTTCGCCGACTACGCAATACGAATGAAATTTAATGTACTCATTTCTTTATTTAAAAATTAACAATTTATGCCACGCAGCCACCCACTGTCCTTTTAATTTAAAATTTACATGAGTAGAAATCGTGCAGAGCTGTAGGTGTAATACCACAAAATTTGCATTTCTTTAGGATTGTTTGTAATGAAATTGTCTTACGTTATATAAGAAATGTTATTGTAAGATAATTTTTTTACTGGATTCTAGAAAATATAGAAAATAATTGCAATAGGAAAATCACGTGTAAGCAGCGATCAATAAATAAAATAATGTCCAGTCACTATAGTATGAAAAAATATTTCAAAACCTCAGTTAATGTGCGTTAATTTTGTAGAATTGCCCAAGGGGACCCACTAAACGAAACCTAAGCTACGAAATTTATCGAAAAGTGTCTACAATGCATTCGGGATATTTAAGACACGAAGAAAAATATCGATTAATCATTTTCACACATAACACATGATTACGGTTCTGAAGTTGTGAAATTTTAATTCGAAATTCCCCCACAATTTGACTCTCGTAAAATATTATTTTAACTTTCATTTCTCCACAATGATTTAAGTAAGCCTTAAGAAGAAAATGTACGTGTCCATGAGACCCTTGGTACTTGTCGAATCTGGAAACGAGAGAAATCATAAACTCTCAGAAGTAATTAGTTTTTCGTTGTAGATGTAGATAGATTATATCTGAGCTCCTTTCTGTCCGAAAGTTCCCTTCAAAGAAAAGTTCCAATAATCTCTCTGGAATTTTTCGAAATATTGATGTCTGCAGTGCCTCTGTTCTTTCTCCATTCCGCTCTTTTTGCATCAGAACTCCAGCAGCGTCCACACTGGCGGCCCATGTCAGCACGAACTTGGTCACGCGAAAGGATTTGACAGCGACAAAAAAGTTTCCGCGAGAAGCTTGAAAATTAAATTCGCTTTAAAAGAGCAGCTGCCCGCTCGGCCCACATGCTTTCCACGCAACCAGCTGTCTCCTGGGCCTCCCTTTTGTGAGCGTTCGGTCTTTTTAATTATTTCTGCCCTCAAGTTCACACTGTGTTCGCTGGCAGCCCGCAAAAACTTGGCTGTAGCGGTAAAGAACTCTGATTTGGTTTGGTAGACGAGACCGCGCAAGTGAATGGCCAATTAATGCGACGGCACTGTGACGATGTGGTGTCGAGAATGAAAGCAGATGGCCAGAAATATGTCTCTGGCGTTCCTGACTTTATAAGTGGTGGTGTAGTGACGTAGAGGATGAACTCAATTTGCACCCATTGGAAAAACTGGGTAGAGCATGTTTTCTAATACGCAGTACTCTAATTAGTAATGCGACACTTCTCTTGTTCACTCAATAACTTTTTCATCTAATATTTTTCATCCATCTACACGTAGAAAATTATCTCACAACATCCCACTTTTCACGAACTTTCTTGCACATACTGCTAGGAACTATTTTTAACTGCTACGTAATATTATAATACAACACAAACAGGCAAAAGTGTTACCAGCTATTGAAATCATTTTCTCCGCGTTGGAACTCGAACTCAGGTACTTATAGATACGATATCAATCATGTTTCCCCTTTATCACCAGTATCATATCTAAACTCAACATTCCGGCGGTTTAAAAAAATATAAACCTGTCAAATTTTTAAAAATCAGAGATTTCCATTTATATTATTTCTATATTTGAATTCTGTTGCGCCTTTCCGGCAAAAATTACTCTTAGCCTTCTTTTGGACATTGAGCGTAGATAACACTTACTTCGAAGAATCCTCCATTTAATTTTGTCGCGTTCTGTAACGTTGCTGTCAGTCATTGCCTTTTATGGCTTTGGCCAGGAGCAGTGTCTCGAGTTGCCATGACTTCATTCCATGTCTTCACGGATCATTGTAAAGCAAGTCGGCTAACGACGGCCAGCCGGTTAAAACAGATTTCATTAAGTAACAATCTCTGTTAGCAATCTTGTTTTGCAATGTTAATTTTTGGATTGCAATTTTCGAAAATGCAGAGAGTTCAACGAAAATGGACCTGTGACAATTTTTTAAACGTTCATATCTCCACCGGAGAAAATAATGTAATGAAAAAATTTGGAGCAGTTTGTGAGAAAATAATGTTTTAAATATTGCTTATATTTCATCCAAAATTACGGGAAGACTGCTCACATTTTCTGAACATTCTTCGTGGTCATATTACTATATTAGCGATTGCAAAGCTTCAAAAAATTAATATTAAGATTTTCACGGCAATACACGTTTTGTATTGCCGTCAAAATTGGTGTCAAAAATTGTTTTTTGAACTTCCGTACGTTGTCTATCTGTCTGAGAACTGTTTGTCAACGTCTGCCTGCTTGACTATCCGTCTGACTATTAACAACATGTTTTAGAACAACATGTTGAAAAAATGGCAACTTTTAAATAAATACGCAAACAAGAGTTTTTGACGAACAGCTTTAATTTGTTTACTTAATCACATCAAGGTTCGGTTAATTATACTGCTTTGGTCCTATTTTCAATAATACCTTTAGAATTTCAACAATTCCAAAATGTTAACTGTTTATTGCGTTGAGATCTTACTGTCGGACGCTACCTCAACAGATAGTCTTATAGATAGGTTAGTTGTTCCTGGAACCCCACTGTCTGGGTTTAACTTCCTCAATCGGCCAAAATATTCCTCCTTGTTTGTCGATTCAACTAGTATTATAATACTTCGCAACGGTTACGAATAATACGAGAAAGTACGTGCATTTTAATCATCATTAGTTAAATCTGATAAACTGTCCTCCAAGAGAATTCGTCAGCAATAATTATTTTTATCTAATATGACATTGTCATCGAGACGTCAACAGTCTTAGGTGACCAATTTTACGTGGTCCTAAATAATAGTTTAATGCAATTTGTCACTGACGGAAACATAAATTAGGCATGGGCATTATTACTGAAGAAATATGATATAAAATGAAAGTACATGTGTATAATTTATACTATATTTTATTGTGTCCGCAAAAAAATGTTCTTATACCTTATAATAATATACAATGATGGAAAAATAACGGACAAAACAGTTTGCTTAACCTTGCCTTGAAACAGCATCCACTATATTCCTGTAATTCTACTGAATAATTTATTAATATATATCATAAATAATATTATAACTATCTGTAAGAACTTATGGATTTAAAATAGTACGAAATTGAAAAGATATATGACTCAAGAAACTATCTAACAGAAATTAAATCATAGTTTCGGTTAAAGGGAGCTACGTATTGTAACACCCCCGGTCGTCTCGTTAGAGAATGCCCGGTTAGCGGTCCGGTTGTAGCTCAGTCGGTGATGGAAGGAATTGTTAAACAGATACAATGGCAGTACGAAACAAACACTTTGATCACTGGTAAAAATTACTTTTATTCCTGGGCAAGAAAAAAAATGCCCCAGGGAAGTTACATTTGTAAATTGAATAAAAAAAATGAGAAAATTAGATGAAAAGAAAAGAAAATGAAAGGTCAGAATTCAGAGTAAAGCTTAAAACTAGGAAGAATTATAACTAACATTACAATGGTGAAAAAATTTACAAGTCAATGTGCCATAGCGCGGCACCGCATTACAAAATTTCACAGGGGCGAATGCCCTTGAGTGATACTGCCTGGAAAAAGGTCTTTGTGCGCCCGAGAAGGGCACGGCGCGGTCGAGGGGGCGCTGGCGTCCTTCACAAAAATGCGGCAGAGGCCGATGGCCTCCCTTGCCGACAGCTGAGCGGTCGTCTCGTGACGTCACCAAGGGGCGGTCGGGTCTGGCGGCGTTGCACGGCGTCTGGTAGTGTCTGGTAGAACTCGGAGCGGCCGGGATTCTCTCGATCTCAGGAGCGTAGTAATCAACCATGCGTCTCTCTGATTCTCATGATAATTGTCGAACACAACTTCGGAAAGTCTAGAACTCCTTCAGAGAAACATTCGCCTCTCTCCGCGACTGATTCCCGCTTCAGAGAAGTCTCTCTGCCCACACTACTCAGCCCTTTATGATAGCTCACGCAGAAATTTTATAAGTCCTTCAGAGGCACATACGCCTCTGACCGACGAATAGCTCCCCCCCAGAGAAGTTTCTCTCCCAACTGCCCTCAGCCTAATAAAAATTCACGCAGAAATTTTATAAGTCTTTCAGAGACACACTGGTCTCTCCCCAACGAATAGCTCCCCCCCAGAGAAGTTTCTCTCCCGACTGCTAAGCCCCTTCTGAAATTTTGTAAATCGGAAACGTAGCTAGTAAACTTTTACCCCCACCCATTTTCTCGTGTGCTCCAGCTCCTTATAATAGGTCGCGTCGCTATTGGCCAAAGGTAATTGCGCAGTACACTATTTTCAACCAATAGTGACGGGAGGAGCGAAGGAAGTTTCCGCTCTCTGTGCCATCTGTGAGTGTACAGTGTTATTCTTATTCCTTCTAGAACATCGGCCATGCCTGCGCAAGGGGCGCGTTGTCCGGTGAAAGAATTATCGTTCTAGAAATTTCGCAGATGTTCTTGCGTCCGCGCCTCTCAGTTAATCTTTTGACACCAGCTCTCATAACAACTTCGTAATGGGCCGGGAGCGCAAGTGGCTGTCACGATAAGCGGGGTTGCGCGCGTGTCGCCATCTGTTTATTCTCCCAGTAGAACTCGGAGCGGTCGAGTTTATTTTATTTAATTTGTATGAGGAAATCGGTATCGCTACAGTATGTAGTTCCTATTGAAATGTTATAAAAAGTTTGTTTCAGCCATATATCAATATAACTTCAAATCTGAGACCCAGAAAACAAAATTGTCATAATTTTAAACAATTATATACAATAGAAAATGGCAAAAAAATAAGGATTTTTTGAATCGAGAACAAGTTTTAGACTAGGTTATGCACGCACAAAAATGTTTTTTATACCGCTTTCCTGTTGTTTCTCATTCCGATATTATTTTATGGACACAAACCTCTAAACAATAAGCCTGTAATAGTCTGTGCTAATATTCAGAACAAGTTAACAGTGTAAACCCATGACTCCAACACCTCAGTATTAGCAATTCCACAAAATGAAGAGATGTTCGTTCTCTTCGTCAATATTCGTCTTTGGAGAACAAATCGCATCACGGAAAAAAAATGTATCTTCAATATTGCATAACGAAGACGCCGAGAACAATTTTGAACTTAATTTTGATGCAATTTTAGCAAAATGCTGACAGCTCAACCAAAAAAAAACCTGCGCAATTTTTGAGCGTCCTGCGCTCCCTCCAACGAAAAAACACAACCATAAATTTGAAGTAGTTTTTGAGAAAATTTAGAAATTGTGAAGCCGTCATTTAAAGAATCCTCTGAAAATCGAAACATCTATTTCAAAATTGTAGGGCAAAACCAGAGGGTTTGGCCTCATTGATTGTAAATTTAAATTTTGTGAAAAATCATATGAACGGTTTCGACGCTTGCGTTGATCACGTACTGACAGTCTGACGAACTAACTGATTGACTGACAGGTCGACAGACTGAAACCTCTACTGACGAACCGACGAACAGACGGAGTTACAAACACCCAAACTGTTAAACTGACAGACTGACGGACTTTGGCCGGCCGTAAACCAATTTTTCGGTTCCGAAGAATTGAGGATAATGTCTTCACAACTTGCGAAAGGACGTAACTTACTATACGAGTATATAGGAAGACGATTTCTCCACTTTTCGATGTCAGATGCCCCAAAGTCCAGTTTTTTCTCACGAAAAATCGTTACATTCCCATTGCAGCATTACATTGCTTTCTCTTCACTTCGTAAGTATGTCGTAGGCAAGGAATTAAAAGCTGTTAATTATATTGCACTTGGGCGATTTTTTGTCATATAATCCCGTCTTATGGATCCTTGGTATCAAAAAAAGGAATAATTGTTTTCGATATGTAGTAAATTACTTCCTCTAATATATTCTCCAATCGGAATACTCGTTTTGTGGATTCTTGATACAAACATCAGTCCGTCTGTCCGTCCGCTAGCGCCTACTCAATTTAGAATCCACATTTTGCAGCATTACATTACTTTGTCTTTACTACGTTAGTAGGTTGTGGGGAAACAATAGAAGGCTTTGGCAAACTGTTTGTCGATCCCTCGGTCTGTGGTGAACTCTAGCGCCTAATCAGTTCCAACGATTATCTATAAAATTGATATCCCGCCATCGATCTGTCAGAACGAAGACCTTGCCAGTTTGACGGGACACTTCGCTTTGGGGGTGCTCTACATGAAGCTTAAAACAATGGTTTAGGTTTTATTTTCATTGAAATTTCTGGATTTTCGAAAATTGCAAAAGTAAAGAACTTTTTCGGCGTCTTCCTACAACTACTATATTGAAGACAATTTTAAGCAATTATTTTCTAAAAAACGGCACTAATTTTTTTCTTTAAACTTTATCCTCAGATATAGGAGGTTAGTAATATCGTAGGTGCCATTTTTGTCACATTTTTGACAATTGCGTAGAATTTAACATGACCAAAGTACACTACAGACGATAGAGATTTCTTCCTTAATTAAATATTCTATAAACTATGTATTTTAATAAAAACATGCGCAGTCTTTATTTGAAAAAAACGAACAGTTTTACGTAATTTCTGTATGAAATTAATGCAATTTATATATTTTTTTCAAAAACTGCTCCTAATATTTTCGTTAGCTTTTGACTTTAATAGAACAACGTTTCGATATTTTCAAAAATTGCAATCAAAATATTTCACGTTGCAAATCTACAACATTAATGATAAAGATGATGATATCTCTTCTATATAACTAGACGAACCTCTTGAAATAATGTAGTAAAATATACAAAATTTGAAGATTGAAAATGCAAATGTTCAATGTTTAATACATCGGGAAGGTTGAGTTAAGCTTGAGGATGGTGGTGTACGGGTATTGTGAATGGCGTGCAAACTGTAAGTATATCTAATTGAATCTCAGACCATTGTTAATTAGAAAATCTTTACTTTTTCATGAAGTATTTTAATGTTGCATAATGGTTACGAATAATGGCAGAAAATATGTAGTATGTATAATAATCACTAGCTTATATGGTGAAGGCACCCGTAGATACAACATTGAACGATAGAGAAAGCTGTGGTTCACTCGTCTGAAGTGCGATACTTCGAACATGACCAACGGGAAAAGCAATAGACCAATGAAGTTAAACATGTGACGAGATTGCAGTGACACGCTAATTATAATACGAGAGTTGAAGGTAGGAGAAGAGACTAGCATTGATTGAAGGAGATGCGAAGATAAATGTTGGCTGACAGAGAGATACGTTTACCACTACTTCATTTAATTTCTTCACGTCTTAGTGACTTCAGCACTTAAATCTTCATTTAAACACTTGTTTTTACTTGACAAACCACGTGACATTCGCGAGAAGGCCTGTGATGTTCCGCTCGTCCCAGCATTCGCCTGCATCACCAAGGGAAACCACGAAAACCCCGGTCTGGATGACCGGCAGGGGACTGAAACCGGGGCTCTCGAATGCGAAGTCAGCACGCTACGTCCTGAGCCACTTCGCCCTCTTAGTTATTGTTATAGACCACTAGAAGTAGAAAGTGGCATTATCAGCGGCACCGCAGTCTGCGAGGGGTATCTCGTCCAGGCCAGCGACCGAGGGAGGAGTCTGCGACTGGAAAAGGGTCGGCCAGCGCAATTCAAAGTAACGTGCACCATTCGCTGCCTTAACAACGGGGCGTAGTTAGGAGGAAGCAGCCCTGCCTCTTTCACCATGCTTCAAAACTTAACGACCAGGCGATGACATGAGCCGGAAAATGGTCGAGTTCGTGATTTCAACATGGCGAGATGATATTAACTGTCAGTTCAAGTCGTAGTGAAATTTGCAAACAAAAACTTCTTCTGTAATTAGTAGTAGTAGATATAATAACAGTAGTTTAATGTATTTTGCACTAAGCGACATATCGGACCTTATCATTCTTGTATCAAAATTCCTAATTATTAGAAAAAAAACATAGGATGTGTAAAATGTCGTCTTGATTTTTAATAGAAGTTCCTGATTACCAATAACCTCCCAGGTGGTGTGGTGTTAGCATACTTCCAACCTCTCTGAGAATAAAGAAATTCTTGTAAGTCTCATTCCTACCGCATGCTAAGAGTCCCTGTACACGAGCGTTGTGTTGACGTGCGATCGTTGTAACGCGCGTTGAAGAACAACACTGCATCTTACGAGAAACGGCACACAAGCGCTTTGGCAGTTCTGCATAAGATACAGTGTTAATCTACGACGCGCGTTACATACCGCGCGTCAAAGTAAAGCTCGTGTGACGCAAGCTTGAAAGGACGGAATGAGAGATGTTCTGCGGTTATCGGAAAAATCGCTGCATCCCATGTCTACGTAATATATTAGGTGTATGTCCATTTAACAACGTACGCGTTGTTACCAGGTCACTGATATTACCATGATATATAAAAAGCAATTCGTATCGCTGCATTTTACACGCAGCCTAAAATGAAACATCGCTAATCTAACATCAAATTCGTGCCACGGAAACCATGATAAAAGATAAGATAAATTTATTTAAACTGCAAATGGGCATAACCCGGTGGCAACTAATTAACATAAATAAGATAATATAGCTAACATGCAAATTATATAATAATAATGGTACAATAATAATCATAGACACAATAAAAACAACTTATGAAATAATAATAATAATAATAATAATAATAATAATAATAATAATAATAATAATAATAATAATAACATTAATAATTAAAATAATAATTATATAGAAAATGTCTAATTCATAAAACATTAAATTACCTTAAGAAAAAGAAACTTCTATAATCTAACTTCGCACTGAATGTTTGTTCAATTAAGACCACACTGCACTGCACTTCACTTCACTTCAGTATGACCCTTTAATCACTGCCTTCATTATTTCTCTGTTCTACACTGCACGACACCTCACTTCACAATATATCACCTACTATTCTCAGGTAAGTTCCTCATTTACTTAGTTATACCATAAATTAATTTCTTGAACTGTTGAATGCTTCGAGGAAAGGGTTGAAAGGTTTTTGCAGGCAATCTATACCGTTCCGTTATCGTTTTTTTTAATTTATTTCTACCTGCTCGGCATTTCTGCCTTTCAGGGGTGTTCATTGTACAATATTCTACACATTAACTTTTAGGGATGGACATCCGCATGCGTTACCTCCTCTCTCAGGGGTCTGATGAAACGTTGTTCTTTGAGAAGAAACTGTGGATAACAGTTTTTGGAGTTATATGTGATAATTTTGAGGAGAGGGTGTCAGTGGGTGGAATTTTTGGAAAGTGGAAGATGGGTAGGTGATTTAAGGTGGACAAAGGGAGTCTTTAGGGAATCGTGATCTTATTCTTTTTGATGAACCATACGTTTTACCTAGCTTGAATATTGTTGTACTGCGCGATTGGGGAAGGGATGAGAAGAATTTATGAGTCATAAGATTTATATATTCGTTAATGGATGATATATTTAGTTCATTTTGGATTTGTATGTTGCTTATGAACCAAGGAGCTTTAATGATCTTTCTGAGAAATTTATTTTGTATTATTTCTATTTTGTTTAGGTTTGTTTTTGCGGCGTTATTCCAGATCGGGCAGGCATATGTGAGCGTTGGTCTTATTATTGTTTTATAGATGATTAAGCCGCAGTCAGTGCTAAGTCCGGAATTTCTATTTATTATTGGATATAGTTTGGATATTTTTGCATAAGTTTTATCCGCTATAGATTTGATATGTTGTTTCCAGTTTAGTTTGGTGTCAAGTAGTACTCCTAAGTATTTTGCTGGTGTATTTCCACTCATCCATTCTATATTTGTGTTTTGTAGGCTGAGGACGGGTGGTTGAGGAAGTTTGCGGAGTGTGCATATTTTTGCTTGAGTTTTAGATGCGTTAATCTTTATTTTCCAGTTTGAAGCCCATTTAATGTAGTTATTTAGGTCAAACTGTATATTGTCGAAGGCGCAGCTAATGTCTGAATGAGAGGTAAAAAGTGCTGTGTCATCTGCGTAAAGGGCAATTTCTGTATAGTCTGACTGTGGTAAATCCGACATGTAAACAGTAAAGAGAAGTGGAGAGAGGCAAGAACCTTGAGGGACTCCTGCATTAATTTCAAATTTGTTTGAGAGACTTGAGTTAATACGGACGGAAAAATATCTATCTTTTAGAAAACTTCTGATTAGATGGAGTAGATATTTGGGAGTTCCTAGTTGGCGCAGTTTGTATAAAAGACCTTCATGCCAGAGTTTATCAAAGGCGTTCTCAATGTCTAGGAACACTGCAATTGTGTATTTTTTGCTGTGAAATGAATTTGCAATATATTCAGTTAAACGGAGCAATTGGTGGGTGGTGCTATGTTGAGATCTGAATCCGAACTGAAAGTCTGGGATAGCGCTAATTTTTGTTAGGTAAGTAGATAATCTGCTGTGAATTAATTTTTCAAATATCTTTGCGATTGAGGGTAGGAGGCTTATTGGTCTGTAGCTTGTAGGAAAGCGAGGATCTTTGCCTGGTTTACAGAAGGGTAAGATTATAGATAATTTCCAATCTTTTGGAAAGTAGCCCAGTCTTAGACAGGAATTAAATAAGGCGGTTAAAATAGTTATAGCTCTTTTGGGTAATTCTTTAAGAGCTCTGTTGTTAATATGGTCGTGACCTGCTGATTTTCGGGTTTTCAATTGCTTAATAATTTTAGATATTTCGGATGGGGATATAAATTTTATTTTATCTGGGACATTATAGTCTGGTAACAGGACGTTTTTTGTAATATAATTAGTAAAGGAAGAATTTGTATTTGGGTTTGGAGTAAAACTATTTTGCAGATATTTACCTAACATATTGGCTTTCATATGATCCGTATAAGCTACATTTGAGTTGTGTTTCAGGATAGGAATGTCAGTAGTTTCTTTACATAGTCTTTTTATGGTTGACCAGAGTGGTCTACTATTAGGGTGTATTTGAGCTATGGATCTTTGAAAATTGTTTATTCGAATTTGATTTAATTTGTTTTTGATTGTTCTCCCTAATTTGTTGATTTTTGCTTTAAGGTCATGTCTGCGGTTGATTTGCCAGAGCCGTCGAAGGTTACGTTTACTTTTAATTAGGTTTAGAATATTCCTTGGAATCGGATTTCTATTGTTAGTGAAAGGTCTTGCGAAAGGAGTTGTTGATTGTAGCAATGCAACGTAGATTTTCTGTGTGATATTAGTTACCTGGTTGTCTATTTCATTTGTTGTTTGTATCTGTTCCGGGTAGTGAAGGTTTACTTCTAATAAGTCTCTAAATTTATTCCAGTTGACGTGCCCTTTCGTGCCCAAAACTGTGAAGGGATTATTAGACTGCAAGAGGTTTGAAGATTTTAGTTCAATGATGACTGGGCAATGATCTGAATCTAATTCAGGAAGTACGGTTTGAGATGTAGGTAAGTAATCAAAACACCCCCTGCTGCAACATTTGAAATTCTGTCACTTCTATATATTTTATAACCGGAAATTTTGAATTTTTCATTTAGAACCAAGTGGGTTTCGGTTATGCATGCAATATCGATTTTGTGTTCGTGAAGAAAAATTTCTATTTGTGATTGTTGTCTTTTAATTCCGTTTGCATTCCAATTCAATAAAGTGATTTTATTTGCCATTATGGAAATTTATTAGCACTGACTGTACAATATTTTGAATTTGCGGGATTATAGCTGAGATTACTTGTGATACTATTGTGGTTATTAGTTGGGATACATCAGTTGGCATTTGGGTTTGCAAAGATTGAACCGGTGACCACGGGGTATTGGTTTTGGGAAGGGGAGGAAATCCGCGAGGGCTAAATGTTGGAGGGCTACGAGAGGGATTGTTGCGCGGCGGCGGTTGTTGCTCTGACCCTGACCTGCGTTCATTTAGGTTTGAACGTGCTTGCTGAATTTCTTTGAAAATGCGACAGCCTTTGTAATTGGCCGTGTGCTCCTCGCCACAGTTAACGCAATTCGGTTTGTCACTTTTTGGTTTTGTGCATTGAGAATAGTGGTGTGACTCTTTACATCTAACGCACCTCGGAGTGAGTCGGCAGTTTCTTGCGAGTGTCCATAACTTTGACAACGTTACATTGTATTGTGTAGTTTCGATTTGTTCTAGGTTGAACTTGTATGACGCAATGCATCAGGCGGTTTAAAGTTAATATTGACTTCCCGTCTCTATTGTCTTTTATTTCTAGAGCACAAATTTCGATTGGATTTTTATTTTTGTCATATAATCTAGTCACTTTGGTAACAGGGTATTTGAGTTCAAGTTCTTTTAAAATGTCAGCTTCCGAGTAACATGTGGGGATGCCCTTCAACACAGCATTAAAGGTTTTAATAGAAGGGTCGAGGAAAGAATAGAATTGTCTGTTCTTCTCAACACAGTGATGTCTAAAATTACGGTAATCTTCTATTGTAGTGAGCATGATTTTTAGTTGATCACCGGCTGTTTTGGTTGTGAAATCACATTTGACGACTGATTTAATGTCGGAAATCATTTGGTTGTAGTCAAGTACGTTGTGCATAATTATGGGCGGAATTTTTAATGTTTGTTCTGGAGTACTTAGATCACTGTCTTTAAGATTTTGAAGCATTTCGAAACGCGATGAAGTTTGTACATTGTATAGTGCCATAGAGTTTTCATCATCATTTCTCTTTCGTTTACTTACGTTTGAAAGCGTTTCTTTGGAAGTTGTTGCGTGCATCTCCTCGCTTTGGTGTTCTTGAGACAGGGTAGTTTGGGGCGGTTGCTGCTGCATTAACGGTTGCCCTTGCTGCGCTGTGGGTTGATTCTGTTGAAGTAGCAGTAGTTGCTGCTGAAGGAGTTGCAGATGTTGCTGCTGTTGTAAAAGTTGAAATTGTGCTGTTGGGAGAATGCACTGATCGCCGTTGCTTGCATATTAGGTATCCATAGCGTTCACAAACACTTTTGATGTGCCGTGTAGCCCCGACTCGGGGCTACCTTGTACGTTCATTTCGCCACTCACGGTCACGGGTTGGTTTTCACTCACTTGTGGTAAATATTTTTAATACTATTTGCGAAATTAAACTGTTTTTGATGTAACAATGTATAATATTTAAAATAGACACGTAGATTGCTCTGCAAGCGAAACTAGTTTGACACTCAATCTAAACACACTACGCAGTGAGAGAGCTGTGGCGTACGATGTTCACGGCACGGCTGCTCGGTGCGAACTGAATCCGTTATCGTTCGATTTGTGAAAGAAAACTTTCCTACATCCGTCCTCTGCAGTCATAAATTTATTTTGTGCCTGTGATCCCCCCTACTGATGTATGTAGGAATACTTAGCCGCCGATTAATTTCTTTCTAAGCTTGATTACCACTATAATCTTTCTACGAAGCGCAGTCTTGCTACTGATCGCCTGATCCATATGGTAACAGCACAAATCGGGGGCTATGAAAACTGGTGAGTTCAATTCTTTACCCAATACTGATTATGTGATCGGCACCGCGGCGACGCCAGTCTGTCATCGACGCATCGCGTTTTCGGAGAAATCGCGTTGTTCGCGCGCAGACGGTGTTTTTTTTAAGTATATCTTTATTAGTGAACGAATGTACATAGTTCAGTATTATGTATACTACATCATATGTATTTTTATGACTTATATTTAACTTAAATGCTAATCTTACAACTAAATAAAAATACACATGAATAGGAAACTCACAGAGCACCTATGTGATTAATTGAGTTCTGAAAATATGCTGAGGAATGAATCTAATGGATATCTATTTTTTATTCTTGTTGGGAGCCGGTAGGTGGTGACTAGGTCGTAATGGGTGGCTTGGGTTATTGTGTTTATTTTGGAGAAGAAATTGTTAGATAGGAGCGCGATATGGTTAAGTATAGGGGGAAAATAAATTCTTTATGCAGTTGAATGTTTGAGATGAACCAGGGTGCATGAGTGGCAAATCTGAGGAAATTATTTTGGATGATCTGTAATTTATTTATATTAGTTTTAGAAGCATTGATCCAGATAGGGCATGCATAAAGCATTAGGGGTCTAATTATTGATTTATAGATGGTGATGGCATTGTTGTCGCCGTGGTGTGGTGCCGACTGCCACATCGCAGTCGGTGTGGCAGCCGAGAGGTGTTTTTCGAAGAGGCATGTCTTTGTCTTCGCATCTCATTTTTTGCGAGCTTGGCGCCTTGCTTCATCGCTTGCGTCGAGGGACGCCACCGAAGGGCTCTTACAGTACCGTCTTTCAAAGAATTTACTATCCACTTTTTGAATGCTAAAAAAATCGTTTTTTATTTCTTCCTTTCCAACGATTCAAAAGTAAACTTGGGCGGAAACCGTCTTCTTTTCATCAACACGCTTTCCCTTTTCTCTGAGAATGATGCCAATCTTATTTGAAAACAATGAGAGGAGCGGAACGAATATCTCTTCATTTTGTGGAATTGCTAATAGTGAGGTGTTGGAGTCATGGGTTTACACTGTTAACTTGTTCTGAATATTCGCACAGACTATTACAGACTTATTGTGTAGAGGTTTGTGTCCATGAAATAATATCGGAATGAGGTATTAATACTAATATGTGAGCGACGCGTTATGTAGCGGTGAGCTCGTAAATTTTTTCACATTGTCGTGAACATATCATTCATGGGAGCTTTTCTCTAGATTCTTCCGTGTCTCCTGCTTTGTAAACTTTCCGTCAGGCTGTACTGGGTCAGATCGATCAACGCGCCAGGTTGCCCTAGTTATCGGAAACGGAGACTGTTGCAGCAGACGAGTATTGTGACATGTACTTGATATTGGGGGAACGTCAGGCAATGTCAGTGTTCCTAGGCGTGTGGGAAATCCCACTCTCCGGCAGCTGAAGTGCCACGTGTTTCGGCGCCTCGATGCACGGCCGGGTGCTACACTTCTCCACGAAGAAGTGGCGACGTCGGAAGGCACTGGTCCTACCGGAGTGGTAGTGTTACAATCAGCGAAGGACGAGCCCATGTGCAGTACGCCGGTCCACGCGCAGGACCTCCTCCAACGGGCCACGCGGCTGTGGCAGTCTGACTACCGAGACTTTGGGCCGCGTGCCACGAACATGGCGACGCGTGCCTTGTTACGGTTTAATAAACGCGGGAAGGATTTTGAGCATTTTCCCTAAAATTTGTAGTTGGAGCAGCAATAAAAACGTTGGTGGTATACCCTGAGTCGTGTTATTTCACGGCCTTCAAACTTCCTTTGCTGTGCGATTCTCCCCACTCGCCACTCCCCCGCAAAGTTCGGGCTCGGGACCAACCGTCAGAGTGCCGCGGTGTAGTCCCGTAAGTGTAGTGTATGTTTTTCGTCGGGAGGTGGAGGTGGTCTTCTCTCACTGAATGGCCTACCGTCGGCTAACGGGGTTTTCCCCAATCAAGTATCTCCCACCAGAATGGCACCGCCCCTGCCGACGCAAACTCGAAGCCCCCGACTGGTCTCCCGGCTTGTGTGGTAGTGTAGTGCATGTAAGTATACGTGTGTACGTAAGGGGTGAGGATAGGCCAAGGAAGGAGCGCGGCGAGTGCATTCATTCAGTGTACTATGTGTACGCTTGCAAGATCCTATTTTAAAACATATCGTTCCATTCTTATAGACTTCTACTAGAATATCATTTTGTATTTGAAATTATCATACAAAATAAAATTATTTCATTAGCATTATCGTATACGTTACACGCAAAAATTATGCTACAAAACGGTAATAATTATGGGGTGGCAAACAGTTGCTAATCATATTTTCCCTCCGAGTGATACGATTGATGGATTCACTGATTAATGATTTCCGGCGCGTAAACAGCTAGGTTTATTAGTACCGTACGTACAGTACTCGTTTATATCGATGTATATGGCAGTGATGTTCCCCCGCTGGCTGGCGAGATCTGGTGAAGACCTACGTCGGCTTTCGGAGATTTTCCCCAAGCAGGTATCTCCTTCCAACGGAGCACCGCGACAACTGGGACAAGTTCTATCCCTCCGACCGGTCTCCCGACCAGTGTGGTAGTGCAGTGCGCGAAATGTGTTTGTAAGTAACGAGTGAGGATGGGACAAGCAAGATGAAGATAAGATTGCGCACAGTCCGTGGCCATTTTTGAAGGGTACTGCTCCGGCATTCACCTGGTGTTGATCGGAGAAACCACGGAAGAGAGAACTACCTATCAGAGCAGTCGGCCGCTAGAATTCTCTTTCAGACAGCAATTGAATTCTACCCAGTGCGACCAAGCTAGTGCGGAAATTCCTGCAACCTTTGGGACTCGAACCTAGGACCTCTCTGTCAGAGGCACTGCATTAACATCAGTTGATGCCCTGAGGCACTTCTCCCCGTGGTAATTCGTGAGGCGCAAGCCAATTTCCAATTGTGTATTACTCGGAATCCAGCGTGTCGAAATGTGTAATATTTCCGTACGCGGGTATAGTACAGCCTCTTAACTGTGTAGACAAATATGTTACAAGATGAAGCTGCTGTTAACCAATTGATTGATTTTATACATAATAGCGTGAGTATTTATAAATAATCACGCTATACACTAATCACAAATAATTTTCAGTCTGAGAGAACTTATAAAATTGATTGATCCATATTTTATATTATAATCGAAAATAATAAATTAATTATATTTATTAAAAATATACAATAGATGTATGATTTCTCCAAAAGTGTCACAACAAAAGATAAACGCCAGCCTGGATATATGAGGTCGCTAGAGCTAAAGACACGTAACTGCATCGTACCTGAAGAGTCCCGGTTTGGAATCCATTACCCCCAATGTTACTTAAAATAGCCGTTATATGACCTCAGTAATTGAAAGGTTACCTTAAATAAGTTCGATAATGTGAACATTTTTTATTATATTAATTTATTATAAGTGTTTAAAATAGATTACTGTTGTATAATTGTTTTTAAAATTCAGTACAGACGTTTCACACACGATCATGAGCTCACAAGTGAAAACAGAATACGTCTGCCAGCATAGAAACAATAATAAATGTGTTTGTTTTCTTTTGTACAGTTTCTCTGATACATTGAGCAAATGCTGATATTTTTTATTTTTTTTATTTTCAATTCTGATAATTTACAATCTGTTCACTTGGAACAATTAGTAGATGGTATACAAGATAGAAGTTAGTATGAAGAGAATCTAAAGGGTAAGTCTAGAATATGTTCACGCTTTAGCCTATACACATGTTCACTGTTGTCCAACATGTTCACTGATTGTTGATTTGGGTGGCAGCCCAGTCTCTTCTGATGCCTCTTGCTTCTCTCCGAAATAGTCTCTGTCATTGCTGAGATGTTCAAATCTTTGTACAAATTATTGTTGGTGACGAACCACGGAGCGTTGCATATATATATATATATATATATATATATATATATATATATATATATATATATATATCAGTGTTTTTGTTTCGAATTTTCTCAGGATCTCCAGGTTAGATTTGCTGGCAGTTCTTCAGAGTTCGATGCCGTAATTCCATGTTGGCTGATTATTGTCTTCTACACTAAAATTTTGTTGTATAAGGGGAGCTTAGAACTTTGGTTAAGTAGCCATGATAATTTGCTTAATTTCAGTTGTGATTCTTTCCTCTTTTTCAAGATGTGAGGTTTCCAGGTTAAGTGACTGTCTAGATGTAAACCAAGATACCTCACAACAGTTGTTACTGAGAGTTCTGACGAGTTTAATTTCACTTTGGGACACTGTTCGTTCTGAACTGAGAAGGTAATATGTTGTGATTTTGCTGTGTTTATATTTACTCTCCATTGATTCGTCCATTCTTCTATTTTGTCCAGATGCGCTTGCAGGTGTTGTGATCAGAGATGGATTTACGCATAGGCACAGTAGGCACGTGCCTACGGCGGCAAATTTTCAAGGGCGGCAAATTTCCAAAGGCACAAAATTTTCTTGATATTTTCTAAAACAAATTTAGGTTCTCTAAAATCTATAACAGCATAAATCATATTTGTATTTTAAAAATGATTTAAACGAGACTAAAGCCGTCCCCTCAACGTTTGATTTATAAATTAAGTTTGAATTTCAAATGGGGACATTTTCACTGTTACAGAATACATGAAAAGAATTCGCCAACGACTTCTGATTGGTTGATTGATCAGAAAGAATTACATTCTTAGAGTAAGGAGTTTGAAGTAGCCAATCAGAAATCGCTGACGGATTTCGCCATGCATTCATATTGCGGTATATAGAAAGTAGCGACATCTATTACTTCTTGAGTTAGTTCTAGAAGACAGATCTGGAAATAACCCTTTTCTTTCTTTTGTTACTATTGTTGTGTATCGTTTATTGTAAGAGCCTGCTGAGTAAAAATGATATTTTGAAGTTTTAAAATGAGTGATTATCGAAAAAGGTTAATCAGAATTCAATATGCAAGAATCCGAAAAGAAAAGGAAGAGAAATGTCAAAATGAAATTGATAAGACAAAAATTAATGAATTCTTTAAACCTATATGAGAAACTGATCACTGCTGCAGTTCATTCGACAATTCTATTACTAAGTTAGTATAAACATATAGATTAGATAACATATTTAGTTTTCAGCTTGTATATTTTTTCCATGTACTAATAAGTCGTGATAAATAAATGTTAACATTAATATATTTTTAATGCAGAGTTGTGTTATTAAACAATGAGCAAAATGTAATGTTACTTTTAAAGTTAAAACGTTCAAATTAATGAGGAATTGTTACTGAAACGTTACAATTTAAAATGTAACATCGATTTTAAACAGGGGGTGGCAAATTTGATGTGCCTACAGGCGGCAAAAATATTAATCCGCCCCTGGTTGTGATGCTCGAGTTGAGTCCTCGTCGGCAGCTAAAATAGCTGTGTCTGAGTAAAAATGCTGAGATGGCCTCTCGTTTTGCTTATGAACGTACATGTAGCTTCACTATGCGCACGTTTTGTTGAAATCTCCTTTTGCTTGTAGTGGTAGGAATAGAGGTAAGGACGAGCTACTATTTTGTTAGCATTGCAGAAAATAAAATCTGCAGTACATTTACCGTTGTAAATAAGTTTTCTATAACTGGGGAACGAAAATGTCTAGTTTTTCAAGTGTTGCTCATCTCGTGTTCTTTTTAAATTTTATTTTTATTTATTTATCGGGAAGGGATTCTGGAACTCATGAAAACGTGCACAAATTATCTTTTCCCCCATACGTCACATACAGTATTTACTGTTTTTTTATTACATAAATCTAAATCTAAATGTACATCATGAGTTCGTCATGGAAATTGGCGCCAACGAATAACTGCAACACTTTGACCCATTTTTTGATACTTCTGGAAGTACTTGAGTTATCGTGTGTCTTGAAGGTATTGATGACCAAGAGTATCTGTTCAAGCTGACTGATTTGCTGGCAATGCGGCAACTTCCAACAAGACAATGTTACACTGCCAGGATTTTGTATGTCGTATACTGGTTATTGTATCTGTAATGCAAAGGTCTTTTTTATTATCAATGAGAACTGTTCTTGACTTTTTTTCCTCGGGGATTTTTCCCAGTTTACTGCCTGTTACTCTTTACGTGCCAATGGGACGCATATTCGACCGTACAATGGACACCATTCTTGCGGGCTCCTCTGATCTGGGGCCAATAGAACGCCAGGCCATTCTTCGACTTTTAATAGGCAGAATTATGTGGATGGTAGAGGATGGAGCTTAAAAACAAACTTTGGGGAACAAATGCTCAATTGGCATAGTATATAGAAGTTGGGTAAAAATGTCCTTTAATTTGAGTAATTGATTTTTGCACTTTGAGATCAGTGTTTAAGATACGAATTAGATCAAATGGAGCGCAATATCATATCTTCATTATGAAAGTAATTTTGTAGACTAAATTTTATGTTTGACGAAGAAAAATTGTCCGTCAGATAATTTTCGAAATATTAAAAATATACCTGTTGATATTTTATTTTTCTTTAAAGATGAAGTTACGTATTTAAATGTACTTTTCTTTCTAGTACTTATTGAGAAGAACACGGTTCTCTCATCTTCATTTTGATGCATGTATAATAAATATTTTGTAATGGAAACGTTTCAAGGGTGTTCATATTGTAGTGATGAAAATGACTAACCAAAAATGAATAAAAGAATCTGTAGTTCAATCTTCATAGACTACTTGTGGTACGCTAGAGTAGCAAATTCGCAATTATGTAAGGATATTACTCGAGATGATCTTTTATAATGAATCATCATTAATAAAATATCAATTTCTATTTATTTTACGAAACATGTCATATGAAAAAATGAGTAGGGACATAGTGGCTCCTACGTATTGCAGCTTCTGAATAAGCCGTGGGATCCAATATGCAGTATCTTGTGGGATTTAAGTTTCTCGTCGTTTCTGGGGATCAGCTACGTAAATATTTTTCTTTATTTACAACATAAGCCGCGAGAAAAAGATTTTGAAGGGAGTGCAAGGAAAAGATAGGCTACTTGCCGTTGTTGGAAAGCCCTTCTATATCCAGATGCGAAGTTCTTAGAGGAGGGAATTGATTTTTTCCGCAAAACGTCTCACAAATCCCCGACTATAGTGTGATTGTTCTGCATTCATATTTCAGTCAATGTAAAAAGTAATATATCAATCGAATTGTTCGTGTGTGTGGTGTTTTCAAATGCTAAATAGTCTGGCAACTAAACAGTTAGGCTAGTTTATCTTACTTTATTCGAAAACAACAACAAAAATGACATGCACGTAATAGTTAATTACTGAACTAATGTTAATAAACGCTGTATCATTGTATGTATAATCTGTTATTTAACATGTAGTGCTGCTCAAGCACTGCTTACCTATATCCTCTGAATGACCACCAGATACAGCTCAATTACCCGCCTTCAACAATACTTTTTAAGAAGTGGTATGTGAAACTGGAACTGGGACTGTTATCATTAGAAAACTTGTGAATAGTAATTAAATATGGTAAATTAAAGGTATGGTCTGATATCAAAAATTTATTTTGCTAATGATTGTTTCGATCTAATGGCATCTACATCACCAGCGATCTAATAAATTGTGAATAATAATTTATTGAATACCGTGGTTATTATGCCATATTTTAAACATATTGTACACATTTCTTACATTATTGTTCCGAAAGAGGTAAGTAAAAGGCACTTATGAAACCAAAAAAAGGAAAAACTAATAAATGAAAAATAAAATTGAAAAACCGAAATATTGGGAAATTGAAAAATATTATTTCTGTATCATTAATATTATTGAAATAGAGAAAATAGAAAACTATTAATATTTAATTTAAAACTACTAGCAGCTGCACATGTTGCAGTTGCAGGTGACAGTTGCAGGTGTTCACTTCTTCATCGCAATCTTGTAATTTACTATCCCAATTGTCGCATTCTATATGAGGTAAAAAGTAACAAGAAAAACGCCCTTGGGAACGTCGTTTATAAAAGTCTCCTAACTTGTGTTATAATACATACCTACAGGTTAGTACCAAACCTATGTATAACGTAACATTAACCCTCTCCCACATACCAAGCTACAAACGCGAGAATTTCGAGCAACGCCTGTTGACAAGTGACCGGCGAAGGTCACGCCACGCCACGAGTCCACACTGCCCCGTGCGACCCGCACTCCTGTTTCGCGTCAGTTGGAGGATGGCCACTTCGCCCCGCCCCGCCGGCTGACGTGTTTATTGTCGCCTGACAAGGAGCGTAACTCACTTCCCGCGCGCAGAACCGGAGAGCGGCGGCGAAAGTGAGATTTATCAAGCTCCCCGGCGAAGGGCGCTGTTCGACGCGCCGGTGAAACCCCTCCGTACTTCCTCGCCCGCTCATTGGACTGCCCGCCTTTTCCCTCGCCCGCCTACACGCTCACCCACTCACTCGCTCACCCGCCCACTCGCTCACCCGCCCACTCGCTCACCCGCCCACTCGCTCACCCGCCCACTCGCTCACCCACCCACCCACTCGCCTACCCACCCACTCACTCACCCACCCACTCACTGACTCACCCACCCACCCACTCGCTCACCCACCCACTCTCTGAGCCACCCACTCGCTCAGCTACCCACTCGCTCACCCACCCACACGCACAGCAACTCGCTCACCTACCCACTCGCTAACCCAGGAACTCGCTCACCCACCCACTCGCTCACCCACCCATCCACTCGCTCAACCACCCACTCGCCCATTAACCTACACGCTCGTTCGTCCAGTAGCTCGACCGTCCTACTTCCTCTTTCGCCCAGCCGCTCGTTCGTCCGCCCAGCCGCTCGCCAACCCAATCTCTCCTTCACCCACTCGCTCGTCTGCCCTCTCGCTTGCTCGCCTACTCACTTGTCTGCCTCGTCGCTCCCCCGCCTACTCACTCGCTCGTCAACTCAATCGCTCGCCAACCCACTCGCTCGTTGGATCAGTCGCTAGGCCGCCCATTCGCTCGTCCGCTTGTTCGATCGCCCGCCCAACTACCTACTCACTCTCCTATTCACACATTCGTCCAGTCTCTCCCCCGCCTACTCATCCGACCGCCCAATCGCTCGTCTGCCCGCTCGCTCGCTTACTCACTCGTTCTTCCAGTCGTTCGACCAGTCGTTCGCCCACACACTCGCCCGTCCACCCCATCGCTCGTTAGCTCACTTGTTCTCCAGCCCTTTCGGTTGTTCGCCTACTCGATCGCCCACCCACACGCGTGTCCACCCAATCGATTGTCCGCCCTCCCACTCGCTCGTCCGCCTAATCACTCAGCCCACTCGCTCGCTCACCCGTTCGCTCGTCCGCCCAGTCACTCGCTCTCATTCGCACGCCGGCCTATTCGCTCGCCCGCCTATTCGCTCGCCCGCCCACTGACTCTCCTACCTTCTCGCTCACCCGTCCACTCGCCCGACCATTCTTTCGCCCACTCGCCCGACCGCGCACTTATTTCCCCAATCGCCGGCCTCCAGCCGCTCCACTTCGACGCGTAACCTGCATCTATCTCGTCGCTGTACTTCTCGGCAAAGCAAAACACCCCAAATTGAATACGAAACACGCCTAAAATAAACCTGACGTGAATACCAAGCATTCATCCCGCAATAAGGTCCTGGAGGCGAAACGCATTTCCCACGGCCCGGTGTGGGGTGACGCAGCGGGGGGGGTGGTTGTTGGATCGGGGGCGGGTTCGCGTGGGAGGGGAAAGGGGGGCAAGGGCGAATGGGAGGAGGGCAGCAGGGCGAGTTGCGGGCGCCATTACTCATTCTGCGGCAGCGCGTGGGAGGTGCTGCCAGCGGACGGGCGCTCTGCTTTAAAGCTTAAGGGAGATGAATCCGGCTGGCAGCTGCTGCCGCGCGTCACTGGGTTCACCGCCGCTCTTCCGTTGATTCATTTGCAATTTAACTTCCCCGCAATAGTGCAATTGTTCTGCATTCATTTGTCATATATATATAGTATTATACTGGCATATTAATTAGCACATTAGGGGGTGAAGGTAAGGGGGGATCGAAAATATAAGGGCAGAGGCGTTGGTGGGGACGATCTTCTGTGCCGCTGTTTGATTTCAGGTGCTGAGGACGCCAAGCACTGGAAGTAGACGGCGGGGCGCCCGCGCCAGAAAATAAATAGTTAAAATAAACGTCGGATAGATTAGTATGTACTCGGCTTCTGACGGCAGGTTTTTCCCCCTTCAGGGCTTTTTCCTGAGCCGTACCTTATGGTCTCTTTTCCGCGACTTTGATGCGATGGAGAGACAATTTGGGGTGAATACCAGAATTCGAAAGATTAGAACGCGAAATGATGTAGGTATTGTAATGGCTTAAAGGCCCTCGGCCTAGCCACATAGGATCAAGTTAGATAATTTGTTTGTAATAATTACCTATTATATATATATATATATATATATATATATATATATATATATAGGGAGAGAGAGAGAAATGTCATTCGAATTGTTAAATATATGATATACACAAATTCTAAGTAGTCTGGTGACGGATCGGTAAGGATGATTTATCTTACTTATTCGAGAAAAATAACAATCTATTAGAGTCAGAAGATAAGCAAATAATTGATGCAAGGGGTTAACTCTTTGTGGGTGTTTTACTTCTCAGAAAATTGTGCTGTGCTGTGGTACGTAGTTGATTAATTTTTTTTCATTCAACTACTTCAAGATGCAAAGAGATGAATCCGGCTGGCATCTGCGACCGTGCAGTCATTGGGCTCATCACCTTCCGTTCATTCATTCGTACATTACGTAAAAATTTTCAATTTAACTTCCCCGCAATAGTGTAATTGTTGTGCATTAATTTGTCAATCAATATAAATATTAATATATCACTAGAATTGTTAATAAGCATGATGTTCTCAAATTCTAGTCGTAGTCCGTCGACGGATAAGTAAAGATGGCTTATCTTGCTTTATTGAACAACAACAACAACAAACTATTGGAGTCAGAAGATAAGCAAACGGAATTGATGTAAGAAGACAAGTGATGACATGCATTTAGCGATACAATGATAATCGATCGTCTAATTTGTTTTGCGATTTCCTGTCCATGCTTATTGTTTAAGGATGTTTAACTTCCAAGAATATTATTCTGTGCTGTGATACGTAGTTATAATGATTAATTTTTTTTCATTCAATTACTTCAAGATGCAAAGAGAGGAATCCGGCTGGCATCTGCAACCGCGCGTCACTGTGCTCACACCTTCCATTGATTCATTCCCACGCTACGTAAAGATTTGCAGTTTAACTTGCTCCCTCTGAAGTAGTAGTTTGATGCTGCTTAATATAAAGGACGGTTCGAAAATTAGAATGCGCTAATGGAAAAATGATAATTATATTCTGTTATCACCTATTCAGAACACGTTTCGTAAAATATACAATTTAAATTAAACCCCACCGTCGACTAATCTGCTCGTAACACAAACTTCCCACTACTGAGACAAAGTTTTCCATCCGACTATCCCATCGCCATTTGTTTTCTGAGTGTTCTGAGTGTGTTTCATTACGAATATGACTTAATTGTCTAATATTATTTCAGTGTGCCATTTTAAGCCAACATTTTGTATAAACATGTTATTTCAATTCCATTTTATGTCCGCACATAAAAACTCAATAATCTGAATAATAAATATTTCAAATTATTAATACAAGAGAGGAGGCGTTTGTTTGCGTAACATTAAAGGAGGGACTGATTACTTGACCCATGTGTGTTATTTGTTAAATGTATTATATTTAGCAACAATTAAATGCACAATTTGATTTTATATAATAAGAATCATCCTTCCATTTATTTGAACTTCTAAACAAAAATGCACTATCTATATGACCGATATGTGAAGAAAATTGAAAAGAACTGAATTAATATTTATCGAAAAACGTATAGTTGATAATATAGTGTTTATATTATAATTTCTTCTTAGCTTTAATAGGTAAAGGGTATCAGGCAATCCAGGGTTTATTCTACCAATGACTCGCAAAATATTTGTGATTTGTGTTCATTGTTTGGAGCAATCAGCGCAACGTAAAAGAAAGACTAAATTTTAAAACTATATACAAATAAGTTGTTACATCTAAGATGCCAACAATAAAATATTCAAGACACTTCATGCAGTCTCTGAACTATTTTCAGTAGCAGAAGCAGCAAGAATTGTACATCCCTTCTTACCAATGCCATGCTGTCAGATCTGGAGACTGTAAGGTTAAGAAAAAAATAATAGCAACACAGCGTGACAATTGGCCATTATCTAGCTATTTGTCCCGTCTGCGATGTGCATACTGAATCGAGAGTAAAGATAAGGAATGTTACATGGAATAAAAAGTCTGTCACACGCCAAATGCGGAAACTAACCTGGTAAAGATATGTGAAGACACAGAAGACACCGTGCCACTTCTCTGAGTTTAATGTATGAATTTCATCCAAAATTGTGAAATACACAATAAAGACTTTTCGAATGTTTCAAATCGTCAACGAATTACAACACTCTCTTCTCACGAAGTGAGACGAGAAAGTAAAACATTAATAGATAAGGGGGCCAGAAATGTACGAATAGTTGCCATGTACCCTTTCGTTATAGGTTCAACACGCCTATGTTATGTATCGTTTTCTATTTACTGTTTCTGTACAGATAAAAGATAATCTACACATTAGGTCATCCAGTTTTCAATATCTCTCGTTCAGATAGCGTCGACACTTTAGCAATATAGGCTTGCAGATGAAGTGTCATTTCCTTACGTACGATATGTTACAATAAAACAAATTCCAAAAGAGCTCTTTGCTGCTCTCCGTCCCCTCATTCAGGTTACGGTTCCTGAAATATTTCAAGAGTTTCGTGTTTTCAAGTGTATAGAATTTTTTGCATTTTACTTCCTCGCCTTACTTTATAAGACGAGAGACTATTGTAATCGTACGCAGTAAATAGGCTATTTTTTTCAGAGAAAAACTCTTATTGCCGAACCCTGGTAACAAAAATGTGGATGATTCATATTCCTAAGTAGTAAATTGCTTCCTATAACCGGTTATATAGTCAGAATTCATGTTTTGTGGTCCCTGAAACCGAAAAATCGATAGTCTATTTGGCTTTCTACATGTCCGTTTGTCTCCGTTTGCCTGTTTGGCTGTCTGTTCGTTGGTCCCCCTGTGTTTCAGTCCTCTCTGTCCATCTGTGTGTTGTTAACGCTATACTTACACACACACTTTGCATGTACTACCAACTATTTCTGGACACCAGCGGGGACTTTGAGCTTATCTGAGCTATGGCGGTGCCCTCCTGGTAGGAGATACCATGTTGGCGAAACCACCCCATGCCGACGGCTAGGTTGGCGCCAAATCTCGCCAACCCGCGGGGGAAAACTCCGCCTCCTCCCGCGATTGAAACTTATAGTAAGTTTACAACACCAATGACCTTAGCAGTTGCGCCCGGAATCACTAATCAATTAATCGGTCCAATCGATTTGGACAAACTCCAGGCCCTACGAGTTTCGAAGTGATGTGTTGATTTAGGGGGTATTTTACATGGAGACTCAACATCATTTGGAAAGTTTTCTCAAAAATTACTCCCAATTTTTTTATTAAACTTTGTCCTTGGGTAGGATAAAGAACTCTTCGAAAAATTACACGTGTCTCATTTTCGTTGAAATTCTAAAATATTTGGAAAATTGCAAACGTTCAAAGTTTTTGGCGTCTTCCCACAACTGCAAAATTGATGTTAGGAATTTTTTCGTAATAAAATTTATTCTATAACGAGTGATATTTAAATAATAATCACGTACATTTAGAAAAGAGTATTTTGGGTAATTTTGCCTGACATGTAGTCAATTTTTAAGCAACGTATTCGAAACTGCTTCATTTTTTTCTTTAAATTTAATTGTTTCAAGTAGTAATTTCGATGACCTCTATATTTTCAAAAAAATAAAAAAAACATTACAGAAGTACAATATTCAAGATACAGTTTTTGGTCTTAAATGAAAAAAAATAAGTGTAAAACCGTGTAAAAAAATCAGATTTATAAAAATGTTCATGTTTAGTTTAAAAAAGTCGTTTTCGTGAAATTATTGCTTGAAGGTAATGGAATTTATAAAAGAAAACATTTTCTCATAAACCGCTCCAAAGTTTTTCCACGGTCAGGGAAAAGAGCACTTAAAAAATGGCGCTGGTTTCATTTTCGTTGAACTATCTGAATTTTTGAAAATTGCGTAGGTTAGAACTATTGGGGTAATGCATTAGTTTTTTACGCGTCACCAAAAGCGAATATTGTTTTGTGACTGCATCATGTAGTAGTAAAGCGCGTAGTAATTTAACTTCCTGAAGTTGACTTCTTGGTTGTCCAGGTGACGCCATGTCGTTGGCAGAGAGACCTTGGTCACTACCCTGAGGAAGCCTGCGATATGACAGGCGAAACGTAGGCCTCTCTGCTAACGAGGCGGCGTCACCCGGTCAGCCAAGAAGTCATGAACTCGAGCCGCGGATGCTTACGTGTACATTCTTGAAATTGAGTTTCACCATCGGCGAGGAGACAACATTTTTCTGGTTGGTAACAGCTTTACTAGTTCATGTAGTAGTCGTAGTATAATATTGCTGAGCAGTTGCAAATATTGCGAGAAAGTATGTGCAGTCGTATCACAGTTAAATATTGTGTAAAATACGAAGCGACAAAATTTCTCCTTTGAGTTGCGCGTCGCAATATTTCCTTGTCAATGCGATTCAGGAAATATTTTGAAACCTTTCGTGGTTGCGTCATTTGCTATTATTTAGAAACTGGCACGTGCTGGTACGTTCAGTGTCACGTTTTCTTTTGTTCGTACCTTTCTAAAATGAAACACTTTTTTATGTTCAGGTTTATTGCCCGTAGGTCACAAACAAAAGTTTCCAAAACACGTATTGCCTCACATATAGAGACAATGGTATTCAGATGATGAAAAGACTTATCATAAGCGTATGAATTCCTTCATGAGTTGCAGAACAGTTTGTGATGTCATTGTGTACCTCATCGTCTGATTGTGGAAAAATCACCCCGGGAGATTGTTATTAATCACAATTGCAAATATACCACTTGTCTTTTCGCGCGAGTGGCATAAACGTTTAGAAGATTCTGTCCCATTATTTTATTGCGATAAGCTTCATGTTAAAAATATCACAATATTAGTGACTAAATGCGTTTCTGTAAATACATGACGCAGCCATCGTTGATTCCTAACTCACGAAATTTATCACAACACTGAGAAAAACTGTTTACATTACATAGTTTGTTGTTGTTCATTTCTAATCGTCGAACGATTGTATACAAGGTAATGATTAAGAAATGCTTACCCCCAAAAATGAAAATATGAAAACAAAACGTCTGTACGTTTGTGAAGCAATTCGAACCTGTCGTGAAATTCAGAATTTATCGCATACCGTGGATGGCTCATAGGAACGGTCTTCGCATTCCAAGCTCAAATGATATGTTCCACGTGAAGAGGTGAAAGAGAGTATTACAGATAGATAGAAACTTAATTCTACAATTGGGCTTATGTTGCCCTATGGCAGAATGTAGCAACATGAAAGAACAATTATAATTACAAATACAAATACAATAAAAAAACATTTCCTTGTCAATACCTAGTGCATGCAGATTGCATTTACATACATACTACTACAAAGCTTATTACACTACTAGCTTCCGCAAAAAGTATTAGTAATGACACAAATCAGACGTATAATCTCCCAGTAATCACTACCTCCAGTTCACATTTACAAATCATTTTTCACGAACAAAACACTGATTTTATGTAATGTGAAAGATAGATGTTCTGCCTTTTTATGGTCATTGATAAAGATTTTACACACACTAATCGACACTTCCGCAAAAAGGTCGCGTCTGTGCGGCAGAGAAACTTGTGGTGCTACAACAGCACGCACATTCCCGCAACTTTTGAAATTTTGGAAAATTCGTACTGAACGTTTTTCATACATTTTCTACGTGTGTAACCATTTTCTACGAGTGAATTTACTCTATCTGAGAAAACGAATTTGAAGAAAAAATTGGAAACATGTTTGAGAAAAAATTCATTATAATTAAAATGAATGAACGTGAACATGATCGAGCTTGAACGTCAAGCAAAAATTACGTGAAAACTGCTCGTTTTTTAAAACATTCTAAATAGCCTTATTTGAAGATTTCCTTTCTAAGAACAGATTTAACTAACGAAAAATCTTTATTTTCAATATTGTAGTTTTCCAGAGTTATTTCTTTGCAATTTTCGGAAGTGCAGAGAGTTCATTGAAAAAGATACCTGCACTATTTCTAGCTTTGTATGGTGTATCCGAGGAAAAAGAAAAATTTGAACTGTTTTAGAAAAAAGTATTGTTTAATAACTGCCTATATTTCTCGCAAAATCACGCAAAAACTACTACGACAATTTGTACGAGACCTTATTTAAAGATGTCTTTAAAGAACAGTTTTATGTAGAAAAATCTTTATCATCAATATTGCATGTCTAAGATGTCGAAAAATTTTGAACTTTGGCAATTTTCGAAAATTTAGAGAGATCATCCAACGAGACCTCAATCATTGTTTTAAGCGTATCTTCTTTTGTCCGTGGAAAAAAGCTAAAGAAAAAAATTAAAGCAGTTTTTGAGAAAATGTTATTTTAATTATTTGTGATAATTTCAACCAGAAATTACATAAAAACTAGTCATTTTTTAAAAAAAGTACGTGGTATTTTTTTAAAGAACTAATTTTTTAGAACAGATTTTGTTTAAAGCAGAAATTTCTAACTTCAATTTTGAACTTGTGAAATGTGAACTTTTTCACTGTTTTGAAAATACGGCGAGTTCGCCTAAAATGAGACTAGCAGCATAAAAGGCCAAAGTTTTAAAAAATTGTAATTGGTTAAATTTCACGCAAAATTATGCGAGTACTCACATTTTGAAAAAATCACATTTAAAAGGAAATGTAAAAAATTAATGAAAATGATTCACATTTTTATTTTAATTCTAATATTTGCATTAGCACAAAACGTGTAAGAAAGCATTGTCTCTTTGCAATCTTGACTCTGCAAATTTGCTTTACTCGCTTTACTGTCTCTTCAAAATGCTATTGTAGACTCTCTTTTGAATCTTGAAATGGCGTAAGGGAAAACGGAAATACTTTTCTTTCTTTGCACTGGTGTAATCGCCAGCACTGAGAAGAGTATATCGTGTGCAGACAGTTGCCTTCGTAAGGTAATAAGAGGCCATTCTAAGAATGCATGGAAGTCGGCGAATTGTCGACAGAAAAACACGGAACTATTGTCGGACCTTGGTAACGAAAAAGTGGATAAATCATCTTCCTTTATATACTAAATGACATCCTCTAACACATACAGTCAGAATTCATGTTTTCTGGGTTTTTGATACTCAAAAATCGAATGACGGCAAAACGTTTGTCTGTCTGTCTGTCCGTGTGAGGTTAACGCTAGCGGCTAAATCGTTCAGAACATTTTCTCCAAAATTGATATTCCCCGATCGATCTAATCGAACTTGATGCTTTGTGAGTTTGAACGGAATATTTCGAATCATGAAGGTACTTCAAATGATGCCTGAACATTTTCAAACTTTTCTCAAAAATGGCCCAAAATTATTTGTCACAACTTTGTCATCGAAAAGCTTAAAGAACGCTTAAGAGAATAGGACAGGTCTAATTTTCGAAATCCATGATTTGTCGAAAATTGCAAAAGTGCAGTTTTTGGGCGTCTTCCTACAGCTACAAAATTGAAGTTAGATATATTTTCCTTAAAGGAATCTGTTCTTTAAATACAGATCTTAAAATAAGGTCATGGTCATATTTTGTATGTTTCACGGCTCTAAAGTGGTTAAATTGAGAATTACTACAACCACTGCCTTCCCGGCATATCGTGTATCCTTAGGTCATGATTAATTGGATTGACAATAAGTAAATCTAATTACACTAAGAAACACTTTTTTTTAAATGTACTTCTGTCAATGAATTATATACATTGAAAAGCAATAGGTCTATAATAATATTTAATAATATTTAATATTTTTTCAAACGCTAAATGAATATTTGGTTATAATGTCATGGTAATTTCGTAAGTAATCTAACCCAAATATTGCCATAAAATATATGTTAATTATGAGTAACGTTCTGAAGTTTGGGATGTATTTTATGTGATGAGATTTATTTTATAGAATTTTGTACTATATTCCCAGAATTATGTACTATGTTAGTGTATTTTCGATATGAAGGGTCAGTTAGCTGTTGGGAACTTTTGAACGTGAGAATAACAGTATCAATTACTGTGACGCATTGGCAAGAATTTATGGAAGCAACGTTGTCATGATACTACTCATTTAAACAACACATTTCCGAAACGCGAATAAAATGCTTAGAAACAGAGACGGTCTCATGCACTTTCTCGCCTATTAACCTTCGAACCTTTTTGTAGAATACGCTACCGCCATGCCAAGATAACGCCCGCAGGTATTCGCAATGCAGCTGTCAGTGATGCGGCTCACACCAAACAGGCAATGAATGGAACGGCTCCCTAAAGGGTCTACCAGAAAGTGTGGCTCAGGGCATCAACTGATGTCACTGTAGTGTCTCCGACCAGTAGGGCCTAGGGTTCATGTCCCGACGATGGCAGGATTGTCGAATTAGCTAGATAGCTAGGTAGAATTCAGCCGCCGTCTGGATGAGAGTTCTAGCTGCCGGATCGGTAGTTTTCCGTGATAATGTCGATCAACACCATGCGAATGCCGGAGTAATACCCTAATAAATGGGCCACGGAACCAGCGCGATCTTTCCTTTCTCTATCCTCAACCCTTGCTTACGCACACTTTCACTTCATACCCTGCGCTATCACACTTGTTGGGAGACCAGTTGGCAGCGTAGAGCTTCGTCCAGCTGAGGCAGTGCTCCGTTGGTGGGAGATAGCTGGTTGCGGAAAATCCTCGCAAGCCGAAGTAGATCTGCGCCGGATCTCGCCAGCCAGCGGCGGGAGATCACCGCCATCTCACAGGACGAAAACTAGCAGTACACTTACGGAAATAATGATGCAAATTACTAATCAGTGTGTCAATCAATAGCTAGAGATGTAGTGAAGGGCTTGTGTCACTCGAAAGGAAAAGATTCTTGTCACTCTTTGATCCCCATAATTGTCGTTTGGTAATATAATTATTTTTTTATATTTTATTTAATAGGTAATTATTACACTTATGAAGTAAATCAGATGATACTACGTGGCTAGCCCGAAAGCCTTTAAGCCATTACAATACCTACATCCTACGTGTTCTAACCTTTCGAATTCTGGTATTTACCCCAAATGGTCTCTCCATCGCATCAAAGCCGCGGAAAAGAGACCATAAATTATGGCTGACCTGCCATCAGAAGCCGAGTACATGCTAATCTACCAGACCTTTTCTAAGCTATATATTTATTTCCTGGTGCAAACGTCACGCATTCACCCTCCAGTCTGTGGAGCATAGTTATGTTACGTGTAACGTATACGGTATACGATAATGCTAATGGGTTAACCCTACTTTGTATTATAATTTCAAATAGGAAATTATGTTCTTATATAAACCTATAGGAATGGAACGGTATGTTGTCGAATAGAAGCTTTCGAGCGTACACATTGTATATTGATTGTACACTGAATGAATTTACTCTTTGTACATCTGGGAGCGTTCGGAGTAGGTTCGCGAACATCAACCCGTGGAGTGTTTAGTGACCGTAGCTCAAAATAACAATTGATAAATTGGGCTGATATGACACTTTTTTGTTTTTATTTTACTATTTAATTTTGCTTTTATAGATTTATTAGATTTTATAGATTAAACTATTTAATTTTAGTTTCACGTTCACGATTAATCTCAAGAAATTTAGATCTAGATTCATTTAGTAAAAAAACAGTAAAAACTGTATGTGACGTAGGGGGGAGGATATTAAATGTAATAAAAAACATACAATATTTTTAAATTTTCTTTTCATTTACAACTTCTATAGAAGTAATTTTCAACATATCAAAATATTTTTAAAGCGTCTGCGATGTATCGCCGATACTACTATTAAGTATTGCACCTCAGCTTATGATGACTTCCTGATCGATTAGATTTTTCGTCCAGTTTCGCTTACTTTCTCAGCAATTTTTGAGATGGCCCCTTGTTTTATTTTTGGATATAAATGTAGCTTCACTATCTCTGCAATTTTTCTTGAACTCAGAGGGATGTATAGTTATGCGAATAATCGTTTTCATATTTGCGCTGTAGTAAGGAGATTTCTGGAAGTAGAACGCGACAATAACATCTATGGTTCATTTGCCTTTGCATTTTTTGTGCATGGGGTGAATATTTTCTTATCAGTTGTCTAGAAAGCTTTTGTAGAACTACACTTCCAGTATTCAAAGAACATACTTGTGTTTTGTGCAATTGGAAAATCATTCCTTAAGGGCTTCCCTCGTAGAAAAATTAGGGAGTGATCACCCCTCTATTGGCACGTTTTCTATCGATTCCTCACGCTCATTAGTTATGGTTCAAATCGAAGGTTCCCCAGGAAAATCGGCGAAAAGCAATTCTCGGAAGCACGGAGATCCAGCTCACAGGAAATGAAACGATCATTACAGGATATTGGGGGCCATTTGATCGGAATCAATTTGTAATTTTTTCACTTCGCGAGTTTAAGGAGCCGATAATCTCGCAGGCAATCATTAGTTTTCTGCGCCTTTTCATCTTTGGGTTCGTTCATGTGTAAGATTTATGCCGCTTTTCGTTCTCTGAAAGAAGGGAAATAATAATGTGTGTGTTTTTTTCGGAATAAGTTATGTAAGTCGAGTGAAAAAAAAAATATTTGGGAACTAAAGGTATTTGGGGACGAATGTTGACACACTGTTTTCGTACTGTTAATAATTGTCTGTTTTCTTCCAAACCCAAACCATTGTCGTTTCCGTGCCTCATGTATCAACAAAAATATTTTAATGGTTATCGATAAAACCGGCAACCACGGAGAGTTATTTTATTCTGTTTACACTCATTAGTTCATTCCCCGCTGTCGATAGTACTAGAAAACATGAATGAGAGGAGAGCCCAACACAAAGAGAAGATTCATGGAATTGTATTGAATCGGGAGGGAAATCTTCGTGTTTGTTGTATTAAGATATAATAATCTATTTTCTATTATTTAGCTTTGTCGTGTGTAATTCGTTCTTTTCAAATATTTTTTTCGGATTCTTCTGCAGAACAATATTTCTAATGATTTTAATATCTCAGATTTATTCAGAAGTTTTCAAACATGTATTACGATTCGCCGGCTGTAGCATTTATTTCTCTCTGAGTCGTGAATTTACAATAAAAAATTTGAGGCACTAAGTATGTTTATTTCTTTTAGAAATGTTGACCTGAACTCGTAACTAGGGATTATAAGGTGCAAATTATGGTCGTAAAAGGGGGGGATAGGTTTTGAAAATACATACCAAATGGTACAAAAAAGGTGCTGCTGAAACAATTGTATTAAGGTTTAAACCAGTTCAATGAACTCAGTTTCTAGAATACGTTTCATTTTGCACCATTTTTTTCTTCTTTATACAGTCCGTAAGAGGCGATTCATAGTACTGTATCCAACATTGTAGTATATAGGAGACTTAAGCAATTGCCGGTACCGACTGAACTTATTTTTCCCGCGGATCGCGAGGGAGAACGCCTTCGCAGGCGCGTCAAACTGCGCCCGCAGGAGCACTTGCCCGCGTAAGAACCTCCGTGCTCTTGCGGAAGCAGGCAACTTCCCCTGAGTTCCCTCTCCTTTCCCTTCCAAATCCACACGCTGTTTTAGTATTGGCGGCGACAACGATGGTGGACAAGTGGTTTTCAGCACACCCACTTAAATATCCTGATTTGCCTGTCTGGACAGCAGTTTAAATCAAGCGGGAAAGGGATAAACTGTTGCAGCAATATTGTTGAAATTTCTGTTGCACTTGCTGCTGTTTGATAATTGTTGCTGGTATATACATTTCTGATGGTCTACGTAAAATATTTTAATATTTATTTAATATTGTTGACTTTTGAGTAATTGAGATTTTAAAAAGCTGTCCAAGAAAGGAAATAAAATACATTTTTCTGCCTAATTGTTAAAAAAACAAAAACATAAATGAGTGGAGAAAAAGGTGCTGAAGCATAAAAAGAGGACAAAGGTGACAAAATGTAAACGCACAAAAAGATGCAGTAAATTGTGTTTATTTTGCTTCATTTTATCCCTCAAATACATAAATTAAATTATCTGAATGAAAACAGCTAAGGTATGTGAATATGATATGATCACGTTAAGCGCCTCAAATTTTCCTGTTTATATATTTCAACATTTGGCTAAATTAACAGCATCATGATGAAATTTAACACTTTTGCTTCAAGTTGAAATAGCTATATCACAAAAAAGTGATTCAGGAGTATTTGGTTGTTATTTTACAAAAACATTGTATTTTGAAGGTAATATGCCCACATGCGGGTCGTATGGCCATTGTCAAATTTAGTCGTTTTTTGTAGGATGACTATGGAACTAGGGCTAGCTATACTAATATATAATATAAATAACAGTCTTACAGTCTAATTTTACATATATACGGCATGAAATAAGTCCTTTTTTAAAACAATAGCGCGAGCGTTTATAAGAAGTTATGAGGACAGAGCGCCTTCAACACGTTCTTGACAATAAATGCTCCAAAGTGAGAATGCGCGAATTAACAAGTCTGGCAGAATGTTAACGCACTTCTTACACTCTCCCGGACAGCATGCTAGCGCAATCAGTCGAAAATAGTTTCAGGTACCAAAGCTGCTCCATGGCCGTATTTTCTGCACTGGTCATATTTTCATCATTTACCTTATATTTTTGAAAGGATGCCGCACGTTAAAATCCTTTCCCTATTGATAACGCATAAGTGATGTGAAATATTTAATGTTACTCCGAGTATTTGTCACTTTCTTCAGTATAATACGAATATATTTTCACACTTTTTACCAATGAAATCTAGGTTGTGCATTCTTTCACCATGGAAAGATGATACTCTATCCTTCACAGTTACACGTAGCTCACTGATTATTAAGAGCAGAAAGTATTTGGAACTAGCCGGAAACACGTGTTAAAACTTGTTACTTGTGAGTAAAATATCTTTAAATAGTTTTCATGAACTGAAATTGACATTTATTTTTCACAAAAAAGGGAGTCATTTTGAATGCTTGTTTCTTTTAATATTTGTTTAACCTCCGTTCAAATGTCACTACATGTTTCATAATTATTGTCCTTCAATATTCTAAGCCATGCTCATTCAGTATTCACCTTAGCCCTGGGCCTAAATCTGAATATTTTAATTAACTTTCATTTTACAATGCTTGACCCGCATTATGTGGAACCTGTCCTTTAGAGTCAGTACAGAAAGAGCGCTTAGTGGCATCTCGTCTAAAACTGCAAGGCTCTGTCTAAACGACGAAGTTGGAGAAGTGAAACGCAGTTCGGCAAAGTACACACACTTCCTTTTGACGCATGAGATCGTCGGTTAAAAATAGTACTTTTTTACGGCCAAAACTTTCGCGTTCCATCATTTATTTTCCAGGATTTGTTCTTCGTTGAAGCCGATCTGTTCTCGAATTACGCCTTTGGATCGATCCAGCTATTTATAGGCGTTCGTTAAAAATCTAATACGTATCCTTTTATTCTGCTCAAGCTTAAGGGTGCTTTTGAAAAGGAACGCGTCTATCGATTATTGAATAACGATGTATATCCCGCAGGTTGTTCACGTTTCTCTTGAATTTCGGGCAGGTACAGAAAAAGTTATCTGTGGAGCAAATGAGCTCATAGAAATTTTCTTTGGAATGAAAAGTCTCCTATCTGAACCTTTTTACTAGATCGACATTGCTCAATAACTAATGCTTTCAAAACGATGTCCAAGAAATATTCTTTGGAAAATGCTTTTTTTTAAATTTATTTTTCTGCCTGTTCGGCATAATATGCCTTTCAGGGGTTTTAATTTACAATTTATTATTACAGAATTTTTTGGCCTTTCGGCTGACAGTATTTGAGGAGGACCACACGGCTACCTCGTCAACAAAGTCTGCAGAGCAGTAATTCAAAAGAAATTTATTTATTTATTTATTTATTTATTTATTTATTTATTTATTTATTTTAATTAATGTATTTATTTAATTTTCAGCAGCGGAATTGATTAATGGGAGGGGATGGAAATTATTCTAATTTAAGGTACTTTAAGAGAGTCTTTGGGGTATCGAGAGATAATGCGGGTTGGGATGGAAGCATTTTTGCCTAGATCAAATATTTGTGCACTTGTACACGACGGCAGAAGGGTGAAAAATCTGTTACTCATCCGTTGAATGTATTCGCTAATGGAAGGAATGTTTAGCTCTCTGTGAATTTGCATATTTGGAATAAACCAAGGGGCTTGCACGGCTTTTCTTAGATACTTGTTTTGAATGATTTGTAGTTTCTTTAGATGTATGTTTGCTATATTGTTCCAAATTTGACAGGCGTATGTTAATGAGGGACGTATTATCTTTTTAAAGATTGATAATGCGCAGTCCAGACTAAGCGATGACTTGTTATTAATTATGGGGTAAAGTTTGTTCATTTTTGCGTAGGTTTTGTTCGTTATTTCTTGAATGTGGTTTTTCCATGTTAATTTTTGATCCAGTAATACACCCAGATATTTTACGGGCGTTTCATTATTAAGCCAAGGAATTGCAGTATTATTAATTTTAATTTGTCGTGGTTTATGTATTTTTCTTAGTGAGAATATTTTAGGCTGTGATTTGGTAGGGTTTATGGCAATTCTCCATTTCAATGTCCATTCGACAAATTCATTTAAGTCCGACTGGAGATCTTTGCAAGCGTTGGTAATGTTTGAATTTGCATTAAATAATACTGTATCATCTGCATAAAGTGCTATTTCTGAGTAAGTCATTTGTGGATAGTCAGCTATATATATGTTGAACAATAAGGGAGAAAGTGGGGAACCTTGCGGCACGCCGGCTTTGATGATATGTGCTCTTGATTTATTGTTGTTTATACTAACATTGAAATCCCTCTCTGACAGAAAGCTTTTAATGATATTTTGGAGATAATCGGGGGTTCCTAAGGTTTGCAACTTGTAAAGTAGCCCAAGATGCCACACTTTATCAAAGGCATGTGCGATGTCGAGAAAAATTGCAGCTGTGTACATTCGGTTGTGAAATGCTTCAGCAATGTACTCTGTTACTCTTAATAGTTGATGACTTGTGGAGTGGTTTGGACGGAATCCGAACTGCGTATTTGGTAGTGCATTGGTTTCGGTAAAAAATTTGAATAGTCGGGATTTTATAAGTTTTTCAAACATTTTGGCAAAGGTCGGTAACAAACTAATTGGTCTATAGCTAAGAGGATCTTGTGGATTTTTGTTCGGCTTGCATACTGGTGTTATAATGGCAGTTTTCCAGGTCTTTGGATAATATCCTAATCTTAAACAAGCATTATAGAGAGCTGTTAATGCTGCAATTGCATTACGAGGTAATTCTTTCATCATTTTATTATTTAATAAGTCATGGCCTGCTGATTTTCTCGGTTTTAAAGCCTTAATTATTTGATATGTCTCAGACGGGGCTATAAATTTAGTTTTTGTTGGGACAGAATATCGCGGTATTGACGAGTTTGCTTCCACTTTTAATTGGAAATCAAAGTCGGTTACCGGTTTAGTTGTAAATATTTTCTCAGTGTTTCCGCTAAAGTTTCAGCTTTTTCGAAATCCGTCGTTGCTAGTCCTGAGTTAGAGGATAACTGAGGGATGAAAGATTTTTCCTTTGTAATCATTTTAATTGTATTCCACATTGTCCTGGAGTTGGGAGGGATGCTGCCTAAAAAGTTTTGGAAATGTGTACACCTCACTTTATGTAGTTCTTGTTTAATTTTTACCGATATGCTGTTTAATTTTTGTTTCACTGTTTTATTGCGTGAATATTGCCACAATCTACGAAGGTTATGTTTTTCTTTAATTAAATTTAGTAGTGGTTTAGGAAGCGGAATATAATTTTTGGTGAAATTCCTAACTTTAGTAGATGACCTTTTAATAGCATTTTTAATAATGTTTTCGAGAGAGTTGATACAACTGTCTATATCAGATGATATTTTAAGATTCTTAGGATACTGACATTCGTTTATTAGAATGTTTCTATACATGTCCCAATTTACTTTTCCCTCTATAATTTTTTCGTTTTGATGAGTCTGAAGTTCAGCTTTGAACGAAATTATTACTGGATTGTGGTCTGAGTCTAATTCTGGTTTTACATTTTGGTAAATCGGAATGTTTAAATTTTGTGTAATAAGTATATCTAGAATATCAGGAACTACATTTGGGTTATAAGGGTAGTATGTGGGCTCTGGAGGAGCTAGTATATTAAGATTTCTTTGCAATGCGAATTTATGAAGAAGTTTCCCATTATATGAAGTAGTATTACAGTTCCAAATTTGGTTTTTACAATTCAGGTCTCCTGCTAATATTATTTGTGACCTACCATCAAACAATGCTTTCAAGAAACTTGACGGAAACTTTTTGTTGGGAGGTTTATATGCTGCAATCAAAGTTATGTTAAAAGAGATCAGTTCGATTTTGATAATAATTGTTTCTATTTCATTTGAGGATGGGGATTGTATCAGTGTATGTTTAATTTTTCTATTAATGAGAATTGCTACCCCACGTGATGCTATATGGGAAATTCGATCATTGCGGTATGATAAATATTTTGGGATCGAAAATTTTTCTACCGGCTTTTAGTGTGTTTCTGAAATACACGCAACATCTATGTCGTGGACTTGTAGAAAGTATCTTAGTTCGTTCTCTTGGCGCTTTACGCCATTTGCATTCCAGTTGAGAATTTTGAAGTTTTCTATTTTATTTTGTGCCATTGATATTAACAGAAATAAGTCTTTGAACCATTTGTTGCAACTGAGGAATGATTGCAGAAAGAATATTATTTATAATTGTTTGGATTAGGTTTTCGTTTATTACGTTCATATTTTGGAGGACTGGGGGAGAATTCCTGTTATCTGGCCTAGGCGGCTGGCTAGCGCGATAAGCAAAAGAATGCAAGGGCGTTGAATTAAGCGGCAGAGGAGGAAACTCTTGAGGGGCATAGTGATAAGGTTGCGTGTTTTGGTTTAATTGGCGATTAGAGAACTGCCTATTTGGCAGGTTGTGAGCTGAAAATTTATGATTAGCCTGATTCAAATTATATTTTTTAACTGCTTCTTTGTAAGCTTTGCAGCCTTTGTAGTTAGCCGTGTGCTCCCCACTGCAGTTAAGACACTTTGGTACATTATTATGTTTAGGTTTATCACATTGCGAGTAATGATGGCTTTCTAAGCATCTCACACATCTAGGTCGCCTTCCGCAATTTGCCAGTGAATGACCGAAAGTCTGACAATTTTTGCACATGATGGGAGTTTTAGATTTTGTGCGAATTTGAACTCTGACAATGCTATATATAAACTGATTTATTTTTAAAATTGCTTTGTTATTTTCATTATCAGTTAGATCGACCGCAACGGTAGTTAACGGTTTACGTTCTCTTCCGAACAGTCTAACAACTTTTAAAACTTCAAAGTTTTTCGAAAGTTCGTTAAATATTTCCTCTTCTGAATAGGTAATTGGCAGATCTTTTATGACAACTGAAAAAGTTTTTTGGGTAGGATCCCTATATGTGTGATGCTCGATTTTCTCTTTTTCACAGAATTTTCGATATTCTCTATAGTCCTCTATTGAGTTGAATTTAATTTTTATAGTGTCTTTTTCTAATTTAGTAGAAAAATTGTTTTTTGTAATACCTTTTAGTTCACTGATAAATAGGGGATAATCGAGTACTTTATGGACATAAAAGGGGGTATTTTAATGATGGATTCTTCACTTTCTTCCCTTTCGTTTGGCGAATTTTTTTCGGTCATATTTTGAAAACCTTGGTACCTATTTTTGATGGGCACGTTATACAATATTCTTTTAGAAGCATTGTTTTCATCTGGTAAATCTACGTGCATGCGTTTTTTACTTTTACTGTTTTAATTAAAACCACTGGTTGACTGTTGAATAACTGATTGATGCGGGGCAACACCATACCTGTTATAATAAGCATCTTTAGTGCTTACTGACTGAAGGTTGGTCAGAGTCCCTTCCGCCTCTCCATCCAGCTGCAGGACGGGCGGTTGTGATGTGTTGAACTGTTCCAAGGGTTGAATATTTTCCATTTGTGGTGGAAATGGAAGCACATCTCCATTCATTGCTGTGAACTGATCTGGTGTGCCACCATTTAAAACGTGGGCTGCTGACACCAATTGACCCCCAAAAGCGGGGGCACTTGTTGCGAACATACAGCTTTCGCTGCACCACTACACTTTCACTGAGTAACACAATATTTCGTTATGAGCAATAAACAATTCTATTGCACAAAAACAACCACTGTTAGAAAAATGGGGAGCCGCTGGTAGCGGCGCCCGTTTGTACTTGCACTAAACACGAGTTTGAGCGTAACACCGAAGCACAGCGACAAGCGGAGCGATGCGATGCTTTCTCCACGACGTCTAGAGCGAGACTGATGGAAAAATGCTTTGATCGAATATTTTCCTAATTTGATCGTATTGAAATAAAATTATAAATTAAATGTGTTTTTTATGATCTGATGATATGAATTATGATGTTTTATTTTTTGTGAAAGAACGTAAAAATTTGTTTGTGATGTATGGAGGAGAAATATAATCTGCCTGTGCCGGTTCACGGTTCGGTTTCGCCTGTATAAAAAAAAATTATATATATTACGAGAAAATACATTTTTCTTTAAATAACAACAAATATTCACGCTATTTCAGCAATAACGATGTATATGAAAATATTTCGAAATCCAAGAGTGCCAAAAGAACTCTCTCTCTCTCTTCGGGGTCCGGTGCTCTCCCAGGTAGTACCCCATGTCACTCTCTTCAGCACTTTTACTGCGATTAATTTTTGGCCTATGCTTCAACATAAGGCCCTGGTTGTTTTCACACTGCAAGCAGCGACTCTTACAGAAGAGTGGGTGGTCTGATCGCCGAGCGCGCCACGCCGTCCGAGGGGAACACCAATTTTCTATCTTCGACTGAAAGTAGCTGCAATTAATTTTATGAATTTCGCGTGTTATTGAAACTACACAAATTCAGTTAATTATTGACGGTGTTCAATATATTACTTATGATGGTTGGGGAACTTATTTTCATTTGATTATAGTTTTTTTGATTCAAAATGTACATTTGATTAGTCCTTGGTATGAACTTTGACGTTCTGGAATGTGGAGCCATTTGGTCCCACACGGTTTGTGTAACCATTTTCCGGCAGTACTGGTTGTTACTATGCGAGTGTCGTTGTGACTACGAGTGTGTGTGTGTGTGTGTGTGTGTGTGAGAGAGAGAGAGAGAGAGAGAGAGAGAGAGAGAAATCTTTTATTATCGCAATGTATGTCAGAATACTGAAATTTTAGAAATAAATAATTTAATTTTTTATCATGACTAGTAAAAGGAATAACAACCAGGATCATGAAACGAACTAGTTTTAAAAACGTGTCCAAACAATACTGCTTGTTGCAAAATGCTGGAAGGCTATCAACGTAGTTTCAAATCCATGTTCGTTTTGTTTTGTGTGAATTCTATTACCGTGAATTGTATCAATACAGTGCTAACGCAAAAACTCCAATGCCCTCTGGAAATCAGTCAGAAGCATGTGCGCGGTAGGGGAACAACATAACTGACACAAACACCAAGGATACAATTATGGATATAGTGTTTGAGTATAGAACTGAACATGTATTGCATACGTTTGATTCTTATTAGTGTTTTGAATTTTGTAAATTATATTAATTATATTTCCTTCAATCGATGGAGCTGCAACCCTAAGATTGTTAAGGCGCCAGCTGCGATTGTAATCTTTGCCCATTTTCTTGAATTCCAGAACCTTTCCCACCCCTCACTGTATAGTTGAATAATGAATAAAAGTATCAACATTCACAGCCAGTTTAGGAACATTTGAAAACTAGTAATTTTCGCTTTTGCGGACATTTGCACTAATGTGCTGAAGAAGGACGAGACAAATAGATGAATGGTGGAATTTACAAGAATTTTGTGCAACAATTATTAAACACCATTGTTGTATTGTAATATTTTACATTAATTACACTGGTCTAGAAAAAAATCTGTTCCATTTCTGAAGAAACAAGTTGTAATTCTGATAGCCATTTCTAAGTTGAATCCATATTTCAAATTTCTGGTGACAGAAATATTTGAACCTGAATTATGACTTTTTGTATAATATATATCATCCTAATAGGAAGTATGATTTTTCTGAACATTACGTGAAAACATTTGGCTGGATATATTGAAGTGTTTTTAAATGAAATATCATGGTCCACAAGCAATCTTAAATTACTAAAATAAAATATATAAATTATCTAAGAATTAATATTTGTTTGTAAATGCAATTTTTGAAATTTATGCAAACGCACGTCCCATACTGTGCTGCGCTCAGTGGCGAGCATCAGAAGCTTCTCTTTTATCCCGGGCGGGTCACGTGACTTGACGAGGCTGGCCCTCCGCACATGTTGTGGGGGAGGGTCTCTGGAGGGCGAGGCCGGGCTGGCGAAGCGACGCGCGGGCTGGGTGCCGAGCTGGCATGGGCTCGTAGGTCAGCCGCTGAATCGACGTGGTGGGAAGTCCAGAGGGACGGGTCCAGAACGTAATGTTCACGACGCTACGAATGAGAAAAAGTTATAAATGATTTCATTCCGGGTTCTATCGAATTCACTTTACTACAGTAAGACCTAAACAAACTGCCACCATTATTATGCAGCAATCTTTTCGTAGAACCGATTGATTGATTGGCGGCGGCGATGGTGTATCGGTTAGCGTATCGGACTGGTATACTGAAGTTGGCGGGTTAAAACCCGATCGAGGCCGTGGATTTTCGCCTTCCTTCCTTCCTTCCTTCGGAGGGGAAATAAAGCCGGCTGTCACATGTTAATAGATTTACTTGCAAGTAAAATATCCGCCGCTAAATTCAAAATCGCCTGTTTCTCGCCCAAGATATACCTCCTTTCTCTGCTAGTTGGTGGAAGGAGCGTAGCGAAATTTGCGTGGTAAGACGGAAGAGCGGGCCTGATGGCCCGAGTCTCGCCACGTAAAATAAGGCATTAATTCCATTCAGTTGATTGATTGATATTCCGGGCACGTTAACTATTAAGCTCCTTAGCCCCGTACGTGTAGTGCAGACGTGCATCGTGGGAAGAGGTGGTAAGGTGCATCGTGGGAAGAGGTCTTCCCCGCTTGCAGGCGAGACCTACGTCGGCTTATGGGGAAATTTTCCTCAAAACGAATCTTACGAATCTCCTACGAATCTTCCACCAGCGGTGTACCGCTCCAGGCGGGTCAAACTCGAAGCTCTCGATAAGTGTTTCTCTTCTAATGCAAGTAACGGTTAGTAAGTAAGGGGGGATTGATAAGACAGGGAAGAGAAAATAAAGATCGCCCGCGGTCTGTGGTCCGTTTGTTACGGTAAGCGCCCGTGTGGCGTTTCGCGTAACAACGCTTTTACGTTACTGAACGCGCGTCAACTCAACACTCGTGTGCAGGGCCCCACTACGAACCGCTGAAGGGGGCGGGAATTACATTGATTTAATATCTTCCTGTGGCGAGGTGAATTGTCTGATTACCTCGAACAGTATGTCATCCACAGATTTACAAGGGTGTTAACTTGTTTCAGTGATTGGTAACTAGTGATTCCGAGCTCGTCAACTGCTAAGGCCATTAGTCATGTAAGTGTACTACATTTTTTGCTCGTGAGGTGGCGGTACACTTTCCCCGCTGGATGGCGAGATCCGACGCCGACCTTCCGTCGGCTAGCGACGTTTTCCCCAACCAGGTATCACCCACCAGCGGGGCACCGCCCCAAATGGGACAAGCTCTATGCTCTCGACTGGTCTCCCGGCATGTGTGGTAGTGTACTACATGTATGTGTACGGGGTGATGATAGCACAAGGAATGGGAAGACGGCCCGTGGCCCGTTTGATAGGGTACTGCTACGGCATTCGCCTGACGGCCTTGTGAATAACGTTTCAAGACTATTTGACTTGGATCGTCTGGTCGGAGACGGAAAGTGATTTTCGACGAAGAGAATGAGTGAGTAGTCAAGGGTGCATTTTGATATTAGCTGCGTTGCAAATGATCCACAATACCTTCTTTAAGTTATATTTTGTCATTTATGCTAATTACAAAATTAAATAAAACTTCACTGCAATTATCGCATTTAGATTTGATTGATGGTTTCAATAACCTTATAATTGTGATTAAGCAACATCCTCGATTAAAAGCCAATTTTTGCAGTCGGTGATTTCTTGAACAGGTTTCAATAGTCTTGTTTCTACAGTGGTAAACTTGTGTGAAGATAGAGTGATCAAAGCAATTGAATGGTAGAGATTTGTGTTTCGAAATTGCTGGGATGCTATTCTTTGTAAAATACTTCACATTTGGATTCCCTTTTGGATGCAGCAGTTCCTCCTAAAAACAGTATGCAATGTATACCTCAAACATTAAAATTGTGTAAAATGATATTGTATGCTGGTATGTAGTACTCGAATATTGATTGAATTGGACTAACAGTTCTGAGGCGTGTGTAACGTTAACATGTAAGAATTTCGAAAGAAATCATGCAAATGTTTTACAAAAACTTACTGCATTATCAAATAATTTCATAGTATTTGAGAGGAGGAGAAGGGCAATTCTTTTTACTAGCGTCCCTTCCATTCAGAATTATTTCGTTTTCGCTCAATTCAACAATTTATATGAAATAATTTTTGTCTTTTGAAATATTTGCTTTATTAGTAAACATTTCTGAAAAGTAGAATCAAATTCCAGGCAGAGGAGTAAAATATTTAAATAAATATGGTTTTATCTCGTCGGTAGAACGTCAGAGTTTCAATTCTTTTACATTTAGGCAAGTCTCGTTAAGTGAAGATGTAACGGGTATGGAAAATAATAGGAACATTGTGAACCAAGGATTCCATTATTCACATAATAGCTGTTTATGGATGAAACCTTTATTTTCAATACCAGTTATACATACATAAGTAATAATATGATTCTTAGTTATCTCATAAATATAAAATTCAGTTTTAATTTGTTACATCAAATTTAAAATTTTGTACAAAGATCTGGGAGTAGACAGTACATCTGGCAATGCCTACATAAATTTCCGATTTTAATAGTACATTAAAATAAAAATTGGTATGTTTTCATCTCATTTACATACTGTCAATCTAACATTTCTCACTCTACAAACTATTTTCTGTCAATATGAACAACTTTTTTATGTTATACGGCCAAGTATTTTTAAAATTATTTTAACACAATTTCAAGTATTTAAAAATATTTTATAGTAACTTAATCAAAATAAGAGTAGTAAAATTATGTATATATTATACGAGTAAAAACTAAATTCCTTATTTATATCGCCTACTTCATTTGGCTACATTCATAAATATGTGTGTGAAACCTTGCTCCACTGGAAGGAATAAACAAGTAAGGAGCATCAAAACGAAAATAAACGTTGAATTGTTTAGAATTTTAAAATATTTGTACAACTATCAGCATATTCTTACCCTGTTGACATTTAAGGCATTTTCTCACAAAAAAAAACATTCTGAGGATATTAAATTAACAGGCTGTGGTGTTGCAGCGTCTGAAAGTTCTTATGTTCAGCATTTACAGCGGGAGATGGCTGAAGTGGATGGCTGAAACAGAAAATGAATAGTATTCATGGCGGGCTTGTGTACGAGATTGCTAGTAGCTGATCTTGAACTTATTGAAGTTCTTATTAACTGAATTGAAATATAAGAATTGCATAAATCTGTTGTTGCAAACACAATTGTGTTGTTGCAAAAACAATTAGTTTCGTATTTGCTTCACACAAATAAACTGAACAAGCGCTGCAAGATCTACTAACAAGATTATTTCTCAAAATAAAAATTATATATTACAAGAGCCTATTTATTCTAGAATGGTGCCAATTTAATTGCCCCAAAATTTTGAAAAGTTTTACGACAATCGACGTCTTACTGCTTCTGTACATCAGGAGAGTCAAAGGTAACGTCCGACTAGTGCAGCCAACTCGCACGGTCCGAAGGGGCGTGAGTATCGATTCCGGACACGACAACGGTCATTTGCCCCTTAAGTGTAGGACACGTTATACACTGGGAGGTGGTAGTGTTCCTCTTCCACTGGAACGTGAGATCCTGTGCCGACCTACAGGTAGTCATGGCGTGTGTGGCTGTTTAATGCACGATTGTGAGCGTTTTAAGGGAGGAGAAGGCAACTGGATGGAGAAAGATAGCCTAAGGTCCGTGGCCCGAATGCAGACCTACATTCACATAAAGGCTCCATTGATTATTTCGTGTATAAGGGCATGTCAACTACTAAGATAACTGGTCCCGTAAGTTTAGTGCTTATTTTTATCGCGGGAGGAGTTGGCGGCGGCGATCTTTCCCCGCGGGTTGGCGAGATCTGGCGCAGTTCTACACGTCGGCTTGCGTGGGCACTACTCCCATGAACGAGACAAGCTCTAAGCTCTGGTGTGCAGATATGTGCGATTGTGTAGTGCATGTAAGTTTGTAAGTATGGCTCAAAACAGGACAAGGAAGAGGAAAGAAAACTCTCGTCTGAACTCTATTGGTCAGAGGCACTGCCGTGACAAGAATTGATGCCCTGAGCCACGTAAGCTGGTATTTAGTCTCCATCCGTGTCGGCCCGCTAAGGCTCAAGTGAACTCGTTGCGACGATTCGTGGGTTCCAATACGGCGAGTGCGTGGCGTTTACTTGAATTGTGCTAAGGTGGGCAGACACCCGCTACGAATCATCGTTCCCTTAATATCCCTTCACTTCTGTGCCTTTGGGATGGTACGAACCTTTTCCTCAAAGGCACGTGTGCGCTACACTCCCAAGTTTTTCCCTCTTCCGACATTAACGGGCCTTGCTACTATGGATGCGGTGTTTGGGTATAAACTCCTACAGCAGTGCTGTATCTGAGTGCAGTTTGACTTCCCTTTAACTTGTGTCTCCATAACGTGGGGCACACAGGCTTCGCTTGTCGCGGGTGGCAAGAACACACTATAATAGGGGCCCGCGGGCGTCATCGATTCCAGAGGGTGGGCCCTTCATTCACTAGCCGCAGAAGGATAGGGAGGGTATTTATAGAGGAAGGAAATTCGATAAATTGCAACAATCTAAGCAGTGGTTTCTTCAACTCGAAGAGGAGAGTATACCTCTAGCGAGGTTTAACATAAAAGAGACTCGATCTGCAAATAACCTTCACTTTGACGGTAGGAGAGTTTTCCGAAAGTCTGTATATATTGTATTTATTACGTAGGTGAATGAAATGCAATGTTTTGAGTGAATAGTACCATGGAGTGAGCGTGAGTATTTGGGAAAAAATAACTTATCGGGGTCGAGAACAAGATTAGATTCTTCTCCTAACGGACGACGTTCTAATTTTCATGTTCATAGATCGAAAATGTTTGCAAATTTTCATTGCAAGCGACACAAAAAACGTGAAGTTGCTCTCCGAATAGATGGAAAATAGAAATAAAAACGCGAAATATTACGCGAGAAATCGCACATTTGAATCACCGTGATATCGAGATGCATTTCAAGAAAGTATATGTACAAAATAACGTCTAAACACGCATCCATTTTTAGGACGGACACATACGCGTCTTTAAGTTTTTAAACGCAAAAATGACAATTAAAAATGACGTGCAACGAGCATGTGGCCTAAGAATGTATGTTCACCCTGAATGTCGCGATTGGACTATATGTGTTTAGAATGATAATTTCATAGTACACTTTTATATAAACATAGCACACACACACCCACACACACACAAAGGACTGTATAGGTACACACTCCACCCAGAAACGAAGTCCTATTCCCGCCGTTTGTTTAGACGTCTTCAAGTGTGGTATATTTTCCAGTATCAGTTACACTGCTTTTACAAACTTGCGTAGATAACGTTAATTTTTCATGAATTTTTAACATCACGAAATGCATTTGCACGGAATAATACTCAAAAAACATATTTCTGAGGCGGTAAAATCAAATTTATACTTATTTTTTGTATAAAGTTTTTTCCCTCATTAAGTTTTCCATCAGAAAATAAAAAATGTAAATATATGACATCTAGCCATATTGTCACTAAATATTTAAGAAAAACGTAGTTGATAGGAAAACTTGGGCGATATTTGAATAAAATTAAAATGAAACCTTATTTAATCTGCAAGTGTGTTCTAACTAGCAATATAAATTCACTGAGGGAGAGGGATTTGAGAGTATGGTTAAAATATTTGAAGAGAATACCTTGCAATATAAACAAGACATCTGTATAGGAACATGCATGGACCAAAAAGTCTGATATACAAATGTTATGGCATCATTAGTTGAAAATGTTCAGTACAGTATAAATTCGAATATTATAATTCCTTCCGTGATTAAATAGCAATGTTTTTCACCACAATTCGAATGTCAAATATTTCTATTTACAATAGTCACCCAAATTTACACAGTACTGATCATGAATTAAACTTTTAAGAACCAAATTTGTAAGATACATATTCTTGCTTTTTTTTACTACAAGAAAGCTGCAGATCTTGAATCAGCTATCCGTTATGACATGTAAATATTAATAATGTTTGAAATTTTTTTTAAGTGATCAGTTACTTGATTTAAACTTTACGAAATAATTCGCACTTCCAAACACTAGCACATAACATTAAGTTACACATACCCTTTTTATAAGTGGATCAAACGAACAATTGCAGTTTCGTTGCGATACTCAAACGCAAGTACCAATAATAAATACAATTAGTATACAGCACCAAACAATTTTAATTCACCTTCAGCTCTCCTCTTTCAAGCGTGGGCAGGAACCACATTGAAATTATAAATCGAAATCCATATTTTGTTGCAGATTTTTTTATGGCAAAGTAGGGGCCGTACGGTACGTAGAGACATGGGCTCACAATCCCGACAAAACGAAATGGTGTCTTGTAAGTTAATACTTTCGGAAGCCAACCGACGATTTGCAGACCATCTGAAGTTGATTAATTTCGGGGTGCGTCAACTTCTAAGGTCATTAAGCCTGCAGGTGTAGTTTATGTTTTTATCACGTGTGGTGACGGTGACCCTACTTCGCTGGATGGGAAGATCAGGTGCCGAACTACTCGTCGGCCGACGGTATTTTCTCCAACCATCTGTCCACCAGCGAGGCACCGCCCTAGCTGAGACAAGCTCGAAGCTCCCTACTGGTCTTCCGACATGTGTAGTAGTGTAGTTCGTGTAAGTAAGGTGTGAATATAGAAAAGGGAAGAGAAAGGCAAGATCGGGCGCGGTCCGTTGCCCGTGTTAGGATGCTGCTCCGACATTCGCCTGTGTTGATTGCAGAAACCGGGGAAAACTATCAACGAAGCCGGCCGGTACCATTCTCCTGTATGTGAGCGAGGTTGAATTCAACCAGAGAGCGGGTGAATTCGACCTGTATGCGAGTGGGACCGTTAAGTGATACTCCGAAATCTGTGACCTTTGAGTGGATATTTTTCGAATCGTCGTTGCTGACGCCAGAATACAAGACAGCAAATGTTTGTGAATTTGAGAACAGCAAGGGTATATTTCAATACAAATGCGAGAATACCGTTTTGGGAGTAAATATCTCCATTATATCTGATAAGTACAATGCAATGTAATGTGAAGCTTCTTTCAGCGAAAGATAATTAAGTATTTCTTTTATAAAGTCTGGGACTACTTTTTTTCCATAATTTCGATGACTGATCCATTGATATAATGACCTCGTGGCTGAAATTGAAGCTTCTCAGTTTTTGAATACAGCATTTTCTTTCGACAAATGTTGACCTCAGAGCTAAAATATTACGTTAGTATACAACAAATCATATAGGATTTCTTACTCTGTACATTACAATTACAGGTACAGGTAGATTAAGACTAACTTTAAAATGTACAAGACTTTATGTGTGTGGTGAATCTCTCTCGCATATTTTAAAAGTAACTTGGCCTATTATCCTTCATTGGTTTCCGCAATTTACTACAGGATAGTGTCTTTTGCTCTCATCTAAATGGATATATTGATTTTTGGAATATAACGCTCGTTTTCAGTTTCATTCATATTATGATTTTTTCCACTTCATTTTTAACGTTTAATGTAAGAGACTAGTTCTAAACAGAGATCGCCCTCGTTTGTGAAATCGAGAGAACATCAGCTTCCCTATCCTGCGAGTGCGGCTACTTTTAGACAGTTATTAGCTGGAAGGAGAAAAAAGGCGGTGATGCTTCAGTCACAGAATTTCCAATAATCCTTTATGTCAAGAAATATTTACGAAAAAATGTATTCTTTATTGAACTTTTCTCGTAATGCTTAGCTCTTTCCACACGAAGAAACCTTGGAAAAAATCGCTTAATACAGGATGTCCCACCAACTACGGGCCTTCCTTCAAAACTGCTCACGATATCGAAGATATTTTTGCTCAACAATGCGGAATTATGGGGCAATTAATATGCCGTAGAGATATTGTTTTAAATATTTTTAGTTATCGAGAAATGTTATTATCTTCAATTTTTTAAATAGTACTATACATTTTTCTCACCAGCAATGGTTAGATCATAAAAAGAGGAATACAACGATGCATTATATGTTAGTCTAATTTTATATTAAAAAACTTGAAATATTTTCGACATTTGATTTTGAATTAATTAGGCAATATTTCGTGTAGCAGCCCTTGCAACTGTTGCCTTCGGGAAAGGTGGCCTTCCCGGCGCCAAGACTTGCTGAAGACTGGTGGTTGGGCGGTGTGGCAACGGGGGAAAAATGTTTAACTGCGTGGCCTAGTCGTGACTGACGCAGGAAAAATATCAATATTAACGATGAGAATGAAAGATAGTTTCCCCTGAATTAAACTTCTGGTTGAAATTCCAAAGCATCGATGTACAGTTTAGCGTCACAAATCACTGCAGTCAGTTCGTAACAGATTCAGTTGAATATGTGCATTGCATTCCATGGAGGACACACATCTTAGTAAATAATACATGTACACATTTCTATTGTTTTTCTTGTATCTACGTCTTGTTTTATTTTTGTAAATTTAAAATGAGAAGTTAAGTAACGTCAATACACAACATTTTAACATTTCTACAATCTGCTTATTTGGATATTTAGAGTAAAAAATATTCAACATTTCATTCCCTGTGCTTGTACTTGTTTGAAAATGTTTGTTTTAAAATGCTGGCTTGTTCTACAGCAATTAGTTATCGAGCTCGATTCTTGATAAGTCTGAAAATGACTTATTACACTACCAACTTCTTTATGTCGTTCATTTCAATACTCTATGCTTTGGAATTTCAATGAGTGAAAGTTAGTTCACTTCTGATGGATGAAATGAATGGGAAATATTTCATACTGATCGTTAATATAAATGATTTCTCCGTATCCATCTAGTCAAGGCAACAGAGAGCTAGAATTTCGCTGCCGCAACCGTCCCCGCAACCGTCCCCGCAACCGTCCCCGCAACCGTCCCCGCAACCGTCCCCGCAACCGTCCCCGCAACCGTCCCCGCAACCGTCCCCGCAACCGTCCCCGCAACCGTCCCCGCAACCGTCCCCGCAACCGTCCCCGCAACCGTCCCCGCAACCGTCCCCGCAACCGTCCCCGCAACCGTCCCCGCAACCGTCCCCGCAACCGTCCCCGCAACCGTCCCCGCAACCGTCCCCGCAACCGTCCCCGCAACCGTCTCCGCAACCGTCTCCGCAACCGTCTCCGCAACCGTCTCCGCAACCGTCTCCGCAACCGTCTCCGCAACCGTCTCCGCAACCGTCTCCGCAACCGTCTCCGCAACCGTCTCCGCAACCGTCTCCGCAACCGTCTCCGCAACCGTCTCCGCAACCGTCTCCGCAACCGTCTCCGCAACCGTCTCCGCAACCGTCTCCGCAACCGTCTCCGCAACCGTCTCCGTAACCGTCTCCGTAACCGTCTCCGTAACCGTCTCCGTAACCGTCTCCGTAACCGTCTCCGTAACCGTCTCCGTAACCGTCTCCGCGAAGATGAAGCCACCTTCCCCAAAGGCGCAGTTGCAAGGGCTACTAAAGGAAATTTTTGTTGAATTTAAAAATCACGTCTCAAAGAATTATTCAAAGTGAAACTACTGTCAGAGCACTAACATATAAAACCTCATTGTATTCCTATTTTTATGATCTATGAATGGCTACTGAGAAAGATGTGTAGTTTCATTAAAAAATATCAAAAATTATAAAATTCCTCAAAAAAATATACTAACGATATCTCTACAACGTACCACTTGCCTCATGATTCCGCATTGTTGAGCGAAAACTGCATTTTGATATCGTGAAAGGTTGAGAAGATATGAGGTTGGCACAGTTGTGAAACGGTATATTGCAGCCATATTTATGAATGATCAAAAAATACATATGTCTCAAGTTACCCACTTTTTCTACTAAAGATTACATTTAAAATTTGAAAGGTGCCACCTCCTGCCGCTCACGCAAACTGGATGCGGGCAGTCATTACAAGACTGGTGTGTTTCGCCCTTCAAAGTGCATATATTTTGTTGCGAACTTTTAGTACGATACGTACTATAAGTATTTCCATGTCTCATTTAATTGGAGAGCCACCAGATGTAACTGTATACCATCTTTAGATATTACGCAAAGGAATGTTGGCTGATTCCCTCCCCCCATTCAACAGGATACCATGAACCAAAAGCACCGTAAGTGATTTACTGCTGAATAGGGAATTATCTCCTACGAGAGGTGCATCAAAAACGATTTCAACAATAAATATAATTCAAAGATTATGGTTCATTTATATTATCAGACGCATTGAACCCGCAAAAAGCAGTACGCTCAACATACGTTATCGTCGCTCATTGCTCGAGAATGCGTCCTAGAGCTTTAAAGGCTGGTTTGTGGTTTCCCGTGGGACGCAAGTTGTGATAATAAAAGTAATAACACAGTAGATAATAAAAGGAGACCTTTCTGGATACTCTATTATATTTTTTTTTACTTCTCCATACTACGCACTTAAGTGGTACTGAGACAGACTGAGTTTTAAACAGTAAAAGTGCGTAGTGTGCGGCCATAGTATCGAAAAAGTGGATAAATCTAGCCTTAAATGTAGTTCATGGATCCGTCACTCCGTAGCAAGGTTTGACAAAAAAATACTAAGTATCGGTTCCAGTGGGACGTTGTTTTCACTTCAAACAAACATTTTAAAGGTTTTAGTTTCTAGAGATAGCAATTTTGTTGTGAAAAATCTTTGAGACTTTTCTATTACATTTTTGGTGGTAGTTATTTCTCTTCCGAGTTCAAGATCTGCAGAAATTCCGGTTTTGGGGGAAGAGAAACACTGTGCTATATGTCTAACGTTGATAAAATTATGTCGTGATCTGAAAAGCACATAATTTATAGCATTATTTCTAACCTTTGCAATTTTCGAGAATTAAAAAAATTCAACGAAAATGAGACAGCCTTTTTTAAACGCCTTTTGCTCTATTATAGGCGGAAAAAATTTCAACAATTTTTTAGAAAATTTTGAAGATGTTATTATGAAAATTATGTACATTTTCAAAAAATGAGTACGTGACATTAAGATTCATTTGTCAACATATGATTTAGAAAATAATCAGTCTTTAATAATATAAGAGTAGTCAGTCACACTTCCCTGTACTCTAGCAAGTCTTTTAGAAATTTGTTTGTGGGCATTTTTCAGAAAGCATAAAGAAAGTAGTCGTTTTATGTGAAGTACCGTCATAACGGGCTACGTGGACCCTTAATGTACTACTTGAACCCACGGGGACACACGTTTTCAGCTGTTGATGCTGCTTATACTTTGCATAAACAAGATAGTTTGCCGTTGCCTCAGTTCGATGGAAACGTAGCGCAACATTAAATGCATTTGGCATAGTTTGTTTGTACACCTATATGTTACAGCACTATATTAAGTGTCTAGATTCTAAATTCCCGGTATTTGAGCTGTGCAAACTTATCTGTAAACTGAATTTTCGAGATAGTTGATCAAGCAATAAGTTTACATAATAAGTATATTGATAAGCGATACATTTTATGGGTAATTTTCCGTAGAGCCTTTTGCATTTAAGTCAATTGATCAGTTTGTTTCATTTGGCAATTAAAAGAGTATAAAATGTTATGCTTACAGATAAAATCATAAAACTTTCGGTGTTCGTAATGTGAAAATTACTAGAAATATAATTGATGTTTTAGACATTACACTGTTTTACAGGAATTGACTGTAAAAAAAAAACTTCTTGGATACTTGATTTCTTGGTTAAAGTTCAGTACACGGTACACCCCTAGAGAAACATTGTGGGGAAGAGGGGGGAAGAGGGGGGAAGAGGGGGGAAGAGGGGGGAAGAGGGGGGAAGAGGGGGGAAGAGGGGGGAAGAGGGGGGGAAGAGGGGGAAGAGGGGGGAAGAGGGGGGGAGAGGGGGGAAGAGGGGGAAGAGGGGGGAAGAGGGGGGAAGAGGGGGGAAGAGGGGGGAAGAGGGGGGAAGAGGGGGGGTCTCCTCTATCCCTCCCTCAAATTACGCTAAGCGCTCTGACAGAAATGGAAGAAACACCACCTTAGTCGCAATGCGCAAAAAAACCCACGTGTATTCTCACCATCGTAGCACACACTTGACACTCAAAAACACAAATCACGAAACACCCCTCGTTCCCTCCATCGTGGATTTCCCCTTCGCCGGAGCGGCGCGAAGTGTCGGTTTAAACGACTTCCTTAGGTTGTACCGTATACTACACTTCATCTAATTTCTTTAAATACTTTAAAATAAATTTAATTTAAAATGAATAAATAAATTTTAATTCAAATATCTGTATTTCATTAGTTCTTTAAAAACGTTTTCTACCGAAAATTCATAATTTCACAGTAGTAGTTTTTTTCACTTTTGCCAATTTCTTACGTTTGTAGCAAGTTCAACAACATTAAGACGTCGGCTTCGCCACTTTAATTTTTTGGATTAAATGCATTCAGATTAGAAAGAAAATAATATAACCATAATTGTGTACTTACATGTTAAAGTTAAAATTATCTGCTGGATCTAACCATTCCGCGCCGGAGTGCTGGAAGGAAGCACCATGAAAGTTAAGCCATTTATTTGCCTCCTTTGTAGCAACAAAGCGATGTCATTGTGGCCTCTGTGTGTGGCGATGTGTCGAGCATTCCACCCTTCGTTGTCCAATGCCAATATATTAGCACCCAACAACAAGAGCGCGTGCACTATTTCCAGTTGCCCTGACAACACGGCCCACATTAAGGGAGTGCGCCCATTGTTATCTTTGATGTGTATATTCACCCCAGAATTTTGCAGCAGGGTGTGTATTGTCTTCGCATTCTTAGACTTGATAGCGTGATGTAATGGAGTGATCCCTTTTATGTTGGGAGCATTCGCATCTGCTCCACGTTCCAAAAGCAGTCCGACAACATCATCATCGTGACCTTTCATACAAGCAACAGCGAGTGGTGTGTTACCCTCTACGTCTCTTTCTTCCAATCTCCCGTACGCCGCCAGCAAATCCCGCACCATTTGGGGGTGCCCTCCAGCACAAGCGTAATGAAGTGGTGTGGCGCCTGTGAAGTTCTGGGCGTTCGGGTCTGCTCCATCCAACACGAGCACGCGACCGGCCGCTTCATTACCTGCCAGCGCGGCGCAGTGCAACGCAGTGCAACCTGTGTTGGAGAGTGCCAAACAGCTTGCTTGAGCTGCTAACAATACTCTTACAACATTCACATCCCCACCAGCAGCTGCGTGGTGCAATGCTCTGTGACCTTCTAAGTCCCATTTGTGAACGTTGGCTCCCAAAAACAGAAGAAATCGCACGATTGACAGAAAACCTTCTCGGGAAGCTGCCATGAGGGACGTGATGCCTCGATTGTCCTTCGCCTCGATATCAGCACCAGCAGTAACGATATCGTTTACTATGTCAACGTGACCGTGCAAAACCGCCATATGAAGCGGTGTTGACCCATCATTGTTTTTGGCGTCTCTGCCGGCACGTGCACATAGAAGCTGGCGAAGCACGACTTGGTGGCCATGAGAGGCAGCATAATGCAAAGGAGTATTTCCCTCGAAGCACTTACTGGACAAATTAGCACCAGCCAATATCAGCAGATTAAGAATACATTCATTACCTGTTGCAGCCGCATAATGTACTGCCTTCATTCCTTCGTAGTTAGCGTTCTCCACATCCACACCCACCGTCAAGATAATCCTCACAATTTCTTGTTTTCCAGCCTTGGTAGCTAATATAAGCGGTGTGTTTCCATCACCATCCTTTTCTTCTCTGTTGGCTCCAGCTTCTATTAAAACGATCACGACACCCAAGTGACCTCCAGTACAAGCATAATGAAGCGGACTCTTCTCGAAGTTGTTCTCTTCGTTTGGGTAGGCCCCTTCCTCGAGGAGCACTTTGACGACGCGGCTGAAGCCGTAGGTCGAGGCCAGGGCGAGGGCGGAGTGGCCGTACACGTCCCTGGCGCCGACGTGTGCGCCGGCGTCGAGAAGGAGGCGCACGGTTTCTTCGTGGCCCATGGTTGCAGCTGCGAGGAGCGAGGTGAACTCCGATCCAGGGAGCCTCGCTTCCATATCCGCTCCCGACTGCAAAAGAAGGTGCACTATTTCGTCTCTTCCGCAGGCAGCAGCAGTCACCAACGTTACTCCACGCGCATCAGGAGCGTCCAAGTGATCTGTTACACGACGGTCTTGAATCAGACGAGTGACTGTCTTGACGTCTCCACACGCAGCGGCTGCGTAGAGTTCTTCTCTAACAGATTCTGCACTGGCGTGTGGATCAGTTGTGTACGCCGTTGGCAGATTAGGTGTTGCCATATTCGTCGACGTTGGCTGTTGATGGAGGTGCGGTTTTAGAGTTTCGCGGACGCGGTGTACAGCACGTCTGATCAGCTGCCTGCTACTAACTCCGCAACTGGCGACTGAAGTAGCTCCACGCGGTTAACTGGCAACGGAGTGACGTCATGGATCACGTGTTTTACCTAGCGAGGAGCTTGAGAGCCGAAGGAAGAGAGACGCTGCGAACGATAAGGAAATTGCTGCGGTGTCAGGTTAATGAAATATGCAGCGAAGGCATGGCCAGTAGGTATTTGAAAAAAAAAGTATCAGGTATCATACTCGTATATGTGCTACTTTTACCTGGCGATATGCATGCTTCACGTTCATTTTAAAACACCGCAAGCTTCATTTAATACAATGAGCAATGGACGCGCTGACTCGTAGTAGTTCTGGCGACCTTTAGGGTGTCAGTGAAACATTTCTTAAACCAATGAATGACATTGATCAAAATTTTTCTGCGTTAAATAAAATATAACATTGTTATGTAAACAGATACCATTGACCTCTAAACATTTGTTTTTCTATATCATGCGTATTGGTGCAATTTAAATGTTTCAAGTATATTGTAGCTACGACGTAATCTTTGTATGTGATTTTGTTTCGTCTCTTGAAGTTTCTCGTTTAAAATGTATGAGAAACACCTCTGAAATGATGAAATTCTTAGCAATGTTGAAAATGTCTCTTCGAAGTAAATGTTTATCACAATTATTACATTGTATAACTGTTTCTGTTTACCAAACCCAGATTTTTCGTGTTTCGTTCGTGAAACTCGTTGTTTAGAAAGATGGATAATCTACCGTTATCTGAATTCCATTTTATTGGCAGAAGGACATGATTCAATGTGCACTTGCATATCCGATTTTAATTATATCGGCATAAAAAAATATCATAAACTTTGTGTGCAAAGTTCTCGAATAAATTTCCTCTCTTGTTTGTGCTATGCATTCGCTAGTAAAAAGTAAAACGTAAAATGACTTGTAAATTCATTTGTTTTTAGGTTTGCAAAGTGTAAATTTGCATTAACTGTGTAACGCAAAAGAAATATATTCTTCTCTTTTTTTGCATTCATTAGCATTAAAGAAATGCTTAAATAATATCTGAAGATTATGGTTTAATGGGGTATTATAATCTTTGTTGCCAAGTTAATTGTGTGTCTAGCGATTGCTAATTGTGGAGCAGTCATCATTTGAGAAAGCAAAATGTGAACTATTATATCACGTATAAAGAATTAGGAGCGTAGTCTGTCCGTGACTTTTCGCTATGTGTAAATATTTCCTTGGTGCTGTGCATTACATACAGCTCTCGTGGTAGGAATTGTTTCATCCCATCCTTAGAGTAAATTTAATACTATTCAAACATTAACAAGCGATATATCACTATTTTCCTCTTTCGAGAGCTATCCATTTAAGATGAAAAATTACATCACGTAGTTGCCTTTCCAAAACAAAGTTGGCCCAATATCACAGTGAATATTTGTATGTAATACTGTATTGTTGACTTAAATCTGCATTGTGACATGAAAGATTTAGAAATTGTCGAGAGTGGCTATAGTTGGTGCGAAGCGTGAAATATACTAATGACAGGTGGTAGCCAATAGCGTGCTGTGTAATGCTTTTGATTCTGTTCTGCTCCACGGCGAGCCGGTTTTTTGCGAAGAGCAGAGATCCTGTGAAGTGGCGGGAGAAAAGGAAAGTGATAACAATAGCGAAATGGGCAAATATAGACTTTCGAACTGAAGCATTTGCTAGCAAAACCAGGTCATTATTTTACTTAGTAAAATTCATTTTTTGCATTTTTGCTGTTTAGGGAGTCTTAAATAATCTCGGGAGAGGTTATAAAACGCAAACGGTTAAAGGCCATATAGTTTCCACTTATATATTGCTGAGAACATTTCTCCAGAGCAAAGTGCCTGTGGGCACGATGTTTTTGTTTCTCTTGTAAAATAAAATGTTTTCAAATGGAATCAGCATATTTTGATAACAAACGCTTCCATTGTTCGTTTCAAGTCTTCGATATGTAAGTCTTCGTTTCTCAGTGCATGTGAATATTTCAAAGTAAGTGGTAGTTTTCTTTATTGACGTTAGATGAAAAATCTCTTTCCTAATTTCAAATTCACCCTTCACACTCCTGACAATGTTGCAGATCGTAGGACGTTGATAATATCAGGAATGCCCTCCATCACTAATTAATAAATCTGCATACCATTTCTGTTAACTGCATGTGTATTTTCTCAATTGCATGTATTCTGCCCTGCAGTGTGATTTAATGAAATAGCTGATAGGTCAATTTAGTTACTTGCACTATACCAGGCAATGAAAACTCTTACTGCAAAAGTACTACATATGCTGGTTTCTATCTCTTATCGTGCTCCTCGAAAATCAATCAACTTATTGTCGGGAGAATACGAAAAACGATTACTATTTGAACGACTTTATTCCCCCTATTATCCCAACTGAGCCCAAGGAAACGAGCACTAATTGCGAATCTCCATTTAGCATATCCATAAGCAAAACACGGGGCTATCTCAGCATTGCTCAATTGATCAAGGATATAACATGATAGTGATGAGAGAAATTTGCCCCCAACCTCAGATAGTATTTATTAGAGGTATAATTAGTCTTGTAGAAATATAGAGAACAATAGTAATTAATTGATAATATTAATAAAATAAATACTACATTCTTTTTAGATACCTTGACTCGCAATGCTGCACGGACCTCTTACTTCGAGGGGAGAACACGGCTTTGGCATCATTAGGTAGGTTAAACTGATCTGCAACCTGATGCAATATATGTCGTGTAACTTTCGACACTAACAGTTCATAAAACTCGAGTTCAACAACAGTTTTAGCGCGCTGGTATCGTTCCTTACGCACTATAAGAAAGTAATTTTTTAAGCGCAAAAAGAAGACTTTTCATCATAAGACCGCAGCTGCAAAAGTTAATATTTCTGTTAACGTTTACAATTCTCATACTGAATTTATATATACGTTTTCATTTGCTTCATGATAAATAAGAGACATGACAAAATGTACCCAGGTTAAAAAAATACAATTTAAATATTATTAATAAATAATAGTATTTTAACAATTATTTAACAAATAATAGTATGACCTAACTTATTTGATTCATATACGTATTTTCTTAACATTTTGCAGTTTCAACGAAATATTTTTAAAATTTGTGCATTAAAATTAATTTGATATTTTCCTTCTTCAGTTACTTCCGTCATATGATCTCCATCTCGGCACATGAAACTGAGGGAAATTCTTCGCAGTTCTTCAGGAAATTTGCATTCTTATTTTATCTCGCATATTATACGTATTTCATTCCACCTGAGACAATAATGAAACTGATTTACATCAACGACTTCTCAAAGAATAATAACTTTATGTCGTATGCCGTTGATTTGCTGGGACGGAGTTTACTTTGTGGAAAAACAGGTGGAGGTGATACACGTGCCAATGTCAAAATGCTTTCTTTTTAGTGCCGGATTACAAAGACAAATGGTTCAAGATGTGCAAATTGTTGTTGGTTATTTTGTAGAATTAGGTTATTCTGTTTTTAACGCAATATATCGTTTCCCAGCCGCAAGTTTGCAAAATGAGGATGCGTTATGGTTCGGTGCTTTGGCAGTTATACACTAAATGCTTCCAATCTTTCATATCGCTCTGCAGACACATATCTACATTTTCAGTAGTACATTTTATGTGTCTCATTTCCCGTTATAAATCATACGAAATCTCTTTCCCCCTATTTTTTAGTCAATATACTATTTTTCACCATTTACGCCTATAAAGTTCTAAATTCTAGAGATTTCTTCGTATCCCTTTTCGGAACCATTTCTCAGATACTGTTGTTTTCGAGGATTTCTGGGACGTGTGGCTTCGAGACACGTTGACTCTGAGGAATTTTAGAACACTCTTCTAGAGTTTTTTTCTGTATAGTAACAATGCTTACATCCAGTGGCGAAGATTTGGTGGGGAGATTAACACCTCCCACCGAATTTTTGGAAGTAGTTAAACTGTAAATTTGAAAATCTACTTAATTTCATGTCGAGAAAAATATTTGTTAAAATTTAATTTTATTATTATTGTTTATTTTTGTTTTTTGGATGCGAATTGGCCTGCACTTCCCGAAGTTCAGTTACATGTATCCCTTGGCAAGTGTACGTATGTGACTCCTTTAAGGGTAAGAGTAAGCATTCTACGCAGAATCTAATTTTTATCCCCCAGGATTTGCAAGTTTCGGAGGTATGGGATATGAAATGATTATAATAAAGGGTGAATACACGACACAAACATACAGACGTAGAAAACAAACCCATGCCCGAGGCGGGAGTTGAATCCGTGATCTTTTCGTCCGATATCGCCTCGGCTGTACTGCCTTAGTTTTTTTGTGTTGTTATTTTATTGATTTTCAGTTACAAGCATAGTTATCAATTTGCACGTAACTCACTCTGTAATGTGTTTCCATTTTCAAGTACAACTGGGATACCCTTTTTTCCTTTTCTTCTATTTACATGTTTATAAAACCTTGTCCAGTTATATCCTTGCCGTCTAGAGTATTCTTTAAATACGCCCCCTGAGTAATTTTCTTTTCTCGCTCTAATTATTTTGAACAACTTTGAAAAATATTCAAATGATATATTTTCTGTTATTAAATGCTTTTCGCTTTATCCTCTCCTTTCGTCTAATTTTTGCATTGTATTATGTGGATCCGATTTTTTTTTTAAATTGCATGTTACAAACGTTTGTGAAAGCTTTGTCTAAATTATTTTTGAACGATACCATATTTCTTCCATATCTCTGTTCTCAGAAAGCGGTTGCATTGTTCCCTTAAAAACATTGAAGCCCGTGTACAATTGCATTCTTGTACTGTGGCACTTTCGTTTTGGTCGTAATACATTTCTTTGAGCTATTTTCGTCAAAGTCAAGAAAAACCGCTTCGTGATCGCTATAGCCCTCCACAGCGTCTCAAGATAATTTTCTTTTCGGTTCTATGTAGGTAAACATCCGCCATGTCACGCTCCCTACTACCTGTCCTAATCCGTTGTCCCAAACTAGTCTAGTGATTGGACTTTCCCCTCTCTCACGGCTCCCTTCCAGTTTCCGCGAGCAATATTTCTCATCTACAATAACAATAGGATCACCAGTTTCCTTTCCCGTTCTTTGTATGATGTCATCCAAAATTTTGTAACAGTTTTACGGAAGCCTACAGCTTTCAATAACTTCTAATATGGCTCCTGAAGTAGTATTTTATAATCCCATCCCTTCAAACTCTGTACTGACCAATCTAATCCAATATTCATTTCTGATTTGACGCAAATAACGTCTTCGCTTCCCCAATTTTTTTCGTTCCTGACAGGCTGTACGTATATTTTAAAACTGAATTTTCTGATTTATTATACTATGACACTTCACCTGCAACAACGTAATGAATCTATTGCTCGTCTGAATGTGTACACGTGATGGCGCGTCTCTCGAAGCTGCCACCACCATCGTCGCCTCCACCGCCGCCGTCGCGTCACCTTCGCAATATTTCTAACGAGATGAAATTCCTGCCTTGTCCGAGAATGTATTAATCAAAATCATCTATTAGACACGAAAATGAAAAAAAAAAAATATGTATGGTGTATCCCCACCTCACTGAGCCCCGCCCTGCGTCGCTCTGATCCACTGGGACCACTCCTCTCGTCCGATCTTCTCCTGCCCCTTCTCAGTCGCCCAGTTCTACCGTAGAACACCTTCACACGTCGCCACAGCGGCACGCTTCCGATAAGCGGTAGGGCTATTACTATTACCGCTGCACGCCACCGCCGCGCCGCCGCCCGCCGTTGTGGGTTCTATAGAAGTAGGTTTCGCCGGCCCCTTTGGTGACGCCGAACAAAGGGACCGCTGCAGACAAAACGCCGCGACCGGTGGTGCAGTGGGAATACCATCATTTAAAGCTGAGTTCTGCTAGCGGTGGCGCACATTCCCTTCTGCGCTTCTCGTGGTGAGGGTTTGACGACGAACGTCACAGCGGCTTGAGCCCGCCGCACGTGGGAAGATCTCCATTTAAACCAATGCTCTGCTCCGAGCCGCGGCGTTCGGAAGCGCGCCGCGGTGGCGACGTGTGAAAGAGCTCTTATAATCCCTTCACAAGTAGACACAGCAGCGCGCTACCGTACACCGCGGCTGGTAGCAGAGTATTCGTTTAAATGGAGCTCTTCCCACGTGCGGTGGTGACTTTCGGCGGTGGACACTCGTCACGAGCAGCCCGGGAGGGTCTCCTCGCCACCGCTAGCAAAGCATTGCTTCAAATGGAGATCTTCACGCTGGGACATTCCCCGCAGCGTTTTACCTGTTACATTTCTTTGTGCGTCGTCGCCGAAGGGTCGGCGAAACCTGCCTGCGCCGATCACTCCCCCTTCCACGCCGGGCGGCTGTGCGCCGATGAAATGGCGGTGGCCCCGTCAGAAGAGCCTTGCTGCTTATCGGAAGCTCAAGGCTATGCTCACGTAGGAAGGAGGCCTTATACTTACATTTTATACTTCCCGTCCCACCTCACCATGCCTAGACTGGCCTTTTCTGGCCGCCCTGCCCGCCCCTCCCAGCCATGTTTGATACAAGCCCAACTAGGTACACATGTGATGATTTTCAATGTTAGATTAACTTCGACACCTCACATTGATGCAATAGTCAACAAAGTATTTGCAAAAATATCAAAATTGTTCCTCTAACTAACACACGTTCTTCATTGAACGTTGAGTATCAACTGATTATTTTTTAAATCTTTAATTCTACCAACCATAATTTACCCATGTCCATTTTGGGGATGTGCTGCCCCTAACAATCCCCAAAAGTAACCACCATTCAAAATATATTTTTATAAAGAACTTTAAATGCCTACTGGTTCATTCCAAACATCCAGATTCGCAGAGAATTAAAAGTGCCCTTATTAAGCGACCACGTTACACGAATAGCTCAAAACTTTTATCAAAACCTTCACTTTTCTCCGTGCTCAATAATCTTCAGTCTAGGCCGCAATGCTGCATTCCCACGTATCAAATCTAGTTAAACAAAAGTCTGATTCAAACCACTGTAATCCGCCAGAACTGTCAATTGATTTAAAAACTGAGTCTTCAACCTCGTTTCATTTTACATACTCGTAACACAAGGTCTGCGTTCTTGGGTAATAAAAACCACTGCTTATGAATGGCCGTTCCCAAAAAGCTGAAATTTATGTATTATATAGTTTACCGCCTCGAAGGACAAAGCCTCTCGAAAGAGTTGAAATACATTTTAAAAAGAGGCTTTAATGTCAACCTAAATCGATTGTACCCGAGATTGGTTCGATTCTGGCCATCTCATTCGCATCACATTGTAAAACTACGATTTCTCATCACTTTTTAGCGTTTAGAACCACCCTTATTTACACTTACCTTAATAAATCCTACGCACTCACCGAAGAAACATCTTATCATCGTTGATATTTACTTAATATTTTTGTTTTCTTCAAGAATTTTATCGTTTCGAATAGCAAAACACGAGAAAATTAAATAACTGTGTTTGGAAATATATTCTTTTTTTCTTTGGGATTAAAAGGAAATAAGTGATGGGAATTTTGAAAAACTGAATTTTTATAATTTTAACAAGCTCAAATAAAAGAAATAAAAACATTGAAGTTGTACAATGCCAGTACTCTTGTATTTCATAACACATTTGTTCTACATGTCAAAGTTGAGACTCCACACAGTTTGTTCATTTTCGGAATTGTATTTTCATGTGTCCCAGGTAATATCCACGTTGTTATGATGTCTTTCTTCAACGCACTATATTGAAGTTCTGTGTGCATATCTAAATCATACAATTGAATTTGTATGACATTAAACTAGGCAAGTAAATATCGTTCTCACAGTTCATCTGTGAACTGTGCATGTTCTATGAACATTTTAAAGGAGAATATAACAAAAATGAAAGTATTTTTTGGAAAATTGGAAGGAATTAATTTAGTTTTCTTCATGAAACATCATATGCACATTTTTTATTAACGTACTACATTTGTTATTATTATTATTGTTGTAATAATAATATTAATAATAATATTAATAATAATAATATTAATAATAATATTAATAATAATAATATTAATAATAATAATATTAATAATAATATTAATAATAATATTAATAATAATATAAATAATAATATATTCTTTATTTGCGTGAAATCAAACTCTAAGTCTGGAACCCTGCATAAAAATATTAGTAATTGTTCGAAATAATGTACTGTCCTAAGAGAATTAAAATCAAGGAGCGTGTTCTATTTTTGCTGCTATACGTAGAGGAAAGTAAATCCTTCGTTCGAACTGCTTCTTTCTTTTGCAGTCGTAGGTTGTAGGAAGACGAGAAGGAAGGGAAGGACCTCAACGTACGATAGTGTTGTGGGTAATTGAGAGAGTTTGGTTTTCAGGAAAGACGTTATTGGTCCTGTGATTAACTCCTGAAAGGTTAAGTGCACTTCGGCAAGTAACATTCGTTTCACGAAAAGGACTGCCTCAAAGTTGCTGCTTACGATGTGGAGAATGGCGGTAGAGAAACATACTGAATTATTTAGGTTTCCTAGAGGGTAGATGTTCAAGAGTCGCCTACAGCCCATTTTGTAACAAACTTAGTTAATCTTTATTTCCTCTGATCTCAGGACGTGCGTTGTTTCCATGTCTAATTCTATATTATTCATATTTTTTTGTTATTTTACTCCACTCCCACAAAACAAGTCAATATTGTTGACTTTACGTTTTAAAGAAAGTTGGATTATGAGATAATGCATAAGGCGAATTTTGTTTTCATATTTCATGAGTAGTGCTAATGAACATATCAATTGCAACAACCACATTTTTCTTATTTCCATAAATTGTTGTAGATGATTTGTGATCTCACATTGTCATTGTGCAGTTCAAGCTCAGCAGGATATTTATGTCTAGAGAAACAGGAACCGACGGTTCAAATTTAATAAGAACCATTTCCTGCAATATTGCAGAGACCCAGCGTGTTACAGTATACTGATGAAGAACAATACTATGGTATGAAACCAAAGCAAACATGTGCTTTGCTCAGCTTAGAACATATCGCGTTTTGGCTTTTCACCACAGCTACTAATACAGCCACGACTTCAACTCCCTTAATAAATCATGTCCATGAAAAAAACTTGGACCAACCAGGCTGTGAACAATACTTAGAATGGACTGATAGATTAGTATTTTTTTATTTCCGGGCAAATTTTTTATCACGGAAGGTGTCGGTAATCTACCTCAAGCTATGTGGTGAGATCTGGCTAGTTTGCGTTGTTCTCCCCAACCAGGTATCTCTCGCTAGCAGGGCATCGCCTCTAAGCCGGGACAATCTCTAAGCTCCCGATTGTTTTGTGGCAATTAAATTTGTAAAAACTTTTGACATTGCTAACGTCGCTGATAATTATAGTATTATTGCACTAAAGTGTTACTTGAGAAATTAATTCGATGTTTTAACCAAGCAGCATACATTGTTAAATTTCTATTGCTCAGTTATAGTCATTTCTTCGGAGCTAAAAAGGATATTTTCGTTTTTCTTAATCTCTTAAGATTCATCGACGGCCCAGTTAAAAATAGCTACAACTCAATACTTTAAGTTTTCGGCGCTTGTAAGTCCGGTTTCGGCGTTTATGATTCCGCGCGCGGCACTGCTATTGTCATTTGTCCCGTAGCTATTGAGTGTGCTTTTATCGCGGAAGATGGTGATGATGTTCCCCTGCTGAATGGGGAGATACAGCGCCAACCAAATCTGCAACTTGCGGGATTTTATCCAATCAGGTACATGCCAACAGCGTGGCACCGCCCCAGCTGGGTCAAGCTACAAGCTCCCTACTGGCTTTCCAACATGTATGGTACCGTAGTATAGTAAGTGTAATTGTGAACGTAAGGCTGAGGATAGGACCAGGATGAGGAAGGCAAGGTCGCGCACGGTCCGTGGCACGTTCGCTAGGGTACTGCTCCGACACTCGCCTGGAGTTGATCGGAGAAACCACTGTTAATTACCGATCAGAGCAGCCGGCCGTTAGAATTCTCCTCTAAGCAGCTGCTGAATTCGATTCAGATATCTAGCTATTGTCGAAAATCCTGCCACCGACGAGACTCGAACCTTAGAACTGGATCAGAGGCACTACCGTGACACAAGTTGTTGCCCAGAGGCAACCAAGCTGGTGATTAGCATGGCGAGGACTGCTTCTGAGATGAACGATTTTCATTCTGGATGGGATTTCGTGCGGTTCTAATATCATTTTCCGTACGTTATTGCTGCTTTTCCACATTTACTGGAAAGCTGGACACATTACCCTGTTTTCGAATCTCCAATGCTTTGAATATTCAGATTTCTCTGCATCAATGTCACTACCTAAACAGGTAGGAAAGCTTCACTAAAGGAAATGCTTTGTTTGGACATCCTGTATTTTAGTGTAACATAATATATATTTTCCTCTTTTGTATCTATACAAGAAATACATATTCCTTTGATATAAGTTAAAGTTTCTTATGGTAGACCATAGGAAACAATTTTCAGGAAATAAATGCAACAGATTAAATATATCTGAAGGAACAGTTTTAATTACCAATTTAAATTTAGTTAAAAGAACATTAAAATGATGGTTTAGTTTTCTTGTGATAAAACCATGTTGATAAACGTTCATCACTGTGTTATAAATATTTCGTAACTCTTGAATTATTAATATGAACACAATCGTCATGATCTTTGATTATATTAAGATAATTTTTCCCCGGTGAAATGACACATTTTCTCCCTTAGTTTAGGTATCCACAATTGGATATCTACTTGTAATCCCTAAACATCAAAATGTAATATTTCTTTGTTTTTCGTTCTTTGTTGTAAATGATGCATATACAATGTGCAAATTTATGCAAACTAAGATTAGAAGCTTCAAATAATTATCAAATTTCAATCTGTGACCTTTGTTCAGTAAGGAATCCAGAGCGGAGGAATAGGAATCATGCCTACATTTCTTACGTTATTTAACTAAATTTATTTTTTTAAATATCTCGTAATTATCACATTACATTCAAGGAAATTAATACACATCATCATACATCCACAACTTTATTATGGATACTAATTTTTAAGCTAATATTTTTATTATTTAAGAAATATTAATGGTTGCTCCAAACAAAACATGTCATGTGTTATATATGAACATTTGATAAATATATTGAATTAGTATTTATTGATAATAGATAGTCAACGCATTAGCCTGCTTCTTCAGGTGCATCACTAAATAATAACAATAAATAATACTAAAATGACATATTTTAACATACATCTTGTACAAGATATAATAAATGGAAATTCACACTCACTTTATTTTATCATCGTTGAGAATTTTTAATTTTTATTAGTATTCCACCATATAGTGTGATAAAGATATTGCATTCCACATTGGAATTTATTGTTTTGTTAATTTTAATAAATAATGATTCTGATATTTTTCTTGCTCCTTTTCTACTTTTTCGGTCCAGAATTTTAGGATTTTTGAAAGTGAAATTATATTATCTTCCTGTTCCATGTTTAGAACTTGAATTTTGTTTTTCAATAACCTCATTAATGTTATTTTGATGTTCACGTATTCTTTGTTTTAACTGTCGTTTCGTTTGACCAACATATGTTACATCACAGTCCGGGGACAAGTGAAGGACACGTGAGAATGTTCTGAACTTTCTATAAATTTTGGGGATACTTTACACGAAACCCTAGAGACATCTTTAAAATTTTCTCAAAAACGGCTTCAAATTTTTCTTTAAATATTTTGTGAAAATAGAGTAAAATATACTTGTAAATGTGTCATAGGTTCAATTTTCAGAGTTATTTCTCAATTTTCGAAAATTTCAAAAGTTTGAATTTTTTCGGCATCTTCCTTCGACTACAAAATATAAGATAGAGATTTTTTCATTCAAATAAAATTTGTTCTCCATTCTCCTTCTTTCATTACGGTTATGTACATTTTTTTTAAATTTTAGAAGTTTTTGCGGAATATTGCATGCAATATGTGCAATTTAAAAAAAATACAAAAAAGATTTTCTCAAAAACGGCTCCAAATTGTTTCTTTAATCTTTTGGTATCTAGTGCTAAATGGACTCTATAATATAACATGATTCTTTATAGGTAAAGTAGGATACTTGCTAGTAAAGTTATCTGCTGATTTTAGTACATTAAGAAATACAATACACATTTGATACGTGCGACCCGAATCTAATATCATTAGGATTCATTACTGTAGCAGGTTTAGTAACATATTCTTTAATAGAAATACCTTAATGAGCTTCTATGATTACTCGTTGCTCTCTGGAGGGAAACAACTCTTACAGTGACGTTTACATACGTCTTTTTAACTTGGTTTTCGGAAACTTTATACATGATGTGTGATTATGTTGTTGTTTACAGTAGGATTCATAACGAGTATTTGTCTGCCTGTTTGAGCTCGCTTTTGACAAATATTATGCTGGATTGGTACTGGTTAATCAATTTCTTGACAAAACACTCAGCCACTACTAATAACACTACACTCGCGAACACAACGAGAGTAGGCTCAAGCTAAGGTGTTTTCTTCTACAGTGTCTAGGAGCGAACTGTGAATATTATACGTAGGGCGAACTATATTGTTTTACACTTTTTTCTAGACAAATTAAGTATATTACACATCGGCTGGATCTTGATCAAGGCGTAATAAAAGTTTTCTGCACACGTTAACACGCCTCCGCTTTTGACATGCAGGCAAGAGTCTGGGCACCCTCCTGAATAACACCTTCTCCAACTATAAGTGGTCGTGCACCATCCACAGAAGGGTGTTTCGGCTTATTCTCGTGGCTGTCTCCATTTGCATAAATGATATGCATTTGTTACCTTTGTGGCGTCCTTGCCGGGGCAATAATTCACAGACGTGAACGGTTTGTAAATTATTGAGTATTTATTTGAAATATGCTCCAACAACGAAATACTATTTACAATAATTACAATAAACAATATTGACCCGTTACCAGAAGGAATGTTCCTGGTCACCACCACCGCTGGCCTGATAATTTGAAATCTTATACGGTGTGATGCACCAGTTGCCTACGTAAGCGAGTATGCCGCACCTCCCGTCTCGACGTAGCACGCCGGCTTCAGTTCCCTGCCTCAGTAGCCTATGCATTGAAATGCAGCGCCGCACCCAGCCCACACGACTTCCTACCGACGCACCCAAGAATCAGGAGTTTAGGTCCGGGGTCCGCTTATATTACCTTCTGCGCCGGCTGCGTCATCTCGCTGTTTCCGCCGACGCGTTTCCACAGCCAGCATGTCTACGGGATTCACAAGTTTGCCCCGAGTGGTAAAAGGGGTTCACAAGTGGCCACCCACGACAGGGCACCCCTTGCCTTTCGCTCCCTAGGTTTGCCATTGTTCAGCCCGGCGCCCCTTCCCGCCAGCTCTGCCCGCTGATTCAAACTACTTCCTCGTGCATTTCATGCGCATGAAATGCACGTGGCTAATATTTTGTCACGTTTGTACAAGGCGACTGATATGAGGCCACACCTTGGATGGCCTGTTCGGTCCGGGCAATGTTGGCTGTCATATTCCTCCCAGAACTGGTACCCTTGTCCACCGATGTTCGCCTTGTTCTGCACCTTCCACCTACTGTTTTATGCGACGGTGCATGTTCCCCACAGACTGCCACCAAGAGCCGATGAATTTTTGCAGTGTTCACGCCTTCTTTCCATAGGAACCAAATCGTATAGCGCTGTCGCTGACGCCCTCCTGTCCCTGTTCGCCCCTGCGTGGTGCTACCTCATGGTGGAATAAGACAATTGTTACACGTCACCACTTTCTGAAGTGAAATGTAAACCATACTCGCTTACAATATAAAATGTAAACAAAATAGTACGCCCCTCGTAGTAGTAGGAAGATCTTCCTAAAAATTGCACATTTGCAACTTTTACAAAATCTGGGATTTTAACAAATATGGGAACTGCACCATTCTCTTAAGCACCCTTTACGCTATCCGAAAACTAAGTTTGATAAAAAATGGTGCTATTTTTGAGAAAATTTGAAAAAAAAATTAGAGGCTTCATGTAAATACCCTTAAATATCAAAATATCCGTCTGAAATTTCCAAACCCTTAGGTCACTCAAATCGATTGGGGAATATCAATTTTGAAAAAAATCGGCTGAACGGTTTAGGCGCTATCGTTGACCACAGACGGACTGGCAGATGTTTTGCCGTCAATCGATTTTTCTGTATCAAGGACCCGCAAAACATGGATTCTGGCTACACCATGAGTTAAAGGATTTCCCCCCTATATTTATGAGGGTAACTCCGAAAGTAATGCACAATATGTTTTTAAACATTGAATTTATTTTCCATGCGTTTACTATTTTTATAGAATGTGGACCCATTCTCGAAGAACAAAAAGTCACTTCTCCGCGTAATCTCTGTCTCTTACTACTGCCTTACTACACCCTTGAGGAACGATATGTACACTCGCACGGTAAAAGCCACTAGACCGGCACTCCTGAGCCACTCTTTAGCAAGCCTTCACAATGGAGTCATCATTTCTCGGAAGCAACCTGTTAGATTCCATTTCGACATTTTTTCATTTCGAGCTCTTTCCATATAAGGGTACTATCCAAACTCGCTTTTCCTATATTCATTTTATTCGAAAGTTCTCTCACGGTTATACTTTTCTCAGGCAAAATGTGGTTGTGGATGAGCTACACCTTGCCAGGTAGATGAGTACGGTCTGCCTCTGCCTCTGCGCAGTGGATCGTGAGTATTCGCTTGTCTTAATTCAACGTATAATCTGGAATCCCACCAACTAACTGTACTGTGATCAACAGGATCATCTCTTTACACCTTCTTTAACCTCCTGTGTGTGTCGGAAGCACGTTGCTTCTGGCAAAAAAGTAATGCAGCATCTTATACGAGTGGTACGAGAACAACACTTGGGGAGAGAGGATGAACTAAATTTGAATTCAAGCAAGTAGAATGATGATAAGAATTATGTACAGAGCAAAGACGAAGAAAAGAAAATGAAAAAAATCGTGTGCATTACTTTTGAAGTGGCTTTCGTTGCAACAGGATTGATCCATTTTTTTTACCAGGGCCCGGCAATAAGTTTTCCTGCGAAAAATTCACCGTTTTCTGGTGCACGATTATGTAACTTTATCTTTTTACGATGTACTGGCGTAAAGACGAGAAAATAATATAAAACACGTCGCATTTTCTAAAAAAATTTCGATATTGTAAAAAACAACGGGTATGAATGCGAAGTGGTAAAAACACCTAAACAACTGGTTTGACACAATTTGATTTTTAAATTAATCACAGGTTCGTCAGAGTTTACAAATGTATCAAACATATTGAGATATCAAAGAGTATACATAAATATGGGATGTAATCATCAAGTTGGGGTCAAAATTACATCTTCGACAAATTACACTGCGTGACACGATTTTGGTACCTGAGAAGCTGATTGTTATTATAACTTTCAGTATGTTGGCACTAATGTCTTTTGCTTCTGTCACGTCTTGTTTTTTACATACACAGCTATACGTTTTGTCTACATTAGTTCATAGTAGTAAATGCCATTTGCAATAACGACATTGTGGTGCGATCGTAGTCCGTACTATAACGATTGCTACTTTTGCATGACGGATGTAAGAAGATTTTCGAAGAAATTGAAATATAATATCCAGTAACCTATTGGGAATTCTGTAATGAAACCAATACTTTATAGCAAAGACATGCCTCCTCCTTTGCCTCAAAGTAAAAGTCAAAGACGTTATTTTACCTCCCCTACATACAAAACTCGGATTAATGAATTTTGTGAAGACAATGAACAAAAATGGCAAAGTATATTTATATTTGAAGGTTATTTTATTTTTAAAATAATTGTTATGTTTAATGGAATTTTTATAGTTTTATAAATTCACCTTTTAATGAAAAGCCAAATTATCGATCTAAAACTAAATGAAACAAAACTATGCGCCTGAACATCGTTTAACGCCGCGATAACTGTTTTTAGATATTCACAGATCCAAAAATGAGGAATTTTTGAAAAACAATTTGTTAAATGCGTTTAAAAAGATGGGTTGCCGGATGTCATTAAAAATGTATTTTGCGAATTCCTATTTCTCTTTCTTCCCTTCAAATCTTGAAGCTTTGAATGATGAATGAGGAGAGCAGTTCAAACAGGATGTATAAAGGCTAGAAGAACGGTTTCAATGTCGTTGGGACGATGCTATGCTGTCGTTGCTATGGGATTACTTCTGGCGTTTAAAGCGAGATGATACTTCCCAATATACAAGAATAAGTTAATTATTTTTAATTTTTTGTGTCAATATGTGCTTTATCCTATATAGTCTAAATTTTAAAGCGGCCGAATACATTATTATAAGTTTTTTCGTCGTTTTTACTCGAATTATTGATTATTAAATGAAGCAATGTGTGTACAGGACGAATTCTTTTTAATGTTTTTACTAATATGTGTTAGTTACCGTACATAAAAAACAGTACGTGAGAGGAAAATAGTACACATGTGTTCTTATTAAACGATGTGTATGAATAAATGAAGAGAAAAGTTGAAGTGAGTATTTATTTTTTAAATTGTAACGCAGCCTTATTAATGAATATGGTCGAGAGTATCCGTTTTTTAAGGCTGAAGAAAATTAAAGTGACCAAATATGAATGCTGTATACATACATAAGTACTACTTCTGTCACTTTAAGTTGTTTAATTATATTAGTTTAATTTTCTTCTATTATGTTATTTACAATGTTTTACAATTATTATTGCTTTAATATGCAATTATTGATTGTGCCTTGTTTTATTATTTTGATATTTGTTGAAAAAGACCCAATTAGGGTCAAAAGATCAAAATGTAATAAATTGTTTAAAAAATGAATGCTGTAGTGTCTGCTCTTTAAAATGGCCAGAATACTTTTACAACTATTTATTTCACTTTCTTAGAAGTAAATGAGATGGTTCGATGCAATATGGTTCAATTCTCTCTTCGTACTCCAAAGGGCTGGGTTCAATTTCTAAAATCCTCAGGAAAACTTTTTCCTTTAAGATTTTTTTCTAGAATATAACGGGTTGCGCTTAACAGTACACAGTAGCTTAACAAACAAACAAAATGAGGATGTGGTGTCTGTTCGGATTTAGAAATGTTCGGATTATCGGAAAAAATGTACCGTACATATATAAATACATCTATAGGATTTGCGCACACAGTGCAACGTATCGTGCAGTGTGAGAAAATGGCAACGTAGCGTGACAATCGCATCATCATATTATCATGAAGATTTAGTCCTTACGTCAAAAAAAATATCGATTTTGCAGGTTCCTCTAAGTGAAAATTACTGCTACATGAACATGTGATATACTTTGTAATTACCAGAGCAATAAATGTTTTAGTTTGGCAACTTCTTTTTCAATAATTAGTTGATCAGTTCTACAATAATTATAAAATCCTTTCTTAACACACAAATAAGCATTTTATTTATTTTGTTTATTTTTCGTCCATCCTGAATTTTGTTCGGATTGGCGACGTTCTAATATATATATATATATATATATATATATATATATATATATATATATATATATATATATAAATGAGGGAGTAAATATATATAAATGAGGGAGTGATAAATTACATAAATTCCTACCACGAAGTGCTATAAGAGGTATTCAAAACACAGCACAATTATGTGGTTCAATCCACCCCACATTAGGGAACTGTGAACCAAAAGTGCAACATTTTCTATGTAATTTCTTACTCTACTATTTAACTTATGTTGGAATGTGTTAAGGATTTAGATGAGTGATGTACGTCACTGGATTTTTTTTAAATATTCGAAAAAAGTCGTGTTCTTTGCGCCCCACCTCCTCCTAATTGATTCATAAGTTCAAGGAAATGTATTTGTATGGTAAAGATATCGCAAACAACATTGTGGCTGAAATTAGACTACTGCCTTACCTAATATATCTGCTGCTTTTTTCATGAAAACCATTTCACATATCGATCAAAATACCATTTGAGGTTTTCGTCAGTACTCCCTTGATCCATTGAGGGCATGCTCTTGCTCTGTTTCTGGGCTTCTCTATCTGGCGCACGTTTTATGCATCTCTCTTTTTGCAAGTTGAGGCGAGGTGCAGTATAGGTTAGTTATTTCTACAGCTATTCTATAAAATGAAATATTAGTTTCTTTGCTCATGCAATAATTTCTGTTACGCAAGGGCGAATCTTTCTAGTGTTCAAATGCGTGTCACACTCGCTGCTAGTTCTTTTCATAATTCCATTAGGTTCAGAAAAAGAGAGGAGTGGGAATTTTGGAGCTAAAGAATACGCCTCGGTATGTCACACACATTTCTCTTTTTTGACGATAAATAGATCAAATTTAAACACTGCCACTATAATAAAATAAATAAAATCTTATTGCATCCTGAGAAAGGTTGATTGAAAATATAGCTACTGGTATTAGTATTTACTAGTCGGTAGAGCAAAAATAGTGCTGAACAAAACCACATAGTTCTTTTTTCACAAAACCTTTCAGGCACACTGATTAAGAAAAAATAAAGCACCCGTACATAGCACTTCATTAAATCAAATATTTAAAAAACTAGTTTCACGAATTCTGCAATAACATTATGCATATACATATACTCTAAATAGATGTAGAGAAAATGCAAACGCTCTTTACATACCGAGATTATAAAAAATGTGGTTTTCCACGATAATAGCAACACGTGAATAGCAAATATTAAAGACGTGTGATCAGTTGTAACCAGTGACCCTTTGAAAATGAAAATTCAGTCGAACGGCGCAGTATGAGATTAGTCAGAATAACACAATCTAATATTTGCATGTTTCAGACAAAATCGAAACTCTTCCATTATTTTTGGAGTTTTAGCAAGTTCTTTGGTACCTAACGAAACAATAGAGGCCGCTCTCATGATTGGAGCCGGCATACTACGAGTAATTACCAATGCGCGTAGAAATTGAAAGAGGTTTCTGAAAGAGGTTTCTCATGAGACAACTGTGAAATAAATAAACGCACATTAATAATGATTTTAAATATTGCAAAAAAGTATTTACTGGGATCTGGAATATATTTTAATCGCCATCTGCATATGTAAACATTGTGAAAAGGGTTTTCCGTCTTCTGAAAAAGTGTTACAAATATTACTGTATTTTTGCACATTACCAAGCTATTTGTTTATGAGAATATATGATGTGAACTTTAATGTACACATTAAAAAATGTGTTAAAATTTTGAATATTTTGGTTACGGACATAGAAATATGCATTTTTGTATTAGTTAGAACATTTTAAAACTACAAAACATTTAATATTACAGCAGGATTTAGAGCATTTACGTGATTGGGCTGAAAAAAATGACATGGGAATTAATGGATCTAAAAGCAAAACAATAACGTTCGGGCGGGGACGAAATTATGAGGAACCAGACTATCGTTTAGGTGAGGTAATCATCCCAAGAGTCTCATCATGCGAGTATTTAGGCATTCATCTAGATAGTAAATTAGGGTGGGAGGTGCATATAAATCAGACAGTAAGAAAAGCGTGGAAGTCTTTACATTTTGTAATGCGAATACTAAAGAAAAGTTCTGCAAACGCCAAAGAGTTAGCATATCTTACGCTGGTTCGCCCTCTCATGGAATACGGAGTTGCGTGTTGGGATCCATACAGAAAGGCGCACCGGAAAAATCTAGATAGAATACAGAGAAAAGCGAATAAGTTTACCTATAGACGTAACGTAACAAAAAAGTCATGGGAACCTCTAGAAACGAGAAGAACAAAGGCGAGGCTGTGCGCTCTTTATAAATCGTACGTAGGTCAACCAGCTTGGAAGGAAATTCAGATTAGACTAGAAAAACCAAATTATTTCGGCCGAAGCGATCACACCCACAAAATTCGAGCAAGGAAACAAAATTCAGATCTTGGGAAGTTTTCCTTTTGTAATAGAACAATTAGAGATTGGAACAGTTTACCTGCGGCAGTTTTCAAAGCTTTTCCTCTCAGTGTCCGAAGTTTTAGAAATAAGTTAGAACAAGATAACAGTAATTGATATTAAATGAGTAAGTGTTGTGTAGTGCGGTGTAGTGCTGTGAAGTTATGGTCAGTGTAATTCAAAACAAAAAAGTGTAGTGTAGTGAAGTGTAGTGAAGTGAAGTGCGGTGAACGCGATCAATGCTCTTTTCAATGCTGCTTTTCGTCTTGTACTGTATTGTACGGTATTATTATTATTATTATTATTATTATTATTATTATTATTATTATTATTATTATTATTATTATTATTATTATATTATTATTATTATTATTGTTATTATTTTATTATTAATGTAAGTCTTGTAATTTCTGCAATTATTGTTACTTAACTGCCACCGGGTCATACCCATTTGCAGTTCTAATAAATCTATCTATCTAAAACCTAGATACAATCCTTAATATAATAGTTTGAAAAAAAATTTAAGTAATCAACAATAATGTTTTTTTTGAATAATTTATTCTCAAACTATGGGAATGCATTTGGCATTTCCTTGCCGTGGCAATTTTTTGGATTCATTGGGAAAGTGAAGTAAACGTGTAAAAAAGAACAATTATCAACCCTTTATTATTTATTGAAATAGAATTCTAATAATACATTTTTTATTTTACATATCACTTTATAATTCAAGAAATATTTCAGCGTCTATTGCAATTGTTGGCAAAAATTGACTGTTGTCTATTTGATTGATTCACATACCTTAAGGATTCAAACAATTCTTTGCCAACATCACGAAATGTAATATTATAATAAAGTAAATGTATTTATTGTGAATAAAAATATATCTGTGGCGCTTCAATCTCTGATTGGTCATCCCGTACCGGTGTTGGTCGAGTAATGGGTCTTCCAGTGCCAATTGGCGTCATCATCTTTAAATCGCCGGACACGTCTTCCTGTGTGGCCGTCGCCCAGTCGCCAGTCAGTGAAGTGGCCGGCCCTTCGATTGCCTGCAGCGTCGGCGCTAGGTCGGTGTTCCACATACCGCTCGGCCTATTCACATGACACGCTGCCGTTGTCCCAGCCTCATCCCGAAATCGTATTAAGTTACTGTCGCGACTCACCGCTGCGTCGTCGCTTTCACCTGCAGTGGCCGCTTCCACGATTTCGTTGTACCATTGGGCCGTTGTCAATGGAACACTAGCTAACGCGCTGCTGTAATCCTTCGAAACCGCCGCTGTCATTTCAGTCCACGCTGTTGTCTCCTGGCCGAGGTTACTGTGTATTGTCGCGCCCTGATCGTCTTTCGCGGCTGTCACGTTTTGCTCTGCTATCACTTCCTCTTCGTTCCACGTCGTATCGGCATGGCACAGGGCTGTCGACAGATCATACGTTGCCGAAGTACCATTTTTGCCGTTCTCTGAATGCCCTCGGTTGTCATTTCGAGATGCCTGTGTCCCTTCAATGCGGTGCGTAGTAGTTGTATTGAGGTCATGGGTGGTCATCTGTCTCATAATATCAAACATATTAGACTTCCAGGAGTCTTTCTGTGTGGTACCAATATTTTCGTGCTGAGTGTCTTCCGTCTCATTCCAAATCAATGATTCCTCATGTGGTGGATTGTCTTCTAACAACTGTTTATCTGTTTTTGAATGACAGATCCGACAGTAGAGGCTTCCTAATCGTCTGGCACCCATGTGGTTTAGATGGACCCCGTCGACGTCCAAGTCATCTTCGTAAACCCAGCTGTTCGGATCTACGAAAAGAACTCCTAAACAGCGAGCGACCCAATCAAAATTGTCGTTAATTGCTCGGATGCGTTGCCATCGCATGTCTCTCCTCCGTATCACTCCGCTTAGAATAATTTTTGAGCTCGTAAACTTTGCTTGGGCTAACTTTACGAGATCATAGACGTCTCCTGTTAGGCAATCGATAGATTTCCACGCGTCGTATGTACCAACATGAAGGATCACATATTGTGGGTTTCCAAATTGACCCGCCTCAATAATGGGTTTCAATTGCTCGGCCCGAATTCCTGGGAAACATTCTACACGAAAAGCCATGTGATCTGTTTCCACGTGGCGGATGGTGGAGTCTCCCAAGATGAGACATTCGACTTCGGACTCCTTAGTTGCAGAACGAATTCCTTCCCTGACTGTGTTTTCATTCCGAGTGGATAGTTTATGCTTGAAAAGCTCCTCTTGTAACGCGCCATTGATTTGAACGATCTCTCGAATTATCTGATTAGCAGTCTGCAACTCCGACTCCAAACACCGGATGACTTGCTTGACATACAACTCACGGTTCGTGGTGCAAACAATGCAAATCCACTTCATGGTCGTTTTATCTCGAAGATTGGTATTGCACCCGACGTGAAACCATTTGCCACAATTGTCGCATTGTGCTCCTGCGCGGAGTAGTTTGAAGCAGGCAGTGCAGGATAATTTGCCCTTCGACGTGCCTCCAGGACCAGGGTTTTGTTCCACTCCACCGATGATCAGAAGAGTACACAGGGCGGTGGCGCGTAAGACCCTCATTACGAGCGCATATCGCGAGCTGGCAGGGACGTGAACACTTCGTGTCGCTGCAATACACTCACGCACGCGACAAGCCCAAGTCCCAATCCGCGCCCGATGTTCCTGCAGATCGCAACCCATACCACACAAATGGAGAAGAGTGAGTTTACTAGTTGATGTGTGCAACTGGCCAGAACGACAGACGCTCTTCTACTGATACTGCCTTGCCGCTCTGCGCCTCTCAAGGTCTTCGGCGACTCATCGCCTGCGTATGAAACTAATTAAGATTGGAATTCTTCTGTTAGAATTAAGTGGTCACAAGACGTTAGGGCCGCCCACAACACATCCCCCAAAGCTGCGATTGGTTGGTCGCTCCAGCAAGTCAGGCGCGAAAGTATTATGACAAAATCAAGCGTAAAGCGCGATAAAATGGACTACAATTGAACGATCTGTCGGCCTTATCATTACTGCTTTTCCTTTTAATATCTAATTGCCCCTCGTAGAATAGCTAGAATAAAAGAATGATCGTTTGCGATAAATGTTTCAACAACATTCGCATTCTTACCAACACTCTCTCGTTTTTTCATTTCATTTGAAATACTTTTGATAGTATAGATTCATGTTTCCTTCCTTTCTTTTGAGAGAATCTACTACTTATGCACGCCTGATTAACAGAAGCTCATTTTCTATGACTTGGAATGACTTGGAAGATATTCAATATTCCGAAGTTATTGAATATTTTTGTTTTTCATTTTCATTTGTTTGCAAAATTTCGGTAAAAAACCTTCTTAAAGAGCCCTGGTAACGAAAAAGTGAATAAATCCAATTGCTAAATTTAGAAAACAAGATCTTCAAACAAGTGGTGTAGCCAGAATCCATGTCTTGTGGGTTCTTCATGCTGAAAAATTGAACGACGGCAAAACGTGGCTGTGCGTCCGTCCGTCTTATCTTCTGTCCCTCTGTCCGTCTGTTCCTCTGTGAACAACGCTAAAGGCTAAACCGTTCAACCGATTTTCTTCACATCTGTTATTCCCCAATCTATCTGGCTGATGTCGCGGCCCCTTGAATTCAAACCGATATTTTAATTATGCGGGATTGTTCGCATAAAGCCCCTGGGAATATTTCAAAATTCTCCAAAACAAACTGGTTCCATTGTTTTTATTACATTATCTTGTTGGATAGTGTGAAGGACATTTAACAGAAGTGTCATTGAAAACACTGCTTCTTCTAAAATTGCAAATATTCAAAAATGTTTTGCGTCTTCTTACAACTACAGTTATGAATACAGAAATGTATTAATTTGATGAAATCTGTTCTTTCAAGATAGATTTTGATTCTGTAGATTTTGATACACTTAATGTACAATTTTGCGAACATTTGAGTACTTTTCCTGTAAATACGGGCGATAAAGTAAGTGCTGTTTTAGCACCACTAGTTTATCTTAAAGAGTATAATCTCTCGGTATTGCGATGCTAATTTAAGGACATTTTGATTGCGGAGTCGAAACATATCATGATAATGAAATTATACATTTATAAAGTTGCATAACTGCATAAATCATGAAGTTATGCAACAATAACTGCAAAAAAATTGTCTAAACGATAAAATCATATTTCAACTATTAATATACTTAAATCGGTGATGAAAACGAGTCCTTCCGAATTGGAAAGGGGTCATTTTATTTTTAGGATAACATTATATGAATGCTTTAGGATATTTTCAAAATGTTCGTAAATACTGGTTAACATTTTTTCTTAAAACTTTTGGCAGAAACAAAGATCAATGCAGTGAGTTGTATGGCAGAAGTGTTATTTCATTTAAACGGTTGAATTTTCTAGTTACACAGATGTGTGCATGAGTCTTCCTCCTTGGAGGAAAAAGATACTTTGCAAGGCGAGAACAAAGTACATATCTTGCAAAGTCCCTGGCTTATTCAAAATAAAAATTATTTTTTATAAATATCGAAAACTGACTTGGAAATGCAAGCATATTCTTAAATGTAAAATATAATTTTGAACATAAGTTTAGTCTTTGGATTCGGGAATGACAAACAAAACTTAAGTTTTGTGATCCGTTATATGATTTTTATTTAGTCGTCAAGGTACACTTGTTAGCTTGTCTTCGACCAAAAAGTTGTAATGTTTCAGTAATGTATTAGTTTATAATTTATGAATGATAATATTTATAAATTTATTTAACGTTAAAAGTTGTAAATAGACTATGTACGGGCACATATTTAGAGCCCCGGCATATCTACCCCATTATTAACAACAGTTAAGTGAATTATGAATATACATCCACAATTGTTTTGACATTTCATTTTATTGGCAATGACAAAATATTCGTATAATAATACGATTTATATTCAATAAATGCAATTCCCTAAGAGAAGTAATTGCATAAATGCCGTAAAAATGTAGTGACAACGTTTGAACGATAACAATAATGAAGTGTAGGAATAATGTGTAAGAAATTGCAAATAACTTGATGAAGGAAAGCCGGAGAATGGTTCTGGTAAGGAGTGCGTACTTAAAAATTAATACTTTACTCTTTTCTAATCGTCAAAGTCTAGTAGCCACGATGCACAGGAATATCTCACATCATACGCACAAGGATATCAGCCACGCAATTTTTCATTTATATAAATAAATAACCTCAAATTTAGAATACACTTTGATAGTTGGATTATCTTATTACTCGTATGTTACTTTCGAAAATAGACAACATTATTTCATTTTGCGAGTAATTTATCGTATAAACACTCCTAAAACAAATCTTAATAAATATAGGTATTAATATAACGATATGAATGTATTATTTTCATACAAACTTACAATGTACATTAGAATATTTCGACTGATTAGAATTTCAGCATCACCAAACATGTTTGACGATCGATATTCCCGCGCTTTGCTTCCATTCCATTGCCCCTAGAATGGCTATCTTCGCTACATTTTATTCCGTCATGTTATGCGTACTGAAATAGTTGCAGCAGTGATACCAATGGAACAAAACAAAATTTGAGATAATCGAAGAGCATGCATGAGAGGATACGCCGTATGATCTGATGTAATCACGTGACTACTCTTGCTACTGCGCAGCAGAATGGAGGTGCCATGAACTCTGGCGATGATAATAGGGAGGGTCATAACCGTAACTGTCTTGGACTGGCTAATCTTGCCAGTGTCATTGAAATTTTCTTTTTAATGTAACAAATGACTCAATAAATTCAGTATAGTACTGCTGCGAGGATAGCAATAACCAAAAAGAAGCAAATATTTCAATTCATATAATATCTTCAATAACACAGGTCGACAATTTTTAAACTCAATTTAGATAGATATATAAAGAGATAGATAGATAATTATTTCTGCAGTTAGGTTTATGCAATCTGGTGGCAGAACATTACAATTTACATATCACAATTATGAATATTAATACAATATAACTTTAAACTATTTTAAGACAATAATAATAATAATAATAATAATAATAATAATAATAATAATAATATGATATCAATAAAGGCAATAATAGCATTAGAGGTCGGTAGTGTATATAATAGTGAGAAAGCTCGGTAGTGATACTGAAACCCAGTTAACTTTGGCCGAGATTATTAGGCGAACAAGCTGACACAGTTATACATAGGTGCTTTAGAGTGCAGTTACAGCGAGCGCTACTGGTCGTACAAAACGAAACTGCTACTAGAACTCGCAGGTCTGGGAGACGTTTCTCCGGAGATGGTTGTGGATAGGGGAACACGTGAATTAGCGTGGCTAATTTCCGGTAGACTTGCGGATATTAAGAGGCAATATATCCCTACAGCAACAGCCGAAAAACGCTCGCTAGTGGCCCAAATTGATGGGAATCTGGTATAGGGTTGCGAAAGTTACGTTCACACACTTAGAAAGAATGCAAGAGGGGGATACGCTTGGTTCAGGATCGGGGGATGGATGCAACGTAGATTGAAAGACTCGGATGGTAATGGCATCTGCGTGCTCTGCGGAGATAAGGAAGATTGGATCTACATCTTTTTAAATTGCTGTGCGACCGAAACAGGGAGACAAATATGGATTGGAATGGGAAACTACTACTCCCAACATAGAAACGTAATGCTCGCCCTAAACTTTAGGTTACAAAAGGTCTCACTTCATGAAAGTATTAGGAACATTTCTAGGAAAGGTTCGGACGATTAGGGAAACGGAAATCAGGGAGTGGGAAAACAGCAATGGTTAGTATAAGCGGAGCCTAGACTAGAGAGGAAATAAATATACTATTAAGCAAACAATGAATAAGTTAATCAGTAATTTACGTTCAGATAGTAAGCGGTTAAGTAAATTACTCATAAGTCTTCGTCAACTGTTAGGTAATAAGTAAATAATTAAATAAATCAATAATAATAATACTAAACGGTCAAATAATTAAATAAGCACATTAGGGGGCAAAGGGGAGTGGATACCGGAAATGTAATTGAAGAGGCGATGTTGCGAATGTTCTTCTGTGGCGCTGCTTGATTTCAGGTGCTGAAGAGGCCAAACACTGGAAGGAGAATGCGTAACGTCCGCGCCATGAAATAAATAAATAGTTTTAATAAAAGTCTAGTAGACTAGCATCTACTCTTGCTGCATGGCTTCTGGCGGCAGGTTTTTCCCCTTCATGGATTTTTTCTCAGCCGTACCTTACGGTTTCTTTTCCGCAACTTTGATGCGATGGAGTGACCATTTGGGGTGAATACCATTCCTTCTTCTTAGTCTCAGATATGACTTATAATTCTACATTATTACTTTTCAATACTCTTGTTCGTTCATTTTCTTTACTTGTCAAAGATCTAACATTCCATGTGCTTAAAATTAAATTTGCTTCACGAGGAATCGATCCCGGGGCGTTGATGTAATACTTCGCTAAAACTGTTCTGTCATCACTCTTCAAAATTGGAACAAGGGTACTAGCTTCCAATCGTTGGGTACGCTTGAATTGTGTATTGATACATGTAATAATCTTGTTAGATAAGGTAAAATTGCCTCCCCACCGAATTTAATTAGGTCAGTTGAAATGGCATCTGGACCCCGGGACTTTCCGTTTTTCATAGATTTAATTCGTTTCCCCAATGTATTTACGTCTATATCAAACTAATTTGGTAACGCCTCTCTCGATATCTGAGAGTGGTGAGATTTTGTATTACAAATGAAACTGAAGTAGACATTAATTGCGTTTTCTCTTTCCCGATCATCAATTAGTTACGAGTTCTTGTTATTTCTAACTATTGCAAGTTCTTCTTGATTTCCTCTTTTTCTACCAACATAGTTGTAAAACGCCGACCAATTTTTTTGCCTCCCCGTCTAGAATATTTTTTTAAAAAATTTCTCCCGCGCAAGTTTCTTTTTCCCGCTCTAATTCTTTTGAACAATTACGAAAATGTATCCTATGATTTTCACTACGATGTCTATTATTGAAAGCATTTCTGGTTTTGGTTTGAAGATACGTTGAATTTTCGCATTGTAATATTCTGTATTTGAATTACTTTTTAAGTATTTGCACGCTACAAACGTTTGCAATGCATTATCGAGAATACTCTTAAAGACGTTCCAAATTTCCTCCATTCCCCCGTCTGTTCTCTGAAAACGATCGTACAGTTCTCTCAGGTAGTGATGAAGCCCCTCTATATATGCCTTATTGAACGGCCTAATTTTTATTCTGTTATGAATTCTTTTCTGTCAGATATTTATATCCAATTTAACTAACACCGCTTTGTGGTCACTTAATGGCGTCGACCTCAATGACGGCCCTGAATGACGTCGCAAGATAAAAACTCTTGCGGCTTAATTTGGTATACATCTAGAAGCGCCTCTTACGGCGTCAGTCTAGCAACGGGCCCCTTCACACGTCGCCACAAACGGCTCGCTTCCAATAAGCGGCAGGACTATTCCCACGCCCCCACCGCTACACGCCACCGCCGCACCGCCGCCCGCCGCCAAAGGAGGCGGGTTCTGCAGGGGTAGGGCCCCTTCTCACTTGGCGGTGGCGCGTATGCCCTCCTGCGCTTCTCGTAGCGAGAGTCCGGCGAAGCAGCGCCGCAAACCCGCCGCACCTGGAAAGATCTTCAGTCAAACCAGTGATCTGCTACGAGTCGCGGAGTTCAGAAGCGCGCAGCGGGGGCGACGTGAGAAGGGGCCCTAAAAGATGGTATTCCCACTGCGCCGCCGGTTGCGGTGTCCTTATGTTCACCGTCGCCGGAGGGTTGGCGCAACCTACCCCTGCAGATCCCATCCCATTCCACGGCGGACGACGGTCCCGCGTTGGCGTGCAGCGGTGGCGCATCGGAAGAGCTTCGCCGCTTATCCGATGCGCGCCGCTGTGGCGATGTGTGAAGGCGCCTCTTGGCTTCGCCGTGACCGGCGGCGCAGTGGGAAGAGCTAGATTTGAAGCTGGGTTCTGCTAGCGGTGCCGCATATGCTGAAATTCATTGCATAATTCGCAAAAAGAATTTCGTGCAAAAGTTGTATTAATGAATCATGTGATGGACCTAGTTGAACAGTGCGTGCACTTTATAAGATGACACGTACTGAATCATAGGCAATTCCTCAAATTCCTTCTTTCTATTGATAGTAGGCAACATGATTTACCTTACTTTAATGAGGTTCGGTGTCTGAGTTGTGGCAAGACTTAACAAGCGTCCTTGAACCTAAAATAATTTATTGCCGAGTTTATGTTTCAAAAGGGAAAAATTGCACCTCAAATTAACTATTCAGAATTATGTGCCAACTTCGCTTTCAGAGCGGATTTGACACACCATTTAAACAAACTGAATTTAAATTTCTACGGGCAAGGGAAGCTAATTTATTGAATGAATGGCATAACAAAGTAATTCAAAGCGAGGTTACAACTGTGGAAATCTCATAATATCCAAAGAAAACTCTCCAATTTTCCCGAAGTAAAAAATATGTCAATAGAAAATACATAAAAATATACTCTTGTATTAGTCGATTTGGAAAAATCCCTTACAAGATTTTGCAAAACTTCAAGAAAACTTCCTCTTACTTGCAAGACCATTTTCATTTAATCTGATGTCAACCCCGACATGCAGATTGAACATTTTGACGTGAATTCGGACACTATTCTAGAAGCTGATTTTAAGCAGGGAAATGAACTTGTAAAATTGTATAAAGATAGGTTTGACTAAGATAAGTTTTCAAAATATTTTTGCTCCCAAAATGCTTTTTTTAATATATATTAAAGCTTTTCAACTTCCTAAAGGAAGTTATTTGCTTTTCTTAATTTGTACATTTACAGAACATTGTATACATACACTTATTTTGTATTTTTCAATACATTAATTATTTTCATTAAAACAGTAGGTATTAATTATTCAGCATTAATTCAATTTCTTGCATTAATCTTATACTTTAATTTTACATGATACCAGAAATACATATACGTATTTCGTACCTGTACTATTGGGTTTGCTAAGGAACATTTTAACATCTAATGGTAAAAATATCTTAATTTTCTTCAGTCTTTTAATTAAATATTCCTTTTCCTCTTTGTATTCTGTGCATTGCCATATTACATTATCTAAATCCTGAGTTTGTCTGAGTACAGTCTTTTTTTTCAAGTTAATAGCACACTCAGGGAGTCAGGAAAAATATTAACATTTCTCTTTCTGTGTTCCAAAGCTATGTCCATTACATTTCTAATAGCTATACATTCTGCTGTAAAAATTGATGCATATCGATGAACACTTCCAATAACCTGTAAATTAGTACCTGGGCAGACACATGCAGTTACAACTGCTTTGGCATCCTTAACTTTGCTTCCATCAGTGAAAATGGACATAGCTTGTGATTTGAGTTTTGAATTTGGAAATAATTCATTAGAATTCTTTGCTTGTACTCACAAGTCTCCATATTCTTTGTCTTTGTCTACCTTGTACAATATTGTCTCATAATTGAACTTATACATTGGAAACTTTTATCAGCAAAAACTATTTTATCTTGACGTATAACATGTTTAATACATTGTTAAAAGTTGAACTTTTTTCCTTTTATCAGTTATAATATTCTTATAATAATTTTTAATCCTTTCATATGTTGCAGAATTTTTGTGCATGATACTCTTAATTAAGAATTTATAACATAAATATGTTTCCCAAAATGTTGTTAGCGTTTGGAAGCACATACATATTTGAGTAGTTCTTTTCCATTATGAATATTAATACGGGATATTAACGAGCAAGTGTCTCTGACGAAATATTACGGGCAATCTTTAGATTGGTATCAGCCTCGAATTTAAAACTACGAATTGAGAAAATAATTGCTGAGAAAATTATTTCGGTAACATATCAGCTATAATTTATAAGCATAGTGATGTAGTTTTGTCAGAAATGAACTTTCAATTTATGTTTTTTTATTTAATTTGCATTTTGAGTTCTATTTGTATCTTGTATTGTGCATTGTTAATTGTGATTTATCAACCATTCAATGTAAAGTGAAACTGAAAACTGTGTAATGTAAAACAGAATTCCCTATTGTTCATTCAATTCTTATATGACAAATGTAATTTAATTCCCTTGATTTGACCTTTTGAATACCTCTAAAATTAAATTTTAGAGGAATTCTAAAGTTAAAGAGGAACACAGTTTCTTTTGTGACAAGTTTCTTTGGTGACAAAAATGTGCCTACTTTCATAATGAAAGCAATCTGTCATTTAAATATTGTCATAAAAATAAAATATAGGCAATTCCAAGACGTAAAATGTTTGACAGCACATACATTTTTGAAAATATTGTAATTGTAATTGTAATTAGCCTGTCATTAAAAAAATATTTTTAAGACAATCTTTAAGACGAGGAGTCCTCCAAATAATTTTATAGACAGACAATTGCATAAATTTCTCTTATTTTCCCGGTCTCGTCTTGATTTGCTAGTCTCGGAGACTGGTTGTATCCCTTATCAGGCTAAACATTTCAAAACAAATTACTTTAAAATATTAAATCCTAAACATTTATATCAAAGCAAATTTACTATATTTATATAATTCATTACGTATAATTTATTATAACAAACACAGTAGAGCACATTATATGAATTTTTCGCCATTAATCGGCAAGAGAACGTATCAAACAATCACCATGGCAGTGAAGTGAATGCGGAAGTAATTGGTTGCAACTTATTTATTTGAAACTGATTGTTGAGTGGTAGGAAGGGGTGAAATAACAACAACAAAGATTATGTGAAAACTTAGGTCCCTCAGGTTTCCAGTTTTCACCTCAGTTTCCTCAGACGATATGAATATTCATTACATCTACTATCACAAATAAAATATTCATGTTAATTAAACACACAAGTAAAATTTGAACATATCAATTACGAGTAAAATAAAATATTCTGAATCAAAATTATTTTGTTTTCGCTTCGCGTTTTCTTAAGAGTGCAAAAATTGCACAAACGTTTTACATTCACGTTAGCATCAAAGATGCTTGTTTGTCAGAAATTGCACATACAAGTAATAAAATAAATATTTGTGAGAGTAGTTTTTACTAGCAGATTTGCAGCCCTATATAAAGAATTTTAAATAGAACATAAATAACAGAAAATTTTAATAAAACATAATCAAACAGAAAAGCAAAGAAGTTTCTATTCAAACATATTTTTACCTCTTGGCGAAATGAATATGCAATGTAGAAATTTAAAAGAAAATAAACCCGAAATTATGTAATAAGTAGTGAAGTACATAAAGATAGCTCAAATCTCGGTTACTTGATTGGAAACATCCGGCAAACTTGCTGACATTTGAAGCAACCATTCGTAGTGATATTTCGGTCGCGCATTGCGCGTACCATCCCCGCTTCAGCTAGAGTTTCTGGATTTCGAGGTAAAATAAGAGCGTTGTCGGGGCAAGTCGCCTGTGCTGGCAAGAGCGCCGCTCTTCACGGGGCGGGCATGGAGCTCGTGCGGGCGCAGTTCTACATGCCTGCTTAAATAATTTGAATTATTAAAAAACCCAGTAGCAAGTAAAAATTCACAGTTACAAGGTCACATCGGGCTAGATATTGGCAGTGCGGAACTTATTGCTGTCTATTAATCAAAAAATGGTAATTTTGGAGAAAGAAACGTCCCCAAAATCATGCTTACAAATAAATCCCCACCAATATAAAGCTTCGTAATGCCATCTCGCCCAATTTTCTAAGTACTAAAAACTTACAAAACATGTAAGATTATAATCCTATTTTATATTTCTTTGGAAGCGATGGCAGCAGAAATTCGTTTTTCCTGTAAATACAGTCTTTTTAGCGATTGTGTGATTTGGAAAGAAAGCTTTCATATAAGGAAAGATAATGTCCTTCGTTCAGTTTGAGCGGTTGGGGTAATCGCATGATGGACCTTGTAGCTGCGCTTCATCTGTGTCTTAACCTAAAATATCTGATCGACCGCTTCTGGTCTCTGCCCTTGCACTTGAAGTATCACGTCCTTCTTGGCTTCTTCCTAGGACACCGAAGACTAATAACGGGACTGGTGTCAAGAACGTCCCCCAACTTTGGTATTAGACGTAAGCCATTGGCCGCGAGGGTATCCATGTCTTGATGAAATCACGAAAGTTTAATAGTGTCAGGTTCAGAGCAACCGTTAAGAGGGTTGCAGCTGTCGCCTAGAAAACCGCATAGATACACTTTTCGCGAAGGAAATTTTGATTATTTTTAAAATTTATCATTACACATAAAATATCTTTTACACGCATTAATGTATGTCTTTTTACCTGTTTGCTCGTTAAAGGAAAATGATCATTAATGAAGAGGTACTACAACAGCACGTACTTTATCGCATAATTTCTCAGTTTATAACTTTCAATAATTTAGAGAATTCAACAAAAAACAGAACGGTGACATTTTTAAGTCCTTTGCGCTATCCGTGGACAAAGTTTTTTTATTACTTAAATTAACTTGCAGGAGAAATAACGCAAAACACTACTAATTTGGTTTTTCAAAAAAATTTACATCATCCTTTTTAAAGATCTGATTTTTTAGAACATATTTTAGAACAAAAGTCTCCATCTTCAAATTTGAAGTTTGCGATGTTAACATTTTGCAATTTTTGAAAATAGTGTTTACCGAAAATGGAACTAGCACCATGTTTTACTGTTTTAGTACGTAAAAAGAGAATATTTAAAGAAAAATGTACCAATTTCTTTTAGGAAATAATTGTTTATAAATGGCCTACATTTTACCTAAATCTACGCAAACACTAATTATATTTTTGAAAAATTTCACATGATTTCATTTTGATATGTCTCTTTGAATAACAGATTTCATTAATTTTCAACATTGTAGTTGTAGGAAGACACCGATAAGAAATCTGAACATTTGGAATTTTAGAAAAAATGGTGATTTCTAAGAAAATAAAACCTGTCTCATTCCATTAGCGGCTTTTACGCTATACACGGATTAGAATTCAAGTTTAATAAAAAATATCGAGTGATTAAAAAAATTGAAATGTTGTTGAGACTTCCCGAAAAGTCACGGTATTCATTTCAAAGAGGCAGAGCCTCCTGTTCATTTAAATCGTTCAGGGAATATCAATTCGTGAGAGAAAATCGTGCGAACGGTTTAGGCGCTACCATTGACTAGAGACAGACTCACAGACGAACGGACGTAAGACACGTAAACGTTTGAATTGTTTTGTTTTAATTGTTTGAATTTGTTAGTAGGATTATGTTTGTACATCATTTTACTAGCGAATTCGTGGATAAGTATTAGACCCAAGTCATGGAAGATCTCTGTATAGTATTTTAAATTATAATTGAGGCACATAAATCCATCAAATATATGAAAGTGTTTACAAAATTGATTTCTTTCATAAAAGAGTAGCAGTGACAACTCAACGTAAAATATAATATAAAATAATACATTCTGAAATGATGAGAAGATAGATAAGAATTGTGAATTACCATCTTACAAGAAAAGATAAATACGTATAGAATAACTTGATAGATCTTTTACAAATAATGATTAATGAAAGATTGCCCAATCAGACGTATTCCCAAAAGGGAAAAGAGAAGTAGGCAGACCAAAGAAGAGATGATCTTCCGTAAAAACCTTTGCCGGAACAGGCTAGATTCACCCAGTCTATGCTGCTGCTGAAGATAATAAAATAACAAAAGTTTGAAATACTCGTAAACTATTTCAACATTATTTGAAATTCAAAACAGTTCCCAACATGCATTCAGTTTTCATTTCATCACTTTCCAAAATATTAAATCTATTAAACTATTTGTTTTTCATGAATACGGTTTAAAGTAACAAACGTAGCATTCTTCGTTGGCCAGCTAGGAATATTTTTCTTTATGACTGACGAAACCCCTTTAATGGGCGTATCATTTAAATTCATTTAAATTAATAGTATTAAGATGGCATTCTGTGGTTAGTTTGCTATGATATCAGCAATCCTGACAGTTACCTGATATCATACTTACCATTGCTACATACATACCAATGTTTATTCACACGTTGTTCCTTCGTGATCAGTTTGTATTTTCCAAAGTTTCTAATTAGGCGGGCTCATGAAGATATATTTTAAATAATAATTGGATAATTAGAATATATTCTATTAAGAATAAAGTTATACAGAACATGGATTCGTTCAACAGCAGATGCACTGTAGCAATGTCAAAATTGTAAAACAGTTTTTAATAATATTTAAAATAGACTTCTAGTATTGTTGTTGGGTATTGTCTAGAACTGTTTCCTCAAAGGTACCTACAACTCTTCATTCAAGAACCCTTAATATCACCACAAATATGAAACAACATATTGTGGTTTATGTGTACCACTGAAGGTGTGATCCTCTTGTGGGCTGTGTAGGTTGTTGATATCATCCTTTCATCTTTCAAATACCTGAGCTGCTTCCACGCTCTTCTTTAGATTATGGAAGGACTGCATGTGTCTTGTAGAATGGGAAATTCTCTTTTAACTTACTGTGACTTACTGAATCAATCATACACATAACCTAGCACATATAATACAATACTACAAGGACACTACACTATTTATTTGGAACATCACACTGTTTTTATAAACTTACTAAAACCCGCTTTTGACACATTTGAAACTAAGAAAACCAATTTGTTTAAAAATTATTTTCATGGATAATTTTCTGTCACAAAATTGACCACACACTAAGTTTTTTTAATTTTTTTCCAATGGAATATAACTGTTTACTCAATTATATCAAATTTACCGATAATTTTTGCAAAGGAAAGAATGACTGGTCAGTGTATGACCATTTTCCCCTTCTGAGATATATTTCTTCCTGGGATACTCGTATAACATATAATATTCTGGCGGATACACATCTATAGTACATCAAAATTTGCAATATAGAATCCAAACTTTTTAAATTATAAATGGATGTTCAGTTGTGATCTGCAATTGTTGATTTGCATATTAACGTTGACTCTAATGAAGACAGTAATTCGGGAAGGCACCCCTCAGTTTCCCCTCTTTCAGCAATGTGAGCACTTTCCTCCCCTCCCCTACCGTAGGGCTAGGGGCGTCCAGAAGGAGGGAGGCGAGGGCATCTTACTCCAGGCCCGGACTTAATTGGGGGCCCGAAGATTTCTTCATGCAAAAGAAATGAAAAATATGTTATATACGTATAATCTAAATTTAACGTATATGTCATTTCTGATGCATAGAGAAATGAATTTTGTTAATGAATTGACCAAAGGTGGAAGTTTTTTCTTTGAAATAAGGGACCTTCTTGGATCGTCTGCCCTAGGCCCCTAATTTTCTATGGGCGCCCATGTGTAGAGCTGAATCCAAAGGTAGTGAGAAGCAAAACTTCAGGAGGAACTCTAAGGTAAACTGCACACTCATTCGTTTCCTCGTGGGATAAATAGCTGTCACCATTTAATACGCATTCAATTTCAAAATATTACTGGTTTGTTATACAGAAACACGCCTCATTTCGACTAACTGGCTTTTGGGAGACAGTCATACTATGTTTTGCTTTTCCGTTAAACTGTTGTAAATCACAGTAAGACTAGGAGCAATATTTGTGTTTTTCCGTTTCTCTTGTTCTCAACACAGTGCTCTTTGAGAAATGATTAGGTTACTCGTACCCAAGAAAACAGCACGAAGTGTCCTACAAATACTATTCACGACACCAATTGAAGTCCATTCAATACAGAGCTGATGCAAATACATTGTGATACTGTATTGAGTGGAATGCATCATTGTGTGCATTTCTTACGCATGTTATGAGCAAATATTTACATTTAAAATTATAAAAAAATTTATTATGTCTGACAATGATAGAACATGTAAGAAAATTAAAACTGTTCATAACCTATAATTGAGATGAAATGAACATGAACTTTAAACCATGTCTTAATGTATTTTAGAAGGTGTATTTCGAGTGAGTAAATAACTGATGTGATTGATGTAAGTCACGTGCGTACAACTTTATTTCCATTTCATGAGTTTGTGCTTACTGAGGTGCCTTGCACATGAATGAAAGTTTCCACGTATTAGGTATATCGTGATATTTACCGTCTGTATAAATGGCAACCCAGTTTGAATGATCACCCTTGTCTGGTTGCCCTGGAGACCACGTGTTAAATCCCAATTCGCTCAAAGATTTTCCTGAAGAAAAAAAAACAACAACAAAAACAAACAAACGTTATGATCATATTTTTCTCAGTAAATCACTTCGTGAAAGAAAACAAAAAAGTCCAGAAATATATGTAAAATGATTACAAGGAACACATTCCAATAAAATCACCCCAAAACCAAGCGCGAGCACGCTTTTTCTGTAAACATTTACGATACTTTGGATTGGGATTCTTACCATGGTTCAAGAGCGAGCATTCCGGTCTCTGAGCTAGAACTACCACTGAAAATAACAGAACTACCAGAAGCGAGGATGGCCTTGTAAATGAACTGGAGCCAACAATGAATAATCGAAAGTAGATTTCCACGACAAAACTTGAGATGCTTTGGCAGATTAACCCATTTCGAGCAGAAGAAACCAGAAAGAACTACAAGATGTGTTAAAAAGTACTTAACTGCTCAAATAACAAGTTAACATTGAAATATACACTGGTCAGTCAAAAAGTAATGTCTACTATTTTTTCTACTTAAAACTAGTTAAATGAAAAATTTCAATTTGGTACTATTCCTCAAAATTTCTTCTCTGAATGGGCCAGTAAATAGCGTATCAAATTCAACCCACCAAATTTCAAGCACAACTCTTTTCTCTACTAGGATCCACCCTACCTCCACCACTGACATACAAATCCACATCCAACCTTTCGTTGCCTTCCAACATGCCAACCTCGGAGTGTAACTCGGATATGTTTGTGGAAGTATTGAGGTTGGATTAGGAAAAGAAGTCTCCCATCGATTTTGATTAGTCAGTTTAAGTAGGATTTCAGAAAGGTGGATCGATGACGATAATAATGATATTGAATAGATGAGTTCTAGGGGAATTGTAGGAATAGGGGAAGGGGGGCTAAGTTATAGATTAAGGGTGTGGTTAAATCAAGGGTATCGAGAATTGCACGCGTTAGCAAAGATATGGCTTTGTCTATTTCATTTTGAGTGGTTTGTACTGACTAACCTGGAAACCCCAAACCTGGAAACTTCCAAATTCAAACCGGTACCCATCTTCACAAAGCTATAATCAGACCAATGCTAACATACGCAAGTCCTCTTTGGGGCTCAGCAGCCAAATCTCACACCCTTAGACTTCAGACGTTTCAAAATCGTTTCCTGAGAACCATAACCAAAGCACATTGGTTCATACTCAATAATATCCTTCAACACGAGCCTGACATACCCGCCATTACCACCAACATTAAACAATCTGCCGGTCTTTAACATGTTCAACTGTAATGTCATTGTACTAACCAGTCACAGAAACGTACGATCCTTCCTGAACGGAATCAGTGATTCCGACGAAGAGGTAGGTCGAGCGATCCACTCCAGGCGGCGGCGGTTGGCCCATGAGAAGTTTGATTGCGGCTAGCGCTTCTTTAGCTGAGTCGGGGACCAGTAGTTGTGCTCCTACGAAGATAATTAGTAACATATACAATTATTCAAGACGCATTCAATATATTTTTATTAAGTAATCACATAATTTTAAGCATATGCATTATTATTAGTTTGTTTTAAGGTAGGTTTAAAGTTTTCCTTAGACCTAGAGGGGTTTGAGGATTGTAGTAGTGCTCTCTATGCTTTTAATTCAATAATATTTGCATGAATCTAAAGAAGAGGTACTGTTATGATGAATAGTAGATATGCTGAATGGCTGATGAGCAAATCACAGCGTGAAAACATTCCATGTATTAATCGGGATATGAGCGTGATTGAGGATAGAGAATACATCGTTTACTGAAAGAAACTACATGCGATTATGGAATATTTCTACAGCATGGGGAAACGTTTTGAATATCGTTGATATTTGGAAAGACTTCAATGTATTCCGAAAAGTTATTTGCAGGAACATACATTTGTTATGAACTTATTTAGTATTATAATGTTCTATGTAGAAAATACAATATCAATTTATTATAAGGAGAGAAAAAGTATTGTTGTACTGAAATAATGTTGCTGCAACAGCTCATACTGTCTGGCATTGTTTTAAAATTTGCAATTTTCGAAAATTCAGAGAGTTCAACGAAAATGAGACCCACACTATTATTTTAAGCGCCGAGCGTTGGTTAGTACATCTTGTCTCGATGAATTTTAAACGTTCTAAAAGTCGGCAAACATTCACGAATAAAATATACCATTAGGAAGCCTAATAAATGTATTTTCCATTAATGTAATCAGACCTATTCGTAAGATAGAAGTTGCAATATGATAATGCTGCGTAATCGTAGAAATTAATGCCAGAAAAGGTTTTAATACAATACCATCACTGTTGTAGATTCAGTTTAGATTTTTCATTCAGTTACTTCGTGATTTGTGGGGCCAATATTTGAATTCCTATTTATTGTGATGTAAATTTCTACTCCACACATGAAAATGTTGATGATGTTGTTGCTGGATGATAATGATGACAACGATGTTGATTGCTTACTCGATTACCGAGCGGAGGTGAGAAAGAAGACTTACTGCCTTTCCTTTCTCTCCAAGTAGGCGTAACCAAAGGGCACGAGTTCGAATCCCGGTGATTGAGATTTGCCCACCACCTCACTTGAATATCATCTCAACTGCAACCATGCACTTAACACGATAACCCTAACATATTTCAGATAATGGAAGTCAATAGCAATCCAGTTCGGATCAGCTTGATCTCAGAAGATGGATAAAGGCATAAGCTTGTTTATTCGCCTACGCTCTGCAATCGAGTTTGTCACTCATCGTCCAGAATATGAACGCAGGCATCTTTACCTTCCGAGATGCACGCGGAATTTGCCTCCGGCCACGTTGCTGCTCTTCGATGCAATTTGTACAGCCCTGGTAAGTCAGCCAAAGAGTGGTAGTCCATGAACCGTTGTTGTACTTTCACTGCACCAAAATATGTTAATAAATATGTGCCTTAGAATGTAGAACTTTCCAGCTTCGGAATGTTTGAACTTGCCGCTCAATATTTTCGAGTTACCTTCACACGTGCTTCTACAAAACGTTTTTGGTGATCGCAACATTTAACCCCTGTCGACTTCAGATTGAAAATGCAAGATCAAACATGAAACACCGACACCACTAGACATGCATACCTGTGCAGTTCATCGCAAAATCTCGCTCTGACGATTAATCGAGAGGTAGTTCATTCACTTCTACAATCTCTACTGTCATATTCAATACAGTTTAATTTATTTCTGTGCCATTACTATGTAAATGTTCCATTATGCCATGCGTATTACACGAACTATGCGAATTACGCGAAATACGCAAGTACGTATTTTACTCATCGGAGACATATATTTTAAATAAATGGACACAAATAACTGCACACCATAATTTTAATCTGATTAATATAATAATTATTGTATTAATAATAAATAATGATAAAAACTGTAATGTTTTTAATACCATAGGTGTGTCTTTTTCAATGCCCTCCTTGATTACAGGTTTTCCCTTAACACAGATTGCACTTCGGGGCATTTTTTTCTGAAAATAACATTTTGAAAACATTGGTATTTCACATTTAGTTGCGAAGATAAACGTAAATAAACTACATAAAATATAATAGTACTATGATTTGAGAATTATTGTACGTCGGACATGTTCAATTTACAACACTTTTGATAGGTCCAAAGTACAACACATAGTCACATTGAAGTGCATGTCTTTTTACCATTTGGAGGCAAGAATGAACTTTATTTCACACTCGTTGTTCTGCTCTTAAAACAATACAGAATCAGGAATTGCCTTCATTTCAAATGTGATCTTCTAAATTTTTACTCTATAATTAAGAGAAACAAATGAATACTTAATTTGATAGGTGATTTTATGTTTTTAATAACTTCTACTGCAGCTGAACTGCCATATAAACAAATTCAGCTGCACAGAGACCACTATTGACAGTTCATGTAGGTCCAAGGTACACCAGCTTTTCTTACGAATAATAGGCAAATCCCACTCACTTGTTTCTTCTACGCCTCTCATTATTAATTCTTCTGTTGTCTTGCATCTTCATTTTTGAATCACTGTTTCTTGTCAAAAATGACAAACTCAAAGGTGTGAGCATATTTTCAGACAATTCTTATGTCTACAGTTAAAAACTGGACATTGTAACCGTACTCATTACGAGTCAGTATCAATCGTTACTATATACTCGTATACATTATTTTACAACACATTGCCAAATGACATTAAACGATTAAAATCGATACACTAGTGTAAGTGACAAGTAAAATCTTTTTTGCTGCATAATTGTTTCTAACCATTAGAAACTATACTGAGCATCAAAAAGGAAAATAGTAGTTTTTTAACAATGATATTTAATGTATTAATTACCATTTGATCTGTTTAATCCTACAAAGCCAAATTTGCTTGCAACAAGTATTGTATCCACCTTCTGTGACAATGACTATCTCGATCAGGTTTTTCGTCCCGTTGAAGTGGTCCCTTGATTTGCTTTGGACATAAATATAGTTTCACTCTCTGTGTACGTTTTCTTGAGCTTAGTGGGTAATAAAGTCAATAAAAAATCAGCCTCTATGAACTCTCGGCAGTAAGTTGTTTAATTCACGTGGGCACGATATGAGTTAATAAGTAAAACCTGTAGCTCATTTGCCTTTACAAATAGTTAACATTTGACTTTCACCAACACTAATAACAACTTGCACGTATGACAAATTTCACGGGATATTTGAATTAAAATATGTCTGGAATTAAGCTTGTTTTTTCTGTATTTCTAATATCGGTAAATTCATAATAACGGTCCTGAATTAGTAATAATAAAAATAGTAACAATAATAATGTTAATATTAATAATAATAATAATAATAATAATAATAATTTTGAATACATTTCAGTGACTATCTACTCAAATTACCTAACAAATTGTAAGTGGTTTCTTATTTCTAATTAAAAAGAAACAAACAGGAGACAGCCAAAATATGGCAACCTACTCACCCGCGGTTTCAGCACCCAGTGTGAGTAGGTAGGTCCCTTCAGGTCGCTTGGCTTCCCAGAGCGAAACATCCAGATAAACTTCCTGGTCTTTAGCTCCCACACTTTGTAGCTTTGCCTTGAAACAGAAAACGCGGGAACTAAGAAGCGGAAAGTATTACAATACAAATTAGAGCGGGAAGAGAGCAATTCTATCGTCAAATGGGGCTCGTATTTGTAACATCCTATTGAAGCGTATGGTACCGTTTCAAGTTTTCTAAAATTTAGATCTAGGCATTTGGACCTAAAGGATTGTAACCTGGCACGTATTAAATACGAGAAAGCCATGCAGCGCATTTTAAAGCTTTTTGAAAGATTTATTATTTTAAAAGAACAAATTGAGAAGTTAAATGAGAAAACATCAAAAAGTAATTTAAAAAGTATTGCAAAGTATTTTGAATACGAAGATTTAAATTTGCTCCGAAAGGCCTGGAGTTTCTGTGTGGCCTGTTCAACTCGGTGACTCCGCAAGCCGCTCCGAAACGATCCCGGCGCTCGAGCCCTGAAATTCCCTCGCGAGCTACGTTGTGTCCAGGAGGGGATGGGTGTCACTTAGCGGCAGGGGAAATGGCTACAGGAGGGTAATGCGGAGCATAACAGCCATTGACTCTGAAGCGCATGACACAGGGGCAATCTAAATTATATTTCGCTTTCCAGCCTTCGTATTGAGCAGTGTGCGGAAACGCGCAAAACCGAAGGCGTGGAATTCGAAAGAAATGTAATAGATTTTGTTATTTTTAGACCATGAAATGCGATATTCTTGAAAATTATTTGGGTGTGGTCATCGCAAAGTCAGATCAGAAATCAGAGTAAAGTTGCATATTTGAAGACAGTAACACAAACAATTGATTGCTACTAACAGAAATTTCAAAAATTTTGGTTGAAGGAAAATATATTGAATCAGTAACGTAATTCGTAAAAAAATATTATGAAGGGTGTTAATTTAAATAAAGCGTACGGAGCATAAATGCTTAAAAGTAGTGAAAAATCATGTTTTTCGAAGCTGAGTGGGCTAGGAACCAATGAAAATTTATTTTGAATCGAAATGATTTGGCTTTTTTCTGTCTTATCCGGCTAGTACATTATTTTACAGATGAACGATGCTTGAATAACTAATGAAATTTATATGTTAGTTTACAAGTAAATTAATATTAAAGGGTTTATATCAGAAGTCCCCAAAGGGGTTCATATCGACCCCCAAGAAGTCAGTAAAATTTTGAAGACGTTCAATGATGATCAAGGTGTCGTTCGGGGGTCAGTAGCTAAACACTACCTGATCACTGATCGGCAAAGTCAGTGGCGACTTGTAGTAGTGTCAGTATGTACCACACAGTACCACACACAAGAAGGAAGGAAAATACAATTTTCACCACATATGTGTATAAAATATCGTTTCTTCAAAATATTTTTTTCTTCCTAGGAATTCATTTGAATGGGCGTTTAATGCTTTGATACTCTATCAATATTCTCTACAAATGCCCAGGGCAGATGCTATCTGCTCTTTCTAAACCGCTAAGCTACCTACACATTGGTTCTGTTCCTTCCCATTTGACTCTGTGTAAAGAACGCTTTGTTGGTTGGTATGCTTTTAATGTGGATGAGACGGAGCCAAACTTGAATTGGCGTAGTAGTTTACATACTGTCACATCGAGTTAAGTAATGATCTCTTGAGATTACTGTGGGTGCTCGGGCATTGAGGCTAAATATTTTTCTTTTCTCATAATGTTTAGTTTGTTTTAAGTTTAATTTTCAATAAAAATTAATAAACACAGTTACTGTAATTTTTTTTTAATTTAAGGTCGCATCAACATCTAGGTCATTAGCAACCACTATTGCATTGAATGGAATGGTAACTGTGAACTACGGCTTCCACCTAGCTGTAACCAGCATGTTTTGCTGTTTTCACATTTTTTGACCATGTTGTTAACATTCATGGGAGATCCACGTTGCTTGGGCAAGATCCACTGAGGAAGGGAAAAGTGTTTTCCCGAAAGTTAACTCTGGAAAATTATTAAAAAAATTATGAAAACTTTTGTGGAGATTATTTCCTTTACCATATTATGGATTACTTTTGAATGAAAAAAAATTGGGGCCTGGAGCAAGTTTCCCTTGCTTCAGGACAACTTTCTGGACGACCCTGCTCAACACCGCCCATTCCCACCACAGGCGACCCTCTCCCGTCTTCGCTCGGAGCCATCACAAAAGCTCGCGCTAGATTGAAGCAAGTTGGGCAGGCCGGCGTAGTCGATATAGAGAACAGAGCGAAAACGAAAATTTGCAGCATTCGTGAAATCTGAGATCCAAACGTTAAGATTCTTACACACTTATTCACCAAAATATCACCTATCGTCAACATAAGTGAAATTTTATTAAACTGCTGAAACGGCGAAATGACAAGGTCTGTAATGTTAACGATCCTGCCAGTAGTGCACGAAGCACTTCAGGAGGCAAACTCACCGACATCAAACGGTGTTGCGTTGCATTGTGTTGGCTGCTTAACAACACGTTCAATTGTACCAAGTTGCTGGAGGTACACTCGAACGCTTGTAACAGTTGAATGAAAAGCAGTTTCCATAGTAGTTTTTCCGTTTCCATGACTTCCTGACAACTAAAGAACATACATTCATTTCTCATATTGTTTAAATCCTTTAATTAAATCCTTGATATTAAAAGAAAAAAACGTCCATTTTTTCGTAAAAGGAGTTGGGATATACATTTTATTTATTGATATTCATGCTTTAGGTCAGTGTAAAAACTTGTCCAGCTTAAAGTATGTGTTCTACTGCCGACTAAAAATTCTAATGACTGGAAAGAGAAAGACGTCCAGGAGTAGTTTCTGATATTCACACAGAAAAAACAGTATACCAGCTAGGAAGTGTTGTTTAATGTCAAAAGACAGACACTGAGGATATTATAGACTTCAAAAACTGGTGACCGAAATATTTTAAGAAGTCAACCTTGTCTCATTCCTCACCGTCCTCATTGTGAGCCTTGTGTGAATCTTCCCAAGTAAAGCAACTATCGTATGATAGAGAATATTTTGATTACCTCGTGAGGTGACTACACATATTGAAGACTTTATCAAGTACTTATTCATGATGCCAAAAGGGAAAGCACGTTCATATTTGCCTTTCAAGAAAGTTTATTACTTAGCTCTTCTTCCAATCCATAGAAGGAAAGTAACCGATGTTCTTTAAATAGTAAAATATATTCCACATGAACATCTCCATTTCTACCAGAAATATTTGACATAGACACAGATTCAAGTGGAAACCGATGATGAATAGATGCTGATATTTTTAATTTAGGAAGAGTATTCTTCATGTCCATATAGCACAATATGTTAATTAACTTCATTATATATTTATTCCATGATGATATTATTTGGTAAGTCTAAAAATAAATAAATATTTCTAAAATATTTCTAAAAATAAATAAATATTTATTTTTAATATTTCATTATTATTTTATAAAGGAAATAAGTCCGGGGTATAAAAACGGTTCTGCACACGATCACAGAAATGCAAATCTGAAGTTACAGAGTAGCCTAAGCAAATATAACGACTACTCCTAGAACTTCTATGGAGAACATAAATGTCCCAGATGCCAATTGTTGATGTTATTAAGTTTTCTCAGAATTATGGAACAAGGACTTACTTCCCTTTTCAAATCCGCTATTCAAATGTTTCCTTGATAATATTTTTCATTGTAATAAAAAAAGAATACGTATTTTTGTCTTCTTTGTAAGACCATGTTAAAATATTGATTCTTTTTCATTTTTCTTCTCTGAACTATCTTCTAATTTTTAGTTGTGATTCACATACTTTTGGAATGAATTGGTTTCGATACGGTGGTCTTCGGTTGTTTGTCACTTTACACAGGATGTATTATTCTATTGGACATGGAAAGCAGACATCGGAAAGCGGTGAACAGAACAACAATACGCGCATTGCGACACGTTAATTTCGTAGGAATTGAGCAACTATAGTCTATTCCTATTAAGACGACTGTAATGGAAAACGATGATCCCAATATTAGCGAGAATTTTAAATGCAGTCCGATACCAAAGTTATTGCCTTGTTACAACTCATTGAAACAGCAACAATCGTTTGAAGCGTTTTTTAAAATATTGCATCTTTTATATCAATAACACCCTCGTGTTATTTTTTGTTGTCATCGTTGAAAATTCTCATTGTGTGCCGCTTTCAAAATGTTTCTCAACACTCGCTTGGCGGCCAGCTACTGTCCTGTCTTTTTAAAGTGCCCGGTCACATGGCTCGTGACGTTTCTCGTGCTGCTCAGAAGGAGCCAAAATCTGTGCGTTAGACCAGTTCACCCATGTCTTTTCATCATGTTCAACTCCGTCCGCTATTGACATAGATATTCCTGTCGATTGTTAGTTTGCATGTTGGTATTATGTTAGTCAACTAAATGTCCCAAGGATGTATATTACAAAAGAAATGGCATTGATAAAAAAATAAGAATGCTTTCCTCTTACACAAACGGTAATGAAAGAACACAAACCTTTTTAAATTTCCCCCTCATATTGTCAAAGTGCAAAATGTACATCTTACTTTATTTTCATTATATCATATCAATTCTTGTTTTCTTTAAACAATGCACTTTGCAAATAATGTAACATATTCTAAATTTCCTACCTCTTATTTTTGTACTTGCAATCCAGTACGGGAAGTTCCTTCGGAAGCGGTAGTCTGTGCGATGTTCCTCTTGCTTGCTCCGAATCATTAATGAGATATATCGTGCTTCAAGCAATCACCCAGAGCTCCACCATATCTCATTTTTCAACGCATCACTACACAAATAATCATATGACGTCCATAAGTTCACAAAGCTCATTATCACATAGTTTTGCCGTCTGGTATGTTAGGGTTTTCCTTCTCTAAACCACTACTTTTTACTTTCTACTTCTTCTACTATGTTTACGTAGTAAAGAGAAAGAATTGTAAATCTGAGTGGAAAATGGGTGTTTTTTTGAAAGAAACTCTCATATTGTAGGTTTTGCATGATTTTGCATGAACATTAGGTAATTTTTAAACAATTATTTCTTAAAAAGGGCTCCAAATGTTTTCTTTTATTTTCCCTCTATATTATTGCAAAGGACGGCAGAATAAATGGTTCTGGTCCCATTTTCGTTTATTTTTCTGAGTGTTTGAAAATTGAATAATTTGGAAATAATGGAGGAACTTGTAACTATTCAAGGGTTTGGAAAGCTTAGTGTAGTCGTTCCAGTGGTGGTAAAGCGGTAGCGTGTCTGGAGTATTGATTCGAAGGACTTTAGTTCGAATCTCCACGAGAAAAAATATGTCTGCAAACACTTTGGCTGCTTTATGTAGTAATATAATTTTAAGTAGCGGATTCTAATAATATAGGGAAGAATGTGTTGTTGTAGTGGGACTAGTATGAGTCTCGTATTATACTTGATTGATATCAGACTATTTTTCGCTCGACGACTTTTAATAACCAGTGGGATTAAAAATTTGATTCAAAAGTTTTAGTAGTTAGCCCCGTTTTGTAGAATAGCTTATTTTGCATAGTAATTTATATGTCGAAATTTCAAGTATTTTGAATGAAATTTACATGCATCTGACGCATTCCCAACAATTTAAAATATTTGAAAGTGTTTCATCGATCCAGGAGTGTTAAATGTAGCTAAAATGTACACAGATCAGTATTTTGAATATAAATAAGGATTTGGGAACGATTTGACCTCCCTCAATGTAATAAAAAAATTGCTGATTATGGAACTGTACCCTTAATTCTTCTTTAATCTATATCCAAAATAAGAAATAGCGACTTGCGAGATTCGTGTCAAGTGTCTGTAAGAGATTTTCGTTTCACTTTCTTTGCTTTCTATCCTCAATTTTACTTCCAGTGAAAATGTGTTTGTTGGAAACGGAGCCTTCGGAACTTTTGACTACATCAGATGTTCAGAGATTATGCATATTTCGACGAAGAGCAAAAGGGAGGGGTGCGCTTCTGCGCTATCGTGAAATTAAAACATATGCTAAATTATCCTCTTCCGCACACACTGCGTAGCACAAGTTTTTAGATCAGTTAAATCAGAAGCCCGGCTGGCATGATTCGCACAAGCTCACAGCGTGCAAACGACATTCCATGAGTAACGGGAGGCAAAGAGAAGTCGGAGGCTCAGGTCTCTAAACATCTGGCGTAAAGGCGACTTTCCTTTTGTAACAGAACAATTAGAGATTGGAACAGTGTACCTGCAGCAGTTTTCAAAGCTTTTCCTCTCAGTGTCCGAAGTTTTAGAAATAAGTTAGAACAAGATAACAGTAACTGATATTAAATGAGTAAGTGTTGTGTAGTGCGGTGTAGTGCTGTGAAGTGATGGTCAGTGTAATTCAAAGCAAAAAAGTGTAGTGTAGTGAAGTGAAGTGCGGTGAACGCGATCAATGCTCTTTTCAATGCTGCTTTTCGTCTTGTACTGTATTGTACGGTATTATTATTATTATTATTATTATTATTATATTATTATTATTATTATTATTATTATTATTATTATTATTATATTATTATTATTATTATTATTATTATTATTATTATTATTATTATTATTATTATTATTATTATTATATTATTATTATTATTATTAATGTAAGTGTTGTAATTTTTGCAATTATTGTCACTTAACTGCCACCGGGTCATACCCATTTGCAGTTCTAATAAATCTATCTTAACGACAGCAGTGCGCGAATTAAACAGGGTGTCGGGATCGCCTCTTAGTGATTAAGGTCCCTTGCTGAAAAGGGAATATTTTGTTCCTGCTAGAGAGAAGATAATTAAACCAATTTTACCGCAAGCCTTGTAGAGAGTATTAAAAAATATTTATTTTCATATTTATATCTAATTAATTTTAATTATAGTTAACACTTGTACTATATATTTATTAAAAGTCTAAAAATGTCTTTACAAGTAATGTAGTACTTGAGCTATTGAGTCAATAACCCATGTCGATCATGTTTTCCCTCCAGAGTCGCTGAATCATTGAGCAAATGCGCAGATGGCCTCTTGTTTTGATTCTGAACAGAAACGTAGCTTCATTAGGCGCACGTTTTGTTCAGCTCTTGTTTTTCTAGTTGGGGTATGAGTATAGCCGTGGGCGTGGGTTTTCTTCAAGATAAATTGAACATATAGATGAGACGCACAGAATATGCAGTATTAGATCTGAATATCTTTCAAAATTTGTTATACTGAGGTTTGAGGTATACCCTCAGAATTGAGGTGACTTTTATATTCAACAGTTTCATGACTCGTCGTACAAGAGATACTATTAACGTAGTGACGGGTGAGGTTGTAGATTGAGTAATTGCGAACAAGCATTTGTGGTCCGTTTTACCAAAATTCATATTTGTGGCAACATATCATGTACATGTAAGAATAGCAAAGAAATAGGAAACAACTATTTTATTTGTATTGGTTCTTTTTTATTTAACTTCGAAAAGTAAACAATAAATGGGGATTTGTAGAGCGTAAGGGTTGTTATTTCGTAAACAATACCATAGAATGAAATGTGTTATTTCATTTGCCGAAGCAAATATTTTCTATTACATGGGAGCGAAATTTTCTCGTTTTCAAACGTTGTCAAGCACGTCAAATTCAATCCGCTACATATAGTAGAAGATAAGTTCTGATGCTAATACAAGGAAGATTCTCGTGCTGAAGAAGGCGCAGGTTATATTTATGGCCAATGCCTGATATGAAATTTGTATTGTTTTATGATGGTAATTAAATTAAAGAATTCCCTTTATTTCCCCACCAAACAGAGCCGCTCAAACGCCATCCACTCTCAGTCAACAAGCGGTATTTGTGGGCGCTATCGCTTGCTTCGTGACCTACGGAGACCTGAATTACGAATATAATGACCACAGTAAAATGGTTCATATCATTGTTTTTTGTGCAACTGACAGACCGTGAAGGTTGCAGACAGCGACTGCAATACGTGCGCTTTACAAGACTTGGTAAAGTTGGGTATATACTCACAAGAAAAATAAATTTTATAACTTTCAGTAGGCACGGCTGGAAGTATTTTAGACAAATGACTTTGTACGGAGAAATATAATTGAGTTACAACTTGTTACTAAAATTTTGGTTTTAAAATTCGTTCAAACGACTAAGATAAGATAAAATGATTTTTTGCGATTGTCTAGTTCCCAATGAGATGTACGTTTTCACACGTTTTTATTTACTTATTCATAATATTCTATAGTATATAATATAGTATATTATAAAAGATATATAACACAATCGTCTACACACTAGGTTATATTCATTTTGTTGTACTAACTGATTTCGGAATGTAGTATACATATCCACACTAGTATATCTCACACCCCAAATGTTCGTGTCAATGGCATTGAATCTTAATCAAATAAGAATGGTAAAAACACTATTAAAAATATATCCTTTCAGCAAACTGCCCTATAAGAGTCCTACATTTCATTTCAAATTATTGGAATGTAACAGAGTGACGTAGGAATATGTACAATGTGACGTAGAAAAAGGACGTAGATCTGATTTTTGCTTACTTCTTCGATTTTTCGGAAATTACAAAATACGTTTTAAAACTACAAAAGTAAGAATAGATAAAATCAGTTGTACAAAATTGGGACATTAAAAAAGGTCAAGTACATTTTTTTGTAAACGTTAGTAGTTTTGCGTAATTTCCACTTGAAATTAACGAAAAATGTTTTTCTCAAAAACCGCTCCAAATTTTTGCTTTAAATTTTCTCTACACATGTAATAAGGAACGTATAAATAAATAAATAAATAAATAAATAAATAAATAAATAAATAAATAAATAAATAAATAAATAAATAAATAAATAAATAAATAAATAAATAAATAAATAAATAAATAAATAAATAAATAAATAAATAAATAAATAAATAAATAAATAAATAAATAAATAAATAAATAAATAAATAAATAAATAAATAAATAAATAAATAAATAAATAAATAAATAAATAAAATAATAAAATAAATAAATAAATAAAAGAAATAAATTAAATAAACTTGTGTATAAATGCACAGAGTTTCTTGCAGTATTTTTCTAATTTCTATAGTATGAACTAGGATTATAGTTGCGATTGCTTCTCTTCCCGGAAATCTTCTTTGGTTTTCGGCTTCCTAATGCTAGAACTGAAACCACCATACGCTTATTACTATTATATAAGTGTGCTTCCCATGTGATGTCCGGGTGACCGAGGTGGCTAATTGGCGTTTCCGGGCTCTGCTCTTCGGGGGTGGGGGAGATCGCTGGTTTGAATCTTCATCGGTGAATATTATTTGTCACAATGCTGTTGCCGCAGAAAATAATTGATAATTCCATAAACGTTGTTGAAAACCATTTGAAGCAATTATAATCCCAGATACTATAAATGAACAAAAATAAAATAGAAGTATCTGTATGTGATTTTTGAATGTTCAACTTTTAAAAAAAATGCCTCATCTCTTATAGGATTTGTAAAAAATCTCGACAAACCAATTATCTTTCGGCGCTTATAGCTATTCTAGAAGTGCTAATTCTTTGTTTAACCCGGGTGGCCGAAGTGGTTAAATGTCAGGTTGGGATTTAGCGTTATGGAGAGGAGAACAGAAGGTTCGAGGCTGGCTCAGGGGTAATTATTTGCCATAAAACTCTTTTTTCCCAGAACACTATTGATAATTTCAGAAACTTTATTGAAAATCATTTGAAGCAAATGTACTCACATATACGATCTGTTTATATTCGAAATAAACTCAAAGTGGCTGTGTGTCTTTTCGTATTTTGAAATTTTATACAAGTTTACAACTCTCTTGTTGTAATTGTGAAACGTATGTCACATTATCTCAATTGTTCAATATAATATGCAAATCAATATAATATTGCGGAGCGTTTATAGCAAGAGCATTGCGAGAAAGTGCGTGCTATGGTAACACCACTAGTTTTGTATCAAGAACCCATTCATGGAATCTGATTACAAAAAGTGTTTGATGAAGTAACTTACTATAGTGTATATGAGTAAGATTCATACATTTTTTCCCTACTAGGACCTGGTTTATTTCTGTCAAAAATTCGTCGAACTTCTTACAAAATATGGGCGAGAAAGAAAACACAGGGCCGATGTCTGGAAACACCGCTAGCTGGCATACGTCGGTTTAATCCAACATTAAATTGTAAAATACATACATACAAAAGTACTTCTTAAACATTTTAATGTAAAGATGCCAGCCATTGGCACCACGCTAAGGTGGTGTAGTTGATATTTTAATAATCTATACAAAATGATACGTTGTAGTATTGTTTAGCCATTATAATCAACCCGAGAATATTTATACTGCTGTAGCAACACGTATTCCCAAATTAATTTCCAAATGCAAGCGCGAACGTTAATACGTGTTGAACGTTGAGCACGTGCTGTCGCCAGTCCAACGCCAAACCCCGAACACGGGCAGCGCCGAACAGCGAACCCCACAGCGCGAGGAATGCGAGCACACCGAGTGCTCAGAGGTCGCTTTCCGCGCCGTTTGGCCCGGCGGCCATTAATCAGCCGCATTGGCAGGGAAAGGATTCAGCCGGACCTGCAGCGCGCCTTCCTCAGGCCGCGCCAAGGCCCACCGCACTTGTTCTAATGAATTTTTCAATTAATTAGAGCTACCCCCCCAACGCCTATGTTTTCTCCGCCGTTCCTTGCCTCCGGGCTTCTACTGTTTGTATTAAGCCTCCTGGAGCCGACTCTGGAACACGAGTTATGAACCAAGCAATTGCTCGCAATATCCATGATTTATGTGTAGACCACGGTAGAGAAACAATACCTCTTCGTGTTTTCTTGTCTTTCGTGAACCCTTGTTTAAGGAGCTTAATGAACGGTAAAACACTTAAGCACGCTTAATTGAGTACTGGAAATTTAGATGTAGGAAGGAAACGTGGAAAGGCAGAAAAAAAGGAGTTGGGAGGGAGAATAGCCTGCACACAGTTTGCTTGCACGGGCGTTCTGTATTCGAGTGCTAGTAGTGGAAGTGTTAGGGGGACAGGGGAATGGCCGGGATCACTCGAAGGACGGCAGTGTGCGATTCACATTGTGGCCGTGGTGAGAGTGTCCCATCGACTATGGAGCACCCCATGACTTCTAAACAGTTCACGATATTGACATGCTGTTATCGCGCAACAATACTAAATCAATGGGCAACTAATATGTCCTAGATGTATAGTTTGTAATACAGTTTTGAAGAAATTCGATCATTTTTGATCTTTTAATGCATAGCATTTAATACATTTAATACATTTAATTCATTTAATTCATTTAATTCATTTAATTCATTTAATTCATTTAATACATTTAATACATTTAATACATTTAATACATTTAATACATTTAATACATTTAATACATTTAATACATTTAATACATTTAATACATTTAATACATTTAATACATTTAATACATTTAATACATTTAATACACACTTTCTCACATGCAATGGATACGCCATAAAACGCAGGCCGTTGCAGCGATCCCCTTCAAAGCACATGGCCTTGCCTCCATCCCTTCCTGCCTGCCAGTCTAAACGTCTATGCGTGGCGCGGCGCATAGACGTTTAGACTGGCAGGCAGGAAGGGATGGAGGCCATGGATTATTTACTGTTGACTCCCTATGTAGTATATCAATGTAAAACAAGAAGAAAACAGAAAACAAAATTCAAAACACTCTTGAAAGAAAACAAAAGCTTTCTTCTGAATGTAAATTTAGAAAACATTCACGGAATACACATCTATGGTCGTGACAGCAAAGGCCGTCGAACTGATTGCAGTTTTTTGCGCTTTTGAGCGTAAAAAACAGTCACAATTCGGCGTTTCATTTCATCTGGATTTGGGCAATCTCTCATACAGAAGAATTTTTTAAAATGTTTCCTAAGATAAAATCTTAAAAACTAAACTTTAGTAAATATGCAGGCCAGACCAATTTATCGCAACATGCCACCCTCCATCGGTTGGATTGACGGCCAAGTTCATCATCTACGGAATTCTTAAGACATGTATCAGAGGAATTAACTAGAAATTTGTTAAAATAGTGGAAATTGCCACATTTGTTTGAATGTAATGGACTCATTGTAATATTTCTTCCCTCTTCTGAAAAGTCGCAATTTTTATATAGGTGATCTTAAAATTTAGCAATCGATATTTCTGTACATGCAGGCTTCCGCGGCTCGAGTTCATGACTGACGCGGCATCACCCGGACAGCCATCGATATTTCTCTTCAGAATACGCCTTCGCACAATTATAAAATATGCAAGGTAAGAGTGGCGTTGAAAATTAATCTTCAGATATTAGTTCAATTCAAATTTTGTTTTGGGTCTTATTCGTTTATTACATTGATGCAACAAAAGTATTAAATTAACAGTAAAGAATAATGGAAAATTGCTACTAATCTATGATGTGATGGAATATATCGAGATATTGTTGTGAAAAATCTTCAACAATTCATTTCGTTCTTCTGTATTTAAAATGTTTTAAGCCGGATCGTTTCTAGAACCATTACAAATCTAGCTCGATTCTTGTTAAGATTGAAAATGACGTTTCTTATACTTTTATGCTATCAGATTTATATCATCTTCCTGATGACTGATACTTTGAAAATACAATCAGTGGAATAAAAACATTTCTCCCGTTTCTGAACTTCAAATTTGATGTCCTTACTACCATGGATTGCACTAGTTGCGTCTCATCCTACTCGGCGTCTCCTTTTTTTCAGTCAAAAGGTCTTTGGGCCGTGAAGGGCACCTGCTCCAAAGGCGACCTCTGCAATGGCTACTGAAAGGAAATATTCTTCATACCAACTAATGTGTATAATTTCAAATCATGCGTAAGAAATATATTTTACTCATTATTACTAAATCATTGAAAAAGTATACATCATTGTAATAAATCTAGTTTCAGCCGACATCTAGTGGTATACCGGGCGTGCCATGAACTATAGGCCACCCTCATAATTTCTAAACGGTTCACGATATCGAAAAACAGATTTAGCTCGAGAGTGCTTAATCATAGTGCAATATGCGTTACAGGTATTGCGCGTAATCTTTTAGCTTTGGAGTACTTTAATCATCTTTGATTTTTAAATGGAACTATTTTAAATGGAACTTCTCACTAGCAATAGATATATCATAAAAAGAGTAAAACAATGATGTATAATTTGGTAATATTTCGATAGCAACATGAGCATAAAATTATACTTTCTGATGTGGTTTTAAATTATACGGACTATATTTCCCTCAGTAGTCCTTGCAACTGTTGCATTGGGGAGGGTTGATTCCGTAGAGCCGTGTCTGGTACGGAGAGAGCGGTGTCAATGACGAATAGAGGCGCATTTACAGCTATCCATGGTCTTGACACGAAAGGCTCAGAAACAATCGTCAATATTAACTATCAAAATGTGAGATGAGATTTTTCCCCTTAATTGACCAGAATTCAAATTTTCTTCCACTGATTTAAATTCCAAAGCATTGATTATTGAAAAGAACAATTTATAAAATTGGTTGCACAAAGAAAATGATAACAAGGTCATTTTCAAACTTTCAAACAAGAAACGATCTCGATGTCTAATAAGAACAAGCCAGCATTTTAAAACATTTCAAGTACCATGAAAGGGAATGAATGTTTGAAACTTTTTACATTTATATCTCGAGATAATTCACCAGATTATTAGATACGGACATTTTATATTACTATTTACTGTTAGTGAACTTATCAGATAAGTTTACCAAAGGATAAAATAAAATAAACTTCGATAAAAGATTGAATTCAGAATATTTGTTATCAATGTGAATTTATAAAAATAAAATAACACGTAGATAACTATACGAAAACAGTATGAAATTATCTATATAAATTACTTACACATATGCTCTTTGTGTCTCCAATCGACGGTAATGTACAGCTGCAGTCGTATATGCAAAGGCCGACGAACTGACTGCCGTGTTTGTGGTGTTATAAATCGATGATTTGGAATTTCATTCAGTTGAAGTTCTTATGAATCAATGGAAAAATCTCTCAATGTAATAGTAAATATTGATGCTTTTTCCTGTGTTCTTTGTATCCAGAACATGCATGGCGGCACTCACTGGCACCCGTCTCCCAGGCAATCGCAGCATCGCAATGGATTCCTTCCCCACGGGCGACTGTTGCAAGGGCTATTGAAAGACGTATTATTCGTTTACTTCAAATCACACGGGGCATTCATTCTTACAAGGGATAATTGCCCTAGTTCAGGGATGTTGATGGCGGCAACGCGGGTGCCGTGAAGGGAGCGACGTTCTGCCGGGAGACGCTAAGGGCATCAAGTGATATCATGCAGTGCCTCTGACCGGGAGGTCATAGATCCGCGTCCCGACGGTGGCATGACTTTTAACGCTAGCTAGATAGCTAGGTCAAATTCAGTCACTGTCTGGCGAATTCTAGCATCCGGCTGCTCTGATCGGTAGTTTTCCGTGGTTTCTCAGATCAACACATGGCGAATACTGGAGAAGTTCCCTAACAAACTGGCCACGGACCGCGCGCGAGCGTTCCTTCCTTCCTCTTCCTTATGCTATCCTCATCCCTTACTTACACACTTTCACTTACCACACATGCCATGAGACCGGTTGGGAGCTTTGAGTTTGTCCCGGTTGGGATGGGGCCACACTGGTGGGAGATACCTGACGGGAAAATTCCCACCAGCCGACGTAGGTCTACCCCGGATAAAACCATCCATCGGGGGAAGATTAAAACCACCTTCCGCAATAAAACATGCACTACACTTACGAGACTAATGACCTTAGCAGTTGATGCGCCCGAAATCACTAATCGACCAACCAAAAAACCAACCGAAGGGGCATTCAGTCCAACAAGGGGTAATTGCCCTAGTTCAGGGATGTTGATGGCGGCAACGCGGGCGCAGTGAAGGGGGCGAGTGTGCGCGGTCGGCGCGCCAGAGCGCTTGTCAGTGTTCGCCCAGAGGCAACCGGCTGCAGAAAGCGCCAGAGCGTCCACTGCGAAACGCCAGACGGCCGAGCTCGGGCGATCGTTTTTGAACAGAATGTAGAGCTCTAGTGCGTAAAGTACGTGACTTATGTGAGGGCAGAAAGAAAGTGTATCGTTTGAGTGAGACTGAGTTTGTCGTGAGAGAATGTGAAAAGACGATCGATGGAAGAGATACCCGGTGAAGGAAGTATACAAGTGTGAACTGAAAGGGACTGAGGTTTATTAGGCTACGTGTGGCAGTGGCAATCACGGAGCAACATGTGTGGTGTATAAATCGCAAGTGGAGAAGATACTGGTGCATCAATCGGTGAGTAAAGTACACCAATGTTTGTGGATATCAAGGTGTAACGGTGTATGGTGTTAAATGTGAGACATAGATATTATGTTGAATGTAAAACCTGCAAATAGTGAGGGGAAAAGTGCAATTGAGAGAAGAATAAAGTCTATAGTTCTGCCACAGGTGGGAAGGGGGTTAGTGTAGGTAGAGAAATCGTTCGGAGATCATGAGAAAACCGTGATGAGGGAAAGAAGAAAAAGAATTGAGAGTTTTCGAAATAGTAAGCGGAGCTGAATTTACAAGTTCATGGGATTCCAGATTTACATATGAGCTAAACAAATTATAGCTAATGGTTCCACAATTTTGGGGAGACAAATTAATTTACAGGAAGAAAACTGAATGTACTACATTTTCACAATATAAGATAAAACAAAATAAAACTCATACATTGTAGCGGTTTATGGTGTTATGTAGACCCCTATGTAGTAAGTAATGCATGGCCAACTCCTGCTAATACGCTCTAAGTATCACTCCAATAAATGAAAATATTTTAAATTAGAGCTTAATAATTATTTTATTAATAATATAATTCTTAATATTGTATTTCAGTTAATTGCCTAGAAAAATACATATTTTTCATGTGCAAATATCTTTACATACCTATTTATTATTATATTTATTAACCTTTTTAAGTTACCATCGGTAAATATTTGTGATATTTTTTATAACTTTATTTATTTATTTTTTACTTTACTTATTTATAATGGTGGCATATGAAACAAACGATCTCTCATTACCACTGGTTTATGAAACTAGAATTTTGATGTTGGAAATAATACACCCCGAGGAAGTTTTTCAATTATGTTTTTATATATTTCCATAAAGTTACTTCCCCACTTCTAATAGGAATTTCTAAATGATGTTGCAAAGTTTGTGGATAGGAAATTTGTTTGAGTTCCACCAAGGTTTGTAGATCATACGGGCTGTAGTCCTGAAACTGGTATAAAATTGCTAAAAACTACTTTTGAATCCTACTATGTACACTGTATTAAAGAACTTAAGTATTAATCAGTGGAGAAATATTTAAATGTTGTAATGGGAAGGTTTTGAGTTAGAGGATTTCTTCTGATATGAGTGAATAGGCAGTGGCGAATGTTACCAGGATAAGTAAGGTTAAGTCTTGTGAAGTTCAGTAATTGATATAGCCAAAAGAGAATCAAAAGAAAGCCTACCAAGATGAGAATGACAGAAAAGATCTACATGAATATGTTAAGTGTCATATTATGCAAATGGTAACAAAATAGCGCAATAGAATCACAAATAGGTGTATTTCCAGACTTCTGTGAATATTAATTTTAAGTTTGTTTAAATATTATTGTTCATATACATTTACACTTTTGAAAGAAGGTTTAATTTGATTTTTCTTCTTATGAAATTTATTTTCTCCAAATACTACTTGTCATTCATTATCATTAAATTAAGAACATAGTTTAATTTTCCTCCTTTCTTTTCTTTGTAGCAGTCACCGGGCTGGGAATCTGACAATTTCATTTGTGATCAAAGTAAGGATTTAATGTTTTACACGTAAATAGGGAATATTGGTGTTAATATTTGGATCTGAACACGAAAGTGATTGGGATGACTAGCAGGATGTGAAAGTTTGTATCTAAGCATGATTATATTAATTTATTCATAAATATGAAGTATTTGATCTGTATTTTTAATTACGTTCTTCGTATACTTTTCTATCCAACGGCTCAGGTAACATAGTAACTGAAGCACGAAGTATCAAAACATTTACATTTGTGCAGAAAATTTCTTGGAAGTCAAAAACAGTGTTTAACACAATTGTGTATAGGTTCACGACTTTTACTAGTTAGGCACATCAAGTATCATCGAAACGGTTTAAGGTATTGAGATGAACCATGAAATGATTTTCCAAGGCCACAAGTTTTGAAAACGCGATTTGATTACGGCTTCTCCGCTACTACTTTAGCGGTAGAATAACCTATCAAAGAACGTGTCATTAACGCTGAAGATTAATCACATCCCTCGGAGATTATAGGAGACAAATTAGTCACGGTAAAGAAAGAGAACATGCTCTGTAAAATTCGTGGTAAAATGAGCTGAAAAGCATTCTGCTATTTCCAATTATACTCTCCCTGAAAATACTTGTATTGCTTGTATTGCATTAGTAAAGAAACTAATTCAATCAGCAAAATTAATGAAGTGAGTATTAATGAGATTGATGCCATAACGTATTTTACCAACTTCGCTTACAAAGTTGTGTTATTGTTTAGAATTTTTCGTAAACCTATTTTTAAAATTAAGGAAATTATGTTTCCCCAAAGTTCCACATCTAAACATAAAAATATCTCAGAAATTTAGCCCTGAACAATATTATAGTGTTAATATAGCGTCTAATTATGTCGCATATGTCTAAACACTGCGCTTCAACGTAATCAGCGTGGAACAAAGAACCACGAGGCCGACCAACGGCACCTTATCACTTCAACAGCGAGTACAAAAACATGTATTTTTATGGTTAGTTGATGGATATGGCGCTAGGAAGCACTAGCATCCTTTGTACAGAATAAATACGTATTACAGTAGAACAAAATTAAATTTAAACAACATAGCAACACCTTGCCAAAACCATCTCACAAGATAACCACGGCCATCGGGGGCCACGAGCGCCCTTGGATTGTGAATCATAAAAAATAGAGATTTGCTTGGAAGGAAATGGCCGCGTTGACAAATTGGAATTGTGTAATGTAAGTATGTATGAATTGTTCAAACCATTCGCTGAAAAAATTCAGCTGCATTCAGCCAGATGAATGACACTTATTAACAGATCCTAGTGAAGTTCCATTTTGTGGGCGTTCATCTCATTTTTCGGCGACCGGGAGAGGTGGCTCTGTGCATCAACTGATGTCACTGCAGTGCCTCTGGGTTCTCCCGACGTCGGCAAGATTTTCGACACTAGCTTGTCAACTAGGTCGAATTCAGTCACTGTCGGGAGGCGAATCCTAGAGACCGGCTGATCTGATAGGTAGTTTTCCATGGTTCCTCCGATCAATACCAGACGAATGCCGGAGAAATACCATAATAAACGGGCGACGGACTGCACGTGATATTCCCTTCCTCTTCCTTGTCCTAACCAGACCCTTCACACACATTTACACCACCATTCACTACACTACCACTCATGCCCGTCGGCAGCTTGGAGTTTGTCCCGGCTGTGGCGGTGCTCCACTATGGGAAATACCTGGTTATGTGAAACCCCGCTAGCCAACGGTAGGGCGGCGCCGGATCTCGCCATCCAGCAGGGGAATATCACCTCTACCTCACGGGGAAAAGCACACGCTACTCTTATGGGACTACTGACCTCAGGAGTTGACGTGCCCGGAATAACTTACATCCAAACAACCTTTTTTCAGAGAAATATAAACAACGTTATGAATTGGTCAGTGTGAGGAGCAAGTCTTCTGAGCAACGTGTCACATGTGCCTTGTCCTGTTCTGAAGAATATATTTTCGACAAACACTTATTTTCCCTTAGGCTTATGACCTTGCTGATTCAGCCCTGTACAACTATAATGCCAGTTTCATTTCAATTAAATATTCAGTGAGGAGGAATCTTCAACGTTAGAATATCGTCGTTCAGAAATAATGTTCTTGGCTGTGGCTAAAAAAATTGGTCCCCGGTAAGTTAGTTGTAGTATGTGTCGTTTCAGAATACCTTTAAAGATATGCTTCCCAAAGCTTTTTTGTTTATTAAAAACATTCTGTATTTTGTTCCATAGTACCAGCTGATTTGCAAAGGCCGGAATATCGATAGATCTTAGTCAATAGAATCTTTCATGCAAGACTGCAATAATTGACAAGATGATGTTCCATTTCTCCGGGTAGAACTGGCTTTCAGCCAACGTTTATATAGAAGACATAATTTATATCCTTATCCTTACAATTCCTCTCATAATCTTCGATATTCGACTGAGGAAATAAAATATTTTTGATGTTTTGTAGTTGCCCATTTCTTTCACAGCATCAAAGGTTCGTTTCATAGAGTTGTCTTCCCATGTACGTCTTTTATTTTCTTCCAACGTTTAGCAGATATCGAGAAGAAAACCTAATATATAAACTAGAAGAAGTTGGCACCATTATCGGATACCCGAAATTACGAAATCTGTCATTATTTGCTGAAAACAAATTATGATATGTTTAACCTCAGTGTTGACCTCTCCACGTGATTCGAGTGAATTGTACATACAGCTCAACACATATAACTTAAATATTATTTATACTGTTTGAAGTTGGGGTCTCACTTTGTTATAAAAATATTCTTTAGACAAGTTAAGAAATATTGTTTTTGTGTAAGTTCACAGGTGTTCCTCTCAGCATTAACTCTTTCGCGATAAGAATACGAAACTCACTACGGTAGTTCAACGGTTCTACGCGCTCTTATATCAATTGACTGTCTGTAGTAGTTACTACAGGCAGTCACAGAGTACAGTACCTTACATGTGTGATATTCAACTACTCGAAATTAGAGGACCACCCGAAATTATGGTATTTTTCTCAAGCATTGAAAATACGGACATTGCTCCCGTTAGAGCAAAGGTCCAGGAACAATTCACTTATTTCAAATATGTGATATCTTCACCTGACACGTACGAAACTGTATACACATTTCTTGTCTATCTTTCGTCTGCCTCCTCCGGTTTGTCCGTCTTCTTGTCAGGTTTCTTGTCTGTCAATTGACTACAGATTTGTTCCAGTAAGTAGTTATGAAGAATGTTTCATCGTTGATGCTTCAACTATTTTTCCGACAAGTTTCGAAGCAACTTGGAGGCATTTTTCGACATCGTTTCGACTTGTTTTTTTCATTAAGGTGGTCTACGAAGTTTTGACAATAATATTCAATATTGTTTGTCTTACGAACTAGAATTGTCATGGTTTGCAATGTTATGTAAATGAGAATAGTATTTTTCCTCCGTACCCTTTGAAAACTCATACGACGTTCCAATTCCGTCTTTGAGAGTATGATATGTTCCGGGAACATTTAAGAAGAATCCCATTACGAAGCCACACATAGACCGGGAGAGGTGGCTCTGTGCACAACTGATGTGACTGCAGTGCCTCTGACCTGCAGGTCCTAGGTTCGAGTTTTGATAGAGGACAGATTTTCTACACTAGCTTGTCAGCTTGGTCGAATTCAGTCGCTTCTGGAGGAGAATTCTAAAGGCCGTCTGCTCTAGTTGGTAGTTTTCCGTGGTTTCTCCGAACAACACCAGCCGAAACCCGGAGCATAACCGTAACAAACGGGCCACGGACCTCGCGCAATCTTTCCTTCCTCTTCCTTGTAGTATCTTCATCCTTTACACACATCTACACTAACATGCACTATACTACCATACGAGCTGGGGTATCTTTCAGGAGCTTAGAGCTTGTCCGAGTTCGGGTGGTGGCCCGCTGATGGGAGATACCTGGTTACGGGAAACGCCGCACCAGGTCTCGCTATTGAGCGGGGAAGATCGCTACGACCCTGGGAAAAAATATGCATTACTCTTCCGGGACTATTGACCTAAGTAGTCAACGCGCCCGGAATCACTACCAACCAACCAGCCTAGTTATTTTCCGACAGGCATCGACATGTCTCAGGCGCGTGGTGGCCCTGCGGACGCTAATGCCGTGACGTAAACCGACAAGCGCGCGGGGGCGTTCACGCGGGCAATAAAAGGACGCCGTCTGCGGCTCCTCGCGGCTGCTCGTAAAAGTCGCCGCTGTGATTCATATCGAGCAGAGAGCGCTCTACCCGGATATTGCTTTGATAGACCCTAACACCGCGATTGAGCTACTTTTTTTTTACAATAAATAACCAGGCGCGGCGCGTTTAAACGATTTATTTTCGTCTTTCTACGATGGTGGTTTTACCGCGTTTCATAAGCTTGGATTAATCGGTTGCTCAGTTGTTACTGACAACTTTGACTTTTGACCATTTGCCTCCAGTGGAGTCTTCCAGGTAGAAATAGGTGTGATAAGAGTGTGCTTAACGGCTCTGATTGGCTCTGACTCCGACTGCAAAACGCTAATTGAAAAGACGCTTATACATAGCAAATGGTGATATTAAAAATATTTGTACATTTATAGAACAATATTTATAAAATAATCAATAGTGTAGTGAAAGTCAAAGGCAATATATCGAAAAGTTCTGATGACGACCTTGCCTTTTGTTTCAATAACATCATTAGTAATTGTATTCATATGGTAACCGAAAAGTTTGAATCAATGCTGTATTGTTGAGGCTTGTGTAATTCAGGTAAATATTACGCATCCACTATTCGGATGGAGATGTAGATTGAAATTCCTGTAAGGCACATATGTATTCATCTATTAACTGTGGCGTGGCTAAGAGTCTTGTTCTCTATAGTGTCATCATTCAGAATTTCACAATCTTTCACGAATTACTAGAAGAGGACGCGCTAAATCAGATACTGAAAGGAACCTGCCAAAATTCGAAAGTGAGATCTGACAAAAGTTTAATACCCAAGTTTCAGATTCACACAAATTCTCAAGTAAAGGAAGAAAGAGCTAACTACCTTTATCTATTGTCTTTCTATTTTTCCGTCTTGAAGATTGAGTCATTTTCTACGCAACACCCGACGCTTCATTTGTATGTTGATGTACTTAAAAGGCAACTGAGTGATTATCCCACAAATACCGACACATCAGGGCCCTTATCATGAAAACGAATTTGATTTTTTTGTACGTTAGCTTTATTTCAACTGGCAATACATCAAATACTTGAGGAAGTTAAGCTTTTCATAGGATACATTTGTTCTGCACTGCTGCTGGATTCACATAGTTTAACCTCTGTCAATTTTACGAATACTATGATATGTGAATTGTTTATTATAATGTGTAAGGATCGAAAGATCATTTTCTTAAATTTGTAACTGAACTGAATATGCCTCACACGCTTTCTGAACTAGAGGGTAATTCAAAGAAAAGAAATCTCCCGTTTTGTCTGGTATCATTGTTGAGGTCAAAATGTTGTGAAAGTAAGGAATATGATTTAGAAAATATCTGGTTAATAATATTATTGGTGATGTTGATGCCTAGTAATAGAGTGAGAAAAACGATGTTGTATAGGTATAATTATTTGTATTGCTTAAGAATTTTTCGATCGCATAAACATCTTTATCAGTTCTAATCTGAAAATATATACAAGAAATTATACAAATTAAAATATGAAATTGAGTTGAATAGATGAGAATTTAAATATATGAAATTAAGAAGTATAAATAGAAAATATGGACAATTAATAACAAAATAATAGTATATTTTAAATAATATGCCACATGCGTAAACAAACTTGATCGTACATACCTTGCAGCTTCTTTGGTTTTCTGTCTAAAACCCGCGAGGCATGAAGGAGCCAGTTTGCTTTACGCATCTAGCATAGTAATAGTGTTATTTTTGCAACTAATTGTACATGTTTTCTATTTATTTATTTGTCTCAATTTTATATATTCAATTTTAAATTTTATTTAATTTTTATAATTTCTTGTACATATACAAGGGTCATTTCAGAAGTAATGGCAACTATTTTCTATATTCCGAATAATTGCATCAGTTATTGCAGTATATACATTTGAAACATGGTATACACAGTATGGGATGCGACCACTAGATGGGGTCTGAGTATATTGGTGTCTAGTACACATGCAAAAGTTAGTAGCGTAGAGACTCTGTTCTGAGATGGATGTCATTAAGTTGAACAGCGAGCATATGTAAAAATTGCATTTCTGCGTGGCAGAAATACTCGTGAGTGTCATGCCGAGCCACGAGAAGCATTAGGTGATAGGGCGTTGCCCTATCAAACTGTTGCACTTCTTACGGGGACGCGTAGCAACGGTTGGCCTCTCGCGCAGTGGACGTTCAGCGTCTGCTCGCACAGAGGTGCATGTGGCTGTATCGAACACGTTTAGCAGGTAAAAGGCGTTGGACCGTGGCAGAATGCGCCGCATATAGTGGTATTCTGCATTGACAGTGATACGAATAAAACAATGGTATCTGTTTACGCATGTTTCAATATTCCTTACGCATAGCGCTTTTCTCCGGATCCCAATTTAATACCAGCATTGCGAAAAACATTCCAGCGCCTTTCAATCGTATATCCTGAGTTTTGTTTCCTGTATCTTTATTGGCTGATAAAAAAAGTTGCTATGATTTCTGAAATGGCCCTCGTACTTTCAGATGAGCTCTGATGATCTGACTTCACGATCGAAAAAATATTAAGCATAACAAAATTGATATATAAACATCTTTTTCTCAAAAAATATGGTCTTCGAAAGGAGAACTCTTTTTGAAACCGCTGGCGGCAAAATGCCAACAAATGCGGGCAGAAACGATCTATGCACAGTCACTGAACACTTACACAAACCACTAGCGGACGCAGCGCCAGAGATAGAATATTTTCTTCAACCGGTGGCATCGCCGAAAGTACAAGTAACCAGGAATATTTCGCAGTTGCATTATCGTTTTCTATTTTTATGTTTTAATCTTTAGTGTACAGTTGGGGTTTGCTCGAAGACACACAGAGAGACGCAGGAGATGCACTCCCGACCACCGTTGTCAGACGCCTCTCGTAGGGGGTGGGGTGGCGCCGGCGGTCACCGTGCTGTGGGACAGGTTGTAGATTTACGCGGGCGAAAGATCAATTTTTTCGTGGATATGGTAGCCGTTGTATTACTAATTTTTGAAGTAATATTTATTTAATTACTACCATTTTTTGTAAATAGTTATGTACTTATTTTAAAGTTTTCAAAACATTATCGAAATTTAACACATAAATATTTCACTTCGTATTTTCTTAAAGATTAACGTTTGGACGACATTTTGTCATCTTCAGTTACGGATATTTTTACAATTATTCAAAACTACAAAACTCATTAGTTATACATTATTAATATTTCACATTTTGTAGTCTTATTTCTTTGAGATGAATTGTATATTGGACAGGACTTTGTCATAATTGATTATGTTGTGTAGAATTTGATTCGGATGAAGCTTTCTGTACTGTGACTTCAGAGAGAGGAACCGTTGCTAGTGATGCCTATTCCCTATCAATGTATAGTTTTGTATTCCCGTGTAAGTTGGTAGACTATGATCTAAATTTAAGACTTCTAGAAAACAAACTACTTCAGATATCTTTTCCATTTTTGTAGCAGAATTCGGTCACATATATATTTCATAACTCACGGGGATCGACATGATCGTGGTTACGAGGGAAGTGAAAGCAGTTAAATTATGCTACATGTTCTTTTATGAAGGGAATTATAAAAGGGAATTATTTGGGGAAAATGAAAAGACCAACCAAGTCAAGTTAACATCTAGTTAATTAGTAAATAAGTGAATCTGAGTAATTTAAATTATATAAAAAATCTTGTACGTATCACGGGCGTTAACCTATTTCTAATGATCGTGGGTGGCAAAAAGCCCTCGGATCAAATACATTCGGACCTTTTGTTGCCCTTGATCATTGGTACCTAACCATCTTTATAATGCCGTACGTGCGTGAACAACTATTTTTCAAAAATAAACAAATTCAGCACTATATAATACTGCATCAAATACATACTGCAATGTAGATAGATTGCAATATTTAAAATCCCTCATTCCACAAATTTCATCCTCGAGTATTCTTTTAGATAGGTTAGAGTGGTTCGTCAAAGGTATCACAGGTATCTTTCGAAACCTCTGATAAAATTTAAAAAACACTGTGCGAACTGAATGTTTTTGCTAACTTTTGCATTTAGTTGCGTATCATCTGCAATTTTCAAATTTGAATAAGCGTACATTCTCGTAGAAGCTGTATTATTCAACTATAGAAGTTGAGTTATCAGAGTGAAATTATAAAACATGCCGTGTTTGCGATATTACAATGCGTATTTGGAAACAGGCCAGAGAGTGTCTAGAACGGATTTCTACCGAGACAAAATAATCCAAAACATGCTTCTGGCCTTTGGTATTAAATGAATGGAACCGTGTTTCGTCCTCCCAGACGCGGAGGAAGACTAACAGCGCGGCTTGTCTGGCGCCGTCGCGCAGGCCCTCGTGCAACCCAGCGCTTAGCATGGCGAGCACGGCGCCTTGTGTATTGGCGCGCGTTGTGTAAATGAGGTTTCTGCCCCCGGGAAAGGAGCGCTTTCTCTGTTCCTCCCATTCCCCCACCAGCCACACACTACCACCCTTTCCAGCCCAGATGCACGTCTTTGACCGGCTTCGTCCTGACCTATGTCTAGCCTCTGCCAGTCTCTTATCCCAGTTCGCCTCCGTTTCCACCATCCTCTATAACTCCGTTTTGGGACTCCCCGCTTTGTCACTCCCCCCCTTGGCACTCCCCGCCTTGGCACTCCCCGCCTTGTGACTCCACGCCTTGTCACTCCCCGCCTTGTCACTCCCCGCCTTGTCACTCCCCGCCTTGTCACTCCCCGCCTTGTCACTCCCCGCCTTGTCACTCCCCGCCTTGTCACTCCCCGCCTTGGCACTCCCCGCCTTGGCACTCCCCCCTTGCCACTCCCCGCCTTGGCACTCCCCGCCTTGGCACTCCCCGCCTTGGCACTCCCCGCCTTGGCACTCCCCGCCTTGGCACTCCCCGCTTTGCCACTCCCCGCCTTGGCACTCCCCGCCTTGGCACTCCCCGCCTTGGCACTCCCCGCCTTGCCACTCCCCGCCTTTCCACTCCCCGCCTTGCCACTCCCCGCCTTGCCACTCCCCGCCTTGCCACTCCCCGCCTTGCCACTCCCCGCCTTGCCACTCCCCGCCTTGCCACTCCCCGCCTTGCCACTCCCCGCCTTGCCACTCCCCGCCTTGCCACTCCCCGCCTTGCCACTCCCCGCCTTGCCACTCCCCGCCTTGCCACTCCCCGCCTTGCCACTCCCCGCCTTGGCGTGTCTGTGGCTTAGAACCCCCGCCTTGGAACTCCCCGACTTATTGAAGATAGAGAATTTTCCCATTCATGAAATCTGTTGTTCAAAGACATCTTGAAACAATGTCTTATTCAATTTTTCGAAACTGTGAGTGGTTTTTCGTAATAATGCGTGAAATACAGGACATTTTAAACATGTACTTTCTCCAAAACGGCTCCAATGCTTTTCGTTATTTTTCCACGTAAAGTGAAAAGGACGCCTTAAATTGACGCGTGACTCATTACCGAACTTAGCGATGTTCTTGATGGATATGAGTTCTAAACTCAGCTAGAAGAAAATTTTCGCTTGTTGGAAACAGTTTTGCGAGTTCATCTAGTAGAATAATTTTGCTTAGCCGTGACAAATAATGCGAAAAATTATGTGGTGTAGCTTCACTAGTTTCTTTTATTTACAACCATCTTATTTGTGGCATAGCTGACACCAACGCACACAATTATGACGCCACGTCTGTACATTGATAATATTACTCCTAATAATTCAAATTTCGTATCGGGTATTAGATATTACATCACTCCGCTGCGGCCAAAGGTAGGATGAAGACGCGTGAGGTGCCTTGAAAAGGGCCGCGAGAGGGGCCGCGAGAGGGGCCGTGAGAGGCCACGAGAGGGCCGCGGGAGTGCAATGAGAGAGGCCAGTAGAAAGGCCGCGGAGGGGCCGCAGGAGTGCAGCGAGAGGAGCCGCGAAAACCTCGCGGGAGGGGTTGCGGGAGGTGTCCGCAAGGAATGGCCGGCGAGGAAGTAGGCAAGGAAGGAGGAGGGGAAGAGTGCGCAGCGCTGCGGGGTCGCGAGGGGGGTGTGGCGCGGCGCGGTGCGACGGGGAGCTCTCCCAGGGCTTTCGCATTGCGCGCACGGCGCCCTGTGTATCAGCGACTCAGCCCAAATTAGGTTTGTGGGGGGCCCTCGCAGGGCCGGGCCTTCGCCTTCCCGCGGGCCTCAGGCGCTGTGCCGGCCCCGCGGAAGAGGCTTTCGCTCCCACGCACCCGTGCGTGGCCCTCAGTTTTCTCAGCCGCCTCCGCAAATTGAGCAGCGCTCCATTACGTCGTGGTCTGCCTTCAAATGCCCGTTTCCAATTGTTTTAGCGGTGACGTTTCGCTTTTTTAATAGAGGTTGAAAATGATAATGTTAAGTTTGACGATATTTCAATGCGAATGCAGTATTCTACATTACCTTAATTTCTGGTGTTTCAGGAACTGATTGCGCAACGTGGTCTTCTGCAAGCTAGTTTAGAGGTGAGTAAATAGGAAATTTATGTAATGTTTTAGATATTTGTTATGTCTTTACAACATAATTGCCCACACTTCATTGTTATAATTTCTGAACATCCATGTTACATTTCATACAGTAACCTATAGACGACAATGAAATACGTACTGTGAATCTAATTGATTCTTTAATGAGTTGTGGCTGTGCTGAATTATCTATTTAATATTTGCGATTGACAGGATCTCACGACATGGCATCTAAATTTCAGCGAATGTATGGCTCGTTAGAATTGTCTAACCAGGCATTGAATAGACTAGGCGTATTCCACAAAATAATCTACATACAATTAAAACTTAATGTAGAAAAAGTAGAGTTTAGTCTTGTTCTCCATGTAAACGTGATTTATGCTCCTTCGCATGATTTATGTACCACTTTACGTTCTTAATTGCAGAATTAGATAATCTATATGTGAATAAAATTTGTTTCGGAACACCTTTTCACAGACGATTATCGTATTACTTTACTATTCAAGAATTGTTAATTTTTTAACAAATGGTGAATAAAAAGTTGACCTTGCCCATAAATATTTTGCAATCCTATTTTAGTACCTATTGATGTAGATCATGCGGAACTATACAGATAATTGTTGAACTAGTTCTCCACTAAAGGACGTGCTCATGTGCACCTGCGAAAGGGATCGCAAGAATCGCAAGTTCATGTTCGAAATAAACATCCTCTTTCCATACTTAAGAATTTAAAAAAAAATTTAACACATACCTCCAGGTGAAATATTGTAATATATTGCTAAACACCAGTATCATTATTTTTAAAATATTTATATTTTCCTTACATTATATTGCAATGTCGTCTGGGGTGAACCGTTAACTTCCCCCATTGGTAATTCTGCAGGTACTGGACCACTTGAGTTTAGCTGAGAGCCTGCAATGCCGCTCCGTAGTGACTCTGAAAGGGAGATCCTAGGGTTCAAATCCCGACGATGGCGTATTTTCTGCACTAGCTACAGAGTTGGGTCGAATCGAGCCGCTATCTGGTGGAGAATTCTAGTGGACAGTTGCCTTGATTGGTAGTTTTACATGATTTATCCGATCACGACCAGGTGATCTGCTGGAAATGTACCCTAAGAAGTGGACAACGAACCGCACGCTATTGTACCTTCCTCTTCCATGCCTTCCGCTACTCTCCCCTTAGATTCCCCCACACACCTACAGTTACAATCATTACACTTCTACACTACACGATAGATCAGTTGGGAGCTTTAGATCTTGCCCCGGTTAGGGCGATGCCTCGCTGGGAGGCGATACCTGAAGGAGGAAACTCCCGCAAGCCGACGAGTAGGTCGGCGCTGGATTTCATCATCCAACGACAAAGGAATCACCACTACCTCCCGACACAGCAGTTGCCGTAGCCGGACACCAATATTAATCGGTCAATGCAGGTACCTAAATATCACTATAATGTGACTGTTCGGTGTTGTAATCGAAACCAAAGCTGCCCAAGCGCGAGGAGCGTGGGCGGCGAGGCGTGTGCCGTCAATGGGGCGTGGCCGCTTTCACGGCCGCCTTGCGCAGTCTCAAGGCGGTCGCGACGCCACCGGGTGCGTCCGGGTGCGGGCACGCAACGGACGCTGCGCGCGCGCGTGCGTCTCTCGAGATTTATGGCGAATATATCGCCGGCGCGCGAGGCACCAGACGCTCCGGCAGGCCTTCGCCCGCCTTTGCCTTCGCCTTTGCCTTCGCCCTCGCCTTCGCCCTCGCCTTCGCCCTCGCCTTCGCCCAGACCCACAAATCGGCAGCCCGCGCGCCCCCCACCGTGGTCACAGTGGGTCACCTCGTCACCATGTCTACTTATCATCTACACCATATTGCCGCCCCGCGTTTATTCACTCCCGCCCATTCTCACGTCGATACCAAATCGTTCCGAAATTCCGTTGTCCCGACGCGTTGTGTCACCGAGAACGCATCGCCTCCTACTGGGCAAGTCCGCTACTAAACTCCCCCGCCGTGTCAGGCTGATACCTCATCAAGCCGATACTCCACACATGCACACCCCTACAATCCCATACCCCGATACCACGACACTCTAATACCCCGATACACCAATACCCCGACATCTCGTTACCTCGACATCTCGTTACCCCGGTATCTCGTTACCCCGACATTTCGATACCCCGACATTTCGATACCCCGACATTTCGATACCCCGACATTTCGATACCCCGACATTTCGATACCCCGACATTTCGATACCCCGACATTTCGATACCCCGACATTTCGATACCCCGACATTTCGATACTCCGACATTTCGATACCCCGACATTTCGATACTCCGACATTTCGATACCCCGACATTTCGATACCCCGACATCTCGATACTCCGACATCTCGATACCCTGACATCTCGATACCCCGACATCTCGATACCCCGACATCTCGATACCCCGACATCTCGATACACCGACATCTCGATACCTTGATACCTTGTTATCTCGACACGTACATACTTTCGCACTTCAAGATCTTCTTACCACGACGCCTCTACACCTCGGATCCAGTACACCCGATCTTCGAATCGTTGTTGCGTTGACACCTAGGCACACCGTTACATCGCTACCCCCGTCAACTCGGCGATTCAATACATCAACTTCCCATGATTCTGACGCATGGACTTTCTACCGCCTCGACACATTTTCGCCTTGTCACGTTTTCTCCCCGACACGTTTTTCTGGCTTCCCTACCCTAACCTACGTTTTAGTCCCGACACGTTTTCGCTCCCATACGTTTGGCCCCCATACATATTCGCTTCCATAAATATCGCCTCGAAACTTTTTGCAGCGTCACGTTTTGCCCAGCCACCTTTTCGTTCCCATATCTTTTATTTATTTTTTATTTATTTAATATAAAAAACGATTAAACGTCTAATCTTGAAGGAAAATGTGTGTAAAAATCACATCATCCTTATGATGAGACTTTTTAAATCCAGTATTCGTAAGTTACTTAATAACAGTCGCCTTTATATGAGTTATGGAAATCAACCGCGTAAATAAGACACTTTTTGTTATTTAAGGTCACATCAACATCTAGGTCATCAGCGACCATTATTACATTTAACGGTATTGTAACGGTGAAGATGACATGATATGGTGATGATAGGAGGTGAAAGAACGAACACATACAATCATGCTCGTGGCCGGGATTCGAACCCGCTACGGCACTACTGAAATAACACATTTGTTTCAGATGAACGCATTCAATGGCAGTAGCTGCGAGCTGCGGATTCCGCGGGATTGAATCCCGAGTCACAAAATGTCAGATGGATGATGTGGGGCTAAGGGGTTCGCAAACTACGTTGCTAAGAGCCAATGGACTACTTGCGGCGAGCGTGTACCGGGCACTAACGTTTATGGTCTGCTAACGGTAACTAAAGCACAGAGTTCAACATCTGTTGCGAAATGATGAGAGGATAGACGAGGTAAGGCAGATACCAACGTTAAAACAGCCCGATGACGATATTTGAAATGAACATGCGATTGTAATATCTTCAAGTTGTTATTTTCATTCCATGGCAAACTGTACTTACTACAAATCAAAAAGTAACTAACTATGTTGAACACATTAATTTTAAGTGCTAGAATCACCACCTTGCGTTATTGATCGGCGTATTAATCATTGTGAATTGTAAATAACTCAAACATATTCGCAGTAAATTTATCTATTTAATGTAATTCAATATCTCGTGCCATACTGAGAATTTCCATAATTGCCAGAGCCGTTAAAATGTACAGATTTTTCCAAATGGAATCAAAAAGAGACGGTGTTTGCTCCTTGTGCTGGTTGCAGCGTCTAATATTTCGCCGCGTTCTGGTAGTTGTGACTTTCGATAATGCTCTGTTATACCTGTACACACGCCCTTCGTTCGGGTATCTGTGACGACTGCAAGCCCGTGATAAACTATTCCGAATCAGTTATGATAACATGTAAAAATAACTTTCTTACGTTTAAAAACAGTTTGGTATAAAAAGCATTTTCTTATTTTCATTAAATTTGTTAAATGATATAGTACATTTATATCGAGAATGTTCCGTTTGAGTGTGTTCGGGAATGTTGCAATCAGTATAATCGTGAGCAGTGGTCCATCCATTGGTTGCGTGTAGTATACGGGCTGTCCGGTGAGCAAACGCCTAAAATTCAAAAATAATCTCAAGACAATTTTAAGTATTTTTTTCTAATAAATTCCCTGAATATTCCGAATTTCCGGGTCACAATAAGCACTTAAAAGTTAGTTTGAAAAAATACTTCCTTACTTTGCGGAAGCATACAAACACTTCATAAAAATGTAAATTGTTTATGACTTACAAAAAAATGAATATTTGTGCAAAAAGAAAAATTAACAAGTAAATAGAAAAGCACACAATTTACATAATTCGATATTATGTACATTTCTTTTGTAAATAATAAACAATTCACTTGTTTCTGGAGTGTATTTATGTTTTTGCAATGCACATTGTTGTATAGAAAACATTTGTTGAAACCAACTCTTGAGTTCTTATTGTGTCTCTGTCATGAAGAATTTCCAAGGAGTTTATTAGACAAAATATACATAAAACGTCTTTAAGAGCTTACTTTCGAAGTTTCTACATTCGGGGGCAATATTATGTATTCTGCATATTTCGGCCCCTTTCTGCCAGTTGTGATAATGTAGTCTGAGAATGTATACATTGTAAATAAAGTATTATAGTGATTTATGCTTTCATTTTTTAACAAAATTAAGTTCTTGACAAATATTTTATGCACCGTCGTCGGAATGAATAACCCCAAGCTAAAACAAAGCGTTTTCTATTTCTAGATATCTTGTTTCGGAATAACTGATAATACTAACTTTCATCAGAAAGCTTTGTTGTAAATTTATTTCTTAACTTTATTGACCTTATTTTCTCTATTATGGTTTCGATCCTTGAATCATATATTTATGTTAAAAAATATGTTCTCAAAATATTAAAAGACTCGTTTACCTCTCAAAATTCTGTTATCGCTCCAGGCATTTTGTAATGAATTAGGATTCGGAGGAAACAATTCTCTGGCCAGAGGCTGCCCTCGACGCCAATTGCCAGCCTTTCTGCTCATCGCCGGGCGGGGGACTTCCTGCCCGGAGCCCGCGGCCCGCCGCCCTGCTCTCGTGGTCGCCGTCCCCTCCCCGCGCTCGGCAGCGCTCTTAGTCGCCGAAATAGAAACTAGAATTATGAGCGGCTGCGGTGTATCCAAAAGGACACGCACCGCCACGCGGCCCCACGCCAAACCCGGCCTCCTCGACTTTCTACGCCCATCCTGCCCCTCCTCGTCCCACCTCGCCCCGCCTCGCCCCAGATATATTTTAACCAGATATATTTTTGTATATTTTGAATATGTTTTTTATATATTCCATTTGGTTATGAAGTATATTGTAACAGGCAAGCTTTCATGAATTGTATGTATATTTATTTATTGAATTTTGTATTTTTTATGTTCTTCTTTCTTTTAATGAATATTGTGAAAATCTTTTTAACTCCGTCATTCTGCATTCTTTTATAAATACATTTTTAGTTGTACCTGATGTGGAAGACAGAATCGTCTCAGAACCGAAGGATTTCATCAAATAAAAAGAACTTAAAAGTTTTGGAATTTCTTTTGTAGTTATCGTAAATGAAAAGAAACACTTAAAAAACATTATAGTAGAGACAACCAATTTAAAACGTGTCTTATTTATCATGTATTTGAACCTTTGAGAACGTGAAAACTTGAAAGCGAACTCGAAGTAATAGTGGAGTCCCTTATTCCTCCAATGTCATTCCATCATGCTTCAGATTTAGCGGGCGACTTCTATCGCATGTTAACAGATCACTCGGTCATGCAGTCTCGAATAATTCTAAAAATGCATTCTAAATCGTATACCAAATGATTATAGGTACAAATTGATCACATTTCCTGTCTTTTTTACAATAATCGTAAATTGTACATAATAACAAATTATTGTAAATGGATGATAACGTACGTCTGGCAAACCTCTCACGTATCAACCAACCCCATGTTCCAACCAAAGAGTACAACAATGTATTTGGTTGTGTACTTGGTTCCAACCAGACTCGGGCTTTCCCACTTTTGTGGATGTGACTCTCATTTTTATCAGCTTTTAGTTTAGTGTAATTTGATGAGTTGCGGAATTCCAGAGTTGCGAAGTTTGAAATAGTTTCAAAGAAGAATATCAAAGAAGTTTCATATAATATGTTCTCTCTGGCCAATTTTAAAAGACAAATAAATCATAATATTTCATAATAATAAATCATAAATCATTAATATTTTTTATTACAAACAATGCTTCTTTCATCAAATTTGAATTTGTTAAAATTCGGCCAGGGACGGATAATATAATTTCATAAACTACTACATAAAAATAAATAATAGACAAATGCAAAACAATATTTTGAAATAGTCCTATACTTCTGAACACTAAATACTGCTTTCCTCTCCCTCCTTGTCAGTTATGTTTTTAATGATTTAAAAAGAGAAAGCAGCTGAAATATTGAAACATGTTTCATATTATGTCATTGGAGGTTGCATTTTGAGATTATAGAGATGAAAGAATGCATATGAAACTTAGTTATTTACTTAAGAAAATCTATTTCTTGAACCTTCACTGATACATTCTTCAAATTGCTACAACATTTTTATTACTTTAATGATACACGAAGCTGACGAAAATTCAATTATCTTCCAAATCAGACATAACAAAAATTATACTTGCTTACTTAGTTTTTTAAATATGTCTAATTTTCACCTATCACGCTCTGATCTGTCATATTTAGTAGGGAAAGACTACACATTATGAAATTTGGGGTATTCGGTAATACACATTATTTTTTCCATATAAACTATTTACACTTTTTGAAAATATAATTCACTGATATTACGATAATTACAAGATAAACAACATTTTCGTAAATGTTAATATGTGATTTTGGAGGAAATGTTTCTCTTCTTGTTACTGCACATTTTACTTCAGAAAATAATAAATAAAAAAATAATTGAATTAAAAAGTTACGCAATCCTTTAACTAAAACAGCGACAGTAACATTATAATTAGCCTCAGCTCTGCTGTAACTGGTTTGATGTATCTTGTTTCTGTCCCCAGCCCTTCTATTCATCTCATAATAAAAAAATATTAAACATTTGGTTCATTAATGTTCTGTACTTAACGTGTTAACGATGTTCCATATTCTGTAATACAATAACATTGCATAAAATTACAATATTTAAATTCGATTGCGGATACTTTACGTGCATTTGCTCGCGCTGTATGAAGTAACACTGTGTTGCTTAACCTATTTCTGGTTGGAACTTTTGTGAATTCCAATTGTATTTTAAACGTACCGTCTTCATATGGTGTGCTCGTAGGGCCAAACATCACTCCGTTCCATAACAAAAAGTTACCATTTTCGGGTGAAACACACACTCCTAAAGTTAAATCTTGTACAACTCTGGCAAAGTCTTTAATTAGACGTTCAGGCGCAAGATTGTCCATTATTATAAAACACTTTTGAACTACTCACATAAAAGTGTTTTAAGAGATAAGTCGCTATTGCGGACCCGTTGAGGGTTCGTCATTCGTTTCTGCCCTGTACGTAATATATATGTATGACAATTCTTCTACAGCGTAAATTACCGTAGAGAACTTGTTTTTGCAGTTCTTAATACATTATCCGAAGTACAAGAAGTACATTATGCTTTATTTCATTTATGCAGCAATCATATTTAATTTGAAATAGAGATATTTGTAATAATTGTGAAAATACTTGTAGAAACTGTGTAAGAAGTTGTCAATAATGTCAATTCGAGTATGGGTACAAAAATTGATTCGAAAATTCCAACAATGTCATTGGATTCAGGATACGCGATGTTCTTTGACTTCACTTGTTTGTACGTTCTCTGTGAAGGGAGTAGTTGCTTTGAACATTGTGAGTTGAAGGTAATGATTTAGAGCCCTAGTAAGTATATGTTCCCTTTCTCTTCTAATAATTGATTAGATCGAGTACAGTACTTGTAAAATAATGAAGTGAAATGGTTTACTTTAAATTTACAGAATTACCGGGACTTGCAGTGTGCAATAGCGACTTAACTCTTAAAACACTTTTATGTGAGTAGTTCAAAAGTGTTTTATAATAATGGACAATCTTGCGCCTGAACGTCTAATTAAAGACTTTGCCAGAGTTGTACAAGATTTAACATTAGGAGTGTGTGTTTCACCCGAAAATGGTAACTTTTTGTTATGGAACGGAGTTATGTTTGGCCCTACGGGCACACCATATGAAGACGGTACGTTTAAAATACAATTGGAATTCACAAAAGAGTACCCTACAACACCACCAGTAGTACGATTTATGTCCAAGATGTTCCACCCGAACGTACATGTCAGTGGAATCATCTCTATAGATATTTTGGACAAAAAATGGAGTCATATGCACGACGTGGCATACTTACTGATGACAATTCAATCTGTTCTCAAAGAACCAAATCTAAGTTTAGCTACAAACGCTGAGGCAGCTACGTTATTCGTGAAAAATCGAATGGAGTATGACAGAAGAGTTTCTGAAACAGTTCAGTGGTCTTGGAACCATAACCCGGACGATGATGAAAATGTAAGTGAGAACGAATATGAGAATGATGTAGAAGAATTACAAAATATTATAACTTGTTGTTTAAAATACAATCCCAAACTGTATTATAGCACAAATAATTGAGACAGTGAGTATTTGTGTAATGCATTCATCTTTTAACTGTAATATATGTGTAATATCATGTTAAAACGTCAGAAATGTTTATCTGTGATTTGTGTATGTATGTAAGTAATATGTTACTCAATTAAAATAATGTTTTAGTTAATATTTATAATATTGAAGGCGTAAGGGTATTTAGTAACAAATATAATTTGTTCTAAGAATAAAGATCTTCTCTCTATGTTAATATAATACATGTTGAGCTTCACTGAAATGTTATGAGAATTAAATCTCAAAAAAGTTTAATTATCATAAACATGGTTTATACATACTCATTAATGAGCTTAAAGCTTTCGTTTTGCGAGTGAGGTTATGTTTCTATTATTATGTTTTATCTTTATTTTCCCCTTATTATTTGTATGAACTAACGCTATATGATTGAATGTAGGAATAATCATAAAGATTATTATATATCTTAGCTAAGTGTGTAATAAACCAATTTTTAGTAATCATCGTTGCTAGGAAATAGTTTAAGCTGTGTAGTAAGATAGAAAGCTTGATATTTCTACTATTAAAGAATGAATTATATTATTTTAGTATGTTAATATGTTTATATTACGTCTGTAAAGGCTTAAACAACAATGTTGTTGTTTTTTAACTTGTAATTAATGTATTATAAGCAATAACTACAAATTTAATAATTAGAAAACAATAAATATAATTAAGATATAATTTCGTTGATAAAAGTATTTTACTTGCAAAACTTATGTCCCATGAAGAGAGAGATTCTGAAATATATTTTTAACAAACTCATAAGAAATTAATATCAGAAATTCGTATCACAGAAAGTTATTTATTAATAAACATGTTGAGAAGAATGTAAATAGCATGTGATAACTGTAACAATAGGCAAATTAACACAATTGGGAGTAAACCTCAACCACGAACAAAAACATTACAATTCACCCTCTCACAGCTAGTAACTTAATGAATAATTTATTGAGTATGAATATAAAAACTATTTTGCAAAAGATAATAACTTTAATAGATTCAAAAAAGAAAAACTTATCTTTTCTATGCAATGAATATTGTTTATAAAACTGTTAGTAAACTTCAAAATGCAAGTTATATAAGAAAATTAAAAGGGTTTCAAAGACTACAAACGTAGGGCATATAAAAACTACAACCTACTTGATCATAAACATATAATTATAACTAAACATTTACTTTCCACAAACCCGTATTGGATCGGAAAAATACGAAAATTTCGGTCAGAAGAATAATTACGAAAAACGTTGAAATATCCAAAACGATAAATAATTTTAGAGCAAATAAAACGTTCAATGCTCATGCTAATAATTATTATAGGTTATAACAGACAAACTATTGTTAAAATTTATGTTTATTCATAAAACTTACATCATGGATTACATTAAACAGTAGTTTGAATTATGTACTGTATTACATTTTGGTTCAGTTTTTAGAACCCTCTTTAGAGATCAAAAGATTACAAACAAAATTAGGATTGGAATAGATTATAAATATTTATTTCAAAACATTTTCTTTTGAAATGCTAATTAATAGATGTGACAACTAATTTACAATTTTCTCAGATAGAAACTGACAAGTTCCACAAAATTTTTAAAACATTAACTTGCAAAAGTAATAGTAATTCTTAGCCAATATAGTTGTATAAGATATTCTGATAATTCTTTCTGATTACTTAACTTAATATTAATTAACTTAATAATAGAAATCGTAGAACATTAGGTTCGAAAACTTACATCTAACATATTAAGTTGCAGTCTACTTTGTAAGTATTGCAAAGCAGTATGGGCTTTCTCATTTGCTTGTATTGTGTAATATCCAGTGATTAATTTGGAATATTTATTGCTTTTAGCGCTACATTCAGGGTCATTCTAATTTCTTTCCATCATGAATTTATAGCCTCGAGAAGAATTCTCGGAGAGCAGGAACGTATCAAAAGGAAATGAAAAATAGTCATTGTTTTGTTAATTATAATTCACTAGTGACAATCCCAATATTAATTTCATTTTTACTCCATTTCGACAAATTGTATTTGCAATGCATTGATGAATTTTCTTTCAAATAATCCTCAAATCATAATTGAAATTAGTCCAACTAGATTGTCTCTCCTAAAAATACTCATTTGTAATGTAAAACAAAAATGTAAGAAATATTGAATGTAAAAAATAAGACATATTTATGAAAGAAATATTGAAAAAAAGGAGTATCATAATTTTCTACGAACTTTTATTACGATAATTTGATGTTACTATCATACGCAACGTAGACATATTATTCCGAGAACGTCATTTTTAGACGGGGAGATCGATGGGAGAGACGTAAGTTAAGGCGACTTAATTTACTAAACATTAATGTTTCAATGTGTTTATGGCCAATAAAATGGTTCATTCAACTTCATTAAAGTCGGGGAGAATATATACAAAAATTATGATGCTAGACTTTACGTAATAATATCGTAGTTTCGTATGAATTCATAAAGCGATATATTGAAAAGCCTTTAGTTCTAGATGTTCAATTTATATGTGAAATTATCTTTGCTTGTCTGTAAAATGTGCTGCAAATAATGCTAGAATATATGTGTTTTTGTAGCACCACTAGTTCGGTTTGATTTCAGATCCAATAAAAATCTGAAACGGTCACTCGTTCAGTAAGTAAATATATTGAGAAAAAGAGGTATGAGTGACAGAGTTCTACGTACACACTATAAGTTCATACGTACAAAATTCAATTTGCAAGTAATGTATTAAACAAATCAGACTACAATTACAATACTCTGGAGTGCACAATAGCAGAATGTCCATTATGGAAAAATTGAAGTTCTTCAAAGAATAATTGTAAAATATCTAATTGTTGTTTTTTAAATTTTGAATTAAATATTTATTTTATATGTACATGTAGATGTAGTTCTGTCTACAAAAACTTAGAATTGAGGAAAATAAACTTATTTTGATTAATTCTTATTATAAATGAATATTTTTCATTAGTCATGGCCCACATTCTCGCTTCAGCTGTGGGCCAGTGCAGTCGCTCCGCCAACAGCAGCTAGAATCGTTCAGTGTGATAGTGCAGCGCAACATCACGCCAAACGTTAAGAACATTAAGTTCGTAATAGTGTTCAGTGACCAGCTATTCAACTACGAGTGCTTTAGTAGCTGAATGAACCACAATGTCTTATCCAGCACAGGGCGAGTGGTTAGTGAAGCCCTAAACTCATTATATCATACGGAAGAGTCATCTAATGTGGTTCCCAACGAAGGCAACGTAAATCTCACCGACAGCATGGAATTCATCGAAATACCGCCTCAACGCCAACACTTCGCAAGTAACAACTACCAATTCGGGGTCGGATCATCAGGCCAGCCCGATGAACAATTGCATTCTCAACAGTCAGCCGCTTCAGCCCAACCGTATCAAAACAAGGTAATGTCGCAAGGAAAGCGAGCCAGCGATAACGACAGTGATAACAGAGACCTTAAACGTATAACCACAGACAGTCAGCCCCCGGCAGGGTCGAACCTACAAAATCAATATAACGTAGAAATCAAAAACAGATTTAGTTGGCTAAACGAAGAAATCCCAGATGATCTAAGTGACGAAAATAAAATCCCACCAATTTTTGTTACTAATTTCGAAAACCAAGTTTCTCTCGCGAATGAAATAAAGTCTAATGTTTCATCCAACTTCACCACAGAATTCAAAAATCAAAAGATTCGAATCCAATTTCAATCAGTGACCGACTTAAGAAAAGCAGTTAAATATTTTCTGGCCACCAAAAAACAATTTCATACGTATTCGGATAAAATTAGTAAAAAATACTCTATAGTTATCAAGAATATTCATCCTTCAATCTCAGAAAGTGAAATATTAGACGAAATCAAAAACAAATTCAACTCAGCTGTAAAAGTTACACGTCTGTATAAAAACAATTCCCCCATCCCAGTAGTGGCAGTAGACTTTGATGGAACCCACAAAATCGAGGATGTGTTGGAAATAAAACAAATAGGTAATAACATAGTGAAACCAGAAAGAAGAAAGAAAACCAAGGGCCCCCTACAATGCTACCGGTGTTTAGACTTTGGTCACAGCAAAAACAATTGCAATCATTCAATTTCATGTGTGTTTTGTGCAGGTGATCACCTATCAGCAAACTGCGAACAAAAGAACTCCACTCCTACATGTAAACATTGTCTCGGGAAGCATAGGGCCGACCTCAGATCAGTAGAATGTCCATACTATCGAAAAATTTTAGAAAGTAAAAGAAACAATCCTAATGACAGACCTAGGAACAATCCTAATCCCCCGCAATTTAATACAACAAATTTTCCAACACTACCTCCAACAACAACATACCTAATTTCTCACACGCAACAAATTTCAACCACCAACAAAACACAAGAAACACAAATCACCAGCAACATAACAACCAACAGACAAACAGAAACTACAACAATTTCAATATTGGTAACTCATTCATACAAAACATCACTCAATTCATAACTAATCACATCATTAATTTTATAAATTCATTAATTCCAACAATTATTCAGAATATCCAACAATCATTTGCTATGACATTTAGCAACAATTATGGATCACCATAGAGATATAATTATATTAAACTGGAATGCGAATGGCATTATCAACAAAAGATCCGAACTACAACACTTCTTACATGCTAACAAAATTGATATAGCATGCATCACAGAAACTCATCTCAACCAAGAAAACTCATTCTTCATTCAGGGATACATAACAATCAGAACAGACAGACAAAACTCGAAAGGTGGAGGAGTATTAATACTAATAAAATCCAGTATACCACATCACCAGATTACTCTACCACACACGCCCGGACTCGAAACAGCAGCAATTTATGTAAAGTATAATAATAATAGGACAATTACAATAGTAACTGCTTACAAATCTCCAAATATAAAAATCAATAATACCAACATATACACACTATTACAACTACCAAACCTATTCATAATTGCAGGTGATCTAAACTCTAAACACTATTCATGGGGATGTCGAACTACGAATACAGCTGGCAAATACTTATACAACATAAAAAGGAACTTGAATTTCAACATATTATCACCAACCGAACCCACTTACTTTCCATATGATTCAAACAAAAGTCCAGATATACTTGACATAGCTGTTACTAATATTAAAACTCAGTTCATTTCTACAACGTACCATGAACTAGATTCAGACCACTTACCAGTAATAATTTCAACTCGAGTAGAAAAGCCTTCTTCAACACCCCCACCCACTTTAAATACTTATCACATTAACTGGAAGAACTTTAAATGTTCCATAAATAAATCCATACCTCCATTTCACAACCTGAACTCTCCCCAAGAAATTAACCAAGCAATCATGACCCTCAACAATATAATACTTAGTAATATTAGCAACAGTCATATCCAAAAAAGCCTAGATGTTAACAAAATAATGCACAAACCACTACCAACTAGTATAATTAACTTAATCAGAATAAAAAATAAAACAAGAAGACTTTGGAATTCACTAAGAATTCCCTCTTTAAAAAAAGAACTAAACCTGCTAAATAATATTTGTAAAAAGGTTCTAAACAGGTATAAACAAGAACAATACAACTCATGTATCAATAGCTTAAATACTAAAAACAACTCACTATGGCAGTTTACTAAGAAACTCTTAAAAAAAGAACAAGCATTCCCCCATTAGCAACTAGTGATGGTAAAAAATACTCCCCAATGGAAAAAGCTGAAGTACTGGCTTCACACTTTGTTGACACTTTCACCCCCAATAACACCCCTAAAGATCCGAAACACGATGAAATAATGACAATGTTCAATGCTCCCCTATATGATGTTCCCCATCAAATACAATTCATATCTCCTAATGAAATAAGAAAAATAATAAAGGACATGCCAAATAAAAAAGCACCAGGCCATGATCGGATCAACACAATCATTCTAAAAAATCTACCAGAGAAAGCTATTGCTTTTCTAAATAACATTTACAACTCAGTATTGAGAACAGGATATTTCCCCCAAACATGGAAACACTCAATCATTCACCCAATAGCAAAACCGAGCATGAATCACTCAAAAGCCGAGAATTACAGACCTATCAGCCTGCTTCCTATAATGTCAAAAATCTTAGAGAAATTAATACTCTTCAGATTGAACAAATATATCAAGAAAACAAACAGTATTCCACAGCACCAGTTTGGCTTCAAATCACAATACTCTACCACCCATCAACTACTAAGACTTACGGAACACATTCACTCTGCATTTCAAAGGGGACAACATACCATCGCTGCATTCATAGATATTTCGCAAGCATTTGACAGAATTTGGCATCCAGCTCTCTATTTTAAATTAATATCAATAGGTACACCTAAATATCTAGTATCTATTATCCTTAGCTACATAACAAATAGAACATTTTCAGTTTCAGTCGAAGGCCACTGTTCCAACCCAAGGAAAATTGCTGCTGGGGTTCCCCAAGGTTCACCACTTTCCCCCACGTTGTTCAATTTATACACAGCAGATATTCCTACTACAGCACATATAAACATCGCTCAATTTGCCGATGACACTGCACTGTATATCTCAGGAAATTCTTTAACAACTCTTCAAACACAGCTTCAGAATCACATAAATTTAATAGCAAACTGGGCTAATGTCTAGAAAATAAAGTTAAACCCAACAAAATCTGTAGCAAAAATATTCACATTAAGACCTTTTACTCACCCTCTTCCATTCTTCATAAATAACGACATCATCAATTGGACACCAACTAATAAAACAATTAAATATTTGGGCTTAAACTTCGATACCCGACTCAACTGGAAGCAACATATAGAGGTAAAAACTCATCAAGCCAAAATTAAACTAATTCAACTCCGACCCTTACTGAATCAACATAGCCAACTCTCCAAATCCAATGCTCTATTACTCTACAAAACAATAATCCGGCCGACATTACTCTATGCTTGTCCCATCTGGACCAATGCAGCTAATTCCAACCTATACAAAATACAAGTTATCCAAAATAAATTTTTAAGATTAATTACAAAAGCACCATGGTTCATCACCAACAATCAACTACACAATGATTTAAACATAAACACAATAAAAAACCAAATAGCCTATCTTGCACATAACTTTTACACTAATCTTCCCCTAATTCAAGCAAAATCCTTCTATAAACTAGGCAAAGCCCCCAATTATCGAACGAGAATTAACAACAGATTTCCCCTCCATTCATTTTATAAAATATTCGCAAACTTGGAATAACACTAATCTGAGGTGCTACCTGCTTCCTCTCCCAGTATATTGTTTTATATAAATTGTAATGTATAATTTTAAGTTAATGTAAGTTAGTATAAGATAGGTTAAGATCATCAATCATTTGCACAGTTAACATGTAAACTGAACAATGTAATGTCTACCAAAATAAAAATAAATTAAATAAAAAAAAGTCATGGTCGACAGACAAATCTGCAAATTACCTACTAATTCGAATTATTGAAGTTCCAATTATTCAAGTCACACTGTATCTGATTTTCTATTAGCGAGTTATAAGGCGTTCCCACATATGAGTTACATGGTTTATTTAAAAAATGCACATCGTCTGGATGACGTACATATCGAGAATTTTTTAGCTTCCCCTGCTGCCGCATCGCATGGCTGATAAATAGCAATTGGTAAATTTTATAAGGATGTAAATGGCGAGATGAAAAAATATTGACCTCAAGCAAATTTGTTTGGTATCAAAATATTGTCGAATCTTGACAAGGTAGATGTCTCAGCTGGTGTCCATTTGCCCTACTTCTACAATCTGCGCTTTTTCTGATCTAGGATTCTGTCAGATTTCTGTTAGAAGAAACGCATACGTATATGTAGCACAACTCGTTTTCATTTTTTCTTCTTTCGTTTCTTATTCTTCTGGCCACAGATTTTATGGCCCAACATTTTATTATATAAAAATATACTTCATTCTTTATTTGAAACTTCGAAACTAGGGTATGGATTCCCAATTTTTTTTAATATTTCTGTCATAAAAAGGTAAAGTCCATAAAAAAATATTTGGAATACTTTGAAAGCATATAATATATTCAGTTTTTTCCAATAGTTTAAATTGAAGGGAACGATTCGTATACATCAATTCTGATACATTTTAACGCTATCTTTTACACAATCCTTTTTTACATAATCTCTATTAAATAAGCACTATTCTCAATGTGATTTCATTTAAGAATAATCAGCCATCTGTCTTAAAATCTCTTAACAGCATCGTGTAGTATAGCGTCTTATCTGGAATTCAAATTGAATGTTGCATCACCGCCTAAAATAATTTTTCTGACAATTTCACATACGCAGCCACTATCATGGATGCGAACAAAATTTGCATATATTGGGTGGCATTATTCTAAGTCTACCACTGTATTTTAATTTGATGGTGAATTCACCATCATCGAAATAGATATATAATTGATGTAATGAAATATAGTTCGAATTCGGATTCATTCCAAATTATCATTTCTTATGGTATGCTTTAAAACAAAACAAAAATGTTGTTCTGATCTACGAATATAAATAAAGCCCTCCCATTTCTCAAGAGTTAGTATTTGACGGTTACATCGTGTTTTCAGTTCTCTGAGATAATTCGTCTTTTTCAGAAAATCTTTTAGCCTGCATAAAGAGAAATATCGCAAAATCATGGGAGATACATACAATGCACTTCCCATTTATCATACATTACAATCTTCATTTAAGATATTGTAAATAAATATTTCCACTTCAAAATTGCACAGTTTGATGCTTATACCAACAACCTCGTGTCTGTGTTGATCTTAAAAAACGTGTGTCTTCGTTATTAAAGTTTTGTGTAGTTCAAAAGCATTCAATCAAAAATAATTGCCCAAATTGCATACTTAGGTAAAATGTTCACTAAGAAGCAATGGAATGTTCTGTTCTATTCGTCTGCAACACTCGTAAAAGCTTCCGGAAAGAAAGATTTAGAGAACTAAAAAACACGTAATCCTGCAAAAGGTAAATAAGGCGCAGTTGAATCCGCGAGGGGAAGGTTAGGCTATAATTCGGGCGGAAAAGACGCAGGGACGAAAGAGCTACGACAGGAAGCGCTGAGGAAGCAACAAAAGAGTGCACCTGAGGAGGAGGCAGAGGAAGTTTCGGTGGCGGTAGCGGAGCTGTAAGCGTTGGCGGCTGCGGTGGAGGTGGCGGAGGCAGTGATAGAGGCGAATTCGGTGGCGGTGGTCGTGGCGGCGGGGTGGCAGCGTGGGAAGCGGTGGTGGTTGCGAAGTCGGAGGCGGAGGGGTGGCGGTTGGCGGCGATGGATGCGTGGGAAGATGTTGAGGCGGTGGCGCAGGCGAAGGCGAAGGCGTTGGAGGAGGTGGGGTTCAAGACGGTGCTAGAAACGGACGCGTTGGCGGAGACAGAGACGGAGACAGAGACGGAGACGGAGGCGGAGACGGAGGCGGAGACGGAGGCGGAGACGGAGGCGGAGACGGAGGCGGAGACGGAGACGGAGGCGGAGACGGAGGCGGAGACGGAGGCGGAGGCGGAGACGGAGGCGGAGACGGAGACGGAGACGGAGGCGGAGACGGAGGCGGAGGCGGAGGCGGAGGCGGAGGCGGAGACGGAGGCGGAGGCGGAGACGGAGGCGGAGGCGGAGGCGGAGGCGGAGGCGGAGGCGGAGGCGGAGGCGGAGGCAGGTGCAGGACCGGCGAGGGCTAAGGTGGAAAGAGCGGAGGATATGAATAGGAGGGGAGAGCTGAAGCAATGCAGGCCAGGCGAGGCCAGGCGAGGCCAGGCGAGGCCAGGCGAGGCCAGGCGAGGCCAGGCGAGGCCAGGCGAGGCCAGGCGAGGCCGGGCGAGGCCAGCGTTGAGGGGTCGGGGGTTGGAACGAGAGTCGGGACGGGGAAGCGGGTGGCAAGGAAAGCCTGCCCGCGGCCTGCTCTTCAGTTAACCCCATTAGCAATGTTTTGTGCCGGCAGAACACGGTAAAGGCGGCTCTTCGTGTTCTTCCTGCACCTCTATTCACGGCGCTGGGGCGTGCATAGATAGCCACCGCACTTCCTCGCTGGCACTCTTTGCGGAGATAGATACGCAAGGAGCAATGAAAAATATTTACAATAACAACAATCATAGTAATAGCAATAATAATAATTAATATCAATGTATTCGGCATTTTAGTGTCAGATTAATCCCACTGTTGCCAGTTGAGTGTTCTCAGCTCTGGGCTCTGTTTTTAAATAGTTTTATCCACGCTTGGGATAAGGGAGATAAATATAAAACATCATGTATTCCCTTCATGATGGCTAGCATACGTAGTCTGCCTGAGCTTTCGTTTCGTCACATAGCTATAGAAGACATATGGAATTAATTCAAAGAAATCATTGATGATGCGCGGCAATGTTTCATTCTCTTTAAGTATACACAAAAGAATTCAGACCCAGGGTATCATAACATGGAAATTCGCAAACTGAAAAGGAAAATGACAAAAAGTGTATAATGATAGGCATCGCAGCGAGGTACATTTACAGAAATTCCGACAAATTATGAAAGAAGTAGAAAATAAAAAGAAAGTCACACAAGAATCGTATCTTAAGCTTTATAACTATGTACGCCTCCGACGAAGTAAACAAGAGGACACATCTTCTGAAAGATGGCATAACGCAGATATAGTAGATGATGGAGACAAAGCCAATGTATTTAATAATATTTCTGTTTTGTATACAAACCAAAAGGTAGCCAAATTAATGTAGGGCACAACACCGTGGATCACGTGTTCAATATTGATTAAAATAGAAATTCGTTCACATTTGATGAAAATATAAAACTGTAAGTCTTGCGTAATGGATGGTATTACTAGCGATATGTTAAAGATAGCAGAGGAGATAATAATACCATATTTGATCAGACTTTCCAATATATCGATCAACAAGGAAAGTGTACTGGATGATTGGAAATCTGCTTTAATAGTGCCAATTTCCAAAACTGGACAAAAATGTGAAGTGCATAATTACAGGCCAGTTAGGCTTAAATCAGTATTTTGTAAATTGTTTGAAAAATTAGTATCTAATTGGATTAGAAATAATTTGCATCAGAGAATGAATTTTTTTTCATGGACAGCATGGCTTTAGAAATGGCTTTTCGTGTAAAAGCCATATTATTTCCCTGATTCAAGACTAGTCTTAAAGAATTGATTTAGAGGGAAGAGTGGACGCAATAGTTATTTTGCTAAAGCGTTTGATGTAGTGCCGCATGACTTACTGATTCTGAAACTCATCGATGCTAATATTGACAGGTGGGTAATAGCAAGGATAAGTGAAATTCTTCGCGATAAAAATCAATAAGTCCGAATTTCTCGGAAAAGGGTAATGTTACTTCCGGGGTTCCTCAGAACAGGGTCATACGCCAACTGCTTTCTTATCTTTGTAAATGATTTATCGCGAAATATAACGACAAATATTCGACCCTTCGCTGACGGCTATGTATTATATAGGAAAATAGCTGAACAGCACGATATGATTCAACTACTAGACGACTGAAATAAAATATATAATTGGGCACGTGTTAATAAATGATTCCAAATGGAAAGAAAAGTAAACCGAAAGGTAACGATGTAGGTCCGCAAGTCTCGAACTCTTACCTGGGCATCTTACTGCTTAGCAAGTTGGGGTGGGAGAAACAAACGAACTATGTAGTGGTGAAGCTTGGAAATCTTTGCATTTCGTTCTGAGAAATCATAAAAAATGCAATGCGAAAGTAAACGTAATCGCGTATACCGCGCATGTTAGACCGGTAATGAAATCATACCGGTAATGAAAATTCATAGGTCTGCGTATGCTTTTACATGTGTATGCATGCATGCCTGCATGTATGCATGCATTATGCTGTGTTATGTTGCTCCTGTGTGTGTGGTGCATTTTTATCACGAGAGGTGACTATGTTCTTTCCCCTCTGGATGGTGAGATCCGACACCGACCTACATGGCGGTTTGCGGAGTTTTCCTCATCCAGGTTCTCCTCCAACGGAAAACTGCCCTCAGTTGGGATAAGCGTTAATCTCCCGGCATGTGTGGTAGTGCACCGCGTGTAAGTGGTGAGGAAAGGCCAAGGAAAGGGAAGGAAAGTTCCCGCGCGATCCATCGCCCGGTTGTTTGTGTACCACTTCGGCATTCGCCTGGTATTCGGCGAGAAAACACGGACGGACGGATAGACATTCATTTTGCTGTTAATCTATTTGTCGATACCAAGGACTCTAAAAACATGGAGTCTGACTACACTACGTGATAAAGGAAGTAACTTGATAAGGGAAGTTACTACATGTAAGAAAAAGATTTGTGATTTGTACAGTTTTTTGTTACTGTGGCGCGGCAATTTTTCTCTCGAAAATTTTCTGGCGCACGATTACAGGACTTTTCTTACGACGGAAGGCGAGGAAATAAAATATGGGACGTTAAATTAATGTACTTTAAATATATCTTAAAAAACAAATTGGAATCAGAAAATAAAGAGGAAAGTCGAATATCATTTATTTAAAGGCCATCATAAGAAATATCACCATAGACACTCTAAAAATTAACATTATAGTTGTTTGTATAATATTTCTGGCTTAGTGTTTTGTGGATCTGCGTCAAAATTTGTTTAGAAACTAAACAACGTTTCTAGAAATCTTTACTCGAAACGTTCATTAATTCGGTGCCCTAGCTTTAGATTGCTTTGTGAGTCATTTCTTGTGGCTGTAGCTTCAGCGTGGCTTGTTTTAACGTTTGGTCAATGTAACTGTTGAATAGATATACCTGACATAAAAGCAAACTAGACATCCCATAATTGCCTTGTTCGAAACCATGTTTTCTTTCCTTTTTGTTTGCTTATTGTAACGTCCTTCTGTCTCCATGTCCTTTCGAACTAAAAAGACCATCATTTAGTGAGTACTTTTCAGTACATTTTAATGACTTTGATGTTGCAGATTAACCATAAACAATGTGGTGTAATAATTTATAATAGACAGTCTGAAAATTAACATTCTATTTATTTATTTATTTATTTATTTATTTATTTATTTATTTATTTATACAGTATGTCTGGCTTGCTGTTTTGTTGGTTTTGCGTCAAATAATGTTCTTTCATAGATCAATCAGTTCTTTTAAAAAATTTGAATTTCATGTCAGCGAACAATTTGTTTATTTGATAAAGAGATGAGCTTATTGAATCTTTAGATCTTTTCTTTTAAGAAATGAAGATACATCTCTCACTATAAATATTTGAATAAAAATGTTTGTGTTCAATAAAAAGGTAATTTTTCAGTCACCAGTTTTGAAGAAATATAACAGAAGCAGTTGCCTACTGCCCCTTCGACCCCATATATTTTTAGAAGATGTAATTATTGTAAATGATGTTAGGCTTTCCCAGACCAGGAATCGAACCCGGGTCTCTCGGTGCCCACCGAGTTGTTCTAACCAATTGATCTAGCGAGTCAGTCAACACGTCATGAGTTAAGGGCCAGTGTCACGGTTGCACTATTAATTTACACACCTGGACATAACAGTAGGTTTTAACCATCACTTTGCTGTGTTTCTCGTTTCGAAATTACCAATTATCGCTGTGGTACCATAACTATGTTTTATACATAATTCTTATAAGTGATATTTGACTTTTCAAAGAAATGACCGTGGTTCTAAACAAACTAAAAGTAGGTACTACATATAAAGTACTAGTTATACCGTCACATCGACATGATTGAGAGACATAGACTCTCGTAAAAAGAGATCTGCAGAAAATTCAGGAATTGTTCTTGATAAGAAACGATTCTTATTACTTAAAACAATTTATAACGATTTAATTTAACTTGCTGTCTGCGCGGTTCCTGTGAATCATCAACATTCGAAACGGCATTTCTGAGCAATTTGTGAAAGCAGTGGAAGTATTAATTAGGAGTCTGATTTTCTCCTACGTACATTTGTTTTTATTAATTGGTGTCTCTTCGACACGAAAAACTAGCTGTTTATATGTGAATTTATATGTGAAAGTTTCGTCGTACATTAAATATATAAAAAATAGCTGTTTTTTACTGTAAAATACATTGGTGTATGAAGAGGTTAAAGGATATTATTCTAAAATCAACGAAGAAAATCAAACCATCCTCAGACACATGTGATGGTACAAAAGTGAGTTTAAGGGATTGCAACAGGATATTTTGATTATTGGTGCTTTACATCAAGTCTCAAAACATTTTCAAAGTTTTCTCACATTCATCCTTTTTTGCTAAATTTTCTTCTTCCATTTTATCATGTTATTTGCATTATCTCATGTTGGTTTCATTTTATCATGTTAGTTGAAATACTAGATTATTCGAAAATTGCAAAGTGCAATTCTTTGTGCCTCTTCCTCTAACTACAATATTGAAGATTGAGATATTTTCGAAATTAACTATAATATTGAAGATGTACAATTTTTTCCTAAATATCAGTGGTTTTTGCGTAATTTTGCATGGAATATAGATAATTATTAATTTTTTAAAAACGATTTTTTCTCAAGCACACAACTGAGTTTTTCTTTAAATTTTCTTCTCGTATGTATCAGAGTGTAAAAATATGGCGCTAGTTCTATTTCGGCAAATTCTGTAATTTTTAAAAATGCAAAAAAATCACAATTCATTACTACAAAATTGAAGATATAGATTTTTGCCTTAGAAAATGTCTGTTAAGAAAAGCAGGTCTTAAATAATGTACTGTACTATTGTTTTGAGAAAACGAGTAGTTTTCCCGTAATTGGGATTTGAAATCAATGCAATCAATAAAGAACCTTTTCGGAAAAACGCTCCTATTTCACTTTCATTTTTCATGGATGGAAAATGGACCTTAAAAGAATGGCACGGGTCTCATTTTCGTTAAATTCTCTAAATTTTCGAAAATTGCCAATTTAGAAATAATGAGAGAAAGTGTATGCTATTTAGAAACACCATTTTTATATATACATCCACCTCAGGTTTACCTTTTTGCAATTTACAAAAATAGTTCTTAAAGGAAAATTATTCTAAAACACATCTAGGGGATTTTATCTGAAATCAGTAGAGTACTTACATTAATATGATAAATTTTTGCATTTTGGGGAGTGAAATGCTGCTTCTGAGACCGAACGATTCGCTATGAGAACACCATTAGACAGTGCGTTTAACTATGTGATGACCTTTGCGGTTCTTAACCTCAATCTGTCATCACAGCAAATTGTATTAGTTATGGTCCATTGATGATTAAGTTTTTCCGACTATGGTGATTCGTCCCGCTATAGTAAATGTTATATCCCTAATGTGGTAGTCTTCCTTAGCCGGATGGTGAGATCCGATAGTGATCTAAACGACTGCTTGTCGGAGGATTATCCCTTCCAAATATCTCTCCAAAAGAGAAATCGCTCTAAGCTACCGACCGATATCCCGGCCTGTGTAGGTGGTAGCGTAATGTATTTCATTGTTTGTGTGTAAAGAGAGGGGACGGTACAAGGCTGAGGAATGAAGCGGCGAAGTTGTGTAAAGGGAAAATAAGCATTATAGCACAAACTACATAAATGGAAATTAAAAGCAGTTGGTTCACAGCTTCAGCTCACGTCATTACTGTGCTTCTGACAAGGAGATTCTAGGGCGCGAGTGTCAACGGTGGCAAGATTGTCGACATCAGCTACATTGCGAGGTTGAATAAAGCCGCTATCTCGAATATTATAGAAGCATTCTGATCTGATAAATACTATTACGTGAATTCTCCATTCAAGTCGAGTCGAATACCAGAGCAGCACCCTGAAAAGCTAGCCACAGACCTAGCGCGATCTTTCCTTCCTCTTCCTTGTCCTATCCTCGCTACTTGAGCTTACACACACTCTCACACACATACACAGTCCGTCCCACAGAAAAGGTGACTGATTTTATATTCGCGGAACCAATCTGTGATCAAATGCAGGAATTAAGTAGTGTTGTGTTTCGACTACCTTCCGTTTTAAAAGGAACAGCGTTGTCATCACAGACTGCTCGCAGTAAATAAAACTGCAAGAGTATGTTTTGACCCTCGGTCGTTAAAAGAGCAATGGAGCAACGTGCGAACATTAAGTTTTGTTTTAAAGTGGGTAAAAGTGCCACAGAAACTTTTGAAATGATACAACGTGTTTATGGTAGTGAAGCAATGAGACGTAAAAACGTTTTTAAGTGGTATGCAAGATTTCGTGATGGAAGAGAGAGCATTGAAGACGATCCACGTCCAGGAGCATCAGCGACAGTTCGAGTCGAAGAAAATGTTCAAAAAGTGGCTGCAATTCTTCGAAATGATCGTTGTGCATCTACCAGGTTAATTGAGGAGCTCACTGGAATTCCTAAAACAACTGTGCATCACATATTGACTGAAAATCTGGGCAAAAAGAAGATCTGTTGTCACTTTGTGCCCCTCACTCACGGACGATCAAAAGCATTGCAGTGTGGAACACTGCAGAGACATGAAACGATCGGCCGATGAGGACGCAGACTTCCTGTCATGCATTGTAACCGGTGATGAAACATGGTGTTTTCAATATGAGCCACTTACAAAGCGCCAGAGCTCGGAATGGAAAGGTCCAGAATCTCCGAAACCGAAAAACGTGCGAATATAGAAAAGTCGTGTCAGGACACTGCTCGCTGTTTTCTTTGATTCCAAAGGAATTATCCATAAAGAATTTGCTCCAGAAGGTCAAATGGTGAACGCACATTACTATTTGGGTGTTCTAACTCGTTTATGGTCGAGCGATTGTTCGGGTGAGGTCTGAATACCGCAACCAAGGAACTTGGTGTTTGTTGCAAGACAATGCTCCAGCGCCAAAAACAAGATCGTTCGCCAATTCTTGGCTGAAAAAGGTATTGTTGCGCTTGACCATCCTCCTTATTCGCCGGATTTAGCTCCGTGCGACTTCTGGCTATTTCCCGAACTGAAAATGGCTACGAAAGGACGGCGTTTCGACACGATTTCCGATATCCAGAAGACTACGACAACGATCCTGCAGACATCAGAATTGTTTTGAACAATTTTTCCAACGCTTCCAGTTGTGTATTGACTCACAACGAGACTATTTTGAACAAAAAAGCATGTAGACTAAGAACAACCAACTTCTTGTATTTTATTTCACATCAGTCGCCTTTTCTGTGGGACGGACTGTGTATACATTTACGCGCACTACATCTTAAACTTTCATGCACGTGCCGGGAAACCATTCTGAGCTTAGTTTGCCCCGCCTGGGGCGGTTTCACACTGATTGGGGAGAATCGGATTTTGCCATTCAGCGGTGGGGGTATCACCGTCACGTCCTGCGACAAGAGCTTGCGCCGTTGACGTGGCCGGAATCACCAGTCAATGAACCAAACTGTTGAAATTAAACTGTTTAAAAAGAGTGATAAATTCTATATATACATCGTGTATAGTATATCACATACTTATACATTCGGCAAATTGAGAAATTCGCTTTCTGGGAGAAACTTTCTCGGGCAAAGAAGTGTTTTTATATTTTCAATGTGGTGAGACTGTTAATAGCGAAACGGAAAATGACAATCAACAGACGAACTATTGCAATAGGTTGTTTTCTTCCTTCAGCGTGTATTATGAAGACCAGAACTAGCTGATTGGAACATTCTGCCGTTCACAGTTGTCGTAAATGTGTTTATTATTGTGAATTCCATCTATTCTATTCATTAATTATTTCAATATTACATAGACGAAGGTAAATAAATAATATGTTAGAAGTCAGAAAACATATGTCACCTGTGAAAGATTATTGAAATCATTGTAGCGCTGCGACTACTTGATAAGTTACAATAATTGGCAACGCGACTTTCCGTTATTTATAAATGTCATAATAGTAGTTTATGCAATTAGTTTATAATGTTAAGCTTTATTGTATGAGTACATGTTTTGTAAACGAGCGACTTTAGGAGCGAGTTTTCAAATTTGTACGAATGTAATGAAGCAACATTATAAACGAGTTGCATACTATATTTTTTGTATATCAGCATTATACATTTATAAGAGAATCAAACTTAATTTTGCGAAACAACTTCCCCGTAACGACTCGGGTATTTGACATCGTACGAGTAAACGGTGGTCGGCTGTTGCGTTTAGCTCTACCTCCCCCCGATTCTCTCGCTACGATTGGCTAAAGGTTCTTGTATAACACTGGAATACAAAAAAAATATGATTCACGGATTCGTATTATCTCCCGTCTTCGACGTATTGGAACTGAAACAGCTGCCAGTGTTACTGTCTTATCCCTGCGGGTGGACTGCTGAAAGTGAGACAAGTTCCCGACGTACGTTCAACACCTTGCCAATCTTGACGTCATACCACATGCTGCGAATGCTTTTGTTCGCATCCCAGATTAACCTTGTTTATTCTCCCCGCCTGGAACACTTAACTTGATATGCATTCCAATTCACCCACAGCATTCGCTGACAATTTTAAAAATATTTACAGCCATGCAATATTTTAAACGAAATACATTTTCAATGAAATGCGAAAGAAGATAGAAATCTGCAACATATAATTTGTATCTTTGTCGGAATTGAATACGTCTTTGTAATATATTTCTCTGGCTGTCATATCTTTCATAACCAAATTGTGAACAATTATAATGGTAGAGGTTGCTAGATTGTTCATTTTATTGATGTTTCCTGGAATTTCATCTACTATGGTTATTAGCCCCATTATTGTAGTGAATGTTTGTATGCCTGGAGGTGGCGGTGTTTCTCCTGGATGTTGAATGGTTATATCCGGCGCCGACCTACATGGCGGCTTGCGGAATATTTCCCCATTCTCGTATCTCCCCCAGAGGGAAGCCGCGGAAGCCGAAATAAACTAAACGTGAGGAAGGGGAGAGGATGAGGCCAGAAAGGAGAAGCGAAGATCGGCGCGGCCCGTGTCCCGTTTGCTATGTTACTGATCCGGGATTCGTCTGGTGTTAATCGGAGGAATACGGAAAGAACCGATTAGAGTAACCCGCCGCTATAGTTCTTCTTCAAATAACAACTGAAATTCCATCTACCTAGTGCGAAATATTCGCCACCCGTCGAGTCTCGAATCCTAGGACCTCCCGAATAGAGTCGCTGCAGCGATAGCGGCAATGCTGACTCTGAGCTATCTCAGCTGGTGTATTCGTGACCTCTGAAAATTTCGAGAGAGGTTCCGTAGCTCTACGCAATAAAACATTTTATTTACGTAAGACCAATTCCTTATTTTCTCTTTTCAAGCTGATACTTTAGAAAATTGACACACGTTTGGAAAAGAATCTCTAAAACATCTGGCAACCTGTAAATGGTGCAATGTAAAATTAAATTTATGTAATTTTATCATTAAATTTTTCATTCCATTATTCGTTTAGAATGTGCTATGTTTTTTCTAAACAAGTCAGTCAGGGTTAAATCAAAACGTGTGTTAGGATAGGCGCCAGAAGGGCCCAGAAATGCGGTTGGCTCCTGTGCTTGCCGATGACAATAATGATCATTATCATGTATGTCTCGGTTTGTGAAATTGATTCATTCCGAATTCAAGCAATACTTTAGGAACATGTTACATTCTACTGCTATGTTTACTTTCGTGAATAAAGATGTATTTTATTGTGTTATTTCCTTTGGTTAATAAATCGTAAGCAATATTTCTTTATTTTTTTGTATTCGAACGTAAGTTGAGGTTGAATAGTTCTGTGGTATATGATGTCTTCACATAGTCATGGACACTTTTATTCATTCTTCCTACAGAATTGAACTCTAACATAAGGCGTATAACAATTGTTCTAAATTCTCCTGTTTAAAATGTTCGAGCCAATGTTGTGGGTATTGTATCGATTTACTCACTAAAGACTATTCTAGTTCTCGATACATTTCTTGAGGTCTCTTATCTTCGAGTTTCTTTTATTTCCGATAATATGTAATACCCAGTATCATATTTTAAACAAAACGAAGTTCTTGGAATAAAATAAAAGCAAAATCACCTTCCGTATAAAATACTCCAGAAAAAATTGGAGGAATTGTATTTGTATATGTAAAAAAATAGAAAATGTAGTCTCGACATTTTTAATATTCAGTATTTACACTCAAAAAACTTTGAGTCTTCGAGGAACTTTTTAACGAGATGTGTAAAGCACATAAATTTATGTATTCATCAACCTATGAAATACAGCTGACATTTTAATATAAAGGATTCTCAAAAAGTTGAAAAATGATACATACGTATAATTTTTGCGAATTTAGTTACAAAAATATACTTTTTGCTATAGTTTATTACATAGTATGTAAATCCAGTAAATAATAACGGCTTTTAATTACTTAAAAGCAATCTTTGAAAACATTTTTTTAATTTTTTTACTTTCACTCTACCGCTTAGTGGAGATGTGTCATGCTGCGCAAACAAAACGGCGAATTTTCGGTAGAAAAACTCTGATTTCAGGGCCTCAGTAATGAAAATGTGTATAAATGTAGATGCTGAATTTAGAATAAAAAATCCGCTTAACACGTGGTGGAAAAATCCATGTTTTGTGTGTCCTTGATACTGAAAAATCAAATGACGGCAAAATGTTTGCTCCATCCGTCCGTCCTTGAACAACACTAGCGGCTAAACTGTTCAGCCGATTCTCCAAAATCCAACTCCCCAATCATTCTGGCTGATTTTTCGAAAATTGCAAAACGTTTAATATTTTTCGGCGTCTTCCTACGACTACAAATACTTTATAATATACTACAATATTTTTTTCCTTAACGAAATCTGTCCCTTAAAGATAGATTTTGAAATAAGGTCAGATAAGTTTTCGAAAATAAGCGTTCTTTTTGTTTGATTTCGGGTAAAAATTCTGGCTAGAAAGTACATGTTGATTTGTCCCACTAGTTTAAATTTGTCGCAATTTGACTCACAATTGCGGAAAACTAATATTTTGAATCAATTGTATATAAAATGACTTAAAGTTCGAATATAAAAAATTTTGTATTATGAAGAAATCTCAACCTACAGTACTAATTGTCTTGGAGCGAGTCTGGGAAACGTTAAAGTTTTGCGATTGTCAATAATTCAGAGGTTAAAATGAAACAGAATTTTATTACGCACCTTGTAAACTCGCCTTGCTTTTTAAATGCAGCTTGCCTTAATTGAAGAAGACATTTACAGAAAATAATAATTTACGCATTAATTATTTTACAAAATCTGTATTGTTTATTGTAATTGTTTGTTTCTAATAAGCTTTATAAACGAATGGTCTCTGAACAAACAAATGAACGGATGATCTCTACAAAAAAGCGAACATTCGTGAAAGTATTTTTTTAAATATTTTGAAGTGTATATCAAGCTATATTTGCATTGACCTCCGAAAAGAATGCATGAAATAGGCGTTTTGCCACTGCAATAATTAGCAATTCTTTGCGAGATTGACAGCTAATCATCGGGTCATAAAATATTACTTGTGATTCTACATTTTGTTTCGTCAGAGACAAGCATATTGCGAGAGATGACTGTGACAGAGTGAAGTCTGATTGAAATAATTCGAAGCGATTGACGAATATACTCAACAGGTGACTATGTCGCACATTACGTCCCTCTTTCAAATATCGCCACGTACTTGATATACGTTAAACGTGTATGCCACTTACTAAGCATTGATACACCTAGCCAGATCATATTGCTTTTTTCTATTATTTGTAAACATGGGTCAGGACACCAGGGTACCTGGCTCAGGGCATCAAATGATGTCACTGCAGTGCCTCTTACGGGAAGTTCTGGGTTTCGGGTCGCGACGGTGGCAGTATTTTCGACACTAACCAGATGATTAGGTTGAGTTCTGTTGTTGTCTGCAGAAGAATTCTAGCGTCCGTGTGCTCTCAACGGTGGTTTTAAGGTTTTTGCGATCAATACTTAGCGAATGGCCGAGCGGTACACTAATAAACTGCCCACGGACCGCGCATGCTCTTTCCTTCCCATTCCTTGCCTTACACTTACAAGCACTACACTATCACATATGACGGGAGATCGTCCGGGAGTTTGTCTCGATTGAGGTGGTGTCCCGCTGTTGTGAGATACCAGGTTGGAGAAACCCCTGTTTGCCGCCAGTAAGTCAGCGCCGGATCTCGTCATCCAGCGGGGCAAAATAACAGCCATCTCCCGAACAAATATCTACACTACACTTACGGCATATGGAAGCTTGCGATTCACCTCTGCATTGTCCATGCCCCCTTCCCATCTACGTTCACGCTCACACCCATGCCCGTGTCCACGCTCACGGTTACAACACGTAACCCTTATTCATTTTCGTCCTCACCCCACCCTCACCCTGTCGCCCACACAGTTCCTTATACTGACTCTCAGGTGCCCTCACCCTGGCTCTGCCCCTGGCCATCACCCTGGCCTTCACCTTGGCCTTCACCCTGGCCTTCACCCTGGCCTTCACCCTGGCCTTCACCCTGGCCTACACCCTGGCCCTCGCCCTGGCCCTCGCCCTAGCGCTTACCCTCACTCTCGCCCTAATCCTCACCTGGCTGTCACCGTGTCCCTCATCCTCGCTATCACCCTGGCTCACCCTATCCTCACACTGCCCCTTACACCGCCTATCCCCTTGACTACCACCCTTCCCTTACCCTGACCCTCACCTTGGTCTTCACCCTGGCATTTACACTGGCTATCACCTTGGCACTCATCCTTGTCTTCACCCTGGAAGTCACTCTGCCCTCACCCCGGACAATACCCGGGTCTCACCTTGCCTCTCACCCCGGCTCTCACCTTGACTCTCACCCCATCCACCACCCTGCCTTCTCGCTGTCCTCACCCTGGCCCTCGCCCTCGCCCTGGTGCTCGCCCTGGCTCTCACCCTGGCCGTGCCTTTGCTCTCGCTGTCTCCCTTTTCGCGCTTGCCAACGCCCTTGCTTTCACTCAAGCCAACGCCCTCGCTATCGCTTCGTGAACGCTCTCACCTACTCAGTCGCCCTCTCCTTCCCCTCGCCGCTTTCCTGTCTTCTGAACTTTCCTTCATTGTTTACAAAGGTTTTACGTTATAGTCGACAATTGTGTATTAAATATAGTAAACATGGATAGATACGTGCCCAAGCCATTGGAATTTGTAATAGATTGTACTTAGATTAAATTACTACCTTTTTGTTAATGTGTTAACCAAATTAATATCTAGCTGTGAAGTGGCAACGAGCTCCACAAAGCTTGTCTACTTTGATCACCATTTTCTTTCCAAATTATAAGCATACTGCTAACTTCCTAGCCCATATAAATCGTGATGTCACGTAATGTTAATGTGCGCGTGGTAACAAAGGTATCTGCTATTTACGACTTCAGCAAAGCTGCTTTGAACGGCTTGACAGTTTAGATACTACCTGATATCGTGCTCATCTGCAGTTTCATTGCTACAAGCTGCTTGCTTTTGTTAAAGAGCTTTGGAAAAATTATTCTCCCGATGATCATGCAAATTCTTTTCTACACCGGCCCAATGATTTAGTGTGCGTCGTGAGGTATCACGTGACAGTTATCAAGATAATTTGAGGCGTCATTTCTTTTCCCTGGCACTTTGTAACTGTCTTCTAACAGAATGCAGTTAATGAAAGTACAGTTGAGACAAATGTATGTTTTCCTGTTGCGTGTTAGTCTTCAGTACGTTCTTATAAATTATGCCAAGATTTGCGAAGATGCCCTACTCTTATACTCGGTCATATGTTTGCCTTGTTTGTGTGTTCAACGCTCACTGCCAACGTAAATAATGCATATTAAATAAGTTTTACCTTCTGATAGTAAAAATGATGCATTCTTCAATATATTCTTCTGCTTCTTTCTTAATTTACATTTTATCTCCTATCAACTTAAATTTCCTCTTCGTAAAATACGTTTTGAGTGATAGGGAGCAAAGCAGTAGGACTACTCAAGAAACATGTCAATAGGGGTATGATGAATTGAAACAATCAAAGCGACACTTAAGTGTGCGGCTGTAGTATTGTGTCAAAGGTGGTTCCAAATCCCGAGTGAATGTGATGCTTCAGAATGACATAGACTTTCTCGTCCTAGTTAGTTCCATTTTCTCTTTAGTCGGGCCAGCATTTCCGGTTTTGCCGCATCCCCTTCCTGGGAACATCTATTGGAGCTGTAATTGCTTTCATCATAAAGGACCTGGATACGATAATTTTTTTCTTTCTTGCTAGCGCTATCGCGGTAGAGAAAAAGTTATGTAATGTTGTGCGAAAAACCGGCTTTTCGGCAGAGAAACTCTTATTACGGGGCCTTGATACGAGTAACGAAAAAGTGGATACATTCAGTTACTAAATTTAGAAAAAAAATTCTCTAACACGTGGTGCAGTCAGAATCCATGTTTTGTGGGTCCTTTATACTGAAAAATCGATTAACGGCAAAATATGTCTGTCCGTCTGTCTATCAACAACGCCAGCGGCTTAACGTTTTAGCCGATTTTCTCCAGAACTGATATACTCCAATCAATCTGGCAGATATCGCGGCCCTTTGAATTGGAAATCGATATTTTAATTTTGGGAAGTGCTTTACATGAAGCCACTGGTATATTTTCAAAATTTTCAAAAAATTGCTTAATCGTTTTTTATTTAATTTGTAGTCTGAAGGGCTTTTAAGAGAATGGTGTAGGTCTCATGTTGATTGAAACACCTGATTTTTCGAAAATTGCAAAAATTCAAATTTTTTTGGCCTCTACGACTAAAATAGTAAAGAGAGAGTTTTTCCCTAACTCTATAAGGGTAAATTTTTAAATAAGATCGTGCACTATTTATTTATCTATTTATTTATTTATTTATTTATTTATTTATTTATTTATTTATTTATTTATTTATTTATTTATTTATTTATTTATTTATTTATTTATTTATTTATTTATTTATTTATTTATTTATTTATTTATTTATTTATTTATTTATTTATTTATTTATTTATTTATTTATTTATTTATTTATTTATTTATTTATTTATTTATTTATTTATTTATTTATTTATTTATTTATTTAAAGATCAAAACAGTATATAAACTATCGAACATACAGGAAGAAGCGAAGAAACATTTCATATCTATACATTTAATATAAAGATTTATATTTATTCAATATTCACTCAATCTGTCAAGAGAAACAATATTCGCTCAATCTGTCAAGAGAAACAAAGCGAAAAACGTCGTATCTGTTTGAAAATTACTCATATTTAGTTTAACGTTGGCGGCCTTCAAATGAGTGAAAGTGAATTTTAGTCTACTCCCCACAGCAAAGGCCCCGCGAATGAGAATAAACGCGGAAGTGAAGCGCAGGCGGCGCGACACAAGGCGAATCCCTGTCAGCTGCAGCGGTCGGCGCCTCGTTGGGGGGGGGGGGGGCTGCACCCTCGCTTTCAATACGCCCCCGTCGCTCCCTCCCTCGCGCCGCCGCGCCCGCGTCGCCGAGCGCCTGGGTTGCCCGCGTTCCCCGCCGCTGCGCCGTCGTCTTTGCCTCCTCCTCGGCCGCTTCCTGTCCCCGACGCCGCTCCACCCGTTACCGCCGCTGCCGCATGGGCCGGCCCCACTCGTCGTCGACGCCGCCGAGGCTACCACCGCCATAGCCGTCACCGACCTAACAACTTTCCCACATTCTCTTCTAATATGGTCTATTCAGTTTCCACGCTTTCAACAGCAATGCATTACTCATTACCATGACGATCATACACCTTTCTTCCTCCTTTTTCATTCACTTCTCTTTTACTCATCGCTCCTCCCTACATGATTTACTTTTTTCTCTTTGATCGTCTTACTCCGGCCTCAACAATCCTTTCTGTACCACATTTTCTTACCTGTTGTTTTCCTTCTCTCGTCCTCGTGATATTCGGATTATTCTTCCTGTCGCTTTGAAATCGCCGCCTCATGTACTCTCGCCACCCCCCGCCGTCCCCACACTCCTCACAATCAACGCTCACACAAGTCTCACCGTGGATCCTGCCGTTCTAGCCAGTTCCGCCACCCTCACCACTAACCGCCTGCCGCCCTCGCCACCGTCCACGTCGCAACCCACGCCGTCACCACTCACCCAACCGCTCATGCTGCTGTCCCCGCTGTCACCTACACGACCGACCACGCCGCCACCCCGCCACCCCGCCACCCCCGCCACCCCCTCCGTCCCCGCCGTCCCGCCACCCCAGCCGCCCCCGCCGCCCCCGCCGCCCCCGCCGCCCCCGCCGCCCCCGCCGCCCCCGCCGCCCCCGCCGCCCCCGCCGCCCCCGCCGCCCCCGCCGCTGAACCCGCCGCCTCCACGACCCTGATCGTCCCCGCCGCCCCTTTCCTCGCTTGCCCCCTACTGCCCGCGCACCCGCCGCCCTCTCTACTGCCCGCGCACCCGCCGCCCTTTCTACTGCCCCCGTTGCCACCTCCTCTAACTCATGCCTTCCCCCTCCGCCACCCGTCATCTCTCGCCCTCACTGCCCCACTTCCGCGCCGCCGAGCGTCCTTCGCTTGAGCTGTCCCCGCGTCGCTCCCCACTACGCACGCGGCGCCTCCTGAGCCGAGCTGAATGGCGGCGCCGAGCGGGGAGGGGGGCTGTTCCCCGCGCGGCGTCCCACCCACGCCAAGAAACGGCTTTGCCGAGAGCGGAGAGTCGATTAACTTCCCCGTTGTTAATCATCTTCATCGTGTTTGCGACACTGTCAGGCGGAGTCTTCGCTTTTCCAAAACTTTCCGCCGTGCGCCGCGCCGTGCCACGGTGCGTTTGTGTACGCACGCGGGGAGGGATTGTCAGCGTACGGTTGCGGGCCCGCTTTTAAACAAGCGAGCAATTGGTGGAAACCCCGCTGGGTTAATTGCTGGCTGCTTCCCTAATCTCCTGTTGCGACGGGCTCAGGAGCGGCTCATTTGCGTGCTGTCATTCAATCTAATCGCCAGAGTTAATGTGTCACGAAAGATGGCAGGTGTTAGGGTGTGTTCGGGCGTTGGAGTTGTGAGAGTATGTAGAGCGATTGCTAATTGTAAATTCATGTTTGTTGATAGTACATATCTCCGTGAAGTTTTTTATTACTTCTCCCGGAAATCATAGTGTGATGACTGTGAAATATCACTAATTTGTTTCCACGAGTAAAACTACTTAAATTTACTGTACTTTTGTTTGGCCCGTTTTATGGTGGAATAGTTCATGGAAAATATATTTTGGATACTGGTAATTAATCTTCATTTTTTACAATTAATTTTTCCAACATTGATTTATGGCTGTGCATTTTAGTTCCATTAGATTAAAGTCTTATGTTTTATATTGCCTCTTCTATTTTTAAACATCCATTCTAGTTCTCCTTGACTTGATAGTTCTTAGCTTTATTTCATGAATGATTCTAGGATATTTTCAGAGAGAAGAGAAGTTCTTCTAGCTCCGTTTGTCTCTCTGATTCAGGGGATAAACTTAAGTAACGTTGACTTGGCTATGCAATCCTCGTTCCAGCGGCAGCACTTACGTAACCGCAAAAGAACAACGCCGTGTGTTAGCCTTAGCTGTCTACAATTTACTGTTTACTGCCACTATCTCGAATGTTTCCTCTTTAGGTGTTTCCAGGGAACGAGTTAGCTCGCCGGTTGCAACATATGCATTTCTATCTTTAAAGCTGCACTTCCCGTAGAATCGCAACTGCAACCTACAAGAGAATGGTTCCACAGCCGAATATTGTTCGAATTGCGTTCACGAAAAAAATCTGATATGCGATAAGAACGCAGGGTATTTTATGTTCTAAACTAAAAACATAAAATACATTCGAAGTTCCATATTCCTCCCTCGTAACTGAACGTGCTTCTTGTTGGTTGAACCAGTTATTGTTTACTTACGAGTGAAAGTATGAGTTTTAATTGTGACGAATAAAGGAGTTAAGCCAACTTTCTGTTATTACTGGTTTTAAAACTCTCGTTATATTATCCGGAATAGAATACTATAATGTGTCATAGTTTTCCGAGAAATTATAAATTTGATAGGTATTTGTTTACGAATATTAACTTTTTTAAGACAATTTTTAAACTTTGATATAAGTTTTTCTTTTCAGTACTTGCATTGAAATTTTTCCTACTTTCCACCTGCACATGTAAACTTTTAATTTTGGAAACGTATTGGGTAAAACGTAAAAAAAATATTTCAATGAATAATAATGATTTTATTTGTGTAATTACTTTGTTAAGAAATGTCAAAATTAGCGATGTCTACTGATAATGTTTATCACTCAAATTATGCGAGTCGTACAGGGTCCATTAGTTACAATTTAAACTTTTCGGATTTCAACGTGTCGAATTTTGAATTCGTGGTCAGTTATTAACTATATTGCTTTGTATTGGTCCCATTCATGTGACATGGGGAAATTAAATTTTATGGGGAAAAGTACACTCTGGTTCTCCGTTATTTCAGTTCGTAACTGGCCATTAGCAGCTGCACACAGAAAAATGTATTCGCCCAGCTTTACGACGCCATTTCGACATTGATCATTTATTTGGTGTCGTAGTCAGAAATGAGTAGCATCGTTCATTGAAATATAGACAAAAAACCTCTAAAATTTTAAGTGTGGCATTTATTTTTAGCATTAATATCTAATATTTAATTGTATACACTAACATGTACGAAACCGCATACCAATTTCAAAAACTGTAAAGATGCAGTATAAATTTAATCGCTGATTGGCAAAGGGTTGAGATTGGAAAAACTAAGAAAAACTTACTGACAGCATTTTAATGCATTAAACATTTGTAGAGACATTACTTCCACTTAATGATGAATATTTTTAACACATTTGATGTACATTTTTGAATCGATCTTCATTTGAAGTTGGCAGACACTTAATATCCATAAGCCGCCTTAAATACATTATAGTGAAATATACATTATAGTGATATTACAGTGTATTTTACAGTATAGTGTAAAAATACATTATAGTGATCTTATAGTATGTAAATAATTTAAATTAAAAGTGAAGTAAAAACGTAATAATCTTAGTATCAGGGTGGTATCAGATAGCTTGTTGTAATCCATACTGTCAATAAAGAAATGAAATTGATTTTTGAGGTAAATTATTTCCTTACTCACATGACTAATCTTCATCAGATTAGGCAGCATTCCTTGAGGGCCATTGAAGTATTTTATTATAAAAATCCTGATATTCTGATGGAATATATGTAAATTTTTAATAACTTTCTCTGTGTTGTAATTTATTGGAAATTTCGAATTGTATGTCATATGTTTGGGAGCATAATGTATTTCTTTTCCCTTAATACGTTTGTACGTTTTACGATCCACTCCATCTAGCCATTCCGAAGAGACAATGTAGGCTGGGTTTTAAATGGATATACGTCAAATGCCGGAATGTAGCAAGTTAATTTTTTTAATTTCCTGTAATTTCAGTGTTTGTGTCTGGAGCATCATTTATTTTCCGTTAATCACTGGGTGGATGGTCTAAGAAGAAAATGTATATCTCAACTTATTTCTGAAAAATTGAACTTTCTACCTTTTTCCAATCAGCGATTCAATTTGCATATAGCTTTATTTTCATTAATATATAAATACAAAATATATTCCTTTTATAGTTCTTATTTATAATATCTTTCTTCGCCTTCATTTGAAGTAACTATTCTCAACTGCATATATTACTTTTATCATAGCAAATGTATTTATTTTTAGAAAGAACATTTAAAGTGTAAATATTTAAAATAATTTGATATAATATGATAAGAATGTCGAGACTTTTACGCAAGTAAACGTTTTGGGAGTTCCAGATAACGAAACTACAATAGTTACAAGAGCACATACTTAATTGGGAATGTTTGCATAAAATAATATTGCCCATATAAAGTTCAGCCCTATTAACACTTCATACATCACTTAGAAAGTCCAAACCGATTCAGACGAAGCCCCTGCTTTGCATATCTGCAATTATTTAGATAGCCAGGAATAGTAAAATTTCGTCCTTCTACAAAACAAACACGAATAAATCTTAACTGTTATATTTCATAGTATTGGCACCACATTATACAAAGAAGTAAAAATGATTTCACACAAGCTTGCCTTGATTATATCGAAGTGAGCTTCCAATTTTTGAATAATTATACCGTAATCGGCGATCAAACATTTTTTAAATAAAATAAGTGTATAAATTAAACATTGAGAACTGAAGGCCATTCAATATGTATCCTTATGAAAGCGTAAAAATAAGGTTACATATCTAACACCTCTCATTTAAATGTAATTCCTGGAACCCAAGAGGAACGTCGTACCAAAATAATTATTTTAAGCAAAACTACATAATAAATTCAACATTTGATAATAGTGTAACTGTGAGCAGTGTGTGAAATATATTCACACTATATATCTAACATCGATGCCATTACGTAATGCCCTTCTTAACTATCATATCTTATTCTACACATTCTTCCCGAAAATTCGTCTTCTTTGCCGCAGCGTTAAAATCCTTTCTGTATAATCTAACTCTTTTTATTAATGTTAACCCCCAACTGTCATCTCTTTCACCGCCTGGGAGTGGTGGAACATCACCCACTCTCGTGAACGCTGCAGACGGGGCAGGTTACGCTGGGATGGGTTGCAAATCCGCTGTTCGTCGCCGCCAACCCCAACTGCCACGGAGTGAATGGTTGGTTGTTAGTAATTCCGGGCATGTCCACTGCGAAGGTCATTAGTTGCTTAAGTGTAAAGCATGTTTTCTTTCGAGATGAAGGTCATTGACCCTGAAGCTGAAGTACATTATTTCTTACTAGCATATGACGTCTTTAAAAAAGTATACAATACAAATGTAAACTAATTCATTATATATCACTGCTTTGTTAAAATAAACATTATTTTTCCTTTTTGATGATCAGTATAGTCTCTATTTGTATAGAAACAGTTATGCATCAGAAATTATTTTACTTTTAACTTAAATTTCTGTACCGACTTCAATTTTTTAATGTCATCTGGCAATGCGTTTGAAATATTTTTTATTAAGATTTTATTAAGGTTTGTTATTTCGTCTTATTATATCTTTAAGACTTGTTGAGTAACTAAACTAAATTGTTTTTCAGGGTAGTGGATAATGGGTACTCCGTCGCGAAAAAAAAACATTTACCAGATAGGAGTTTTTAATCGACGAACCGTCGTGATATCTTTTACAGAACAAAACAACGCAATCTCTTAAATTCAAAACTCATCAAAACAACAAAAATCACAGCCTGATTATGTAAATTGCTGGACAAAAAAAAAAACAATTATTTTTCACAATCGGTGCTTAATGACGCTATTAGCTTCATACAAGTCAATCCTATTCTTTCCTTCAGTTTTTATTTTCTCTTTAAGCTTCTTAAAAAATTAATTAGTTCTAGTAAGTCACACTTGGTAGATTATGTATGAAACTTTCTTCGCACCATTAATAATACCCTATAGTATATCTCTGGCATAAGAGATTGAATAAGAATTGTATCGGTGTTATGATTTAACAAAGGAACTCGTGGGACAGGTTAGTCAGGTGAAGTACGCGGAGAAAGATTTCAATAAAAAGAATATTTCAATAACGTCATTTATTAACAAAGGATTTATTGTGGCTTTAATCCTCTTTGCCTCGTGTGCACTGCGAAATGGGTTGATGAAACAAAAAATCATTTAAGGTGCTCTGGAGTGACTAACATTAACATATAATATTTACATATCTACACTGGCATAAGGGGTGCTCTCTACTTACTATAATAAATATCAAAATTAACATTCTATATTTTTCGACTAGGAACAATATTTGAGATTCAAAATTAATGAAACAGTTGACGCACGTTGTCAGGAATTATAACAAAAATTGACATGCGCGATGCCTCATCGGCGCCTCTTTAAACAATAAATAATTTTTTAGTGCTTTCTATGTGCTCTTAAGTGGCAATGATTTGAACAAGTACCTTCTGCTATCTTCAATAGACTATATCTCTCATAAAAAAAACTCTGATAGCTTTAACCAGGGCTTGATTTCTGGTGGAACCCGACGGAACGGCTTTCCGGTACCTCGGGAATAATTAATAAATTGTATTATAAATATATTACGACTTTTATTGAATTAATGGTTAAGTTATAGTGCGTTCCGGGGCGTAAAATGTTATAAAACAAGCTCTGGCTCTATTTAACAACTTATCGTGTCACATACCAGAAGGCCTAATACGCCGAGTTGGCACTCGCGTCGTATTTTCATACGAATTCACAGGTCGGGTGATTGGCTGTTTCAGCTGACCGTGAAGAAGCAGACAGCGCATCTAGGAGTGGGGATACGAACTAAGCCCGTCGCACTCTAGTAGGCGTGCTTGGAAATGAACTGAAAAGAGGCGGTAGATTTGGATGCTATAACATTGCTTTGAAGTACCACTCAGTTCATAATACCTCAAGTTATTTTAATATCAGTAATTCAATGGTTTCTATATGTAGGTTGTTTGAAGCCTGGCAAAGCGCTACACCTCCCTGGCGTAACGGGATAACGGGGCTCGCAGCGGCACGTCCTTGGCGGATCCTTCCCCTCCATAACGGATCTGCTCGGGCGGGGTTGCGAACGCGCCCTCTCAACTGATACTTTTAAACATTACGTATTTAAACAGTTCGCGACAAGTTGCACAACGAGCGCACAGAGAAGCGTGAAGAATTTTCTTCGTTATCAAGTTCTCTCTTTTTACCCTGCGCGTAGGAAGCCGGCTTTAATTCCATATCGATTGATTGATTAATAACTAGTTATTTCAGGCGCGTCAACCACTAAGGTAATTAGTTCAGTACGTGTAGTGTATGTTTTATCTCGGGAAGATGGTTGGCGATGATCTTCCCCCACTGGATGGCGAGATCCGGCGTCGACCTATCGTTGGTTAGCGGGGTTTTCCAGAACCAGATATCTCCCTCCAGTGGGACACCGGCCCAGCCGGGATAGGCTTTAAGCTCCCGACCGGTTTCCCTACACGTATGTTAGTGCGTGTAAGTGTATGTAAGGGGTAGGATAACTCAAGGAATAGGAAGGAATCTCGCGCGCGGTCCGTAGCCCGTTTGGTAGAGTACTGCTCCGGCCTGGTATTAATCGGAGAAACCAAAAAAATCTACCGATCAGAGAAGCCGGCCGCTAGAATTCTCCACCAGGCAGCGACAGAACTTGACCTAGCCTGAAGGTTCTCAGTAGCAGATTACGATACATTTATCGTACAATGAATTATATTAGCATTGTTTAGAACACATATGTTAAGTAAACGTGTATTGAATGTGTGAAGCTACATCGGGTACATGATGAGTAGGGAGCGTCGAAGACCTGTCGCGGTAATTTCCGCTTTAGTATATTGTGGTGAGGAATAATTCTATATAGAAATATTTCCGATTTTCAAATGCATGGCTGAGGGTATCTGGGAAATCTTCGGATAGAATCGGGAGGATAGGAGGGTGAAATGGAAGGAGATCGGAGTAATGCTGATTTCCTTATATAACTGGGAGTTAAGTACAACCCACGGAGCTTTTGTAATGGTTTCGAGGAATTTATTTTTGAAAATCTGCATTCATGAATATTTGATTTGCTGGCTGAGGCCAGATAGGAGAAGCATAGGATACGATTGAACGAATTGGTATAGATGAGTAGCAACATGAAGTCGCGGGGGTGATGGCTTTTTGAGTATGGTTGTAGTTGGTGAGTTCTACGGTTGCCCAGACTTATTCGGTGAAAAATATTTGATTTTCAAGTGAGCCTTCTATTAAAAACATACACCTAGATATTTGACTGGCCTGCTGTTTAAGAGCCTACTTACATTTTTCTTTAATATTTGAGAGGGGGAAAATTATTTGGCCTGCGGAACCTGAAGATTTTGATTTGAATGTTTACTGGGTTTACCAGGATGTGCCATTTCTTGACGCAGTCGGAGAACTGGGAGAGGTAATGTTGCAGGTCTATTGTGCGGTGTCAAAATTACGATTTGAGGAATATATAGCGGTGTCATCAGCAAACCGTGCACTGAAGGTATGTGTGGTGGATAGTATATCGGCGATATAAAGATTAAATAGTGTGCAAAAGAGAACAGATCCTTAGAATACTCTTGCTTTTATGGGAAAGATGATGAAAGAGCTTCAGTAATGCGGACTGAAAAAGAGCGATATACTAGACAGCTTTTGTTAATATGGATAGGATAGTGCGGGTTTCCATTGTAAATAATTTTGTATAATAGTCTTGCATGCCAGACGGTGTCAAAGGTTAACTACATACAATAAGATTGCGACTGTGTGTTTCATTTCATGGAAGCCTTCGATTGAAATGTAGTGGTTGAAAACGGAGTTTTTGATTGGAGTTTGGATTTTGGAATTTGGAGTTGGAATTTGTGCGGAGGTATGGATTGGACTGAACTGAGATGGGAGATTAATCTGATGAAGGTAAAATTTTTAAGTTTTTCTAAGGAGGGCAGAAAACTAATTGGGCGATAACTTCCAATTTCTGTCAATTTCTTGAGAAATTTTCAGCGATGGAAATGTTGGCACGATGCGAGAAATTGTGGATCTGAAAATGAGTTGGGCTGCAAGATTTTCTGTTAATGATGTATTCAGGGAGAAAAGAAGAGGGCGATGGTCTGAAGGGAGAGCGATGGGCGCATGATTGTTGCTGCGGAAACATTCCATTTCATTCCATTAAAACATCTATTCTTATGCGACGATTCTCCCCCGATGTCAGGCGGGGTTTTTTGAACCTTCCCTATGTAAGTGCTCTCACATATTTACTGGTTTTTCAAAATTTGCCACACTTGTGTCTGCGAGAGGCAAATATGGGTAAATCACCCTTTCATTGCATTTTGGCTTTCAAATGGAAAATTATCTCATCTGAATGAAACGTAATAGTAATGAACACGTGTTTGAGGTGGCGAAATTTGTATCATCAGTGTATAAGATGTATGTAACGCAAAGGCAATGTGCATAATGCTAAATGTACGTAAATTTACAGCAGAGTAGTTAGAAGATACATTTAAAGAGAATAATCGAATACAATATACATAATATTATTAAAATTATTACTATTATTATTATTGTTATTTATTCAGAATATGTTGTTAATATATTCTTTATTTGTTACATTTTTCGGCGTTCGAGTTTTTTCAAGTATGTAGTTCCAACTAACCATTCACCTTTCAAAAGAATTTCCTATTTTCTAGCCACGTATTTTCTGTACCGTTACTTCTCTATCCGCATTAATTGACTTTACAGATGCCCGTCGCCAACAGAATATTTGAAAGCTCCTCGTCGAGGAATGTATTTCGGTTGGCCGTTTTTCTTTTCCAATGAAATGCTTCTCTTGGTATTGCGTGCTGTGTTATGCGACCTATGCGGTCCTGAATTAATTTGCCTTCTCATTGATTAAGAATTATGGCAAAAGTATCACAGTGAAATAACACACGTTGTCAGTACACTATAAAAGTCATGTTAACATTTTAAGTACCTTCTTAAGAGGTTAAAGTAGGCACACATTTGCTCTCTATATTTGAAAGCGGCCATAAAAGGTTGGTAACTTGTGTTATTCGGTCGTGATCTGGTGTAGGTATTTTCTAAATAATATTCAGAGAAAGAAGTTAAGAAAATAGATTAATATGGCGATAAGATGTGCATATTGTGAGGTGTAACTTCACTTCACTATCTGTGCACGTTTTCGCGATTTCTGAGGAGAATACAAGTATTGCTATTCAAATTAATGTGTTCACCATGTTCTGCCGGCAGTAACTCGATTTCTTGACAAAGGTAACGATTAGTGAGTTGCTAATGCGATCTCAAGGTTTACGTATACTGCAGCTCGGTCTCTGAAGTCCTTTGCAAAAGTCTTTTCCGAGCTCCTTTTTCTCGCGTAACGCGATTTTATAAGAAATTATTTTAATAAGAAAATTAATGCATATTAGTCGTATACAGCAAATTCGTAGAATTTGAAAACGTACAGATGTCATTCTTGTTTCTTTTATTGCTAAGCTGCACATTTTAATATTTAGTGGAGTTTGGAACTGACTACGGCTTTGGACTGACAGGTTTCGAAGAGTGAAATACACATTCAATACACACACACACACACACACACACACACATATATATATATATATATATATATATATATATATATATATATATATATATATTTTTCGTAATTGTAACCAGTGATAACTGAAAAATATGGAGTCACATTACAGCGGGTAGCGAAATAATCGTAGCTGGTGCCTGCATGGCAGCCGGACGACCACAGTAAGAATCATATATAAACTGGATTCACGATGCCGCGAGAGCTTGCATACAAAGTACTCGGATATTTCTCTTCGAAAGGACGCGGCATGATGAAAATTCTTAGAAAGAGCAGTTGCGGTAAATATATTGCACACAGACGAGATAAAATTGTTGTTGAGTTGTAAATTAGAGGAATAAATTGCAAATTTCGTGTGCATAAGTTTATTAAGTAATTTAAGTTGGATTCTACTCGTCTGATGGGTATTTCCGGCTCCTTTTATGATTCAAAAAACACAGGTTATTTTTTAAACAAAAATATTTTATGCAATGGGAATAACAGAAGACAATATTGAAATATTATTTAATTGCGCACAGCTACAAAAGGTACTAAAATATAAATATATAAATTTGATAGTGAGTATTTCATTCGTTTTTATATATAATTGTGCATGTTTGGCTATTTGATAACGCATATTTACATGCATATTTTAGGATTTGTTGGAGAATTAAATTCCTCTTTGCAATATATTTAATACGTCATGACGAAACAATTTTATTTGAAGTTTCATGTGTATTTGAACGTTTCGACAATACGTATTGACTATTAGTTTTATATCTATACCAATTAAAATAAACCGCATTCTTGCGAACTCGGTATACACAGTGACTCATGAACAGCTTGGTGTAGTTTCTGCTGGTCACGTTCATATCGATGATTACGTTACACAACTTCCCATTTGGTACGTGTTGCATCTGAAAGTTTACTCATATCGCGTTAAAGCAATTTCTAATCGTTGACGTACAAGGTTGCGCAATTTTTTCAGATGGAACACGTACGCATAAGAAAATTAGAACAAATTCTCCAATGTTTAAATGAATGCTATGAAATAAAACTACGGGAAAGGTAGACTCTGTTAAATGTGCATTAACTAACAGATTTTGATATGATTTAAATAACTAGACCATAAACTGTGTAATGTGGTTTGAAAAAAACACTGTGAACTGAAATAAAATTACTGAAAGCCTCATACTTGTTTTTTGAGTGACGTGTGATTGTGATACTTCGTATTATTTATTTCTATGTTTATAGTCAGAAAACAGTAAAATATGTATCATATACATGGGTGAATATATTTATTCAGAAAGAAAAATTAACCCAGAAAGAAGAAAGCAGCCGAATTGTGTAAATTGGGTGTTTTTTATTACTTTGTTAATTTTTTAACTAAGATTACATTTCTTTTGTAAATACTAAACTATTTACATGTTTCTGGAGTGTTTATATGCTTCTGCATTGAACATTTTTGCTTAGAATGCATTTTTTCAAACCAACTTTTGACGGCTTATTGTGGCTTAGCCGTTCAAAATATCTGAGTAGTTTATTAGACAAAGTATGCTTAAAATAGTCTTCAGGGCTTATTTTCGAAATTTCGAAGTTTACTCCCCGGACACCTGTATAACTTTAAAATGAAGCGTTGTAGGCACTTAAAATCTGAGTCCGAGTGTCTCCAAGGGACGTTCCTCACACCTCAATCTACGGGATGAGATCTTATGCATTTTATTATACATTTGCTGCTCCGGCGCTCCTCGATAATTCATTGCGCTGCACTTTGAATTTAAGACATAGCAAAAAATAGGATTATACTTCTTCGATACTGTATTTTGGCACGGACATTACGTAGCTTTGTCAAGAGTAAAATGCATTTCTAATATTTTTGTCTTAACCAAGGAAATCAAAAGGCAAAGTGTCAAGGAAGATTGTATAATTTCTTCAATTGTTAAGTTTTATGAAATGTGAATTGTTTCAAGAATATCTGTCTGTAAAACAGAATAAACCTTTATTGAAAATTTATTTCAAAAATTAATTGCACAGTGTTTTATTTTATTTTATATTATGTAAGTACACTGCAAGGTACCTTTATGCATTTTCAAACAAATAAAACACTTCTTATTAACAACTTTCTCCCTTAATATGGAAGTAGAAGGTTAGAGAAGCTGGTAAGGCTTAACATGCGAGAGTTCTCGCACGTGTACGCTAGTTATGTAATATTAAGCAAATTTTACAAATAATTTGAGAAAGGATTTGCTGTTTTAACACCTTTAAGTGTTGATAACACCTATATAACCTTAGTTTAATGCCTATACATATATATTACATTTCAGTAGCGACTTTTTCTTGACGAGTGGGCGCAGTTAGACTGTACTCCCAGGCCTTCTGTTCTATCTCTTTAACATCTTTCGTCTCTCCACTACAAATGTGTTCGCTCTCCCCGCGTTTAGAGATTGTACACGTTATTAACCACGGAAATCATGACGCTTGAGGTTAATGAGAGGAAATTCGGGTAATGACTTTGAGAGCGCAATGGCGCTTGCCTATGTTTTCAGAATTTTTGCACATTCCTGCATCCTAATCTAGTCCGCTCTCTTGACGTCATCTAAACTTATTAACAATTTGCAATTCTGCTCTTCAAGAATCTCTCTAGTATGTAATGTGTTACAAAATGGGTAGCTTACATTGGATGAAGACATGTTTTTAGAAAATTAATCTGTACGATTGTACAAGAAGAAGACTTATTAATGTTTAGCTTTATTTTTATACGTGACAGTGTGTACTAGACGTTTCTAAACATCTAAACAGCAGCTGCATTTGCAAAACATATTCTACAATATAATAGCATTTTCTATACGACCAAAAGGTTAATTTTGAAAATTAATGAAACTATCTGTGAAGCCATCTTTGATTTCATTCTGAATCGCAAAGTGTAATGTACGAGAACACGCAAAGCACTTTCGGACAGTGCACAGAAACAAATTAATTAATTATTTTTTACGCTGAAATTTTAAAATACTAGCGCCTTCAGTTGCGTACGTGTTTTCATCCTCCAGACAGGGTGAAGCATTACCGGTACAATCATTGTCAACTATGTTGAGGTGATATAATTCTTGACAAAGTATGCCACTGGTAATTTCATGATCCATTTCAAAATGTATGAAGTAATGTTTATCTATTGCAGTCTATTGAGAAATTTCAATAAATATTAAATTAAATGCTAAGGGTGCTGTGGTCGTAAATATTGAACTTGAAAAAGACATCAATATTTTCTTTTCACGTAGTAGGTCACTCGGTCACGGTGTAGGTTACTCGGGCGTCTTCAACACACCCATTTGTTTAAATCACATCTATTCAGAACCGCGATTGGTTCGTTTTTTCTTGTTTACGATATGAGACGTAATTTTACATTTTTATACTCACTTAAACTAAAAGCAGCCTTTTTGGATAATGCGAAAAATGCCCCATCGTAAAGATTACAACGAAGATAAGGAGGGTAAGACCTACTCGGTTCATTGTCCATTTGTTAAAGGAATGTTACGGCATTTACCTGGTATTGACCGGTAAAACCACAAAGAACAGAGCAGCCAGCCCCTATACTTCTCTAGGCAGCCACTGATTTCAGTTGATTGATTAGTGTTTCCATGCGCGTCAACTGCTATGGCTACGAGTCGTGTAGTGTGTGTTTTTTTTTATCGCGGGAGGTTTTGTTGACCTTCTTCCGCTTGATGGCGAGATCCGATGGTTTTCCTCAACGAGGGATCTCCCACCAACGGGGCATCACCCCAGCCGGGACAAGGGCTAAACTCCAGACTGGTCTCCCCCGACATATGCACGAATGTGCAAGTGTGTGTTAGCGTAGTGCATGTAAGGATACGTGTGGGTAGAATGAGGCTCTGGTTTGGACAAGAAAGATGAAGGAAAGATCACTCGCGGATCCAGGCGCGTTTTTCAGGGTACTGGTCCGGCATTTGTGTGGTAGTGATCAGAGAATCCACGGGAAACTACAGATCAGAGCCGACGGTCGTAGAATTCTCCTCCAGACAACGGCTGAATTCGATCCTGCTATAAAACCAGTGTCCCCAAATACACCACGATCGGGACTCGAAAGGCTGTAGCAGGATAAGGGGAGTAAAAATGTTCCCAGGCTTAATTCAATTTTGGAGAGAGGGCATGTTTTATGTTATTTTGAAAGTCATTTGCCACCTGACAGGAATCATCGTTTTTGATTGAAATATGTGTATTTAATAATAATAAAAGAAATTGAAATATGATATCAGTTAAAATAATTTCAAATCTTTTTATTTTTTACATCAAAATAGGTCACAAAAACATGACAAAAATTATTGTGTTTTTTTTTATCCACTACAATTTGAATTTGGCGCCAAAAATAATTCTCGATATTTTCGAAAGGTAAAAGGATATGATTTTCATCCTGAACAGTATTTTTCCGTAGAAAAGTTATAACTTATTATGAATTATATGCGTATAAATGGCGAAAAAATTTATTAATTTTTTTCAATACGACGTACTAATAAGAAAAATCTGAAAAATAGTAGTAAAGATCACCTTGATACCGATTTGTAGTTTTTGGAGAGATCACCCCAGAACAAAAAACAGAAAAATACCGAATAATATTATAATAATTAATAAAACAAGAATTTCCGCCAACACTTTTTTGAAAAAGCTCTAAAAAGGTGCGTATGGATGTCAGCTGTGCCTCATTATTTTTTCAGAATTTTATCTGTGAGTAATGAAATGAAGAAAATCATAATTTTTTTCTAATATCTTACAAAATAATTAGGCTTCCGTTCTGTGATTTTGGGAAAATGGCTTTCAAAATAACACTAAACATGCCTTCTATTCAAAATTAAATACGGCTCGGAAGCACTTTTACCCCCTTACCCTGCTACAGCCTTTAGGAGCTCCCGGTCAACGGACCTGCAGATCCGAGTGAACGCGTACGGGTCCATTACGGCGGCTCCAAGCGCTCGCCGCCGCCCGCCAGAGCACGCCGCCCCGCGCCGACGGAGGCCGGCCCGGGCCGGGGCAGCGTGGCGGGCAGAGTGCAGCGCTGCGCCGGAGCGGAGGTAATCGCCAGCAGCGCCGGGGCTTATCGCCGGCTGCCGCGCTGCGCCGCGCGACCCTCGGCGCGTGGGAGACCTTGCGGGTGGCGGGGGCAGGGTGGCAGAGGGACGGGCTCCTGGGTGCTCGGGCGGAAAGACCTCCTGGCCGTTGCATTCTTTGCCGAGTGGAAGGTCTGTTCGGCCTGAGAAGAAGTGTGTGACACGCCGGGCGCAACTACTACTGAGATAATTAGTCTACTACTACTAACTACTGAGATAAGTATGGTTTATATACCGGGAGGAGCCGGTGTACCTCCTACATTGAAACGTGAGACCAGGTGCCGGCCCGTACGTTGGCTTGTGTAGCGTCGTGCCACGCTCAAAACAGACAACCACGTGGAAATCGGCGAGCATCGCCGGATGTTAAACAAAGGGCGGAGTGATGACGCACTGGGACTTTCCGTGGACGTAGCGAGCACAGAGCGGCTTTGGGGAGGGGGTAATGGGGGCGGCGGGTAGCGCCAAAAGGGCCTACATAAGGCCAGGAGAACAATGCACCAGTCTTCTTGTGATTGCGGCGTCGGCGACAGGTGAAGCGCGTGTCTGTGCGTGTAGGTGCACTAGGACGAGGGGCCGGCAATTCATTGTCGTGACTTGCGAGACGCGTAGATGGTCTCAAAGTAGAGCGGCTTCATACAGGGAAGATCGGTGGTATGTTACGGTGTGGTAGCCGTTCTTAAATTCTCTCTCCTTGTAGTGGGTCTATTTATTTAGTTTATTGTGAGTAGGGTAGTTCTTAGATTGAGACTACGGTCTAGATTGTTAATAAATCTACTGTTTTACAAACCACTCTCGTCTGTGTTCGATTACACCCTTATGACGCCACACTTTCAGGTTTCACTTTGTTAACAAAAACTTGAAAATATTAGATGGTGCTTAGAGTGAAACGATTCTTGAATAGTAAATACGGTTACTGTAAACGCTGTATGCGGCCACTGTGATGCAATACTTCTAGACCGAAGGCAAAGCAAGGCGAAGAAGTAATGACGGCGAAGGAGTATTATGGTGATTTTGAGTGCTACGTACGAGTATATCGGCGGTTAACTCGCAGTAAATATTTCCAAGCGCGTTTGCTTCGCAACTGAAGATCAGACGGTTCTATACGCTTGATGCGTTTTCGCCTACTTGTCTCTCCGCTTCGCTTCTACTGACGTAGTGCGACAAGATCGGCAATCGGCGATCAGGCAGTCAGTGCAGAGGTTGTGTCAGATATTTTCGACTTTTTGTGACTCGTTGTGTCTTTAAAGAAGAATCACCGGAAGAGTTGGCTCAAGGCAGTCCCTCTGACGAGGAGGTTCTGGGTGCGAGTCCCGACGGTGACTGGATTTGATAGTTTGACAGCTAGGTCGAATTCAGTCGCTGTATGGAGGAGAATTTTAGCGGGTGGCTGCACTAATGGGTAGTTTTTCGTGGTTTCTCCGATCAACACCAGGCGAATGCCATAGCAGTACCCTAACAAACGGACCACGGACCGCGCGCGATCTTTCCTTCCTCTTCGTTGACCTATCCTCACAAAACACGCACTACACTACCACGCATGCCGGGAGACCGGTCGGGAACTTAAAGCATGTCCCAGCTGGGTCGGTGCCCCGCTGATAGAAGATCCCTGGCTGGGGAAAACCCCGCTAGGCGACGGTAAGTCGGCGCCGGATCTCGCCATCCATTGGGGGAAGACCTCCGCTTCCTCCCGCACAAAACATGCACCACACTTTCGGCACTAATGACCTCGGAATCACTTACAATCAATCATTTGAAGAAGGATCCTGGAGCAATACACTAATGAAGCATGTGATAGTGCACGAGCCGTGAATGAGCACTGTGTTTTTTTTTTAATTTCATTCGTAAGTTAAAATATGATTCCGGACTTCACGTCCAAAATTCTTAAATTGAATCGATATTGCAAATTACATTTGGCAGTTTGAGTAATATATTTACACTACACCAAATATAACAAATTATAATTCAGAAGTGTTTTTGTAGGTCCATGTATTCAGACAGTTTCAGATTTCAGAGTCATACACAGCAGTTTCTATATGGCACAACTACTGTCACGGATTTTCATTTTGAGATTTACATAATTTCGCGACGTAAGAACAGAGGCTTATGTTTGCAACATGTGAATTGTAGAAGGTTTGCAGCGTGTAAATCCGACCTCAACATCGATGTTTTTCCTTTCCCTATTCTGAAGGGGAAACTGTCGTACCTAGGTAAAAAATACCTAGTGACAAAGCATGTTTTGAGGAGTCTGTGAGAGAAATTTCGGATTGTTATTTTCCTTACATTGATATTACCATTTGTGTTTATTCATGTGGACGAGTTTGTAGCGTCAGCTGTTTCAGACATTTTATGAGAGTTAAATAGGTTTCACAAGTGAAAGTAAAAATTTCAGCATTTCTCTTTCAACAATTTTGTAAGATCTATTACAGTACAAATATTGAAGTAGACATACACTCACTAGCATAGAATGTTGTTATTGTAAGGAGAATTCTTGTTTCCTACAGGTAACCTACAATTCACAGAAGCAATGTTCAGTCATGATTGGGGATTGTTGTACCTAGGGACAGTGACTGTTGATGTACCTAGGGATATTCGTAGGAACGTAAATGTAGATTTTAATTGAATTCAATTGGTTTCAGGATGTAATCTGGCCATGCTACTTAGCAAAGGATACAACAAAAGGTCTTAACCACCAGCAGAAACAGTTAATCGTGCAGTTTTTACTGTTGTTAAAGATAGTATGTCGTTTTTCAGCAATATTTCAGTTATAGAAAAGGACGAATCTGAAACATTTATTAGGCAATATTTAAAAAATGGAATGTCACTCATTCAAAATTGGAGAAGGTCCAGCAAATTTGTTGACACAGAGGACATGAAAGTTAAGCTTCCTGACACACGTGTTGTTTGTTCTCAAACGCAGCAAACAATTGTTTTTCGTGTTTCCTTTACAAGTTATCATCTAGGTTGAAGTCATTTCTGTTTAATCAATACTTTCGTTATATCCTATAAAGTTGACCTAGAGAACAGGACATAAGTCCAGAACCAATCTGAATTTGTAATTAAAGGCAGCAAGAATTTATTGTTTCCTTTATACACTATTTGTTACAATCTAGCTTAAAGATTCTTTTGTTACATAAATATTTTATATTCTTTTTATGAAAATGAATATATATGTGGAGTTTTTTTCACTTTCTCTCCATTGTCCGCAGGTACATCAGCACGATGTACCATTGAACAAAAACAAATTATCTCAAAGAGAACCTTATTGAATATTGTTAAAAAATATTATTATTATTATTATTATTATTATTATTATTACACATAAATAAGATCAGCATTCCAAAAAGATGAACACCAACAATTTCACACCCAAAACAAGACAGAAAAAATTAAAACATGAAAAGTGACCCTAGGTACAACAGTTTCCCCTATGTTGTCTAGGGAAGGTCCTCACAGTTCGTTGTGTCTCGATCCGAGGAACCTCACAAGACTGTTAGTGTCCATTGCATGGTTCGAATAATATCCCTTTAGATAGTAAAGTGAAACTAGCCTTATCTGTAAAACGCCGTAAGGAAAAAAGAAAGAAAAAAAACACCGACTTACCTCTGTATCAAGTCCAAAGAAGGAGAGCCGTAGTGAGCAAGCAACGATCTCCAAATTTCCCACAGAACTTTACTTCACATTTAAATTTACTGAATCTATAATCGAGCCCTTGTCATGTTAAAAAAAGATTTGTTCAAAGACAGAAATTTTGTTGCGATTTATTCTTTGCATCATTTCATAGGATGGGAATCACACTACATGAAGCTCCGAATCTTCTTCAGTTTACCGAAACTGCGCACATCTATACTCCGATTTAAACATAGTGGCACTTCAAGGTTACGATCAGGAAGTGAAGGGAATTGAATTCAATCGGAAGCTCCAATACTGTTGAGGCTGCCAAACACTCGTCAGATAAGTTGGGAGAGCAATTAGTAGAAGTTGCAACGAAACATCGCCTCTTCTATCGTTAGTTTTTCATCAGACAAAAGTGTTCTGGAAAAGAAATGACACACGATTGACAAAGATTGTTACTTGGAGAAAGAATTAACGAGTATTAAAGAGATTGTCACGGTTACCTCTGTCCAGACGAAATAAAACGTTTCTTTACGAATTTCGTCGTTTTACTTCCAGTGCCTCTGATAACAATGCGAGCTGGTGACGCGAAGTGGCGTCTGAAGTGAAAATCACTGGGTTTGGCGAAAATTTGACAATGATAGATTTTACGCGGGGATGCCCAGGAGCAGATGCGATCTGTTGGTGACGCTCCTAACTAACAGGAAACAGTTGTCAATCCACGTCAAGAAACTTTGTACGAAAGAGGTGAGTGTTTGGTCAACCGGGAAGAAATTCGCGTGGCTGAAGCATGATGGCGAAGTTTGAAATGTATGATCCTTTCGTCTGAAACGCCTTCAAAGAACATCAAAAGTGACTTATTTGAAACGAGGAGCCAAATTTGAAACAATTTGGCGGTCAATGTGCCAACAAATACCAAAAATATATTTCGTAACGAAGTTCCCGGTTGGACTAGTGTCCCCTCTCCGTCCTGCTCGTGACCTTCAATTGCTACTATATTTAAATAGGAGTATACATTCCCATCGCTCTTAGGCTTTCCCACGCGTGAATCCATTTTTAGTGCCGGCGACTCGAGCGTACGCGCCTCGCTTTGCCCCCTCGAGGGCTGCGAATTGGGTGCACGTAAGTGGTAGCGCGCCGTATTTCTTGTCTGAATAGGCTCCTTGGAGTATCGACATTTTTGCTCTCATGGCCTCGCATAAAGCTTTCACGTGCTGGCCAGACCGCTCAGCGCCTTTCCTCACACGTGAAATAGTGTATCATGTCTCTGCCTTCTGTCTTCTATTAATAACTTCCCGACGGACTTGCATTTTTTCCTTTCTTCATGAGGTCACGTAACCTTGGAACTGTGCCGAAGGATTATACGAATTAGAATACCCACCCACTTGCCAAATGTTACTTCTGTACGTTTGTAATAATGCCAATACATTTGCATTTGTATAGGTATAGTTTCTACATACGCGTGGATATATTCTTTTATGTAGGGTCATATGAACTAGATATTTTCTTCGAGTTGCACTGGTTGCATCTGGTCATTATAACATTTTGTTTTTGTCTGTATATAATTTTTTTTACTATTTGAGATAATAATATAAATTTTTATTTTAAAATCATGAAACAAACCTTTATTAATTTAAAATACACATTATACTACATTATACGTTTACACTTTTCGACCTCCAATTTTGTATGTTTACTTCAAGTAAAAATATTGAAACGAGCTCATGTCCAGATCTCGCTTTAGGAAGAAAAGAGGAAATCGAGAAAGGGTTGTTGTCACCCCACATTTTCATATATAAAGCCAGCGCACAATAAGTGTCCGTATAGTTTGGCGTAACGGAAATCCATCGAGGGAGTAACGCGCCGGGGAACCAGAAAAATTAAGAAAATAATTAAAGCAACCTTGAGTTGCCATTGGCTACTCCCTGAAAAGCGAAGAAAGTGCTTCGTTGCGAGACACAACCCCTCCAAAAGAAGGGGAAAGTCCCCAGAAAGTTGCGGAATTGAGAAGTTCGAGAGAAGGCAGCGCGCATAGTGTTTCTTCGGAGATTGTAACGTGTGCCTTTTATAAGAAGAAAGCCGTTAAGTGCGAGCATGTTCAACCGCTCTAGTTGCTGGGCTCACTCATAAAAGAGCTGATACGAACTGAAAAGAAGTACGTGAGAAAAAGTACCTAGCCCAGAGGAGCGCACGTCACAAACTATTTAAAGATTTCGCTGCGTGATTGCCTAGTGCTCGTTGAACAAAACGCGGTGGGATTCCTGGCCGTGGACAGCAAGCGAAGCAACGCCTGCAAGAGTGCGTGGACACTGGCCGAGCTGCTCCGAGCCCAAGACCGTACTGTTTTAAAGCGCTTCTCTCTTCTCCTGGGCACGCCACGTAGCGCACACAGTCATGCGGCCGCCGCACGCCAAGGCAGCCGGGACGACGCAGCGCCTCATTACGCACCGCGGCCTTCGGTCCGCCGCCCTCCACCCCTTCCCGATGGCCGGGCGGATGGGTGTCGGGACGCAACCCTTGACCCTGCTGCCGCCCTTAAAAGTCAGCACAGACAGGGATTTTTTAAAAAATGTGTTGCGTTATCGACGCAAACGGCCTCTTAAACCCTTGTAGGGCGTTGAGCGCATGCGTGGAGTAATCCTCCTTGACTTTCTTTGTCAAGTCTCGTCCCGTCGTAGTCAATCAGTGACTTTTACCCCTTCGGCTAGCATCTCAACACCGCTAGATCTCGACGTTTCTAGACTGTCACCCAACCAGGAATCCGCGAGTCTCGAATTCGCTTAATCTCCGTGACATCTCAGAACGTAGTAAACGACGCCGGCTTGAGCACTTTCGTGTCTCAGGGAAGTTTTTTTCGGCCTTGAGTAGTTTCGGGTGTCAGGGAAGAGCTCAGCGGTTCCAAAGGGCGACCAGCGTCTTGGAAGTGCTGGGCCATCCGTAAGGGCGACCTGCGTCTCACCATCGGAAGCTGCTAGTCTCTGGTCTTGTGGACGTACTGAGCCATTCGAAAGGGTGGGCTGCATCCTGACCGACCGGTAGAGGCTACCGCTCACTGTATTTGTGGCTTCTACCACATTTTCGGTTGTCTGGCACTGCAATATGTAAATTCCAGACTGCGTAACTCGCAACGGAAATGGGTCCTTCACTGTACCACGTGACGATAAATTAGTTGTACAGCTTGCTGAAATACTACTTGCTGAAAGATCTTGTTCTTAACCCGTCACTCTTCCTTACGTCACCGTCGCAACAGTACCGCTCGTTGTGCGTCGGAGTCGCGGACAGGCAGACGTCACCGCTCTAGCAGGGGAACGCCCCTCGAAGGTGCGTATAGGTTACCTGCTTCTCGTTTCCCGTGGCGGGGCCGGCGAGGTCAGCGAGGAAGCGTCAACCAGCGCTGGAACGAGCAACGGAGGGCTCTTTCAGACGATTCTACCCGCCAATGATCCTGAGTTTGTGGACACCCGTTCTCGCAAATTGCGAGTACCAGTACGCGAATACATGTGAGACATTGGTCAAAAAATAAGTATTAACAAAATTACGAAAATGGTTCCTGATCTTTTTAATTTTCACATAGTTATAGAGAACGAAGGTAAGTGAAACAGTTCGTAAAGACTGTGAATATTCCTTGTTACGCCGGCTGAATATTCTGAACTTGTTGGAAAACTTAACTTTTTTTAAACTTTCATTGAGGTGACGTCATATTTTTCTTTTTAATGCGTGTAAATGCATGTGTTTGTTCTCTTCGATGTGTGAATATCTTTTTAACGATTTTCATTTGAGCTTCGTCATTCGACGTTGTGTTTGCTTGTGTGTTATTTATTCGTTTGTTTATTTGTTTGTTTGTTTGTTTGTTTGTCGTATGGGAGTATTAGCGGGGGGACTTCCCTTAGTCAATCTGGTTTGGGAGAAGGTGAGATTCTTTAAGGTGGGATGTTGTCGGAGGGATTTAATTTTGTCGGGCATACCGCCAGTGTTCTTTTACGTGCAACAAGTATAGCGTGGCTACTGTGGATTTTCCTCCTATCCAAAATCCGTACTCCTCGGTCGAGCCCATGCACTCGGGGTTCGAGACCAATAAGCTGACCCCTCACAGAGGCCCCTACAGTGTTAAGAGTATCGCCGCCAGACTCAGAGTTATTTGGTGCCACTTATGCCGCGGGTGACGGCGTGTTCGGTTGCATTATACACAATTCTGAGATGTAAAATACATTTACATTAGAGAAGTTCTCACGCCACACCGTATATTAGATGTTGATTGCAGAAATAACTTGAATACTTGTTACTGCAAAAAAAATGACTAATATAAATTTAAACTAATTTTAGATGTTGCCGGAAAAATAAAAAATGTATAGTTTACCAACACTCCTTTATGTTTATAAGTATAAAAGGTCTTACTGCAAATGTGAATAGCAATCACATTTCTTTTTCCATTACAGCAAGCATATTGCATTGTCCAGATACAGATCGTCAATGCCAGTTGTCATCACATTGTATTCAAATTAAATGATCACATTTTTCTCAGCTGATCGGAGTAGTGAAAAGTTGTGAGACGGGAAGAAAGGGAGATATTCAAGTTCAAGGGGTTTCTTAGCTGAGAAAACTATACATACAACAGGATGATGTTGAAAATGATAGTAATACATAAAACCACACTTACGCCAAAAATTCACTATGATATTTGTATATTACATAATGGATCTAACGTATTACTGTAAATGACGCGTTAAATATTCCTTATTTATGCACCCCACCCATTTACCCACCCCGGGTGTGTCTGGGTCAGAAAGGGACAAGAAAGCAAAGATTGCGTGCGATCTTTGGACCGAGTCTTAGGATACTATAGTACGATTTATTTAGCAGTACACTTGACGTAAATCAGCTGTTGCGGTTTCATCCAATCGGGAACGTATATGTCAGTATAGGCACGTTCACTCTCCCGATTGGATGAAGCCGTGAAGAGCTGATTTACGTCAAGTGCACCGTTAAATAAATCCTAGTATACGTCACCATTTGCTTGAAATTGAACACCAACTGAGCTTACCTCAGAGCCTGCATTATCGCTGCCTCAGCAGCGATTTTGACCGTGAGGTTCCAGGGTTTCAGTCCGACGGAGGCGGATCTTCTTTCTTCTCTATCTCTCGGAGGCGGATTCTTTATCTCTAGCTACTTATCTCGGTTGAATTCAACTGCTGTCTGGAGAAGAATTCCAGCGACCATCTGCTCTGATTGTAGTTTTCCGTGGTTTCTCCGATAAATACCAGGCGAATTCCGGGTCGGTACCCTAACAAGCGGGACATGGACAGTGCGCGATCTTTTCTTACTCCTATCCTCATCTCTCTTACTCACATATACATACTTCCACTAACCATACACATGTCGGGAGATCAGCCGGGAGCTAAGAGCTTGTACCGGTAGTGGTGCACCTGTGTGGAAGATACTTGGAGATGAAGCCCTTCGAATGCCTATATTTATGACGACACTGTATCTTACCATTCAGGGAGGGCAGAAACCACCACTTCCAGAATCAAAACCATTCACTATATTAACGGGAGTAATCGACGACAATAAGTAATAACTCAGTCAATCTAGAATTCACCGGAGTAACCATTGAAAGTGCCAGTCAGAGCAATCCGCCAATCATCTCATCGAGACTGGGATTTAATTTCACCTAGCTAAAGTCGAAAATCTAAGACCGTCGTCGGGACTCGAACCTCAGAACCCTCCTCTCAGGGCAACTGCAGGGCGCTAACGTTGGCCCTGAGCGATTTAAATTAAAATCAGACACTTTCAGCATGGTAATTTGTTTTTGATGAAATGGAAAAAATATACAACGTAAGATGTATATTACGTAACGAAAACCCATCACGTAAGATGATGGTAATCATTTTCCAAGAAGTTAGTCGGGGGAGAACATTTTTTTAAAAGGAGAATTAACGAGTAACTTCGGTCTCAGGGGTACTCGCGAGTGGCATATTGAAGTCCCTTAGACATGAGAAGTGAGAGAGGAGAGGGAGATGTCTTCAGTGGCCGCCGACGCTATTACGCGTGCTGCGAACAATTGAACTCAATGCACTCATTCCCCTCTGAATCGAATTGAAGCCTCGTTTTACGTGGCGAGACTCAGGCCATGAGGCCTGCTCTTCCGTCTGACCACGCAAATTTCGCTACGCTCCTTTCACCAACTCGTAGAGAAAGGAGGTATTTCTTCCCTCTCTCCCGCTATCTCCCTGATTCCTTTTCCCCCTCCCTCCACCCTCGCTCATCCGTGACCAGTGTCATCGCCCCCTGCAACCCTTCCCCTTCGGCACCCTTCTTCACCGACCAGCTCCCATTTCCCCCACTCCCCATTCATCCCTTCCCTTTCGCACCCTCCGCTATTGTTCTCGCCCTCATCACTACCCGCCTCCATCGATACAGTGTTCAGCACTGCGCCCAGGTGCCCCCGCTTCCTAATCCCCCGCCCAAATTGGCTCCTCCCTCTGTTGGATATTCCATTAATGAATTTGTTTGATTTCATGTCATGTACGTAAGCTCTCACGATGTAATTTAGTTATAGAACGAAATAATAGTTATTTATGATACAAAAATTATAATAATATAAAATATGCACCAAACGAGTGAATACGTGTAATCAAATTACAGCAACACTCCTCACTTCAAACCCATCACCCCTGCCTCTTCCGCCTCTCCCAACAATCCCGTCATCGTCTCAGATTCGCTCCCCACACACATCGCCTCCATCGTCTCCGCTTCCGCTCTTTTTCAAACTGCTCTACCATGATGGTGTTTCGTCTCTCGCCCACCCAAAGCCTCCCCATCCCCATTGCTCGTCTGTCAATCGCTCACTCCCCACCCGTCTCCCCGACCCGACTCCCCGACCCGACTCCCCGACCCGACTCCCCGACCCGACTCCCCGACCCGACTCCCCGACCCGACTCCCCGACCCGACTCCCCGACCCGACTCCCCGACCCGACTCCCCGACCCGACTCCCCGACCCGACTCCCCGACCCGACTCCCCGACCCGACTCCCCGACCCGACCCCCCGCCCGACCCCCCGCCCGACCCCCCGCCCGACCCCCCGCCCGACCCCCCGCCCGACCCCCCGCCCGACCCCCCGCCCGACCCCCCGCCCGACCCCCCGCCCGACCCCCCGCCCGATCCCCCGCCCGACCCCCCGCCCGACCCCCCGCCCGACCCCCCGCCCGACCCCCCGCCCGACCCCCCGCCCGACCCCCCATCCATTTATGTAATTTCTTAAAAACATTTCTCAAAACCGCTCCAAAATTTGCTTTATAAGATATTAATTAAATATAAAGTTAGTGTTTTTTTTCAGCAAACTCTTTTTTTGAAAATTGCAAACATTGCGAGTTGGAAGTATTGGGTTGAGACAATTCCATTTTTAAACGACGACCCGAGTTCAAACTTCACGGCGATTCTATAGCGTAGTCGTATAGCTGACGGAGGATTAACTCGTGGGACCTAAGTTCGGGGATCATTGCAGAAAATAATAGTGGTTGAAAACACTTTTGCATGTAGAAGTAATAGTATAATATAGCAAAGTAGTTAGAGATAATGCGAGAAAGTGTAAGCTATTGTAGCATCACTAGTTATATGTGAATGTTCGGTATAAAACTTTCATTTTTAATTTTTTATTTATTTATTTTATGTCGCATCAACTACAAAGGTTATTACCGACATCTACACAATAACATTATTTTATATATGGTGTATTATGACACGTTGGGAGGGAACGTTCATATCACAATATTGACCAGGTTATATACATTATTTTTTTATATATCACTGTACACGTTTATGCCCTTCAAAAATTGAGTAACTGACTGCATTGCTCTCTGTCCTTTAGTACTTTTTCCATGTCGTTCTTAACATGTCCCGTCCAGTCAGCCTCAAACCTAGGGCACAGAAATAAATAATTAATATACATAGAAACATTACACACAAAGGCCACATTTCCGATGATCAGATGGGCATGTGGGAGCTTGGTGTGACCTATTCTGCATCTAGTTAACACACCCTGGTAATCTCTGCAGAAAGATGTGTCTGGATTATATTCATTGTATTCGCATATACTTTTTAACTTGCAGCGAGCGTTATTGTTCCATTCCTGTCTGTCCAATTCTTGTAGTTTACTCTTGATGCTGGCGAGATAGTCCAGTAGTATTTTGTATGCACAGTACGTCATAGTTTTCGTCTTATAGAATCTTCTGAAGAAATTCATATCTCGTGTGAAAACCGTTCACATTCCATTGTAGAATTTTCATCTTCATGTTTGAAGATCTTCGCTTGTTAATTCATCGTTGTAGGAAGATCCTTTTGAAGAATCTGAGTAGACTGGGTCCTTCAGTTTCTTCATAATTCTGGTAAATCTTGATTTTATTCCTCTGCCAGACAGTGATGGGAATATTTATTTCAGCATTTCAACTAGCCTCCCTGTCTTGTTGGTGTAACTGAGAGATATTTGAAGGGGGTTACTTGAGCCATACGTGTTTTCAAAAAAGTATTTTAGTTGCTCGTACGCAAGTACATTGTTAGATCCTTCTATGTTTTCTTTCACTGGAGCTAGTTGCTTCATTATGCGTTTCTTATTGCCGCCGCTACAAATGGTGTTCTCTCTGGATACCTTCATTTTCTTTTTCTTAGTTTGTTTTACTGCACCGTCAATTCTTCCTTGGGGACGGTTGAATTGTTCTTACGGAAGTTCACTTGAATTGTTTCTGGGAGTGCTTGCAATCTGTGATAAGGCTCTTTTAACAGGCTTGCCTTGGTCGAGTGGAGGAAATTTGTGGTAGCTAGGTACCTTATCTCTTTGTTTGTTGTCAGGTGATACATTGTTTTCAATAATTTCTTCCGATTTGTTGGAGTTAATGTCTGCTATATTTTTGCAGTTTTTCGCAATGTGCCCTTCTTCCTTGAAGTGAAGACATTTAATAGTTCCGCTAGACCTGTATATCCAGTTTCTTGCTCCTTTGTATGTGATCAGTATGGCTTCAGGTATCTTATTTAATGAGTCTTCCGGTACGAATACCTGTCTACGGAAACTTACGATATGAGTACACTGTTATTTACCAAAATCTACTCTGATAAACGACACTTGAGAACTGCGTATCACTTTTAGTTTGTCTAGTTCGTCTTCAGTTACTGCGTTAGGAATCATAGGATAAACATTTGAAATTACAATACGCTTCTGTGTACATACCAGAGATTGAATGTTTTGGAAGGAGCCCTCAATATTAATAGTCTTGTGCTTCTCAGTTAATTCGTCTACTAACTGCTTACTGCTCAAAAGTACCCTGTTATTTGAAATTTTTGATGCATACGTGACGTGACGTGACTAGGCGGAACAATCGTTGCTAAAGCGTCTACGTACCTTTCGAGAGGTGTGCTGTGGTCTTTACCTTCAATTATAATACCCTGTTCGTTCTCCGGGTACATGGTATTGAGAACCACTTTATTGTAACTTGGTCAACCGGTCGCGTTTTCTTCAACGGGCTGTCTCCTGTAGCCAGAGGTCTGCCTTCAGATAGCCGCTTCGGTATCAGCTATTTATTTCCTGTTCCCCATTCACAATGAGACACAGGTACGTCGTAATCAAAACAGTTGTATATATTGCAGTAGACTGCTCATTTTACACTGTCACTTAAACTTCTTGAGTTCCATGAAAACACGCAAACTAGTCACAGACCACGGAGCTATACTGAGCGGAGCGCACAATGTTGCCTCGACCACTGCTGCAGAGCAAAAATGACTTTCATTTTTAAAATTGTATATAACTTCATTCGTGAAGAATCAAATGCTCTAGGACGAAGTGAAACTGGAATTTAAATCTTTTGGGAATTAATTATTTGACTAACCAATGTAACTTTTAAATGATCTCATACCCGTCTGATATCAAGTTAAATATCTGACTTATTTTCATGCAAACATAAAAAGAAACTATTAAAAATTGTTCTCATTTTGATGTCATTATTCGAATTGCAATGACAATATTTCGAAGGCTGGAACAAACGGCAGATAGTGCATGCATCAGAAGAGTTTCCTACCAATAAATTATCAACGAAACATTCTCCAGTGGAACGTGGAACCTCACCATGTACGACATTTTATGAAGATGTTACTCTAACGTTCGTGTTGATTTCAAGTGATAGCAACATTTCCTTCTTCTATAAAATACACTATCTGTGATTTTGCCGGTTAATAAATGCATTGTTTTGAGAAGATTTCTTAAAAAACACGAGTGCCTAAATGACAGAAAGTGAAAATTGGACACATTTACTTTGTGAGTTATTCACGTGAAAGTACAGCAGTTTTCGTTGTCCATGGGGTAAAAAGTCCGCGCATTAAATGCGAAAAAAGCACAGCACAGGAACACCCAGCACTTTTTGATATTCACGTAGCGACGACTTCTGCAATATTCATGAGACATCCCGGGTCCAATTTTCATTGCTCTCGCCTTGCCAGCTGTGCCCCGCCGTACCCCATGCCCTACCACGCCCCCTAACCCCCCTCCCCTCCGCGCTTGACCCGCGTCTTCCCAGGGCACTTCCCCGCGCCCTACCCCGCACCTTATCCAGCGCCCCACCCCTCGTCCTGTCCCGCGCTTTATACCGAAATCTACACTATAATGAGCACTACACCGAGCAGTACAACGAGCTCTGCACACTGCCTATCACACAGCCCAACACACAGCCGTACACAGAGCCCTACACTCAGCTCTGCATACTGCTCAGCTTTGCGTACAGGCTTGTTCACAGCCTTGCTCACTGCCTTGCACACAGCTCTACACATAGCCGTACTCGCCAAGGCATACTCGCCAAGGCATACTCGCCAAGGCGTACTCGCCAAGGACTACACGCCAAAGACTACACGCCAAGGACTACACGCCAAGGACTACACGCCAAGGATTACACGCCAAGGCCTACACGCCAAGGCCTACACGCCAAGGCCTACACGCCAAGGCCTACACGCCAAGGCCTACACGCCAAGGCCTACACGCCAAGGCCTACACGCCAAGGCCTACACGCCAAGGCCTACACGCCAAGGCCTACACGCCAAGGCCTACACGCCAAGGCCTACACGCCAAGGCCTACACGCCAAGGCCTACACGCCAAGGCCTACACGCCAAGGCCTACACGCCAAGGACTACACGCCAAGGACTACACGCCAAGGACTACACGCCAAGGACTACACGCCAAGGACTACACGCCAAGGCATCGATGCCACGCCCTACGCGCCAATTCCCACGCGCCAAGTCCCAACACGCGTCTCTGTACAGAAAACTACTCACTCCGAGTCGTTCAATGTTGCCTCATACACGAACTTCATCGAGGCCTACTCCGAGCTGTTCATCGAACCCTACACGCTGAGGCTTACTCAGTGCCCTACGTTGCGCCGCGTGCCATATTTATTTATTTGTTTAATTATATGTTTGTTTATTTATTTAATTGAAAACTGGGTGACACTCGTCTTTTCATATATATTCATCTTTTAATGCGCTTAGTTGAACTATGAATAAACATACAAACAAGTGTTTTAACAATATTTGATTACAAGAAATATTCACACCTGTGGAATGAAAACAGTTTGCGTCCGCTGTAGATTTCAGTTGTGGGTACTTCTGTCAGATTAATGGAACTCCCCACTAACTCAGCACAGAGCAGCAGCAACATAAACAGAGCGCGGTACCTACATAAAATAGTGTAAATAGTATACACATCGATTTATTATTTACCTAATTTTATTTATTCCGACTTATATATTTACTAATTAACTAGATGCTAAATTGACTCTGTTTGTCTTTTCAAATTTCCCTTCCATAATTCCCTTTCATAATTAACTCTCTTAATTCCCTCCGTAAGGAAACGTGTAGTATCATTCATCTGTTTTCATATTTTCCTTCTAACCATGGTCCTCTCGAGTATATATCGAACTCTGTATCAAAGACAATAACAAGCTATAACGAATCACTAAAAAATAAATATTATTTTTTAACATTGTAGAATGCTTTACTAAAGTGAATTGAAGGATGTTCCGCATCTTGAGATTAAGATACATTTTAATCCAAAACATAAAATCGTTTCATTTTGCGACATGTCAAATTATTTTATTCCATCTGCAAGGCTAGTAATACACACAAGAACAACCACTTTATTAGACTAAACATCAATACGTATACAATACAAATCTTATAACTATTCGTGTATAAATTAATAGGTACCAACCTTACATATAAACGGATTAAATAATTCATCATGTATAGAAGAGTATGGAGAGATATAATTTAATAAAATTAGGAACATGACTTATCCACTTTTTCCATACTCGAAATACGCGTTTTTCTGAAAAAAATTCACCGAATTTGAGAGCACCGTTACACGTTTTCGATACTACGATGTAAAGCGAGAAAGAAAAAGTCCATTACTTTTGTTATAAAGTTTATTATTTTTATTTTCTGTGTCAGTTTGCAACAGTTATTGGGTGAGAAAGTTTAAAAATTATTCGAGTATGTGTCCAAATAAAATTTTCAGAGTTAACGAATTTATCTCACATGTGCAAAGAAAACACAAATTAAGCAGTTAGCAAACGTAGGAATATTGGTTTCTCATCATGTAATTCAGTTTTGGACACAAATAAATATGTGTAGCCTCTGCGGAAACAATTCATTAATTTGACTTTTTAAAAATTAAATCAAATACATTACTATCTTGCTGTAATTCTCACAAAAACTCTCGTGAAAGGAAATTTTTGAAGCGCAAACTTCGTTTACGCTTCTCTCTCCACCACGTTATAGGAAGCTTCATTAAGCAAACAGCTTTAAATAAAAGGGTAATCTGATTTTTATAACGAACTCTTTTGCCCAATATTATGGAAACGAGCCTCCTCCTGAATTCGAATGTTTGTAATTGGTATTTCAAAATTCAATTTTTGCAGATAATAATAAAACATTAATTTCCTTCTTAGTTAAATAAGCTCTTGCAAATTGTGTTTACATTCACATTAGACCAGATGTACTAACAGAGCAAATAAAAATCACACGAAGCGAAAACATAGTAATTTGATTGAAAAGCTTACTATTAAAATGTTACTTATTTCCGTGAATGTAAGCATCTGCCACTATTTTCCATGATTTGTGTAGTCTTCAATCCAGTGTAAAATTTGAGTCTAAAAGTTTGAAAGTAAAAAAGTTTCAAGTGGTCGCTTGTACGTTTCAGTTGACCGCAAAATGTGAGAAAGTACAAGATAATGAAGATAGTGAAGTTGTAAATTTTTGGTATGCAATGTTTCACCAAGTACATTTACTATGAATTGCAGGACGTACGTCAAAGCACGACGAGTAGAATGATCAAATAGAGGAAACTACATATATACAACCAACTCTAGATGGAATGTTTTCTTATTCTATAATAACTACAAATTTATTCAATTTCTGTTACGCTTGAGTACCTGCATAGTTATTAATCAGGCTAAATAACGAATGTTAGCATTTCAATAGAAAAAGCTTCAAACTTTATATACATACTCTTGCAATTTACAACATAATCGAAAAATATTATAAAAATGTCGAAAGAAAAATATTTTGGAGGAACATATAATGGGGAGTTTAACTGAAACTTGTCTATTGTCCATCTTGTGTAAATTTCAGGAAACCCCTTTTTACAATATTTTTATTCTGGTCTCTTTCGTTTAGAGACCAAACAAGAGACGTAAAGGGTGGATGTGTTTGAAATGTTTTAACTTCAAACTGTAAACTTCAATCCATAGCATGTACTTCAAAATTGTATTTTGATTATGCACAAGCGAATGCGCAAGCGAATGCGCAAGCGAATGCAATGTTTGCAATTTCACGAAATATCGTGTTTGCCGGAAGTGGGTCTAGCGACACTTTTTTACCAACTTTCCACTCATACCGGAAGAAAATGTAAAAAAAAAAGATTTGAAGCGATTTTTGAGAAAATTATTTTCTGATGTTGCTTCTGAAGATGGCACAAGTCCGATTTTCTTTGAAACATCTGCATTTCCGAAACAAGCAAAAGTTGAAATTTTTTCTGGGCTCCTTCATCAGCCACAGAATTGTCGATATATTATTTATGATTGAAATACATTTTTAAAACTTACGAATCTTCTTTGAAAATATGATTTCCTTATGCGTGAAATCAAAACAATGTTTAAAATAATAGTAATAGTAATAGTCGTCCACGGGTTGAAATTCGACCAAAAGGCATTAATTTTAAAAAAATGTTTAAGGTTTTGAGGTTCTTGTGTCGAAGAGTATTCCCATATAATTATTGCGTATCTTTTTTTAAAAATTGTTTTTAAAAAATTGTTTTTAAAACATTTTCTGCGAGCATGTACAAATATGGCTTTAACGTCTGTTGTTTGCCGTAATTCTTGAAAATACATGTGTAATTTGATAACCTATGAAAACCTACCTACAAAAAACAAGATCACTGTTGTTTTTGTCCCCTCTCGCATGGCTGAGAAATACAACGGAAACTAAATTCCTGACCTCAGCCACCAACAGAGCAAATTGTTTGGAAGGCAAATATGCTGTCTCCACTTCCGTTTCTCTACGTGTAATGTCATGTCAAGTTAAAAATAACAACTCTACAAACTTCTGTAAAACTAATATCGTTATAATTATTATTATTATTATTATTACTACTATTATTAATAATATGGTTTTAACGTACACAAATGCAAATATGCCTTTTTGTTCTCTTAAGCTTGGAATAATACTCTCTTAGCATGGAATAAAAGTCTAAATATGTATATTTTTTAGATTAGGGTATAGAAAACAACCCGTGTCCCAGACATGAAATTCTGGCTTCAAGGTACTAAAACGCATCGTTTCAGAATTATGTACGATGTAGGATGATAATGTGTTGCAGCGTGATGCGGATTGCATCTGTCCTGTTTTATTTTTTAATTTAATGTATTTGTAACATATATTATAAATACATTTTTGCTTTATGCACTCCTTATAAACTTTAACTATGCCAAATACCATACGCCCCGTGCGTGAAATATGCCTAGAAAGAGACTTCAAAAATTTCTCTTCAGGAATTAATATAGTCTAGATATCAATAAATTGTCTCAGAAACAGTTACATAGTTTTTCTTTTTAGTTCTTTCAGAAATATAGTACGGATCGTAATCTGGATAGTATAGCATACGTAATATTTTCATTAAACCTATTTGAAGTTTAAAAATTCCAAAAGTTTTTATTTTTCGAACGTTTATCTTTAATATTGAGGCTAGGGATTTTTAATAACCTGCCTATTACGGAATATGAGATCTGTAAATAATTGCATGTAATCATTTCAAAAATATGAGTATCTTCGCGTAAATATTGTTTATGCTATATATGAAAAACCAGAGCATTAGCTTCTTCTTCTTCTTTTTCTTCATCTACTTAAAAAGTCCAAGACTATTTCTTTCAAGAATTATAACTAGTCTTTCCATCTTCTCCTTGGTCTGCCAATTTTTCTTCTTCCCATCGGCGTTTCATCCATAGTAGTTCTCACTATTATTTTCTCCTCTCTTCTCTCAATATGATCGTTCTATTCCTTTTTTCGGTGTGCTACCCATTCCGTAATGGGCTTAACTCAGCACTCTTCCCTGATTCGAAATTTTTCTCAGAACTCACATTACGGCGATCTCAAGTTGTTGTTGTGTACGTTTAGTTTCGCTTCTTATTTCTCCTGCTTATGTTAATATTGGGCTAATTATTGATTGCTATATATTCTAACTTTCGAGTCCTGTTTTAGATGTTATTATACCATATTGAGTACTTGAGACAGCCAGCGATCCTATTACCCTTTTTTATTTGCTCTTTTATTTCCTTCTCCTTTTGTCCTGAGCTTGTTAAAGTTATTCCCTTATACTTCATCTTTAGAACTTGTTCTATTATTTTATTATTCACTACCAATTTACACGTAATCGGATTCTTAGCAACATGCCATAGCTTTCGTCTTCGGGGTAGATATTTGTAAATTAAAATTCTTACAAAGTTTACTGAACTCGTACATTAATCGTTGTGTCATCTCCATTTTCTGCTATTAACAATGTGTCGTCTGCGTACCATATGATATTTATATTATATTTTCCCATACTTTATTCTTTTCTTGTTTTTAGTTTTTTATAATATTATTCATTATTACATTAAATAACAATGGGCGCAATGAATCCCCTTGTCTTATTCCTTTCGATGCAGGTATAGCAGGTAATATTTTCCCCTGGTTTTTAATCTTTATTGTGTTTTCGTATATATATTGTGTCGTTATGGGATTGTGCAACCCCATAACACCACCGTCTCGTATGTATGAACACCCACAGGCAGCGAGGATAGAAGGCGCAGAAATCGGAGGTGCTTAAACGCGCAGCCTGGTATCCGTTGCCCGTACTAATCAAAGGCGAACTAGCAAGCAACATTTTCCATGTGAAGGGTTGAGAGAGGGGAAGTAGCCCCACCACTGAGAATTTTCCCAGGCGTCGGACAATAAATACGCAAACCCGCAAGCGGAAGCTCTCTTTTGATTGTCGCCGTCGTCGAGTAAGCAGCATTTTAATCACCGCTCGTTAACGTCAGCTTAGATATTGTTTGCCGCCGCAACGACTACTAGGTAGGAGTTTTCGGCGTCGAACAGACGTTCTAGTTAGTCGTCCGCGAAATAGTGAAGATTTAGTAAAGTGTTTCTTCAATTAACAACACGGGAAGTAAAAGTTACCCGTTGTGAGAAAAGCATTGAAAGTTCTTGTTTAACGAAGTAGAAGTAGCAACGAGCGAGGAACTTGCACGAGTATTCAGGGAAGTGCAAGGGACATTTTCACAACGTGGGCGTAGTCAGAGGCGCCGGTAGCAGTCGAGGGAGAAGAAGAGGCCGACTAGTAAGAACGGAAGAGGACGCAAGAAGACAGCGTAGACAGCAGAGGCGAATCCCGTCTCGTACGACGCAGAAGCTGGTACCGAGCGACGTCGGTGCAGAGACCAGCAATCGACCATCAAGGCCAAAAGCGGGAAGTTCATGAGGTAACGCTTAGAACTGCGGAAAGTAGGTCAAGTTCACGTCGGCAGGGAAAAGACTAGTATAGGAAAGTGTTAGGAAATTGAGGACACGGGTGGCAACAAATTGCAGTATTGTAGGAGGAGATTTTGATGCGCTATTGCCTGCCTAAAACATTCTATTTGGGACATTTATTATTCTGCTATTAGCAGTCACAGTTAAATTGTAAATGAGAGTAGTGCACTTGCACACATTTTGTTCTTCGCATGTAATATTTTATGAAGCAAGAGATTGTAAATTGAAATTTGGTTTCATGTGCAATGTAACTAGAATAGCATAAATTTAGATATAATTAATTTTACAAGGGAATTCCCAGTGTAGATTAGGGTAATTATTTCAGAGAATCAATTTTGGCGTAAATTATGTGTTCATTCATTCAATGTGCTGTAAAGGTTTCTATTTGTGTTTTTGATCATTCTTTGTAAAAGTGTGATTCTATTCTGAGTTTTTTGTCATACATTTATGCCACTAAAAGTTTATGGGTAAATTATACGCTCGTTTATGTGAAATTTGTGTGATTTTATTGTGTCAAGGGTTCAAACCTTTCTCGCACCCTGAAGATCCTGCTCCCTAGATTTTAAGCTCGATTCACGAGCAAAATCTTGTTAACCCGCTTACGGTTCATGCGTGCAACTGTGAAGGTGGCAGTTGTGGGCAAAGGTCGGTTGGTTAGAAGATTATATATATATATATATATATATATATATATATATATATATATATATATATATATATCGAATCGGTTATTAGTTTTAAAAGGTTAGAGGGCACATTTTCTTGTTTCAGTATACTTATGACTTTAATTAGTTTTATACTGTCAAATGCTTTGCTTACGTGCGCAAAGCATAGGAGAGCTGGTTTGTTATATTCTAGAGCTTTTTCCACGATTTGTCAGATGATAAAAATTGCGTCAGTGCATGATCTGCCGCGTCTAAAACCCTGTTGTTGGTCTTCCCATTCTATCATATTCACAAGGGTGTTTACTAAACAATTCGTGAGAATTTTCAATGAGCTTTTTAAGAGGTTTATCCCTCGGTAATTATCTGGATCGTGTTTGTCTCCTTTCTTAAATAGAGGGATAAGAATGATTCATTTCCATTCCTTTGGTATTGTTGCATCTTTAAACATTTTATTAATAATTTTGGTTATCTCTATGCATAAGATTTTTCCTCCTATTTAATGAGCTCATTATATATTCCGTCTTCTCCAGGTGACTTCCGATTTCGTATTGTTCCGATTACTTTTGATATTTCTACACATTTTACCCACTGTTCCTTTGATGTAAAATCTTCAACCAAGTCTATTATCTCCGGTGTGTCATCGTGGAGTTGTTCTCTAAAGTATTTTATCCATGTTTCATCAGATACTTTATATGTGCTAATAAGTTTATTTATTTCTGTCCTCTGGCCTCTAAGAAACTCCAGATCTCATTTTGTCGCCCATAGAAATCATGTTGAAGTCGCATGGTGAAGAAGATCCAGTAATCCAGTAAATACTTCTTGATGTTTTTATATTCTCGGTGTGCTTCTGGTGTTTTATTCTGTTTGAATTTTATATATGCCGCTCTTTTCTTTTGTGCTATATCCTTCACTTGTTTAGTAAACGAAGGTCTTTGTTTGTTTTCTTTTTTTGCATTTGTTTCTATTATTCCTGCGGCCTCTTTAGCAGCTTGAATAATTTTTTTTTTTATTTTATGCCATGACATTTCTGCGCTGTCATTAACCAAGACTGAATTGTGAGATTTTTGTCATTCAGTCTGCTTTTATATAGATATCTGGTAGATTCATCACTTAGTGCTTCAATGTTTATCTTTTCTATGTGTTCTGGATTGTCCTTTGCAATTTTTTTTCATAATCAACATTCGTAGTTTTATTAATAAAAGGTTATGATCACTGCCAATATCCGCTCCTAATAGGCTTCTTACATCTATATCTGGGATGGGTGAATATCACGATTAGTAAGTATAAAATCGATGGTGGAGTTTTGTTCTCTTGTGGTTATGAATGTAGTTTTATGCTGTTCTTTATGATCAAAGAAAGTATTATTTATTCTTATTTCGTTTTCAACGCAGAAATCTATAAGAGTTTCTCCACTTTCATTGAGATCATGTTCATTTAACTCTATCTTAATTCTCGGGATGATGTGATATCCTACTTTGGCATTCAGATCATCCGCTACTACTACCGGTTACTTAGGATCGATTTGGCTGACCGTTTCTTGGAGGTCATCATAGAGTTTTTGTTTTTTGTTGGATGGTTTATTATTTGCTGACGCGTATACGGGTACGTCAGTTTTGTCCCAGTGAAGTTACATTAGTATTTCATATTCGCTTGTATTCTGCGATCTTACATTCCATGTTCCGATCCGTGTTGTGGCGAAACCGATTTCTTCATGCCAGGAAAATTAAATTAAACAAACAGACTCGGCCACCATGAGTTCGACTGGGAACAGATTGCGACATGGCCTCACGCGCGCAACCCTGCTTATCTGACAGACGTCTCCGCCTCCGGCACATTAAGAAAGTCGTTAAGAGGGTCGGCGGCGACAGATTTACTGTGGAGCACGTGTTCGCACGCCCAGCTGCGTGAACCTTCTAGATCACTTTTGAAATCGACAAATTCTTGCACGGACAACACCCGTCTTGTGCGAGAATGTTCTAGAAGGGCAAAGAAATTCTCGACGCTCACAGTTATGCAAAGAGTCGGAACTCCATTCACTACCCCTGTCACCATTGGTCGAGATAACGTGATGTGCCATTTTTTTCGGCCAATAGCGACGCAACTATCTTAAGGAGCTAGAACATGCGAGAAAATTGGGTGGGGGCAAAAGTTAACCTAATGCAATTTCGACTGACAGAATATCAGAAAGTGCAGAGCATCAGACGGGGCCAGATCTTTTAGACGGGGAGCAGTCGGGAGAGAATCTTCTCTGGGGGGATAATTATTCGTCGGGGAGAGACCAGTGTGTCTCTGAAAGACTTGTAATTTTTGTCGGAAGGAGCCTGAGTTCTAGGCTGAGGGCAGTTGGGAGAAAAAACTTATCTGGGGTGGGATTATTCGGGCGAATGTGCCTATGTGGAATTTTATTATTTTGCTGCGAGTTTTGAGCACTGAGCCGGCTGCAGTAGATAGAGAAAATTCTCTGGGGTGGGAATTCGTCGTGAGGCGAATGTTTCTCCGAAGAAGTTGTAAACTGTCCGAAGTTGAGTCCGACAATTATTATCACGGAAATCAGAGAGACGCATGATCGACCACTACGTTCCTGAGATTGTGAACGCCCGGCCGCTCCAAGTCTACCAGTTTCTGCCAGTTCTCCCAGACGTCGTTTCAACGCAGCCACACGCCACCGCCTTTTGGGTGACGCCATCAGCCGACCCCGAGCTCAACTAGACGGCCAGGCGCCGTTACAACGCCGCCTCCCTTGGCCGCGCCGCCGCCTTCCCTTGGCCGCGCCGCCGCCTCTGAGGGTGACGCCCTCAGACACCCAGACCAGCTGACCCGCGTGCCTGGGTGGGCACAAGGACATTGCCCCGGCCGCGCCCCCTGTGAAGGTCGCCGCCGCCTCCCCTCGACGGCAACGCGCCCGTTCCGGGCCCACAAAAAGAAACTTTACCAAGGCAATATAATTCAGGGTATTCATCCCTGCGAAAATCCTGTAATGCGGTGTCGCGCTAAGACACATTGATCTGTAATATTTGTTACCATTGTGATGCTAACTATAAGTCTTCCTAATTTCTAAGCTTTATACTGGCTACTAACTTTTCATCCTCTTATCTGTCCACCTAATTTTCAGATTTCCGATTCTATTTAATGTGTAACTTCCCTGGGGCATTTTGAATTATTTTGCCCAGGAATAAATGTGATTTTACCAGTGATCAAAGTGTTTCTTTCATGTTACCAGTATTTGTTAACAATTCCTTCCATCACCGACTGAGCTATTTCAGGGCCGCTTACCGGGTGTTCTCTCACGAGACGACCGGGAGTGTTACAGTGTAATGTTCTTCCTTTTCCAATTCGTAGTTCTTTTTCTTGCCAGAGTTGTCGTACATATAGGATTGATCCGAGGAAAATTCTTGGAGCTCTGAGCGGTATCTATTTTTTTACCTTGAGCAGGCTTCTAACCTCACTCACGAGCCCTCCTCATCTATCCGAGCTTGGGATCGGCAGTGGGCGGCTAAGCTACTCAATCCATATAGCAGACACCACAGACGGAGTTAGAGCATTAACATTAAGGATTATCGTCAATTGTAGTACAGATTATTGCATATCATTTAAAATTGTAGTGTTTGTAGTTCTTTCAGTCGGCCGGTGTGGCTTAGCAGGAACTGAAAGTTGGTTGGTTCCCGCCTGTTTTTTGTAGTAATTTTGGAAGGTCAAATATTATAGTGGTTTAGATTCGAACTCATTAAATTTAATGGAGGTCATTTACATGCTGTATGAGTATGAGCTGTGTATTCTATCGCACCTATTATGTGTTTTATTGTCAAGAAGTGAGAATATCTTGAATTCAACTTTAATATTAACTTTATTATTTTGCTTGTTTTGTTTCAGTGATTCTAACATATTGGCCTCTGAAGTAACAGTAAGAGACTAAAGGGAACAAAAGGCTTTAAATACAAGGTACAGTGTCAAATTATGTTCCTAAATTACGTTAAATATCTATTTTAAAGGAGAATTGTAAACTTGCATAACATTTGCAAGAGCGTTGGGGAACAATACCTTTGCAGTGTCGCCGCACACACAAAGGCCGACCAGCTCTATTCTAGAGAAACTAGTATGGTTGAAGCAACCTTTTCCTCATATAAAATTTAAATTACTATATTTTATTATTTTCTTATATTAAAAAACACTCACAAGATTATCTTTTCACTTCCCCTTGTAAGAAGGTTGTATATTTTATTACGTGATGGAAATCTTGAATCAACATATAGACGGGTAGTCGCTTCCTGGCATTCGGCACTGAGTGAAAATCAACACACAAGTATGATTTGAAAAATTCATTAGTTGGTTTAACAACAAATTTTATGAAACACAGAATATTTTAAACGCCTATTTCTGCGTAGTTTCAATGTGCAAAAAGTTATTTTCTAGAGAAATGAAAATCTATTTCGCTAAGTGTTAGTCTCTACACACATAATGTATAGAAATTAATTTGTTACCATTTTGTTTGTCGACTATAAATGTTGAATATTGAATTTTTTAAATTGTTGGGGTACGGTGAAAATAGTGGAAATTGTATTTAAAGCTTCCAATGGTCTGGATTACCGAATGGAGATAATTACATTGTAACTCTTTTTTTTTAGAAAACAGCAAATGTTCGTCCAGGGCAAAAATAATTCCGAAAGTTTGAAAACCGTGTCTGCTTTCAAAACTGCACAGACCTTTATCTTCTTCTGTTCCAGACTTTAACCTTCTTCTATTGCTTACCATTACACTGTTGAATATGTAAGTTAGAGTTGGATAAAGACAATGTTAAACAAATAATCCGAAAATTCTTATAATCTAGACAAATATTTCCCCTTTAGTCTACCGATTATTTAGAGAATTTCATTGAAAGAAGTTTCAGAAAAAAAGCATTTTTTTCGAAATATCTTTGCGAAACGTCCGATGATGTTAATTTTAGTGGCTTAATTACCTTTCGTGACATCAACCGCGAATCTTGAAAAGCATTGGTTGAAGCAATCAGTACCTGTGTGCGGAACGTTCACCAATCCATCATACTTAAAAATAAACATCATTTTTGGGCTTTTAACATCGTTCAATTCGCTAAGGTTAACACTAATCCTGTTGCCCTCAGTTTAACTCTTAGCCATTTTTCTCCCTGGGGCACTTCCCCCAGTTTCCCACTACCGTCACGCCGTACTGCCCGCACCTTCTTGCCAATGACGTTTGTGGCCATGGCGACATTTGGAACATTTTGCCTTTTAAGGATGTACGGCGACAGAAAGATGACGTACACGCCGCGATCCGCAGACCCTTTAAAGTCCCTACCTCGGCCTGTCATCTGGCTGTCACGCATTGCCCACTCGTACATCCGTTTCTGCAAGAGCAAGGGTATATTTTGTGAAATTTCGAGAGTGTATAAACCTTTGATCAGGTGTTAGATACGAAGGAATGAAACTTCTATTATAATTCGTTAATAAAGGGTTTGGAGATCCATCTTTTTATGATGTCATGGTGTCATTATCCATGGTGTATCATCCATCTGGTTATGATGTCATGATGTCATTAAATTAAAATGCGGTGAATGGGATTTTTATGGAAACTTTGATAGGTGTTCTTTACCAGAGAACATGATGTAAACTTGCTAAATACAATGATTTGAATTTACTAAGCTACGGTAATATTACACTTATGAACTTGTGTTTCTTAATTAGTTTCACAACATTTATTTCAAATATTTACAATGATTCATTTAATACTAATTTTGAAAAGCATACCTGAAAAGTTTGGAATTAAATTAAATACAGGTTACAATGAGACAATTTATTTAAAACAAGATTGTCTGCTTATGTATAATATTGTGTATGCAATAAAAAGCTGATGCATATACACGTATGAAATGTTGGCAATTTATAGTATGAGAATTACTGGAATACGAGGAGTAACTAAGGTTGCAACTCTTCAGTTCTACTCGACAGAACGAATAGCTCTTCTATGTTTGCTCTTTCCATCATCCGTACTGGACTCTTGCACGTCGTATAATTTATTGACGAGTAATCACAGTGACCTACTAAAGGAAACAAATGTCATAAATATGGCTACAATTTCGTGTGATGGATTGCTTCCTCGCAAAATGTCAAGTGCCCGCCAGCGATTTGAAATGATTGCATTCCTAGTAAAAGAATATTAACCTTGCAGCAACACTCAATAGAACAAATGAAAAAAAGAGAGAGACTTCGCATTAACATTTGCACAACGAACTTGCGAATGTGAAATACTGAATAGTCCGCAGACTTCGGGAAATAATTTTGGCGGTACAGCTACAATTAAATTTATCCTGTCGGTGCTGTGAAGCCCTAGTGGCAGCGGAAGAGGTGAACAATATTTTGTGGTATTCCGCATGTCGGAAGGGGGGGGGGATGAATCTGGTGCGATCTTGTGGAAACGAACGGGAGACACGTGTTCGTAAGCACGGCCACGTCTGCCGGAAATTCAGAAACGGTCCATCCGCTGGAGAATCGCGGTTGAGTTGAGAGCAGCGCTACTAATGGGCCGTACGCTGTGCTTTAGCTGCCGCGCGGGAATGAATGACGGACACGGCAGACTTGTTACGTTATTGTAAGCTAAATTCCAGTTGGGCTGCGTAAAATGGGTTTGGTTGGAGAGTTTTTAAATTGCTCGATCCAAAGTTAATGAAGTAAAAAATATGGTGGTTCTTCAAACTATTGTTATATTAGTAATAAATATTTCTCTGTTAGTAGATAATATTAAGCCATCTCTCTCTCGGTATATTATATATATATATAATATACCGAGAGAGAGAGGAGAGGCAGGGAAACACATTAATTGATTGTTATTCATTCCGGGCGCATTAACTCCTAAGGTCATTAGTGCTGTTAGTGTTGTGCGTGTGTTTTTCTTTGGATGTGGCGGTGGTCGCTGGATGGTGAGGTCCTTCCGTCGGCAAGCGGGTTTCCCCCAACCAGGTATTTCCAGCCAGTGGGGCACTTCACCTAGCCGGTACAAGCTCTAAGCTCCCGACCGATCTCCCGGCGTGTGTGATAAGATAAATAAGATAAGATAAATTTATTTGAACTGCAAATGGGCAGGTGGCACCCGGTGGCAGCTAATTACATAAATAAGATAATACAGCAAGTGACCCTTTAATCACTTCCTACATTATTTCTCTGTTCTACAATGCACGACACCTCATTTCACAATATATTATTTACGCATTGCTCTATAACCTACTATTGTCAGCTAAGTCGTTCATTTATTTAGTAATACCCTAAATTAATTTCCTAAACTGTTGTACTCTACGAGGAAAGGGTTCAAAGGTTTATCAACAATTATTCAAAGGAGGCAATGTATTCCATTCTTTGTGCGTAGTGCAGAAAGAGAGAAAGATTGAAGAGCAAGAGAGGAAGAGAGAATAGAGAAAAAAGAAAGAGGGAGAGAGAAAGAGAGAAAGAGGAAAAGAGGGAAAGGGAAAAGAGGAAAAGAGGGAGAAAGAGAGATAAAGAGAGAGAGAGAGATAAAGAGAGAGAGGAGAAAGAGATTCTGAACCATCAGTAGATATGGCCAATGCACAAGATTCGCAAATTACTTTAATGCCTCTTACCAATGTCATTAAAAAAGTGGATGTAAACGAAGGAAAATATTTTTGAATTGACGGAATTGGGGTGCAAATTACAAGTGATATTTGTATTTTCCGCGCGACGCAGCGATTGCACTCGATCATAAATTATCAGAGCTTTAGTGTTATGTTCAGAAATGAAATACAAAATAACAGTTTCTTCAGCATTGGTTTACAACAATCAAACTGCACACTATAAGGCAGTTCACCAGTTACACGTTAGACAAAATACCAAACACCTCGGTATGGCTCAGCTCACCACAATACAACAGACTCACGAACCGGCACTTTCATGTACGTAGGCAGTAGATACTTGATCTTCACACGAACTGTTGACCCTTCTTCAGCTCACCGATACAAACTCGTTTCCCAACTGGTTTCACAATGTATGTTCGGCATATAACAGTTAAAATGCAACCACAAATATATAATTTTTCAAGTTTGCCACTTTCAGACTTTATGCTAACTACAATAGCATTTCAACTCCTTCCATTCCTATGACAATAACCTATGCAGGAAGCAACTTTTTTTTAAATTTTCTCAATTCACTTCCCCTTATATATTGTGATTTCGTCTTTCAATGATGGTTTTTGGTTGTGAAACAGAGTAAGAGGATTCATGTTACTCGCGGTCAGCGCCCATCCGACCTTAACCAGTGCCAAACGGAATACTAGAGTACTGTTTCTCATACCGTGGACTCTTCTTACGGTCCTTTCTAGGGGGACACACACGTCCTTTCTTGAAGATGTAGTTTATCATTCACTACGTTGCTGCAAATGCAAACTCTTCTCTTCGTCTACAAAGGTTAAAATAGAATTGCTTAGATACTAATAATGAAAGCCGGAAACACTGAAAGAGTGACTTCAAACAAACAACACAGTTTGAAGGTAATCACTAAGGGGGTGTATGTCATTGACCATCTCCCATCGGTGTTAAACACCAATTTTATCCCTTTTTAAGAAAGTATCAATTTTCTTGGTAGAGGGTGTTATAGCATCGACCACACGTTTACTAAGAAACTTGTGTATAGTTTAAAACTGTTTATAATTACGTCTCTCTCAAGTAAATTGCGATGTATCAACTCACATTCTATTGAAGGCAATATTCAGATTTCCTGAACTTTCGTAGCAAACATACAGTTATTTGCAGTACCGGTTTCTTCTTGGAGAGAGGCGCTTTCAACTCTCCTGACGGTCTGTTTCATCATTAATGATCGCAGAAACACCGTCCTCGCCCTTCGAAGCTCGGTAGTTCCACTCTTCGTCTTCGGCCGGTGGAGGTACATTATTGACGGGTTTGCCGCGTCTTGTCCTAATTCGGGATCAGGAATCCTTTCTGCCCTTGGAGGCTTTCGTAGAGGCAGAAAGGCGAAGGGAAAGATACGGACGAAGCCGTGTCTCTGGGGAGAATGATCTTTTTTTAACTCTCCCCACTCAAACCGACCAAAATAAGATTATACCCTGGTGAAGACTTTTTGTCTGGAAATTCGAAAACTTCGTTATTGTAGTACAATACATGGGAGAACTAAGTTTAGAGACGAGTTGAGGTCTAGAAGATTTGCTGAATTAATCGCAACTATAAATCAATTTTCTGACCTTCTTCAAACCTCTACGGTCTCTGTCGTATCCTGCAGCCATGGGTTTATTTCTTCACGATAATGCATTTACGTAGTTGGCATTTCCTTTAAATTTGTGATAGCTATTTAATTGCTTACATAAATATCTCTTTTCTGACTTCTTTTTTGTTCTTTCTTTCTTTCCTACTTTCAAGCAGATGTATTACAATAAAAAACTCATATTTTCTACGTTTATTGCAAATATTTGTTGAAATCTCCAAGTTACAGAACTTTTAAAAATAGTGTTAAAACATGTTTGGAACTGTCTCGTATTATCTTAAGTGATTACCTAAAAGTCTCATATTTATATTGCAAACTTTCTGGACCTTATTTAACCATATTAGCAGACGTACTTTCGAGGAAACGATTAATTGTGTCCTCAGACAGGCGTAAAGTTTCCTTATTTTAAGCGGCCACCTGGCACCACGGTCAGTGTCCATGTTCATTTCGCACATTAAATACTCGCAATGTAGTCGCAAATGTAAACGTTTCAGACGTAACTCTATAAGTGAGAGCATAACTTTTCAGATAATTGTTTATCCAGTACCTTTCAGCATCGAAGAGATTTGTCAGATTAATTAATGCAGTGAATTTTAATATTATCTTACGGGGTATCGTTTTATATTGAAGACAACTAGAGACCATTTTCATGAATTTACTCTGGGTATTATTATTGAAGTGTCGTTGGTAATTTCTTTGAAGTATGTTAATAAAGTAACAGTGTAAAGAAAGCAAAAAACATGGAATTGATTGGTTGTTTAATTCTTGCTTCTTTGCCCACGTGAAGACAAGTTTCCGAAGATGTTTAAGTGTAATTGTATAGTGATAAGCAAATAATACTTACCTTCATAACAAATAGCAAAATTAGACCTAGATACCTACTTTCGGGTAAGCTTCCTCATAAAGTGTTCACCTGTATAAATGAGAATTTTCTAATTGTGACCGCTTAAGACATTTGTCCGCACTACTCCACTGTACAACTCTCCCCAACACACAATCTCCATTCTCTAGTGCCTTCTAAAACATGCTTATTAAAGAAAATAACTCTTTGTTGTTGAAATAGCTAATTAAGTGCCTGCCAACACATAATCTATGCATATGAATAATATTAAATAGAATTAATTATTGTGGCAACATTACTCGCAAATTTGTTTAGATTTAAAACGTGCATCCTTACATTCATTAATAAATGTATTTGCCAAGTAGCTAACTCTACAGAAGAAATATAATATCTACAGACATTTTCAATTAGCATGATAATATAGTTTTGTTTTCTGTATTACTTCTATCGTAAGTATTGTGTAATTTTTTTTAACATTTTCTCCATTTTAGGTCCCCTAATAGAATAAATAAATTTAGACGTGTTTAATAACGTGTAAGAGAATCTTTTCATATGAAAATTTTCAGGAAACAATTTGAAGTCGATTTTGAGAGCAGAGAGGCTCTATTTTGAGTGTAGTTGTCCCATAAAACTTCTGAAATTTCTAAAAACTTGATAAGAGTTGATAAGAGATTATTGAAAATATCTGTATATACACACATAATTTTCGTAAAATTAAAATTAATGCAATGAAAGAGTGAGAGAGAGAGTGAGTGAGTGAAAGTGAGAATGGGAGCGAGAGTAAGTGAGAGAGTGAGTGAGTGAAAGTGAGAATGGGAGCGAGAGTAAGTGAGAGGGAGTGAGTGAGTGAGAGAAAGAGAGAGAGCGAAAAAAATATTTCACAAAAGTGTAGTTTATCACAATTCAAAACTCTATTAAGTATGGTGCTTATTTTATTTTTTCAGAACATCTTCTGCACAAAAGGTTTGATGCAGTTTTTGAGAAACTTCTAATTAATATATTTTTTGAAAACTTTGATACAGTTCGACTAAAAATTACCCGATACCATTATACTGTCAAAAAAATTCTAGAATATATAATGTAAAGACCTAATAACTAAAGAATTAGTTTATGGTATATCCTGGGCTTCAGTTGATGAAAAGCGTTTTTCAAGAGACAAGTGAAATAGTACTATAATATTGTAACATTACGTAACTTTGCCAATAATACAAGAAAGTATGTGCAATTTCAACACTGGTCGTTAGCCCGTCGTATCGACATGCAGGTGCGCCAGGAGATTGGATTTCCTGCGATGTTCGCCGGAGCCGGTCGGCCGACGTGGGTTTAAGCCGGCGCTCCCTCGGCGAGGGCGGCGCGCAACAGGTGTCACTTGAGAAAAACGCCGATAATGAGGCGCCGCGGGGCCGCGCCCGCCCGGCAACTAGCGCATGCCAACGAGGGGCGCTCCCGGGCAGTGCGGGACAAGGCCGGTCGCCTCTCCGAGAAATGCGTTTTCAAGCAGTCGAATCGCAAGAAGGCGGCGTGGCAGTCTCTCTACGTTGGGAAGTGGCCTCTTCAATGACAGTCAGGGTTATATAATACAGAAAACAATTCGGGTTGTTATCAATGTTTGTAGCATTCGTTGTATCATTTCTGTTTCGTTTTAGACCAGCTAGAAACAACGTGCTGATTTCTATTCTTCTTCTTTGACGTTGTGTCTTCCTCTCTTTCCAATATCATTTCATTCTCTCCTAGTATTTCTTCTTTTTTTATCGATTGTAATGGTTTCCATCCCTGGAATCCTTCCATTCTTAACATTATCTTTTCAAAGATTTATTTCTGCAGGTTCTCCTTTGTTTTAACTAAATCTTTCCAAAGCATTTTACTTTCGTAGTATCTTACCAGTACGTTTTATAAGTAATACTGAAAAATCCATTGTCATGATTTGGAATGAAATACATTTTGGGGGGTTCTTGATGCAAAAAAGAGATATTTTTTAAAATGCCAGCCTGTCCATCTTGTCAGTGCGTCTATGAGTACGACATTTTGGAAATTTTTCTCAAAAAATAAGGCTTTGGCATAAGTCTTGGAAACTAGTTATTCTTACAATAGAACGGTGAAAACATTGAAGATTATATGTCGAGGAGAGCATGGAAATTGTAATACAGGAACACGTTTAAGACGGCAGGCCCTTCTACTTTACGGGGCACCGGGCAATGTTATTGCATTAGTAAGGTGTCGTGCATTATGAATGTCTTGCGGCAAGAACAGTTTGCTTACATCAAATTTGTCAGCCTTCGTAACAGACACAGCAGAGAATGCTTCAGAAATCTTGTGGAAGCCGTTGAGAGTAAGTCCCTACCTTACCTCGGGCTGCGAGATAGGCAGCAGCATTTCAGCAATAAAACATTTGCAGACTTGCAACATCGCATGTATTACACGGCAGAAATGCCATTCTCCAGACAATGCCAACAAAGCCAACGCTGGTGGCTTTCTCGGTATAACGGTTAACGTATTGGCCTGTTACTCCAAGTTTGAGGGTTCAAACCTGATCGAAGTCGTGGATTTTCAAGGACGAAAACATCTTTCTTACGCCTTTTTTAGGGGGGAAGTAGAGCTGGCTGGCCCATATTGTAGATTTACTGCATGTAAATGTTGAAGCCAAAACTATGCCTCCGATCAAAATTGAAATCACATGATTTGTCTCCCGCATGAAAACTTCTTTCTCCGCTAGGGGCTGAAAGGAGCGTAGCGAAATTTGCATGGTCACACGGGATAGCAAGATGATGGCCTGAGTCTCGCCACATAAAATGCATCATTTAATTGAATTGTTTTCCACAATAACACTAGGTCTCATACAGCAGCAGCTGTACAAAGGTCCCATTCCTGGGAACGAGAAGTACAGGAACACAGACCAAATTCAACGGATTTTCCTCCATGCGAGTTTGAAACCACTAATACCCTAAACACTAATACCCAAATCAAATAACTATTGCATCGTTTGCGTCACAGCAGGTCATTGCCAGTGCTGCGAAACAGACTTTAAAGGTACCCATGATGAGATGTTGTAAGACGCTTTCATACAATTGGAAACCTGCAGTGGATTTTTTTTGGGTATAAGATTTTTGAAATAGTATTTCATTTAATGCACTTCTGATACATTATGTAGCACAAGTCTAAAATGTTTGGATTATTTACAAATGCAACACTTAATCAACATTATTCATAGACCCCATAGCAACTTCCGTTGTTCACACATATCTACGTATTAAAATTTGCTTCAACAGTTGCTTACCCTTTTTGTAAGTTCTCCACATATGTAAACAAAAATTTTAGTGTACGTCAGTCATAAGCTCACCGACCAGGTTTCATTTGATTTGAATTTATTTTGTCAAAGATCAGTAAAACCTGTATGTGACGTATGAGGGAATTGAATATATCTTGTCCACCCTCACACGGGTTAGGTTATCACTTACAGCCGAATAGTCTACAAAAAGACCTCTGTACCATCTCTTTTATGATATGTTACGTTCTATTATTATATTTTATATGTGATGCACGTGGCAGGTGAAGTGCATAATTTTGAACCATTGCTTTGCGATTGTTTTAAATTCATTTTCACTTTTACTAATAACTGTTTTAGGCTATTATTCGACCATATCCCATTGACGGAAACATTTTAAATTTTGTAAATGGTGAAACATTATGGTTATCTCTACACTTCGCACGGATATCCACTCAATTGTAATAATTGGTAACGTTGCGCACAAAGTTGCAGAACTATGAATAGAAACGTAGCAACATGTGTAAATTAATTAAATACAAAGGACAATCAGAAAGAAATGCCTCCGAATTTATAGGGTATTTATTCTTCAAAGAAAAAAAGTGAAATTAATATGAATTAATTTCTCAAACTTTCTTTATAAATAATGTATCATTCAAAATATTCTCCTTTTAATTGTACAGTTTTTGTTCAACGTTGAACGAGATCGTGTATTCCCTGGCGGTAAAAATTGGTGTCCTGCTTCCACAGCCATTGGCGCACGGCGTTCTTCAAACTTTCATTGTCTTAAAAATGATGCCCGCGCAAACTTCCTTTTAGAGGTGCGAAAAGATGAAAGTCAGAAGGGGCAAGGTCTGGACAGTACGGTGGATGGGGAAAGACTTCGCACTGAAATTCTGCAATTGTTTCAGTTGTGAGCAGAGAAGTGTGTGTCCTTGCATTATCGTGGAAAAGAAGAATGTCAGACTGACTTTTCGTAGCAAGAACTCTCCGGAGGTGACCTTTAAGCTTCTTTAACGTTTACACGTATCGATTGGAGTTAATTGTTGTTCCCTGCTCCAAAACGTACACAAGAATCACTCCATTTTCATCCCAGAACACAGTAGCCATAATTTTCCCTACAGAGGGTGCACTTTTGGGTTTCTGTTTTCGGGGTGAGATGAAGTGGCGCTATTCCATGGACTGTCTCTGATTCAAAAAATGAATCCATGTTTCGTCACCTGTGACAATTTTTGGAAAGAACTGTTGACGTTCAATCTCATAACAATGCAAGAGATCTGCGGCTATTGTTTTCTTTGCATTTTTATTAGATTGTGTCAGTGTTTTGGGTACCAAACGAGCACAAACTTTTGAATAACCCAAATGTTCAATGATAGCCATTACACTACCTTTACCTATTGACATTAAAGAATACAATTCACTCGTGGTTACCCGGCGATTTTCTAGAATGATGTCATCGACGCGCTGGATATTCTTCGCAGTCACTGCTATGTGTGGTTCTTCGTCTTCGACTTCTCTGCAGCGTCGAACCCACCGCCGAACAGTACTAACATCCACTATAGCATCTCCGTAAAACTTCTTTAAACGTTCCTGGATGCAAATAGGTGATTGGCCTTCTGAATTCAAGAATTCAATTACAACACGCTGCTTTAACCGCACATCGATGGTAGCCAATTTGCATGAATGTATAGTGGTACCAAGGTTTGAGTGGTAACACTGTTACTGCCAAGGAAGGTGCAAGAAGATTTGACGAAGCGTGTAAAATTTGAATTATCACAATTTTAAAAAAGTTACCGAAAAAATTAAGAGGCATTAGTTTCTGACTGTCCCTTGTATATCATGTCTGTAAACAAGGTAAAATATGTAAAATAATGAAATGTTCAATGTTTAATAATTGAAAACATGTCTTCTATATATGACTGCAGAAGAAATGTTTCGTAGTACGTGCAGCATTAAAGAATGCGGATGTTTGTAGGATTTAAAGAAAGCCACGATCATGAATACCGTAGACCAGGAAAATCAATTTTTAAAGTACTCATGGTAATGCAGTTTAACTATCACACAATGCTATTCTTTCCCTGAAAGAGACAACAGAAACCTGACTCGCGTAATTCAATCTAAGGACGGATCACTTTCTCTCCCTTTCCTTTTTCCCATATACACCTCGTTTCTTGTAAGTGTTTTCTCTACGCAGTGAGAGCAAGGAAGGAGAGGGCTGCCAACTTGACTACACGGCAATTTTCTTTAATCGCCGCTGAAGTAACATTTTTAATCACGTCCGCGGCGTGGATAGAGAGATGTGAAAGAGAAGAACAGCCTAATGCTGACGGCCGCTTTTTCCCAACTCATTAAAACTTATGTTTGTTCAGTTTGACACGAACGCACAAACAGGAACAAAGGCTTGTAAACAAAATGTCAGAGGAAGGAAAAGAGGAGCACTAAACATGCTTCTGCTGAAAATACCCAATGAATGCGAATAAAGACAGGACGTTTGGACGCCGTATGCTACACAAAGAACTTAACATGTGACATGATAGTGCAGTCGATAAGTCATTTTACCTTGCAAAAGATGAGGTAGAATATTTTATTGTTTATTTGTTTATATTGTTATTAGAAAGAAAATTCTACGTGTTCCACCACGAAATATTTCGGGAAGAGTTTTGGTAGCCAAAATGCAAAATGTTTTTGTACAATTTTAAAGGTCATAAAATTATCTATAAATTTGCTTTATAAATTATTTTTCTCAAGCAAGTAATAAAAGAGCTACCAGGTTTTAAAATTTCACTAAAGTTCCCTTTTTATTTTGAAGTTGCCCCAAATTACTAATGCACTAGTTTGTAAATTCCTAAGGCCATTATAAATAAAAAGCTATTAAATATTAAAAAGCTATTAAATTAAATGTTTTTAACGTTCAAATGGATACAAAGGTAATATGTTGCCACCGTCATTTGTTTTTCGCTGGGAGTTTCCGCGAATGAAAGTTCACGAGGGTAAAAAACTTGTGTACTCTCTTTTGATGCTAGGGTTCGTCTGTCGCATGTGCTTTTGTTCGTCTGGCACTCTTGTAAAGGAAATTACAGGTACGTTGGGATAACGAAATATCCCTGTATGCGTGTATGAATGTATGTAAGTATGTCTGCCCCCTCCAATAAAAATCTCTTATTTTGTACAACCATGAAAACTTTCTTGATGTTCTCCACCGCGCACTCCGATAAATGTATAAACTAACGAACAAGCAAACCAAAAATAATTGAATGAGAAATGAAGTGTGTGACCAAGTTCAGAGGACAAATGCATGCTTCAAATGCAACAAACCTCCCTTCCAATAAAAAGGATTAGATGTATATTTTTCATGCAATATCAACTCATTATAAGTGAAATAAAATCCTGATTACTATAAATAAATATTCAGTAACCTTATATTCTGTTATTTGATTCTATACTCCTGGGTAAGAAATTACCTCATGTCACTTTCTTCTTGATAGGAGAATACAGGGAGATTACCGGGCCGATAGCCGCACAGTATTATCATGCCCTCTTCAAAAGTATGGAGATGACATATTGATAACAGACAGCAAAAAGAACAACAGTTCTATGTTTCCGAAATGTGAGTACAAAGTATAAAATGACTACTGGCATCGAAACAAGAAATCTAATATCGCTGGTGCACGTCTCCGAGTCTTTAAAACAGCAACTGACCCATTGACAGGTGTATCATATCAATTAAAAAATATCTACAGGCAGAAAATTATCATATAATGTTGAATCTGTCACACCAGATACGTTGCTATTATTGTTTGAGTGTGGGGTTTTTAAACTCTAGAACTGTGCAATTGACTCATGGAAGAAAAAAGGTATATCTTGGTTACATGCCATCTTATCGGTAGTAAGACAAGTATTTTTTTCTCTTCCCTTTCAACTGAGTAGTAAGTAGCGCTAATGTATACAAAATGTTTGGACCAATGCTCCTTATTGATATCTTGTCTGCTATCGGATTCGCTTCATCGTACTTAAAAACGTCATTACTTAAAACCACTTACGTTCTGTTAAATAAAGATATAAAATTAAATGATGAAACTTTCTGACCATATTTGACAAGGCAGATCATAATGTGAATATATTAGATGGTCTTATTTCTTTCCGTGGCATGGGAAAATAATGATATTAATTCTCCAATACGCAATCGAGATACTTTTACGTCCAAATCCTTGTCAGCAATGGCTGTTAGTTGCTGACCACATTCATATTGAACGTTTTCAGCTACATTGATTATTGATGCTTTCTACAAACATTTCGTAACCTTGTGCACAAAATTTATTTGTGTAAGGACAGACCTTTTCGTATTTCCATAAATTAAGTCGATTATCTTTCCCACACAAGAAACAATAGGTTTTGAAACTGAAGTATCGATTATGCGAACTAAATGCTATTGATGTACCTGGCTGAGATTCCTCAATTTCTGTTCAAATTGTTGCAGAAATCAATTTTGAATTAATATACTTTGCATGTCAAGTATTAAGTATCGTTACATCCCACAAAAATATTTTTTCAATTGACTGAAATCCTACCTTCCTTCCTCCTCCTCTTCCTCCTCCTCCATCTTTTTCTTCATCTTCTTCTTCTTCTTCTTCTTCTTCTTTTTCTTCTTCTTCTTCTTCTTCTTCTTCTTCTTCTTTTCTTTCTTCTTTTTCTTCACCAGGATAACGTCCCCTTCGTCCAAACAACACTCGCTTATAAAACACACTCCCGACGTCTTTAATGAGTCTATTTCTTCGGGAGGGGGCGATCATTTTCCCCCTCTGGATGGTGAGATCTGGCGTCGACTAACATGTCGGCCAACTATCGACACTAGCTATCTCGCTAGTGTCGAAAATCCTGCCACCGTCGGGACACGAACTCTAGGTACTCCCTGTCAGAGGCACTGCAGTGATATCAGTTTATGCCCTAAGCCACCGCAGCCGTACAATTGTACCCGTTAATGATGAACAAAAATGGTAGCTATATAAAATGCTTGTACAAAATCGTTTCTCATAGCTGAGAAAACAATTTCCTCCCAAGAAGTAGTGCTCACGTTCTTTTTCCAGCTTTGTACCGTTTTGGGGTACAATTTGGGCACTATTATTGTATTCGGTGGCGTGATTCAAGTTATTTACTGATTTGCCGTAGCGGTGATCTGTCTCCCCCTTATCTCTTATCTGAATGATTTTAGGGAATGTCGCGGGATTTTGGGGAAGTGCTACGTTTCCATGACCTTATGGAAGGCACAAGCTAATCTTTACTGTTGCGACTTCTAGGACTCACAACCGGTGCTATAGACAGCAGTAAATGGAATGACATAGTTCTTCGCCGTACAGCCGTCGCGAAAAAGCTGCAAACGTCCAAAATTTTTAATGTTTTCAGGCGTAGTGTGTCGTAATGGGCGGCGCATCTCAAGCTCTTGTGAACTGGCGGCGGCGCAGGTGTAACGAGTAGCGTATCGGACTGTTATACTCAAGTTCGCTGGTTAGAATCCGATCTAAACTGTGTATTAAGGACCTTAAGAAACCTTAAAAAGGGCGAAAATATCCTTTGTACGCTTTCCTTCGCAGGGGAAGTAAAGCCGGCTGTCCCATGTTAGTAAATTTACTGCATGTAAAAGATCTTCAAGCCTAAATGAAGCCACTGCGCTAAATTCAAATCGCCAGTTTCGACGCCAAAGAAATACCTCCCTTCTCTGCCAGTTGGTGAAAGGAGCGTAGCGAAATTTGCGTGGTCAGACAGAAGAGCAGGCTTCATGGCCTGAGTCTCGCCACGTAAAATAAAACTTCAATTCAATTGTTTTACACGTGTTTGCGTGGAATCCGTATAAAAGAACAATTGCAAACACTTTTAAACTCCTAAATTATCGTGTCTATTTTAAAAATATTTGATGAATCATTGTTTAAATATGGTGTAAGTCTGAACTTCTTGTATTTTATGGTTCTATAAAAAAAGAATATATAAAAAAGAGGGCGTATAAAGAAGGCGAAAAGGCGGGAACTGTTTAATTGAAATATAATTATAAAAACTACTTTTGGGAATAATAATATTAATAATAATGTTAATAATAATAATAATAATAATAATAATAATAATAATAATAATAATAATAATAATAATAATAATAATTTTGATATTGATATCAATATGGCAACCCCCATCTGTAGGGTATGATTTATAAACAAATGTGAGAACCCGTTTACACATTTTTGTGTTTACTTACAGTGCCAAGTGAGTTTAACTGTAAAGACATCCAGAACTAAGATTTTCTAATTTGAAGCTTGATTAATATTGGATGGATAAAACAAGGTACATATGACATTAAATTTAAACAAACTTATTTAATTTAAATATATTCACACAAAACAAAACAAAAATATAAACACTCATTTCCCCTTTCGAAACTTCCTGCAGCTTCTGCGCGTTTGCTGAGTTTTTTTATTATTAACATTTTTTGATAATTCTAAAGTCACTTCGCGCCACAGCATCTACTTCGCTACGTAATATTTGGGTTACGTTTGTGTTTGTTACTCCCACAGCTGTGTCTGAGTTCACGCATGACTGCACCATGCAGGTCTTACTCTCTCGGGTCATCCAGGCCATATGCGGGAGCGTTCCCGCGCAAGAGGCAGGAAGATCTTCGCCGCAGCTAACCTAAAGCGAAAGCAACCACACACAGACGCGGACTCCGAGTCAGTGCACGCCGTATCAAACTCCTGTGAATGCTCCTTGTGTTTGCTGATTGATTGTTCGTGATTTCGAGCGCGTCAACGGCCAAGGTTATTGGTGACGTAAGCGTAGTGCATATTCTTCCGGTGCATATCCAGGCGGTAATCTTCCGCCCCTGGATAGCGAAATCCAGCGCCGACCTACCGTCGGCTAGCGGGTTTTTCCCGGATCAGGTATTACCCAGCGGCACCCCGCCTTAGCTGGGATAAGCTCAAAGCTTCCGACCGGTCTCCCGGCATGTATGCTAGTGTAGTGCTCGTAAGTGTGTGTAAGGTATAGGATAGAACAAGGAATGCGATGGAAAGAACGCGCGCGATCTTTCAACGCGGTAATCGTTCCGTAGTTTCTCCGATCAGCACCAGGAGAATGGCGGAGCAGTAAGTTAAGAAGCTGGCACGGGTCGCCCGCAATCGATCCATCTGTTCCTTGTCCACTCCTCACAACTTGCTTACATACTTCAACATTCAAGCACTATACTACCACACATGCCGGGAGACCGGTCGGGAGCTTAATTCTTGACCCGGCGAGGGCGGTGCTCTGCTGGTGTGATATACCTGGTGGGAGAAACCCCGTTAGTCGACGTTAGGTCGGCGCCGGATCTCACCATTCAACGGGGGGAAATCACCTCCACTACTCGAGGAAGATAGTGCACTACACTTACGGGACTAATGGCCTAGGCAGTTGACGCGCCTGGAATCACCAATTAATGAATAAAAAATCGACTGTTTTTTTGTAACGACGGGCCTGACGTATACCAAGTAGTGTTTCAATCAATTGATCAGTCTGTTAATCATGCAATTATTGTTTCTCAGTCATAGTCAAGCAACCAATTAATCAGGCAATCAATTTGATTAAAACTATTTATCATTCAATTTAAGAGTCGATTCATTTTCATTTTAGTAGACTGTTCAATCTGGTAGGCCTGATCTTCCGCCTGAGCAGCAGTTGTACATTCTCTTTTGCGTCTAGAAGTGCAGGGTCTCATAATCCGGAGCGAGTGACCGTTGGCGTCCTTTCGGGAGGCGAGCTGCAGCCGCGCACGCGGTTCCTTGGAGGCACGCGAATGAGGCGAATTAATTAAACTTTTTTGCGCGGAAGAGACGTCACAACCGAACAATGGGCTCCGACGCCCTCGTGACGGCGGCGTTGGAGGCGGCAGTTGCGAAGGACGCGCTGAGTGGGCTGGGAGCGGGATGGCGGCGTCGCAAACGTCAAGTGCGTCGGGTAGGCGGGTTGCGCAGTTTTTCTTCCGCCTGCGCAACATTGACGCGTAAGGGAGCCATTTTTAATCTCCACTCTTAGAAAGTAACACCCGTAAAATATGCCTTCAAGTTGAGAGAACTTAACTGGACTGAATTTATTTATTTAGTTGTCGAGGGCGAGGTTCATTCGTCAGTTTTTATTAATTCTGCTTTTTCCACCACACGTCGGCATGTGGTGCTTCCAATTTCCAGGTGTTTGCGCCGCGGGAACCGCCCAACACTGGGCAAGCACTAAGCTCCCGACATGTGATTTTCATGTGTGTGTGTGTGAGTAAGAGAGAGGGGGAGAGAGAGAGACGTAACGGTACGTAAAAAATCCGTGACCTTCGAGACTTGAACCATACATCTCCCGGTCTGAGACCCTGTGTGAACAAGGGTCGATGCCTAGCGCCATGTCATCTGATATCGCATACGTAAATGATAGGGTTTTTAGAGAATATCAGAACACAACTTCCAATAAAATACTCTTATTGTCACATATCTCTATTTTGCAATTTGATAAAGAATTGTGATGCCTAACCTAATCATGTTTTAAAAAGCTCATGCTTAATAGAATGATTGATCATAACTTACCTCCACTGAAAGCATCGTTTTTGTTGACACACGGACATTTTTCTAATCCTGTGTTCTTTTTCTCCACTGTTCAACTTCTTCCTTTCGTCCTGTTGTACACTTCCAAGGTATCTTGTCATTCCTGCCTTAAAAACTGATTCCATGGGCAAAATATTCTGGTACTTGTTGCTGAAAATATGTTGTATAATTGTAAATATATCTCTTCAGAAAATACCTAAACAGGCTTTATGGAAATTATTGAAGCAGTCTGCTAATAGAGGGGTGATTAATCCCTTTGAGGGCAATACCTGTCTGACTCAGCAGCCAAGCTATCTTTCAGTAAGCCTAGCGGTCCCTACACAAGGAATTACACAGCGACTTGTTACGGCGATGCGTATAATCAATATATAGTAGAATGCCAGCTATGGAAATGAACAACGCTTAAACCATTTGCCAGGTAAGTTCTTATACTTGAAATTGCAATAATTTCAAATATAATTTTAGAATATAAAATTCAACTAATTTCAGAAAACGAGCATGTTTTTAGATATTTGGAAACTCAATCAAAAATACGTACAATAAGTACAATAACAATTTATACCGCAACACCATAAAAGTTTTACAATATATTCGTAATCCTATTATTGATTCGTTAGAAAACAATTTGGTTTTATTAATGCGGTCACCAAATTATAATGAGCATACGGAGGGTATTTTCAATCGAGACAATAACAGTGAATTCTAAAACGGATCCCACTCTGAATTAACAGAATTAAAATTAGCCCTACCACATTTCAATTTTCGGATATCAATACTTACATCACTTTGTGTGAATCCTGTTTCTCGTAACTGTTATTTATTTGTTCTTGTACCTGATATGTATATCGACATTTGTAGAGAGTGAGATTTTATGAAAATTGCGAAAATTTTGTCTATTAGTAAAATTACACGATGATTCAGAACAATGTATTCGATTTAATCATGATTCTGGGAAAGGTAAATATAACAAAGTAGAACTCATATGAAATGTTTACTTAAAACTTTGCACATGTCTCAGATACATTTCTTTCCTTTGTACAATTCTGCCGGCATGTAGAATTATACTTTATTTTTGTGGGATAGTGTAGGCGTTTTGATATTGATTGTTACTAACATGGTAATTATTCATGCAACACGAATTTACAATTAATTTCTCCGTTCTTTGACAGACAAAGCAATTTTCTCCGGAGATCAAACGGTCATTAATATTTCCTAGCAGCAGCGATTGTGTGTTAGGAAGCATCCAAATCATTACAATGTCAACTAACATTAGGAATGGAGGTACAATCAGGGTACCTATTGAAATATTTTTTTAATTACGAAGCGACATTTCAGGTTATCGCGTACTGCAAATCTACCGAACAGGGGAGCAGTCTTTATTTTCTTTCTCAAATGAACGTATACGAAGCATAGTTTCGTCCTCAAATCACTTGATCAGTTTCAATACAAAATTTATAATTTTATACGTGATATAGGAGATGGAGTTCGGTAAGACTGGGGGTCCGAATTTTGTCGTTGCTTTCGCTTCGACTTCCTGTATATTTGTTATCTGAAAAAATGCAAATCCTTTTTTGTTCTGGTAGGTTCTGGAAAGTAAGAGAGGGAATGGAGGTTGCAGGTCATTTTAGTCGGGTAATTGTTAGAGAAGTAAACACACGTTAAATTATTTTACTCGACCCCGTAATGGCAGTAATCCATAACAAAGATATCTACCTCAATAGTTTGAAATATTAGTTAATCTAAAATATTAGTCAGACGTATTTCGTCAGACTATACCTATTCGTCAGACGGACTCCTCAGCAGTGGCACTAAGTATCATGGACTAAACACGTGATGTGAAAAAATGATAACACCTCGCCGCCATTTTATCTTCTGGTATACATTTTTTAGATAAATAAATGAACTTGCAGAACATTGCAGTGCTTAAAATAATATTTCATGTTCATTTTTTCATGGAAATGGTTTCTGAAAAATCATCTCTTGGCGATGCGGATAGCGGAAATCGCTCTGGCAGTAGTGCAGTGGCGATTTCAGACAGAAGGATCGTGAGTTCGAGTTCCGTCTCGGGTATGGGTGCGTTTGTGTCGTCTCTTACGTATCATGTTTCCCAAAGGAAAGAATCAAAGTAGTCGCTCCATGATCCAGTAGTAAAAAATCGACCTTAAAAAGCATATCGTTACTGTCAGAAGACCTTAAAATATTCTAAGAATTTCTATTGAAGGAATTTACGCCCTCAAAATCATCCTCTCCATGCAACAACTAACAGTACGGCTGTGATTTATGTGTACGATGGTGACAAAAATTTGAACATTTGCTAGTTTCAGAATTTCAGAGGTTTTATTGAAAATCTCACTTACACATTGTTTCCATTCTTTGCTGAATGGAGTGAAGCATTAAAAATGTAAGGCTATAAAAAGGCCACGTGGGTAGAGTGTAACATGCACTGAGGGGCCGGGAAGTGGGATGCTTCTCCTATCCCTCGCGGGCGAGCCCCCCCCCCCACGCAATATTGTACGCAGTGTTTTGCGATACTGTCAATACTTTGTTCAGAATAATTTTTGCATTTGCCGAAATTTTTTGCAACTACATTGAGGTTATTATTACCTGTAGTGATGTGAACTAGAATCAGATAGTTTCTTTAAAAACAGGAGGGCTTCACTAACATCAAGTCGTATGTACCATCTTTCCCAACCTGAAAATATTTCGTGTTAGGAGAGCTGATAATTAGTTGCACCTGCAGGTAGTTCGTTAGGTTTGCCGTCGCGAACTCAGATTGCGTCTTTTAAGGTCTCATTTGACTTTTATATCTTGTTAGCCGTAATCAAGTAAGGAAATTTCCTGCGGAGGTCTGGGAAATTGACTTAAGATTCTCCCCGCATTTCTAGGGACTCAGATTTACGCGAGATGCTTCCAGGAAATCCCGTGAGGTTCAGAAATAGAGTAAGTGGAGGATGGGAAGCCAAGGAGTGGAAGCGAGCAAGTCGTAGTCAAAGAGAGCAGGTGAGAAAAAGTAATATTCTGTATGCATTACAATGAAAGATCAGTAATTATCGACGTGCCGTTGTTATGCATGATTTATGTTCATTGCATTTCAATGTATTCATGTAGCATTCATACATATTCATTGCAAAGAGCGATTATAATCTTACATCTATTAATCAGGTAATCTGCATGTCTGTGTATGAGCCCGTCCCTTACTCACGATTAGACCACTTATGTTTCACTGTTCGGGACATTTCATGTCATGGGATGCGTCTCGATCTACCAGTGAAGAAATGGAAACTTTTATTCGGATCCTTCAAAAGCATTCTACGAAATATCTAAAATGCATTGTTTCTTAGGGAAGCTGTAAGCATCTAAAACGTATTTAGAGTGTTTTTTTACTGGAGGAGAGGTGGTCATTCATTTCTTTTCGACAAGACACATTGATTGTTTAGTATTTTTAGCCGAATTCTTGTAGAATATTAGGAAAGAATTATAGATCAAATGGGTATGGGGTGCTTTCAAGTTCCCTAGAATGGTGAAACAGTGTGAATTAGCACAGTATAGTATCATAGAGTAGCGCAGCTGAGCCCGGTTTGGCTGGTTACGGGCGCACGCGCATTCAGCTAGCGATCCTGGTAGAGACAACGAAAAAACTACGGATAGCTGCTCTTGAAGTATATCGATTTGTTTTTGATAGTGTGACCCAGATTATGACATATTTTCCGTTTATGGCACGAATAGTTGGGTCATCACACATTCAGCAAATCGCAGTGAGAGAATCATGGAGAGGTAGCGGTAAAGCGGACATTTTTCCCATCCTACCATGATCTCAGTTTTTTGGTAAAAATAAATTTTGATTCTCTTAAAAATTTGTAATGATGTTATACAAAAAATAAAGTACGCAACTCGTTTATAATGTTGCTTCATTGTATGGTACGCATTTGAAAATACTGATAACTATTAAATACTTTTAAAAACACCTTCTTCATGAATAATGCAACGACGTTTTACAAAATAAAAGGATAGAGTTCTACTCATTCCAAAACGTTGCTCTTGCAAAACGCAACTCGTGAATAGAAATTATTTAATGTCGAATGGTCTATTCCTGGAGAATGGTCTATTCCTGGAAAGGGAGAATAGCACTATCAAATATTTATATGGTTAGTTGAAATCAAAACTATTTCATTGTTTTGGGATTTTTCACGTGCTTCTGGGTTTCTAACAAAAACAGAGACACCTTTCACAATACCGTAGTCTCAGGGTTTTTTCTTTCAATATCTGCGCGCATTGGAAATTTGTAATATAGAAAATTTGAAATTCGTACTACGACGTTTCGAAGCGAGTGTTTATCATTACTTTGTAGGCTGCGGATTGCTTAATGTCATACCTGAACAGACCGCCTTTCATGCGCGACAACAACCCCTCCCCTGTCAAGAAGAGGGTCGGCGACGGGGAATAGAAGACGCCGCGTCAAATGACGCAGCACGAGGATTTGATTGATTGACTGATTAGTGATTCCGGGCCCGAATCAATTCAACTGCAGAGGCCATTATTCCCGAATTTTATTCAATGTTTTTTCGCCGGGAGGTGGCAGTGATATTCCCACGCTAGATGGTGAGATCCGGTACCGACCTACCGTCGGCTAGCGAGTTTTTATCCAGCCAGGTATCTTCCAGCAGCGGGGCTCCACCACAGTCAGTACAATATCTAAGCTCCAAGCCTACCTCCTGGCATGTGTGGTAGTGTAGTACATATAAGTGTAAGGGTATGTAAGGGGGTGAAGATAGGACAAGTAAGATGAAGGAAAGATTGGGCGCCGTCCGTGGCCCGTTTGTTAGGGTACTGCTCCGCAATTCTCCTTGTATTGATCGGAGAAACCACGGAAAACTACCGACAGAGCAGCCGGCCGCCAGAAGTCTTGTCCAGACGGCGACTGACCTAGCTATCTAGCTAGTTGCGAAAAACCTGCCACCGTCGGAACTCGAATTTAGGACCTCCCGGTAACAGACACTACAGTGACATAAGTTGATGCCTTGAGCCCCCACTCCTGGTGCAGCATGAGGAAGGGCAGGCAGTTCTTCCCGTAGAGAGGAGGGAATATAAGGCGAGAGAGAAGAGCGTCTCGCCCCAGTCTGATTCAGAGTTAATTCTGTTCCCTCAAATTATATTCGTGCTTGGCTTGTATAATTGGTTTTCTTCCCCGGACTTTTGATTGAACATTGCTACATTTTATTGGACTTGATTCTGGGAGGCGGCTGGCAAATACGAATTGATTCATTGTGTTGACCTGGTTGTGAAAATATATTGTGAAAAAAATGTATTGAACTTTTTTGAGTGCAATTATATCAGTGGCGAAAAGGGAGAAATGTATCAGGACCAATCAAGAATAATTAATTCAATTACATCAAACTATGACGCAAATTTGCAACAACTGTCAATGTTAACGGCATCGTTGAAGGGCACCTTAGATCAGAGGCAGGAAGTAATACCCCTCTATTTCGGGACTTATGCAGCAGCTAAAAAGACTGGAACAACTATGTCTAGAAGCCTTCCCCCTGAGATAGATACCAGTGTTTGGCAGCCTTATAGTACTGTGGTCCGCCAGCGCTCGTGGTGGCGAATTGCGGCATCACCACACGGATGCCACAGTAACTATTTCCAACGGTGCATGAAGATACGTTGGGGGCAAATGCGCCTCTAACTTGCCTGAGGTTGCAATACAGTTTGCCAACGCCGCCCTCAAAATGCGTCGATCTTGACATTCGTCAGTGTTCCGCAGTCGCCAGCACCAGAGCATCGACATCGCATTACGGACCTATGTAGACAGCAGTGCACCAAAATGAACACCCGGCAAGTTGTTGCAGCAGCCGCAGGCCAACAATCCGACACCGCTCAATCTCGTCCAATTGGGCACAGGACGTACGAATGCGACGCTGAAGCATCACGAAATTTTCTATCGCACACTGTGTCCCATTGAGTCTATAACAGTGGTCACCGTCTTTTAAAGCGGCGTAGGTGGCGCTTCAGGGCCACTTCGTCACACCGTTAATACGTCCCCGGGCAGTGCACATCGGTGGCTGGTCATCCGTACTATGTTAATCACGGCGTCTACGATCCTCTAACCGTAACATTCCTTACCGTCAACATTATCGCCCCTGCCCTTCCCGGAGGGGAAATTAGTTTTTAGCGAAGTGGAAATTTATTTACGAATGATTACAATGTTTTTATCTATTATTTTATAAATTAATCCTTTAACCACCCCTTCGTTTTGTATCTACTTAATTTCATTGGTAATTTATGTAGTAAGCAAAAACGCGCAAAGTTGGTAAAACAGTTTTTTTTTAATTCATAATTCAACTTTAGAAGGGTGTATCACAGACTAAGCAATAATTTTTCCAAATTCCAGTAGATGTACCACAGACAAACTATATCACCGAGAGCCGAGAAGTCCAATATAATTTGCAAAGTCATCGAATGACCAATAGAAAAGTCCAGAAATTCCGTTCGTACGTTGCCATCAGATCACTTATCACCTCGTAGAAACTTGCACTCCCGTATCGCTCGCCAGATGAAATCTTGCTGGTCGCTCACCGCAGCGGGGCTAATTTATACTCAATACGAGCTAAGGGCTCGTTGACTGGCGCTGGTTTACGGTTGGTGTCGGCTCTGCGAGCGCCTGTTGAAGCGATACGAGCGCCTCAGCTCCACCTCTAGCGGGCTGTCTCGGGAGTTTCCCCGGCAGCCGGGGTTTCCCCTGCCACCACCGCTTCGCTGCGGCGCTCGTGCGGGTCGTTCAAGTGTCCAAGTACGACCACGACACTCTCCGCGCACACGTGCGCCGTATACGGCGCAAACCGCACCCGCCGATGGCATCTTCTGGGCAGCTCTGCTCGGGGTGACGACGCCAACTCGCTGCTGTCCGGTGGTCTCCTGCAGCGGCTGTGTTGGCCGTCTGTTCGATAGCTGTTGAAAGACCGGCTGATGCCGATCATGGTGTTTCGTTCCTCCGATCGCTCACCTGCGGATCGAATAAACCTTCTTTTAGTACCTTTGTTCTGCACCGTTGGAGGGTAAACTTGCTTTAGATTATCTACCTTTCTTCTGAAAAACGGTCTCTAACGTCTGATGACCCGTCACTATTCTGCTTTCAGTCTTCGCCATATATACCTTGTGTCTGCTACATTAAGTTGTCTAATAAACGAGAGACTCTGGTGATTAAATTATTCATCGTGATACACTAATGATTGATGATTACATATGATCGCATGCGCTATTAAAAAGTAATATACCCTAAACTGGTGTGACTTGGTGTCTGGGGTGATATGGGGACATACCCTAATATCTTATTTCAGATGGCGTCTTAGTCACTGTAAATGAAATATCGCTGTGATTCCTAAACCAGCATCTAGAATGAACCTCCATGAATAAATGTTATTATCAGATATCACACAAATACCCCCTTTTTTCCGCCGACTTTTCCGTAACATGTTTCAATATTGCATGAAATCATTGCAGAACTCTGTATACAATACTTACTAGTTAAATATTCTAGTTTTTAAATTATTTTGCTTTGGTAAGTAAGTATATTGTGGTAATTGTGAGTGATAATTTATGTAATTAACTCTTTTTGTTTAATGGTTGTTGATTTATTACTGAAAGGTAAAACGTTTGTGGGGTGGCTTGAGGACAGTGCTTTATATTCATTACTAGGCATACACAGTTAACAGATGCCACGACCATAAGAAAAAGAAAGAAGAAAAGCACATAAGAGACAATTCAGGGGGAATCACCCAGTTCTTGCTCAACCAATCCCGGAGGGATAAACTCACGGAAACGGGTGTCTTCAATCCATATTTTCATTGCGGACTTGAAATAATAATTCCCTGTTATTAAATTAGTAATAAAAACAAAATTTATTTGTACCTTCTTTATTTGTCCCCAACTATTTACAGTGGGGTGTGATGGATATATGCGTTTCGAAAGGCGAAAGGTAATATACTTGGGAACGCAAGTCACCTCACCTGAAGACGTGACTTGGGTACGACTTCATCTTCATTTTTTGCTGTTATAAAAAGTAAGAAAATAAATACCGTTGCATTACGAATTAACCAAAAACGTATTTTTTCTACTGGTGAAATATTTTGTAAAAATGTTAGTTTATATAGCAGATAATATATAAAATGCCCAAAATCTGTATCCAAGTCGAATGAAGTCGTAGGCTTCCGCGACCAGAGTCATGTGCGTGATCTGCTAGCAACACAGCCTTCGACGCGGCGTCACCCGGACAGCCCAGATCACGCACTGTACCCAAGTCATCCCGGTTTACGGTACATCTAATTTGTACTCACAAACGCCGGTCCCTCCATCCATTGCAATCGGCTAAGGTCACAACGACTCAATCCGGAGATGCATCGCATGCACTATTAAAAACTAATGTACCGTAAGCTGGGGTGACTTGGCATCCACGACTTCTAATTCTGAAGTTCTGGGCAGGGGGGGGGAATTATCTGCACGCAGGTTCCCCTTGATAGGACAAGAGCTAGCAAGAAAAAGCACGTGAGAGACTGACGTATGATTTCGTAAACAATATTGGTCGAAAAAATTAACATTTATCTGTAAAAAGGAATATAATGGCTGTTTCTTATAGAATAAGGTGTTCTGATTTCAAATTTGCAGAGCATTTATTTGTAACGGGCAAGGTTTCTAACGGGTAAGGGAATTTCTTCCTGTTGAAAAGTGATTGGTTTTATTTACTTTAATGACGTTTATTTATCTCTATCAAAATATAGTTTTGAACGATTTTTTACTGTATTTCACTTAAAGAATATCCCTTTTTAATATTCAGCAAAATCAGCAAAAATATTCAGTTTGCAAGCTTATTTCGATTCCATTTTCCCTGATAACGTTTTCCATTGTTGCAATGTCTTGAAGGAATCGCCCACCATGTTCGCCGCTCATAGCGCCGAGATTTTCAGGGAAGAAGTCTAGGTGAGAATCAAAAAAAAAGAAAAAAAATTAAGGAACATAGTATTACATCCCAGAGAATTTTCAGAGAATATTCCACCCAAGGCAGAAAAGTGAAATAAATCATCTGGCGCAAAATGTCTTTTTTATATTTCCCATTCTGAAAATGCCCAGCACGTTATATATTTTGTACAAATCATTTTGAAAAGCGGAAATAGCGATTCGCTTTGTAACTTTCCCTGCGGAAATGTACACATGATATACATTCTTGTTTCGGAAAATATGTTTCGTGATTATTTTGTTTGGTAACATTCGCCTTTTTTCTCGAGAAAGCATATATTCACTTCAAAACGCAATCATTTATTTGATAAATCAGAACATCAAAAGAAATACTTTTGGGGCGGAAATATATATTTAATTGTAAATCGTATTCCGCTAAAATAAATTGCCAATAAAACTCACACATTTTACTTTTATCTGCGAGACTGAGGTGGCGTAGACCATCAATTAATGTCATTTCATTGCCTCCTTACTGAGAGATCCGAGATTTAGAATCTCGACGATTTTTGACACTAGGTAGGACGAATTAAGCCCCCGTCTTGCGGAAAATTCCAGTGGCCGGTTGCTCTGATCGATCCGATCAATATCAAAAGAATGTCGTTGTACAAACGGGACACGGACAGCGGGCGATCTCCCCTTTCTCTTCATTGTCCGATCCTGACCCCTTGCGCACATACACGATGCATGCACTGACTGCCACACATGTCGAGGGGCCATTCGGGAGCTTAAAGCGCCTCCCTTCTGTGGCTGTTCACCACTGTTGGAAGATTCCTGGTTGGAAAAAACTGTACACACCGACATGTAGGTCGGCGCCGGCTCTATCTAGCGGTGGCTAACTCCCTCATCCCTGTGATTATAACACGCACCACACGTACATGGTAAGAACCAAGTAGCTGCATTTTTGTTGTAACTCCTGATATTTTGAAAAAATCAAATTTCTTTCGGCAACTTCCTAAAACACCATATATTGAAGATATGGATTTTTTCTCAATGAAATCTGGTATTAAATGACAATCTTGAAATTAGGTTGTGTGCAATTTTTCGAAAGTATGAGTGGTTTTCGCGATGTTTCGTGACATTTTAACACGTTTTAAACAATGTTTCTCTCAAACACGCGTCTATTTCTTTTCTTTACGTAATGTTCTCGTATCTAACAAAGAACGGTATAAACATTACTACTCGTGCCATGTTCGGCAAACTCTATCTTCGTTATCAGCGAAAAAGTAACATTTGCATTGTTTTGCATAATTTCATAAGTTAATGTGGGTGTGAAAAGTTAGCTTTGTAGATATGCATTGTGCTATTGTAGTAAGTAGTTAATTTTCTCACATTACTTTCTACGTAGTAAAGAAAAAAATGTAATGCTGTGGCGATTAACGACGATTTTTAGAAAGAAAAATCGTATTGTTCCACAATGGCAATGAAAACTTTGAAAAAATCTTGTTCCTACTGTTCGGCTTTCCTGTCGAGTTTTTCCTATTGAAAAACTAGCGATTACTGTCGCATGATTACAATACTTTCTCTTTACTGTAAAAGAAGTGACGCGAGACAGTAAAATCGATTGACGGCAAAACTGCAACCCGCCCGTCTGTTCGTCGGTCCGTCTGTTCGTCGGTCCGTCTGTTCGTCGGTCCGTCTGTTCGTCGGTCCGTCTGTTCGTCGGTCCGTCTGTTCGTCGGTCCGTCTGTTTGTCGGTCCGTCTGTTCGTCGGTCCGTCTGTTCGTCGGTCCGTCTGTTCGTCGGTCCGTCTGTTCGTCGGTCCGTCTGTTCGTCGGTCCGTCTGTTCGTCGGTCCGTCTGTTCGTCGGTCCGTCTGTTCGTCGGTCCGTCTGTTCGTCGGTCCGTCTGTTCGTCGGTCCGTCTGTTCGTCGGTCCGTCTGTTCGTCGGTCCGTCTGTTCGTCCGCCCGTCTGTTCAAATGATGTAGGGAAATAAGCGGTTTCAAAAGTTAATATCTGAGTCCATCAAATCAGTATACTTAACAAATGTGAGCAAACTTTTGTAAAGTCGCAGCCAAACATTACTGCTCTGTCTAATAAAACTATGATATATTGCAAGAGTGTGAATGCATAGTGGTACTTCTGATACCCATTCCACTGTGAAATTCACTGACATTTTTAACCTTTTTGTAATTATACGTCGTACCCGTTCGGCCCTTGAGGCCTTTCAGGGGTTATTATCTGCAAAATATACAATAGATGAAGAACATAAGTCTCTTCAACTTACATCAAAGCACACGTACACTTACTTGAACTTATGTTTCAATCTATATACAGTTCCTGTTTACATTTAATACACATATATAACATTGATTCAAAATACCACACTTGTGAATAAAACATATATACTGTTGTTACAATCACATATAATGTTTATAACTTTATCACCAGTAATTCATGGCGGCTTTAAGCGATCTTTTGGAAAGCATGACATTATCCTGGATGGTGCATAAGCTGTACGGCCAAGAAAAGTTCTTTTGCTAGGACAAGCTTCAAGACTAAAATAAATTGTTTTCAATAGTTTATTTATGTACATTTTAATGCAACTAATGTTCAATTCTCTTTGAATTTGTGCATTAGGAATAAACCAGGGAGCTTCGCTAAGCAGTCTTAGAAATTTGTTTTGGATTATTTACAATTTATTAATATGCGCGTTTGCAGCGCCTCCCCATACCGAGCACGCATAGATGAGCGACGGGCAAATTATAAATTTAAAAATTATTACTGCTTTTTCTATTCTTAATCCAGTGTTTTTATTTATTAATGGGAAAAGTGTGACCATTTTTGCATACGTTTTGTTAGCAATATCAACTATGTGGCTCTTCCATATTAATCTTCTATCTAATTTAACTCTAGGTCATCCTTCGCAATTAAATCGGTGACTATTCAAATTTGGTGTTCAGTCGAGTGATTTACTCTAAAGCCGAGCTGCGCATCAGCTATGGCGTTCCTAGCGTATAATAATTTATTTAACCGAGATAAAATCAGTATATCAAACACTTTAGCTAATGAAGATAATAGACTAATTGGCTTGTAATTGTCTAGTAGTTGTGGACATTTATTATATTTCTTTATTGGAATAATTATTGCGTTTTTCCAATTGCTTGGGTAATAACCTAGTCTTAAAGCTGTATTTAATATTGTAGTTATTGCTGCAATTGTAGATTTTTGTAATTCTTTTAGTTTTTGACTAGTTATTAGGTTATGCCCAGGAGATTTTCTTTTTTGAGTCTGTTTATTGTGAGTTTAAGTTCTGCGGGGGATATGAATTTTGTTATTATGTCGGCGGAGTATAGGTTGCTTCACGATGTTTAGAATTTCCTCATTAAACATATGATTTACTATTGGATTGTGTTTAAAAGTATTTGAAAAGTAAACAGCTGAAACTTCAGCTTGTTCTTCATATTGTAATGGGACGGTCGCTCATCGCGGATGACGACACGAGCCATATATTTATTTTATTTAGTCAAGAACCGCGCCGCCGTTAGGAGCAGCCGGAAATGCCGTTTCCGCTGTACCTGTGTAAAAGCCGCTTAGCGCGCCGGGGAAGAGGAAGAAGATGCGCCTCCTTTGTTCAGCCGAGAAAGGCGGACGCACCCCTTATGACGTGTGGGAAAGTACTCCGCCCACAACCCCTTCACCGAGCAACGGAATTACCCGCGCCTATTTCCGGGAATTTCGGTGACGAATGTTACTGCGGGGGAGGTTGCTGGAGGCGACTTCGCCGTTGACGCCGTGATTGGCGGAAGGGTTACAGGTGCCGCGACATCCAATAGAAATAGACAATGCGGGGGAGGAATCACGTGGTACGCGAGCCTTCCTGTAGGACCGCGGAGGGACAGCTCGATCACTTGCATCGGAGGTAGCTAGGAGGAGACTTGTTTCTGAAGCAGTAGCGAGGCCACTTAATTGGTGCCTGACCGCCCGAATGCCACGCCGCCTCGCCACATCGCAGTCCGACTCGTGGGGCGACAGCCGGCCGATGGGACGGGACACTACTACCGAGTGCCTGCCCGAGAGAGCCATGTGAGTGCGAGCCGGGGGTCGTGACAAACTATATCGCGAAGCGACCCGTCATCGCCCGGACGCGTTCCCGCCGCCGCCCGCACCAAGCGCCGCCCGCACCAAGCCGCCGGCCGACGCCCGCCGCTGGCCTAATCCGGGGCCGCCGCCGTGACTGCCAAGGGGCCGGCACAAAGGGACCTGGGGCCAGCTGACCGTCGACGCCCGCCGCCAGACCCGCTGAGCGTTGGAACGCCCGGACGCCGCACCTGTGAGCTGGATTACGACCGCCCGGGAGGGCAAAGACTCCGGAGCTGAAATGAACCCTGGCCATACCGGCCGTTAATAAGTTAAGATTAGATTTAAGTTAGTTTTAAGTTTATTCATGTCACTGGGCTTCACCCACACACTATACTAAGTGATTAAAATAGTTTATGAAAATGCTGGAGTATTTTTCTCAAGTAGTTAGGCAAGCATGCATGCCTCCCTCTAGGGAGTCTGCCGACGAAGCAGCCGGGCAAAGCTGAATCGCCGAAGGAAGCAGGTAATCGGGGAGGCGGTGGTTACAATATGTATAGAGGGTGATAGTGCCCGATTTTAATGGTGGCATTCTAGATTGCTCTTTCTTAACCTTTTTGATTGTAGTCTATAAAAAAGGTTAGCCGGAACTAATTTGGACTAAAATTGCTTACATGAACTATATCTGTGTTCATCAATTTGAAATTTTACTTTTTTGCATAAGGAGTTCCATTTCCTTTTTAAGTGTGGTCTTCTATACAACCGCCAGAGTCTTTTAATTATATGTTTGTTTGTTATCAAGTCCACGATGAGTTTCGGTAGCCAGTACGATGAATGTTTGTTTGATTGCACTGATTGACATGCTTTTTTAACCACCAGGCTTATTGCTTCAATTAGGTTATTAATTTGTAGATCAATATCTGTTTCGTTTTTGAGATCTTTTGGGAACGGAAATTGCGTGGCTATTTTTAGTTTAAAGAAACCCGAGTTTACTTCGCCATTTATTAGTTTTCTTATATTGTTTACTTTGGCGGTAATTTGAAATTATATTATTATGGGGTTATGATCCGAATCGTTATCAGGTATTACCGAGTGAAAAAAGTTAACATGGACATTGTTAAAGACTGGAGGTTGTCTGCATCTGGCTTGCTTACTTTCATATCTTATCCCTTGATCTACATCTTGCGAACTATACAATATCTTGACCTGTCCCGCATTATATCTAAAACAAGCTGCATATTGATTAAATTCCTTGTTTAATTCTGCCTTATAGAAAGAGCAACCACGATAATTCTCCGCGTGCTTTTCCTTTGTAATTAGTACAAGAAGGTTTAACCCCCAATTTAGGGAGTGCACAGTTAGAGTAATAATGGTCATTAAGGTATTTAACGTATTGTTAACGATTGTTAAAACAGTTAGCTTGCGTATGCCTAAAGAGTTGGCAATTTTTATTTGGATAGGAGGCTTAGTTTATGTTCGTACAAGAACTGGATGAACTGGAAGAAAGATTATGGGAAGGGATTCTGGAACGCAGAAAACGTACGCAGATGATCTTCTCCCCCATATGTCACATACAGTTTCTTTTTTTTTGACTAAATAAATCTAAATCTATACTCTAACAATACAGTATTCTAACTTATTTACTTTTAGAATTGCTCTACCAGCAACATTGTTCTCTACGTCTACAGCAACTATTTTTTTTTAGTTTCATTTATCAAAATATCCTCTTTAAGCAGTTTATAATTTAGCAATTAATATTCTTTTTATTGTAATTTTGAATAATAATTGGGGGGATTTTTACTGTTTTGAATTCACAATCATGTTCCTCTATGTCATATAAAGATTCAAATATGTTTCCTACAGCTACGTTATAAAACGTTTCACTTACCTCTGTTTGTGAACATTTTTGTCTTTTATCATTTAACACTTCACTAGAATCACTGTTTCTTTTTAAGATATATCTAACTTTTTTGGTTGAGGCGTTGGAAGTAAGTAGAATTGCGCTCAGTCCGGGCTGCTCCAAGTTCTTTTGGGCGTTTTGCTGCACCCTCTGTAGAAGGTCCCCGGCAGTGCCATGATTTTTAATCTGATATAGCTATTTTTCCCTTAATAAAAATATATTGCCCTTTAGAAATGTTTGTAATACGAATTATTCAATGTAAATGAATGTCAGTCTGATGTACCTTAGGTAAGTGATACGAAAGAATGAAACAGTGTAATGCAAAAAACTTAGGCAGTGTTGCGATAACGAAGAGAAAGAAAGAAAGAAAAAGAAAGGAAAGAAAAAATAACAGCATTTTTTATGAATCAATGTTTTTATTGCAGCCGAATAAATGGACTGGTCTTTATGTTCCAAGTCACTACTTTACAATAAAAGTATTAAAGTAAAATTTTAAAATAAAAGAGTTAACAAATAATATAAAATAAATATTAAGATATATTACAAATATTAAAATATAAAATATAAATTTAAGAAAATATTAAAATAAAATTATTCCTTGTGTTCAACACCAAGCCTTTTGCTTGGAACTTGGTTACGCAAGTAACAGAAAGTTAGAAAAATATATCATTCATACTTGGTCCTTGCGGGCTTTTGCCAATTCAATTGCGCCTTAGAACGTTCTAAACCTACATTCACTCTGAAGCATATTCGCCAAACATTCTCAGCACGCAACACGTCTGGGAAAGAGCACTATATTTCTCTGGATGCCTGCCAGCACGTTAGGGTAGCTTTGCTTGCAAAACGAATAATATTTTCGTATAAAGAGGGGAAAAGGGAAATATTCAGAGTGCAGAAGGGAACTGGATTCTCAGATAAGCGAAGCAAAGAACTTTCGAGCAAAAGAAAATTCTCAATGAAAGAAGCATTGAGTAAAAGCATTGAAGAAAAACATGATTAGTTATTGAAATATATGTAGGTGGCAAAGACGAGCATAATCTTCAAAAGCAGCGAGGTTTTTCTCTATGTCTTTCCTTAAGATAATATAACATTCTATAACTGTTAAAACTGCTAGTGTCTGAGTAGTACAGTATCGAGTCTTATTTACTATGTAATACTATGTAATTCTTTCTGTTATAATGAGATTATCTGCTTATTTTATCCAAAGCTTCTACATTCCTAGAAAGAATCCCTGAGTAATAACTAGTAATTACGTATTTCTATCACGTGAAAATTAAACATACTTGGTAATGAAGGGGCTCATATGCATTGCAATTATTTGTACTCAGCAACTAGTACTATGTAATCCCAGAACCTTACGTCAATATATTCTCAAAATGAATATGTAGTTTTACACAGGTTTATGCATATTAAAGGAAATTGGATGAACGTAAAATATGATTTTTGAGTGTGCATAATTTAAACACATTAATTACTCTTATTCAAAAATCAGCCGCAAACCTACCTCACAATGAAATTCTGCTCATCAACTGCAAATATTAATTGAATAAAACTCACATTAAATTAAATAAATCAATAACATTATCACACAATCAACTCTACAAAACAAACGTGCTACCGAATAATGACGTAAAAGTTTAAGTCTAACTTTAATTCAAGATTTAGCCCGTTAATGTGTCCTACCCAATCACCACATAAAGAGTAAATTTCTCACTAATGAGCAGACAATATCCCTTATCCTGTAAGACTGCGCTCGTGCATCCTATTCCCAAGTCAGCATCCATCAAAAACGCTATTGAATACCGCCCAGTTAGCATCCTTCCAACTATCTCTAAAGTACTCGAAAAAGTCATCCGGAAGCAAACTGAACAGTATCTTTGAAAACATCACTTTTAATCATTCAGCAATCAGGTTTCCGTTCCGGCAGGAATACAGGAACTAAACGTTATTGAAGACGCGAGAATAGCATTCGATTACAGTAATATAACAGTAATATCTTGGTCCTTCTGGATTTCCGCAAAGCGTTCGATACAGCAGATCACGACAAATTGCTAGCAAAACTAAAGATCATGGGAAATGCACAGCCCACACGTACATGGTTTCTTAATTACTTAACTTCCAGAATCCAAAGAGTGGTGTCCGGTAGCCGCAGCTCAAGGGTCTTGAAACTTAACCGCGAATTGCTCAAGGTACTGTGTTAGGGCCACTGGCCTTCTTAATCTATGTAAAAGACGTAGGAAATGCACTTAAATATTGCAGTCATCAAATGTATCATCTTATTACAGCAATTCAATCATTATACAGAAATAATAAAATCATGATCCGAATGCTAAGAAATGGAACAGAATCAGCATATATAAACCAGGGAGTAAGACAGGGATGCCCGCTCTCGCCAACGCTTTTTAATATATACATGGACGTGATCATTAAAAAATGGTTGAAGACTTTAAATGATGTTTTTAAGATTAATAATGTCGAGATCCCAACATTACTTTTTGCCGACGACCAGCTTATCATAGGAAAATCTGAATATGAAATTCAAATAGCAGTCCACAAGTTAAGTCAGGTTGCTAATGAGTATGGTATGAAAATCTCACCAAGTAAAACAAAAGTGATGGCATTTAAAGGACTTGAACCTTTAAGAGCAAAGATAGTTATATATGACCAAATAATTGAACAAGTAAATGAATTTAAATATCTTGGATATCATTTTAATTATATAAAATCAAGGGATATGGAAATAAAGCTGAACAACTTCACATATTTCTGTGGAACGTTACAGCGAACTCTACATCATAATGCGCAAAAGGAAACTCTTCTCAGATTTTACAAAGTTATTGCTTTGCCTTTACTACTTTATGGAAGTGAGAGCTGGACATTAACATCAGATCAGCTGCGCCGAATTGAATCTGCAGAAATGAGATTTCTTCGTTTTGTGGCAGGATATTCACTATTAGACCACAAAAAAAGTGTAGATATCAGAGAAGAACTAAATGTTGAACCGGTTATAGATACCATAAAGAAATATCGAGAAAACTGGAAAGGTCATGTCCTGAGAATGCCAGAACATAGAATAAGTAAAACTATTCTTCAATATGTACCTAAAGGAAAAAGAAGTGTAGGACGTCCCTTGAAGAGATGGCATGAACAATTCTGAGACGGAACAGACCAAGAGGTCTAATCCTTGCTGTCGATGATGATGATGATGATCAAATGTATGCATATGATATCCAGATATATCTAAGTGGTTTCCCGTCTCACCTCTTATAACTCGTACAAAAAATTAAGATTTGATAACGGTAATCAACTGGTCAGCGTCTTTAAGCTTACAATTTACCCCAAATAAATCACAGTGCGTGATTATCAGTTCAAAAAGCACTATGAAAAAAATATCATCTTCTGCTTTGACTAACATTTATATAAATAACATTATTCTACCTTGGTGTAGTTATCGATAACACTCTCAGCTGGAATTCACAAGTATATTAAACCTGCCGTAAAGTTTTTGCCTCAATGCATTCATTGAAACGCCTATGAACACTTTTACCACGTAGCACACGTGAGACTCTCATCAAATCACTTATAATGCCACACTTTGACTTTCTTCTGACCAACATGACATTCAAATTACAACGTAAACTTCAAGTAGCCCAGAACGCATGCGTACGTTTTATTTTTGATCCAAGAAAATACGACAATGTATCAGATATTTTAACAGAATTCCTATGCTTATTCTTGACAAAAGACGGTTACTTCACTCTCTACTTTCTCTTTATTACGTTTTACGGTTCTCATGCAACACGCCTCATAAGTAACTTCAATCCTCTGAAATTAAATCGAGGTCGTGATTCAGCTTTGCTTTGTGTACCACGTCGCAACACGACTTTGTTCAGTAGATCATTCACCATTACAGCTATCCGAGCCTGGAATAAATTACCAGCAGGTCTAAAACATTCAAATACTTTCGTTAAATTCCAAAATAAATTAACCACATGGGTAAGGAATAACAACATATAGAATAGCGTTAACGTCTTCAATCTCCAGACTTCTCCCACTTCCAAGCGCCCGGTCACCGCCCCCGATACACACCGTATTTTCCTCTTCTTTATTTTCAAAATTCTACCTCACACCTCATTGCTCTATCCTCATTTTCCATTCCCTCTCACAACTTTTAAATTATTAATGTTATTATTTTTCTTTGTACCCTAATGAAAATGTTTAATAAAATATTTAAAAAATTTTTAGTGACTTCCAGATAAAATATACTTGTAACTATCGTTGTACCGCCATCATAATCTTTATTACAATATATTGGCATAAACAAAATTGATTTTAAGATCCCAGCAGTCTTTATATTGTTCTTAATACTGTCAATATTGTGTTTAAAATTACTGTTGTTATTAGCTTATAGTGTATTTTGCTTCTCTGGTGTTAAAACTTTTTTATATTTATGTACGAGTAAAGTGCGAATGTAAACGTAAAAGTGCGAATCTAAGGGACAGGAAACAAAAAGTTCGAATTGGCAATCAGTTTTCGACTACGGGAAATGTTACTTCAGGGGTTCCACAGGGAAGTGTGTTAGGGCCATTACTCTTCTTAGCGTACGTGAACGATCTCCATGTGAACATACAATCAAAGGTGCGTTTATTTGCAGACGATTGTGTTATATACCGAAAAATCAAAGATAGCACTGACGAACAAATATTACAGCAGGATTTAGAGCATTTACGTGATTGGGCTGAAAAAAATGACATGGGAATTAATGGATCTAAAAGCAAAACAATAACGTTCGGGCGGGGACGAAATTATGAGGAACCAGACTATCGTATAGGTGAGGTAATCATCCCAAGAGTCTCATCATGCAAGTATTTAGGCATTCATCTAGATAGTAAATTAGGGTGGGAGATGCATATAAATCAGACAGTAAGAAAAGCGTGGAAGTCTTTACATTTTGTAATGCGAATACTAAAGAAAAGTTCTGCAAACGCCAAAGAGTTAGCATATCTTACGCTGGTTCGCCCTCTCATGGAATACGGAGTTGCGTGTTGGGATCCATACAGAAAGGCGCACCGGAAAAATCTAGATAGAATACAGAGAAAAGCGAATAAGTTTACCTATAGACGTAACGTAACAAAAAAGTCATGGGAACCTCTAGAAACGAGAAGAACAAAGGCGAGGCTTTGCGCTCTTTATAAATCGTACGTAGGTCAACCAGCTTGGAAGGAAATTCAGATTAGACTAGAAAAACCAAATTATTTCGGCCGAAGCGATCACACCCACAAAATTCGAGCAAGGAAACAAAATTCAGATCTTGGGAAGTTTTCCTTTTGTAATAGAACAATTAGAGATTGGAACAGTTTACCTGCGGCAGTTTTCAAAGCTTTTCCTCTCAGTGTCCGAAGTTTTAGAAATAAGTTAGAACAAGATAACAGTAATTGATATTAAATGAGTAAGTGTTGTGTAGTGCGGTGTAGTGCTGTGAAGTTATGGTCAGTGTAATTCAAAACAAAAAGGTGTAGTGTAGTGAAGTGTAGTGAAGTGAAGTGCGGTGAACGCGATCAATGCTCTTTTCAATGCTGCTTTTCGTCTTGTACTGTATTGTACGGTATTATTATTATTATTATTATTATTATTATTATTATTATTATTATTATTATTATTATTATTATTATTATTATTATTATTATTATTATTATTATTATTATTATTATTATTATTATTATTATTATTATTATATTATTATTATTATTGTTATTATTTTATTATTAATGTAAGTCTTGTAATTTCTGCAATTATTGTTACTTAACTGCCACCGGGTCATACCCATTTGCAGTTCTAATAAATCTAATCTAATCTAATCTAATCTAAACCAAATATAGCTTTCTGTAACGTTCTTCGAATAATTTCACTTTTTCGCCTACTTCTTCATCCTTTTCTTCGCTTCTTCTCTCTTCCCTCTCCCTCACAAATTTCATCATTTTTACTTTATGACCCCTTCCGCTGTACGTTTTTCTCTACTATGTATAACATACTCAGCTCTATTAATTTTCGACCCTAAGCCGCCATCCTGATTGAGGTTTGTCTGGGTTTACTCAATCGCCGGGATGGCCCTGTGTCTTACTCTCCCGGACGTAAATGTACACCTTGTCCCCCCTCTTAAAATATTACTACACTGTATGTATATAATCTCAGTGGTTAGGCGGAAGAGCAGGCCCTATAGCCTAAGCCTCGCCATTAATAAAGGCATTATTATTATTATTATTATTATTATTATTATTATTATTATTATTATTATTATTATTATTATTATTATTTCATTTAAGTCTCTCGCTTAGCGAGGTGTCCTACAGTAGACATCGGAACCTTTGTGGAATCAAGGTGCCTGCTTCGCTTGCAAACTCAGGATTCAACGTGAAGTTATATCAATAAAAACGTCCTCAGGAGAATAGCTTTTTGCAATGATTGAATATGCCACTTTTTACGGCCAAGCCTTACAGACGAAGAAATTAGTTCTTCAGATATCAATCTATTTGCAGAGATGACCACAGGGACTACTTCAACAGATACTAACCGCCGGAGTCCCTCAGTTCAATAGCCATGGCCTGATATTTTCGCTTCTTCTCGGCAACAGAGGCAACTATATTTCGGTCTAAAAGGATAGCTATGTCGACTACAATCCCTTTCCGTGAATCCTTAGCAATCCATATTATGTCAGGTCTGTTGGCTTCGACCCCGCAATCAGTGATGACTTTTACATTCCAAAAGAGCTTCCACCGTTTCGACTCCAAAAATGAATCCGGCTTGAACTTGTAGTACGGGACCTCAATCTGTATTATCTTCGACTTCGCAGCCAGGGCCTGATGGACAACCGCAGCAACGTCGTTGTGCCGACTCAGGTACTCCGTTTGTGCCAAATCAGAGTATCCGCCCATGATGTGTTGCAGGGTTTTGCCTTGTTGATTGCAAACGCGGCACCGGCCCTCTAGGCTCATATCCCCAATTACATACCTTTGGTAATTGCGAGTAGAGGTTACTTCGCCCTGAAGAGAAATAAGGAATCCTTCTGTCTCAGCAAAGAGGCCAGATTTTGTTACCCAGGTGACTGACGATCCCATATTCACGGCGTTTCCTTTGAGCTCAGCAGGATACCTGCCGTGCAAACGCTTCTGAGTCCATTCACTCAGCCTATCTTCTTTCGAGATACATGGTTTTTCAGAGTCCGCTTGATTCATGTTTAGTGAGGTAAAATTCTTGTCCGTGGCACAAATTGCTTCATGCATGACCGTCGTTTTCAGAGGGAAGTATTTGCGAAGATTGTTGATTTGCTTCGCACACAAGTACTCAAAATCCAGAAGACATCTACCTCCTTCGTTCCGAGGTACGTATAGTCTTGCCATTGAACTGTTGGGATTGTGCATTCGATACTTGGAAAGAGTGGTCCTAACTTTTTAATTAAGCTCCTGCAGTGCAGCTGTGGCCAATGTAGAACACCAAATGTATAGACAGCGACGGGTACTGCCCAAGTATTAGAAGATGATATTAGAATCCTTCCATTTAAAAGAGTTTTACAGATTTTTGAGACTCTTTGAAAAACTTTATTTTTAATATCACACTTCATCTTTGCTTCACTTGTGCTCAAAAGTTGCTGCAGGCCTAAATATTTATATGTATTCTCTTGCCCAAGTTCTTGGATATTTGTGCCACACATCAGGATGCGTTTGTCAGGATCAAGGATTTCCCCCCCTTTTCACGTGCACTGCAGGAAAGCTGATTCTTATCTCCAGCGCACAACTTGAGGTCGTCCATGTAGAACAGATGATTAATGAGGATATGGGGATTTTTGATGATTTCATATCCCATCCCTTAATCTCTTAACATTCTGCTGAGAGGTTTTAGAGCTAGCGAGAACCATTCTCCGCAGTTCCTTGGTGGTATAGCTGCATCCAGAGAATGAGACTTCTATCTTTGTACGCTAAGTTGCCATGCAGTGTTGGATTAAGTTCACATACTCGGCATTTACTTTGTGGAGGCGAAGGACATACAAAAGCCACGAATGAGGTATCGAGACGAAGGCCTTGGTATAATCAATCCATCCTACAGATAATTGCGGTGTCTTTTTTAACAAGATTGGCTACAACATTGTTTACAATTAATAATTCTTTGTAACCTTGAGCACCTTTCTGCAACCAGTTTGCTCTGGTGCCAGAGGATTATTGGCCTTTAGATGGGTATTCAGCATACTGGCTAGCACAGATGTAAAAATATTATATACTGTGGGGAGACATGTGATAGATCGATAGCTACTCGGAGTCTTAGGATCGCTAGACTAGCTTATTATAAATGTAACTCCTTATGTAAAAGACGACGGAATGATGAATGGATCATTGAATGCAGCTTGAAACCACCTGGTCAGAAACGCACGAGTACACGGGAAATACTTTCACCAAAAGTTTTTAATCCCATCAGTACCTGGTGCTTTACAATTCTGCGTCTTTCTGACTGAATTGAAGATATCTCTCTTTTTAATATTAGGCGAGCACATCTGAGGTATTCACACCACTTTCCTTCCTCTTCTGCTAACCAGTAAGCTCCATCATCATGGCTCTTGGGGATGCTCCATATATTACTCCAATATTCCTCCATCTAGGAGCATTTAAGAACTGTTTCAAGCAACTTTCTTTGATCACTGAGTTGCCTGAAAAATTTCTTCTGGTTGCAAGAATATAAAGAATTCTGTTGTCTTCGTTTCATTGCTTTATGATATTTTCTTATACGGCACCAAAGGGCTGCGACGCGCTGTTTCAGATACTCAAGTCGGTCTTGGAACCTCTCCCCGAAATTCGTCTGGGTTCTTTAAATTCTCATCTTTCGTCTTCACTGCATCAATCTCCTTCACTGCATTGGAGACCTATCTAGATGCATTCTCAAGAGCTTTTTAAAAGGCTGTCAGAGTGCCTATGTCCCGCCCGAAGCTTTCAATTTTGTGTTCAATACTCCTCATCCACGGGGGCGTGGTGGCCTTAGCGGACTGTACTGTGTCTTTTGATGTTTTGCATTTATCCTTTACAGGTTTACCAAGACCCTATACAACAGCAAGGGATGCACAAGACACATAGCTTACCACTTCCTCAAGCGCTGTCGATTGTTCTACAGCCACTTTCAGCAAGTTCTTGACACCTTCCATCGCCGCATTTGTACGTGGGCCATACACCACTTGTGGTATCCATGGTCTGGAGGATAATGGAATACCATGATAGTATGTCTTCATGGCTTCATAATCCGCAGTCCAAGAGAATTGCTCTGACACTGGGAGGCAGGATTCATTAAAATTCGTATCCACTGACCATTCCTGATTAGCTTGTGAGTCTTCATTATTTCATCCTTCATCCGTCTCATTCCAATTCTCAATACCCAAGTATGCTCTTACATTCTCCCTAATGGTATTTATCTCTGCAGTTGAGAGAAATGTCCTTACAATGATGATGCGCTGCTGGTCGCACACTCTTTGCTCGGATACCGGTATGTTCGGATGCAGCTTTAACCATTCTTCGTGAAATTTGACACTGTATTCGTCCATGTCCTCTTAAAGTCTGGTAGCTGGAAAGTACGCATGCATAATGGGGATATTTAACTCCTTAGTTCATTTCATACGCTGGCGTTTCCTCTGAGGTCGGGCGGGGTGAGCTGTTGTCTCACCCAAGATGCGACCCCCAGTATTTGTTTGCACTGTGCTCGCCATAAGTGGTGAAGCGCCACACCTTCCCGGATGGTATGAGAAGGCTCCCCTGCTCTCCACTGGCACAGGTAGCACATTTCTCACTGGGAATCCAGTGCCAGAACTCGCAGCGCCGCCTTGTGTAGCCTCGTGCCACTCCCAAACCGCCGGATGTTGAACAAAGTTCGGAGTGATGTCGCACTGGAACTTTCCGTGGACGTAGCAGGCCCAGAGCGGCTTTGGGGAGGAGGCAATGGGGGTTGTGGGTAGATCCAAAGGGCTCATATAAGGCCAGGAGAACAATGCCCCAGTCTTCTTGTGCTAGCGGCGTCGGCGACAGCTGAAATGTGTGTCTGTGCGTGTAGGTGCACTAGAGCGAGGGGCCGGCAATTCATTGTTGTGACTTGCGAGACGCGTGGATGGTCTCAAAGTAGAGCGGCTTTATGCAGGGAACATCGACGGTATGTTGCGGTGTGGTAGACGTTCTTAAATTATCTCTCCTTGTAGTGGGTCTATTTATTTAGTTTATTGTGAGCAGGGTAGTTGTTAAATTGAGACTACGGTCTAGATTGTTAATAAATCTACTGTTTTACAAACCACTCTCGTCTGTGTTCGATTACACCCGTATGACGCCACACTTGCAAGTGCGGGTCGCATGCGTCACGAATCCTTTGACTTCTCATAACTGCTTCTACACCGGCGGACCGGGTAAGAATCGAGAGTGGAAGCACCTCTCGCCTCTGAGCCAGAACCCCATCTGCGCACCATCACTCAACATCTAAGGTCGTAGCTCAGGCACCAACAGCTCACAAAAATATTTTGGATGCTGCCCTATCTCCCAGTTACGAGTTAGTTCGCCGATCCCTTTCCCGGAAGTCAGGGTCACAGGTCACCTCCCAGCTTCCAGAAAACAGACTGGCATCCGATTTGCCGGGTTGCCATTGCCCTGACAGCCGGCACACAATAGTGCCTTTGCGCGTCTCCCACGTGCCGTAGCTGTTCTTTGAATCCAAGAAGGGTTGGTCTTCGGGGAACGTAAAAAATGTGAAATGGATAGGGAATAGTTTGAAAACAATCGGGAAAACAGGTAAGGGACAGTTAAGGTAAAATTTTACCAATCGAATAGAGGGAACAGGGAAAAAAGGAATGGAGAACGAAAGATGGATCAATTTTAGATGGAGGGACAGCGGACAGCTGCTCCTGTTAGTCGTCTTTTACGACAGGAGGCGATCCCGTGGCGCTATTCCTAAAAATCGCCCGGAAACCACACGGGTATTTTTATTATTATTATTATTATTATTATTATTATTATTATTATTATTATTATTATTATTATTATTATTATTATTATTATTATTATTATTATTATTATTATTAATGTTCACAATATTCAAAACGGACTGATGAAGTTAGAAGTAAAACAGCATCGAAATATATTCTTACTTAAGCAGGATGAAATTGGCATTAGATAAAACGAGGTGGTTTGAGTACATGAAATTCGTTACGGTGAGAAGAAATAGAAGATGTGTTAAACACGGATCAGATCTGCTGGTGGGTGGGACGTTTCTAGGATTACAAAGATACAAGCTATATAATTTCGGGTGTCAGTCTCAATCGCAAATTTCTATTTACACAACACCACTTAACCTAACCATACATCACCTCGTATATCTCAGCGCTAAATACGTCCAAATTAAGGAGTCGAGGCTTCGGCCTTTGTATTTTACATAAAACAACTTTGAGCCGGTGTGACGCATTACTTCAATCAAATTCGTGTGCCAAAAAACCTCTTGTAAACACACAAGACTCCTCACATTATGACAATCACCATACTTTGGCTATCGCCCTGTGCTTACATTATCTTGATGAAGCCCAAAATGACCAATTCATCGTTGTTCATTCAACTTTATCCAAACCGTTCGGTTAAATGTGCAAATGGGTCGGGTAATTGTTACATTATTTCGGACATTGCCCTAACATCTGCATTTTATCACTGGTATTTACGTGTTCTGAAAACCATGTAGAATTTGCCTACTTCTCATCAACGTATTTCACTGGCAGATATGGCCCACGGCTTCAACTGACGTCACTGCACTGCCTCTGACCGGAGTCCCTAGAGCCTTTCTGATCGGTTCTCCGATCAGTAGGAATGCCGAATCAATATCTAGCAAATGGGTCATGAAAAACGTGGGAATTTTCCCTCCTCTTCCCTGTTCTATCCTGACTCCCATGTACTCCTCATCCTGATATCTCTCACTCACATTTACATGCACTACACTACCACACATGGGATACCACACATGTTGAGAGCTCAGAGCTTGTTCCGTATGGGGCGGTGCCTCAATGGTGGGAGATACCTGGATGAGGAAAACCCCGATATCCAAAGTGTAGGTCAACGCCGCATCTTGCCAGCCAGCGGGGCACGAGTATAGCCACTTCCCGTGTTAAAAACATGCACTATACTTTGATAAATAAAGATCATTATCGTTGTCGTCCCCGAAAACCCAAAATAATCATTGAATCAATCATAATCAAATTTTAGGCATTATAGAGAGCTAATGTGAAGTTTTTAATTGACATGATACAATAATCTACAGTATTCGTTGCTTCTTTCTATCTTCTTTCTTGAAAATATTTCACTAACATTATTACCAATTTTACCAATTTTACAGATCCAATTTTAAACTAGTTTTTCGTGTTGTGAGATTACATTAATACACATAAAATGATAAACTGCTCGTAAAATAACCGTATGTATGAGTCATTGAGCTTGGGATATATCGAACTTTAAAGGAAATTTACAAGCGATAGATGGAGTATTAAATGATTATATTACACACCAGCTGATGTATCTTCAAAGATATCATAAAACAATTATAAAATTGGACGTAATGAATGATCATTATTGCTCTGACTTTGTCCCCAATTCAGATTTCGTTGTACAGTCATCGAAATAACACAACCGTTCAATTTCATTCCCAACCATAGAATCGATTGTGTACCTCAGTCGCGTTCATAATACATGTTCCCACAGAAGCGTGCACGTGAGTGATTATGTAATGTTGTGGTTAAACGTAAAATGGGCGTTGAATTGAAAGGCACTTTGTTTCGGAGAATGTCGGCCGATTGAAGGGAAATTCCCCAGCGGTTAAATGGCGCTAGCACGCACTCGCAAACCAGCGACCGCTGTTCCGCGCGAAATCTGTGGGTCCCTTCCACCTGGGAACCCGGGAATTGCTAATTCTGTTGGCACTGGTTCGTCTGCCGAACTAAACGAGTCACGCAGTGGACAAAAATGGTGTTTTTAATTAGTAAAAAATAAGAATTGAAGATATTAAGGTATTTCGAGGAAAAATATTATGAACAGGAATCCCCGATGTATTAAAACTTAATACAACAGGGCATTTACAAACAAAGGAGAAAGGTTTGATCCCGAGCACGAGTTTGTATGGAATATAATTCTCTTGAGTATATAAAACTTTGTTAACTCCCGTGTTATATTTAAGGTTTAATTTTTACATTTTGTACCTTATTTAGGAAAAATGTATTTTTTATTCAGAGCTAAAATTTTGTATTTTTTTTTGGCGTACTGGTCAGCATCACGAGCAACGGTATAATGCTTCATAATAATAATAAACTGTTATCACTGATGTAAGGACCCTTGAAAAGACATGGCTTATAAACTATATTGCTCTGTTGCATCACCGGAACTGCTGTTAGGTTTCAGAATCTCCTTTTTCTGAATGAACTCTGTGGCAGTTATCCATCCTTACAACTAATAATGTACCTGATAAATTAAAATAATGTACAAACAAATGGTACAAATGGAACAAAAGTTGAGACATTTTAATGTAAATGATGAGAATACCATATTTATAATTGCACTTTCCTCTGTTCGAGAAAAAAAAAATTAATGCTATTTTTTCAGAACATTTCAAAATGTCACGGAGGAATTATGTAAAGTACCTCCAAATATTAAAAAATCTTTATATTTTAGGATGAAATAGAGAAAATAGATTTTCTATCAACAAATGAATTTTCCTTAAGACTTCTAAAATTTTGAAAATTGCAAAAGTTATAATGAAATAATAATGATGTTATAAAGTGATAAAGTAATAATGATTTCTCGAACCGTAACATCTTTATTTTTCAAGCTAGATATTCATTTCTAAATGCAGCCTATTTATAAAATTGTAAATTATTTCCGCTTTATTTTTGTATTAATATAAGATTCCATGTTATTTCGCTACAAAAATGTCCATTTCCCACAAACTTGTGAAGAGGGTTTTGTCAAAAACGGCTCCAATTCAAATTTTAAACTTCGGAGAGGGCACAGTGCGGAAAGGGCACAGTACACAAAATCACAAAACAATAGCGTCCTTAATAAAAATTTAGAAATGTCTTACATTGCAAAGCTCAAATTCTTGAAGTGGAAACATTATTTATTCTTTGTACTCATCTAAAAGTACCCTGTTGCATATTATTTTCCAAATATCAGCAAGATAACCTGCCTCTTCTCAAACTAGGTAACCAAAACCTGGGATAAGTTACCAGAACTAAAATCTTGGGAACGTACTTCCACACCCAACTATCATGGAGTAAACGTATTTTAAATACAATCATTTAATGTAGAAAGAGACTCAACATACTGAAATGGATGTCTTATAACAATTGTGGTGCACATAAACAATTAATATTGAAAATCCATAAAGCATTAGTTTGCTCGGAAATATATTATGTTTCTATAATATACGGTTCTGCAAACAAAAACAACTAGACGCTGTACAAAAAAAAACATGGGCTAAGAATGTGTATTCGTTATTTTCACAGCAGCTCAATTGACACCATCCTTATTGAATCATTTGATTCAATCTTATCTCACCACAGAGAACACCTAAGCATTAAATATGCTCTCAAAACTGCCACGTCAAACCATTCTATAATTTATCATCACATTTTCCCTAAAATTGCAGCATACCACGACACTCCCGATATGATTCAGTACACGTAAAAATAAGAATTTTTAAGAATTCATTATTGAGTGCATCAAAACTGAAAAGAAAAGGCAGTACCAAATCCCTACTTGTACAACCTAGAATTTTGTAGCTGATTTTTTTTAACAATGCATCAAAGAAAGTTAAAAAGTGAATTCTGGTATTCCAAATTTACAGAACTTCTAAACAAATATACCAACTGATATGTTTACGCCAACGGAACAGAGAATGATTAAGGAACCTGGGCCACTGTAATCCCATGTGGAGTAGTAGTCAAATATCAACTTTATCATTATTTTGGCCGGGCAACGGCTGATCTTTCCTCCTTAATGACTGCGTTGAAATTCATTAAAAAACTAAAGATAATAATTTTATTATCCTGTGCAGATTCGTAACTGCATTACATAATATAATCTAGAATTTTCCCAACTCAGAAATGAAAACTATCGTAAATTAATATCATATGTCAACATCACGAAAAGCAATCAAGCTGGTATGGTATCTACTGCAAATTAGAATAATTCTGAATGAAGTAGAGAACTTGAACACTGTAACAACAGATTTAGAAGACACATATTCAATATTATGAGAATGTAATACAATCGAATACAATAACACACACTGGAAAAACAATGCAAGGCACATGAGGAAATCTTTAAGAATAAGTGCTCTTTATTAATTTAGTAAATAATTTCTATAATTTGAAATGTTAAAAACACCTCAACAGAAAATATCAAGTATCTATCCGTATTACAAGGATTAAAACTGGACACTGCAAACTAAGGCTCCTACACTTAATAGAAAGAAACACAACGTATATATGACCACTGTAATATTCCTATAAATATGTCCCATATCATTAACCTAAATTCCCTATACAATCAGACAAAACAAAAACACCTGCAGAATTTGAACCAATCCTTACATATGTAGATTACTAAGGTAAAGTAATTCAATTCTGTAAAGATAAAAATATATTTAATACAATTTACTTCAAGTAGTACTCAAGCAATGTACACTATTTGAAGAATATATTTACATATTGCCACCTTTTGGAATATCTATCGTTTTCAGTGTGTATGTATGAATATTATTCAATCTGTTTCTTAAGTGTACACAATATACACTTAACTCAAAAATAAATACCTTGCCCATCTTTCAAAACGGGCCCTAGTAATGTATTAATGATGTGCAATACGCTAGTATAGGCCAAACATATTTAAAATCTGTCCAAGTGTTTTATCCATGTTTGTACTCCCAGGATTAACACTATAGTATAAAGTATTTGTTAACTCAGTGTAAAAATGGTCAATAATGGCCTCAGTTGTTGAGGTTATTAAAAATAAATGAAAAAAGGAGTTGTCGTGTCTTTCTTCATTTTTACCATAATATCAAGGAATAACAACAGAGGAGCAAAATATAATTTTTGCTTATGAGATCTATCTCATATGAAACAATTTGCAGATTTTTGACAATGCCAAATCATAGCCGCCACTAATTTTACAAATCCGTAGCCAACTAATGCAAAAATATATGCTGCATATTGTACTTTTGTTGCAGTTATATATGTTACATATTGTATAGTTGTAGGAGAAATCCTTGCCTATAGTTACCTAGTTTACTGGAATATTGATTTTAGTAATTTAAAAGTTAATTCCAATAAAAAAATGATTTGTATGATTACAGCAGATTCCTCCACTCTATCAAATTGTAAGTAATCAAGAAGTGTCTAAGTATGCAAAATCCGAAGTGATTAACACTTTTTCTTTCCAGATTCACATCCATGAAAGGTAGGCTATGAATAATTGAAAAAAATAATATTTACCATCATGACATATATTCTGTCATTTCAACATCTTGTAAGTACGTCTCAACACTTTTTCTACAATCTAGTTATATTCACGATAAATCGAATCGGCTACCCTTTCTAATATTTTTGATTTTTGATTTTTTTTGGAAATATTTTTGCAGACATTGATTTAAGAAGTTTTTTATGTTGTTTTTCGAGCCAGAAAACGTTACATAATTGCAATAATTATCACTCTGATAGACTACGGTTTTCAATTCTATAATTAGATATTACCACTCATCCAACTCTTGTAAGTGATGCGTGACAAAGACCTATCAATGCGAATTCTATTCATGACATTAAATAATGTATAATTGTCATTTTTAAATTTCATCCATCAAGAAGTGCAATCATTAATTTATATTTTATGAAAAAATTGTTTCTTATATAAAATGTAACATTTACTTCCTTTAAAGATCAAAACATTTAGGACAGATTTTATTTTCCAAAAAATCTCTATCATCATAATTGTATTATTGCAGTGTTAATTTTTTCCAATTTTCGAAAATCAACAAAACAAAATTTGTTCTAAACTAACAGAACTTTGAAAAATATCTTGTACATTTTAGTCGAAAAATCGAGTACTTTTCGCAGATTCTGCTTGAAGGTTATGAAAATTATAAAAAAGATCTCAAAAACCGACCGCAGGACATTTGTCTTATAATTTTTTCCACGGACGGAACAAGGAACGCTTAAATGAATGGCGCGGGTGTAATTTTCGTTAAAATCTATGAATTTTCGAAAATTTCAAATTTAGAAGTAATGCGACGGATGTTCTGTTGGAGGACAACTAGTTTCAATGTAAGATTAGCCACTTATTGTTCAAAGACCTGTACCATTGCCTGTTTGAAATGCAAAGCTACAAAAGCTACAAAGGCTTTCAAAAGATCTAAAAAACATGGGATTCAATGCTTCATTTATATCCATTGATGAAATCATATTTTTAAGAAAATTTAAAGAATTTTAAGTTCCTAAATCCATGTTTAGTCTCAAGAGGCTTCCTTTTCCCTGAAAAACGTTAAAATTCGTACGTAGAAAAGTCTAATATTCTTATGAAAACTGTGAAAAAAGTAACTGGATGAAAAGTTTCAATTTATTTTTTGTATCTTTAGTTAAAAAGTTACTTAATTTCTGCCTTTTGAAAAAGCTGGAAACATTCCTGAGCATAAAAAAGCATTGGAAATGTGAGTTAACAGGAGCAGGCGCTCAAGAGGTTATAAAAATACGGAAACCATCTACTCGTAAGCCAATATTTAGTTTACTGACGGTTCTGAGAACCTCGTTGGAAGACGTTTTGGAAACAAATTTCGTATCGATTGTTTTTGGCAAATGTATGATGTTGAATTTTGTTGTTTTAGTTTCTGAGTGAGATCAACCGTAATGCTCGAAAAGTGTTGATTGAAGAGACTTGCAACTTTTAACATATACTTTACTTCTCTATCACTATCCATTAAACAGTATTCTCTAGAAATTTTTAAGATGGCGTAATCGAATTTTTTGCAATATTTCAAGTAGCTGTAGTGTCGTTAATAACGTGCAAATACACTGATTATTTTTCATTACCTTTGCCTGCCCCATTTATTTCCTTAAAATGCTTAGGTATTTTCGGGTGCAGGCATGGAAGCCGGGTGATTCGTTATAATGATTACAAATAGAGAAAAATGTACGTTTTTACACGATGTTAATAAAACGGTTCCTTTTTAATTTAAGACGTTGATCTTTTCTGTAAATAACCATAATTTATTGTTTCAACTCATTACAAGTTGGCGTTGGCAGCGTTTCGGGTATCGTCTTCTAGCCATCTTCAAACCTCTGGTTGAAAAAAATACTACAATTTACAATACTGGAAATATACAGAATACGAAATATACAAAATTACTTTCTCGCTACCACTTACGTAGAGTAGAAAGAAAGTTAGAAAGAGAGAAAGTTATGTAATGCTACGTAAAAAATGGGGAATTTGCGGCAGAAAAACTCCTATTACAGGGCCCTGGTAACGAAAAAGTTGGATAAATCCAGTTGCCAAATTTAGGTAGAAAAGCTTAACTCGTGGTGTAGCCAGAAACCATGTTTTGTGGGTCTTTGATACCGAAAATTCGAATGACGGCTAAACTTCTGTCTGTCCATCCGTTTGTCCGACTGTGAACAACACTTGCGGCTAAACCGTTCAGCCGATTTTCTTCAAAACGGTTATCCTTCGATGGATCTGGCTGATGTCACAGCCCCTTGAATTGAAACCCAAACCCTTTTCAAAATTTTCAAAAAATGGCTCCATTGTTTATCATTAAATTTTCTTGTTGGATAGTGTGAAGAATGTTTAAGAGTACATGCAGGTCTAATTTTTGTTCCTTCCAGAACTCAATTTTTCGAAAATTGCAAACATTTTTAAATTTCTAGGCATCTTCGAACAACTACAATTATGAATATAGATATTTTCCCTTAATAAAGTGTGTTCCTTAAAATAGATTTTGAAGTAAGTCATGTACAAAAATTTAAGTATTTTATGTGTAATTTTGCGTGAAAATACGGGCGAGAAAATAGTGCTATTTTAGCACCACTACTTTTTAACTACAAATCAGAAGTGTCAATGAAACATAAGCTCCAATTCACAATACATTTGTGAATTTAGTATCTAAATGTGTGTATTGAAGTTTTGTGTATTTGTGTATTTTGAATTTGTCTATTGTGAATTGGAGCTTGCCGAAAATTGCAAAAATATTTTCGTCATTATACAACTACATTTTTTAAGATGGAGATTTTATTAAAGAAATATGTTTTGAGATTAGATCTTTAAAAAGTGTCATGAAATGTTTTTTTAAAAAGGTTAGTGTTTTCGCGTAATTTTGAGCACAGTAGTGTCATAAAAAAAGTCAACGAGATTTGATCAAAAACGGCTCTAATTTATCTTCATTATTTTCACTTTAAAAGAGCAATATTCGTTGTATGGCTTAGGTTTTATTTTCATTAAACGCTCTGAAATTTTGAAAACTAGAAAAATTCAAATTTCTTTTTCAGGAATGGGAAGCGTTTTTCGAATTCAGGGAGTCATATGGTTTGGTGAATAACTCCCTTGCCTGCAGAATTTTGTGCCTGTGTTTAAAAACTATTCCAGGCAGATATTTCTGCGGGTTGAAATTCTAGTAGTATTTAATGTTACGTAACCGTTACAAATAATACGAGAAAGAATGATGATGTTACACCACTAGTTTGCACACGACCTAAGAACGCCATGTTCTCGTTTACACACCACATACTGAAGATGAGATCTAATATTATTCACACAAACAACTTAAAATTATCTGCCCCCAGTACTACAGTGAGCGAACGCCAGTTACGTATGAATAATTAATGTCTCTCAATCTCATCTCATGACAATCGAGCTTGTGTCCTCTCAGACCTGTGCATCGTGTTACACTGTGGACGAGCCTCTGCCCCATCCCCCATTATCCACGCAGCCAACTCGCCGCAGCGAAGATGTCGCCATTATGCGGGAACGTTTGAAACGCCAAATTCGATTCGGCTCTCGGGCCCGCCCCGATAATGCCTGTTTAATAGTGCGCAGTATTGGGAGTGATGGGCGACGGCCCGCACAAGCGGGAAGCGTTCGTTGGCTCGCAGGGGCGGAACTGGCTCCGGGCGCACTCGGTTATGGGGGATTTCACGCAACCGCACGCAGATTTATCGCGCGATGTCACGGAAGTCCGCAATATTGTGGACGCGTCCCCTTGAATAAAAGGAACCACGGACGTAGCCAACGAGCAGGAAATTTCTTCAACAACGCCAAAACAATTTGATAGTAGGATAAGTGAGTAATTGTGAATTACGAGATTGAAATGCTGAGATATTTGGGACCAGAACCCCCCCCCCCCTCCTCCCTAAGCAATTGATGCAAAAGTTTGCTTATGCAGCAATTTAGTAAATGTATCTATTGTTTTATTTTCATTGTAAATTATTCGGCGAATGGAGATTGTATTTAAAAATTACATGCGATGAATTAGAAATATTGTGTAGATTGAAATATTTTAAGAAAAAAAGAAAATTAATTCATTATATGAAAAAGGATTGATGCGAACCAGGCTTCACTTTGAGATTTTACGCATTCATACGCAGATAAATCGCTCTGTATCATGCAATACTTCAATATTGAGTGAACATTCCTTTGAATAAATGGAACCATCAGCGTATGCAATGCACCGCATTTTTCAACAATGCCATAACAAGGGGATAGCATGCTAAAAAAGAGTCACTTCTTGTAATGGCGGTTGCTGTGTAACCTACACTTTTGTATACATATGAAGACATACACGTATTACTAATTTCTAATTCGCATAGAAATTTAAAAAAAACGATGCAATTTCCGGCTTTTTGACGTGTCTATAGGCAGACAAACAACGCATGGAAAAACATCATGTGGCGGATGTTGTCCACTGACCCCAGCTATCGCCATTGTATTGCGCCAAATTTGTTGGAGGAGTGAGTCAATGAGTGAATCAAAGCGGAGAAAGAAACGAAATTGAATGAATCCACTAACAAAAAGACGGCAGAAATTGTGCGACTCAATTTCCTAAACACTAATTTTAAAAAATTGGATTTTGAAAAATTAAATTTTGGAAAATAAATGTCGAATTTCTGAACATGTAATTTATAAAATTGAATAAATGGATTATGTTTTGTAAATGAATGCAGTTCAAACGTGTATATTTTGCAGTCATTTAAAAAAGCAGTTATTGTAGCAGAAAACCGTATGCAAGGGGGAGGTAATATACCATTGACTTTTCAATTTTTGTACTTGTGTTTATAATCTATAATAATATACAATAATGGTTTAACATATATTTTCAAGTGTTTTTACTGTGAAAAATTGAAAAATGGAAGATTTTTAACTATTAAGAAAAAAGCTTGATCAAACTTTGTGTGTATGTATGATTTTTGAGAATATGTAGATGACTTATGTGCTTTTTATAAGGAAAATATGTGTTACACATCGCTTCTATGACATTTATATTAACTAACTCTGAAGCTATGGTAATTATAGGCCCAAACTACACATGCCCGTAATATAATTTCCCTTAATATTAAAGAAAATATTTACTGTAGTACTTGAATTACTTGTTTACATATACTTGTTGCTTGTTTAGTTCTACATACAGTCGGAGTCTCTGGTAAAACAACTCATAACGAGGCTGCCGCCTTGAATTTCGTGTGGAAACCTTCGTCTAGTTTTTTCATTTTTATTTAATCTTTTGTATAGAACATCCTGTCATCAGTTGGTTGAAAATCGCATGTAATAGTTATTAATATTATTTAATAATTGATATAGCATAGCGTTTTCGATTTAAATTGTGTATGCAACATCGAGCTTCAAGTTGTTCCACTGGTTTATTTAGGACTATTTTCACCGGTGCGCACTTCAAAAATACAAATTGTCTGCCACATAATTTTGTTATATACCCAGGAACTCCAAAAGTCTTTATAAACTAATCGACGTTATTACAGTATTCGTGAAGATTGTTTTTGTTACAATATTTAATTTATAATAATGTTATACGAAAGTTTTGTTTATTGTTTTGAACAATGTGTGTGTCTCTATTTGAAAAACCCATTAATGTGGTATTGTTCAGCAGCATTTTTGTTGCTGAAGACCACTAATTTGTTCTATATCCCTCGCCAATTACAAATTCATTACAGTATGAAATTTAGATTTTGGATATAATACTAAAACATCCATCAAAAATGAGTTGCACAGTAATTACAAGTAGGATATGGTTTATTGTTTGCATGTTATTTTACAATTAATTATGCTGTAAAATCTGTAGCCCTTGGCAAGTGAAATAAAGTTCCGAAATTTTGAAATGTGAGACACCTACGGTCGACATTTCATGTCGGTGTAACTACTTATACTTCATATGGTTTCGGGGAAAAATTTTACCAGCAAATTAAGCAAAGTAATATACGTGAAATTAATATCAATGGAATATGACCCAATTGTTTGAGTACTAGAGCTCCATAAACAAAAATTATAGCAATATTATCCGCAGTGCTATATTTCACATGCCGCCTTCTGGTGGTTATTTTTAAGGCAGTGTATATGATTTTGCCTCCCTACCCCAAAAAGGAATATGGCAACGAAACCGAGTACCTTACAACATTTTAGAGATCGATTTAAATACAGAGTAAGGGGTATAAATATGGCTCTTAATCCTAATATCATCTACCGAATCAAGTTCTAAAAAATACTGTCACAAGAAGTCTAGAAATACATTATATCACTGTTTGTCAAGGTAGTTTACTGTAAAGCTTACATATCTGTGCATGGTCACCTCATTGCTTTATGAATGTTCTAAAGTTCTGTACTGAGATGAGTTATCATACTACTTCAAAATCAGTTGTTTCCGGGCTTGAAGGCCGTGGTCCAATGGAGACTTGTCCATACGTTTCGCCTGCAACTGTGGCAGGCATCATCAGTGGCGTTGCTGGCGAGGGCGAAGTGTCCTTGTTGGCAGCGCCGCGTTGACTGCAAAGTCAAGTCAAGTCAATGCGGCGCTGCCAACAAGGACACTTCGCCCCCGCTAGCAACGCCACTGATGATGCCTGCCACAGTTGCAGGCGAAACGTATGGAAAAGTCTCCATTGGACCACGGCCTTCAAGCCCGGAAACAACTGATTTTGATGTGGAAACCGGCCGTGAAAGCCTACATTGTATGCTATCATACTACTTGCTTACTTTAGAGAATAGTAAGTAAATAGTTCGGTGGATCGTGTGCAATGGATAGCGATCGCGGTGATCTAATTATTAGTTTTACAAATAAATAATATTTTGTTATGTCAGTTTTCGAATTTGCCTATCGTAGCAATCAAGATATGGGAAAGTCGGGATGTTCCGAATATCGCTCGTTATTACGATCCTACAATCACCGACCATGCGATATTTGCAAAATTGCTTTGAGATGAATCTGTTTTTATTTTCACAGATTCCATAGCGTAAACAAAGCACAGGGTAGATAAAAATAAGCATGGCAGCTATGAGAAACAAAGCACAGTGAAAGTTGACGGTTACAGTGTGTCATACATGTGACCGTGAAAATGATAGCCCATGTGTAATAGAAGATTTTCGTCACATGATTCTGTTACAGCTCAGTCTTCTCAGTCCCGACGCTTCCCCTTAGCCACCAAATTGGAGGCGGGCAACAAGAATAACACTAATTTAATAGTGAAAACTAATATCTTAATTATTTCCAAACAAAATCCTCTGCCAAATTTTGCCTCAGTCATTATTATCACATTTATTGGACATAGTAGGTTTAATTATTTTAGGACCAAATTGTTATTTTCTTTTTTGAACGTTATTGATGTCAATCCTGTGGTTTGAATTTTTACAGAACAAAATGACAGCATTTATGTAAAATTCAGAAGTGCGCCAGTGAGCAGTTGGGTTGTCAGACACAGGCATCCCGTTAGATTGCCAGACGGAGGCGAACAGTTGGGCTGGGTTGTCAAACTTGGAGTTGTTTATGAGAAAATAATTTTTTTCAAATTGACTAAATTTCACGCAAAATTATGTACAAACTACTCACATTTTCGAAAAAATTGTACATGACGTTATTTGAATATCTGTCCTTGAAGGACAGACATGTGAATCCCGATGATCTCTATCTTGAATATTTTAGTTGTAGGAAGTTGTCGAAAAAGTTTGATATTTTCCAGTTTTCGGAAAATAAGGGATTTCAACGAACCTGAGGTCTGCGCCATTCTTTTAAGCGTGTTTAAGACTATCCAAGAGCCAAGTTTGATAAAAATTGGGGCAGTTTTTGAGAAAATTTTGAAAATATATTAGACCATTTATATAAAGTAAGGTAAAAATATCGAATTCAAACTCAGAGGGCCTCGTTCCTTTAAATAGAATAAGAAATATCATTTTTAAAGAAAATTGCGTCATCCGTTCGGCGCTAGCGTTGACGGGCAGAGGGGCACACCGAATGACAGAAAAACGTTTTGCCCTCAATCGAATTATCTGTATAAAAACTCATTCATTCATAAAAACATGAATTCTAAGTACAGAAAGTGTTAAAGAAAGTCATTTAATATAGATTTATCTACATTTTCTTTACCAGAGCTCGGCAATAAAGGTTTCTCTGTCGAAAATTCGCGTCTTTCCGACGCACAATTAAAATGGTACCTTCTCTTGGCCGAAGGGCGAGAAAGTAAAAAACATCCCAAAAGCCGCTCCAATTTTTTAAAAATATTTTCCACGAATAGTTCAAGAGAACAAGGTACACAAAAGATTGAGGCATTCTCTGAATTTTTGAAAATTTCAAAGGTTAGAAATAGTGGAAGAAAAGTATGTGATTTTGTAGCTCCAGTTGTTCTTTATTCTATCCTGTTTTTTTCTTCTTTCGTGTTCTTCTATTGTTTCTAATGGTCATCGTTTTCTTCCTCGTCCCCTCTTTTTCTTTCTTTCCTCTTCCTTTTTCAACTGTATCTTCTTTTATTCCTACTCCTTTTTATACTCTTTCCCCTCTTCCATTTCTTCCTCTTATACCTCTTTCTTTTTCTTTCTTTTTTTCTTTGTAATTTTCCTCTTTTTCTCTTCATCTGTTTGCTCATTCTCCCCCAATGTTTCTTCTTTTCTCCCACTTTTTCTCCTTATCCTTTCATACTGTTCTTTTTTCCTCTTCTTAATTTTCCATTTTTTCTGTTTATCTTTGTCAATAACTTTTCATCTTCCTTCTCTTTCAATTTTCTACCTTCCTATTTCCCTGATATTCTTCTTTTTTCCTTTCTTGTTCCTCTTCTTTTTTCTACCTCTTTTCCTTTCTTCTCATTCTCTTCTCCTTCCTCCTCATCTTCTTATTCCTCCTTCTGCTCCTCTCGTTTTCAATCCTCAATTCTTCTTCTTCGCCCTTTCTCTTTGTCCATCTTCCTCTTCTTTGCTCCTTTATCTCCTCTTCCCTTTCTTTTCTAATCGATAAAACGTTGGCCATATAATTCGGGGACCGCCGTTCGCCAACAATCCCGAAAGCACGTTACAAATGGTTTAGCCGAAAATCCCTTCAAGAAATTTCCTAATTATTTCTTATTCCCATTTAAACGTAGTGGCACATCTAGGTCCCAAGCTGGAAGGAGAGGGGGCAGTGTCATCGAATCGGGAGCTATTATACTAAAAATTAAAGTCGTAACGAAGTTCCCGATTGGATGACAGTGTCCTTCGCTCCGTCCAACTCGTAAACGTATAGGCACATCAAGGTCACATCGGAGTATAGGCATAAAAACAGTGTTCCAAGTTTACCTGTCGCGCTTGTGTGCAATCCCAATTCGATTTCACATAATTATCGTAGCAGCTCAACAGCCGCCAGATGCGTGAGTCCGCACAATTCACCAACTCCGACAATAACTGCGTCATCAATTCATTGTTCTATATGATTCGCCCCGAACAATCCCATGTCAGTTCATGGCATCAAGCAAGCCATAACATCAATCTCTTGTCCACAGCTCCAATACTATAACCGGGTGGGCAAGCGCAATTGCGAATTCATTCAATTTCTAGGAAAAACAATAACGAACAATTTCCCGTGCGTAACAGACTGTACCATAAACTGACTGATTCAACTACACCCTTATCTTGTACGACTGATCAAAGCTGCCATTCGCGCCAGAACGCGAGTATCGCCTCTGTTCTGGTAGCAACGCTAGCTCACCCGGCCGAGATTCTCGGAACGCCTCCTACCTTGAATGGGCGGATCGGTATCTAGGAAATGGAATCAGCGACGCCATTGCCGCAAAAATGCCCCAGAGTAGTCTTTTGCCAATCAAATAACAGTTATTAACCATAGCAGGGTCGCTTCAAATAAAAAGAATTCAGTTCTCGATGAAGTGCATCCGATTTAAGCCGTTTAAAACCACGCCTAGAATTCACTTGTAAAGCTTACTTGAGACATTACGATTTTCACTTACGATATCGTTTGTAATTCAAAGTATATTTTATATATTGGTGCATGAATGAAATTTTAGGGCGAAAATCACTTTGATTTCACCCGTTCACTTTCAACTAGAAATCCTCAACGCACGCCAGGCCCCTGACATACACACACACACACACACACACACACATACACATTGTAGTTCACAAGTGAAGACCACATTTCAAATCCGAGGTCAACTCAGATTGTAAATCAACTCAAAGAAGTTCCCACAGCCGCTCTCAAACCTGCGAACAATTATTACTTGAAGAATGATTATAAGGGATACGTGGGAGTTTGACGGCGTGACGGTTTGGGACGTGAAAACCACAATTTATGCAAGTATCGAATCCACATCTCTGTTATACAAAGAGTGGTTCCTCAGCCACCTGTGCTATGAAAGAGTGTGCTGCACTTTTTGCGTGAAAAAAACAACAACATTCCGACGATATTCAAAGATATTGGGCTAAAGATTATAATTTCGCGATAATCAATATGTTCAGCAAAAATGACTTATTGATTTCAAAGCTAAATAGTGATTTGAGTTCTACGTTCCACCAACTGAACATTACTGCCAGAGCTTTTTTTTCAGCATATGTCACTGCACTGCAGCCCTGCAGCATGGGGAGACTGACTGCGTTAAAATAAAAACGTGACATCTATATTCAATATGCCCCCGTCTTCGTCTTTCAGACGTGAGGCAGTTTTTTCAAGTTTCTAAGTTTTTTCAAAGGGCTAAAAATATTGATGTGGAACAGTGTATTCAATGTATTGATATACGCAAAAATGGTAAATAGAAAAAAATATGCACGCTGTAGGAAAGATGGAAATCGTTTTGTGACTATTCGCCTGGAAATTCCTTCCGATCTGAGATCACAAGGCACCTTGGCGTGTATAGCGGTCGCACGGACAACTCGCTCCGAGATAATTAACGCTTGGGAGCGGCCTCAAAGGACGATCTATTTGCCGTAGACGCGCCAATTACGGTGCGCGGTCGCAACGTCAAGAGCTCCTGGACTGTGCACACGTTTGACTCTTTCAGAGATTGGCACATTTGCACGAGGCTGAGGTGACATGTCATTAATTACTTCACAAATCAATCGAAAATACATGATGAATACCACGAATAAAGCAATTTCTCCATAGTCAAAATTTGAAACCCTACTTCAAGGTTAAATATGTTGGGTGCATTATCTACACATTTCATTCATCGTACATGATATTAAATTTTTTTTACATTTACTTTGCTTCTGTTATTACAAACCTTCAGTGATGAATATGTATATTTAGTTGGCGCGAATTGGGAAAAAGTTAGGATTAATTTTTTTAAGGGAGTCGAAGAAATTCCTTTGCAGTTTCCTGAGAGTTATTTCTCTCCTTGATTTCTCAGCTTGAAATGTAAGGATGGAGAAATGTGCGGAATTTTCTGATAGAATTTTTGACTGGTTTGAAAGTTATGGGTGCAAATTTATTGGCTTAATGCACAAACATATGTGCACTCATAATTATTTTTGAGTTAATATCATTTTTGGAGATTTCTTGCTCATATGTATCTAGTGTACAAAATTATTGCCATATCAAAGGAATCAGGTTTTTTCTCAGAAAGCGATCATTGTGGCTCCATTCGATACTGCACCTTCAGAGTTTTAAGATAGGTTTTCTAAGAACTACGAATTATGTACATGCAAGGTGTGTGCTCTTGGCTGTTGATATGAGCTACATATATTTTTGCGAATTGTAGGTGCAGTTGTAGATCGTACGGTGTAGACCACGGGGTTTTTGTGTTTCATTCGTTCCAATCAGTTTTGAAATACTTGCAATTTTTGCCAATATGAATATTGCCACTGATTTCTGAAATGGAAATAGATAAGCAATTATCAAATCATTGATTTTTACAGATGAGTCTCGGCGTGTACCTTAATTGAGGATGGTCGATGACGGATAGGATTGAATTCCACGGTTCGTATTGTAATGTCAGCAAGCCCCACGTTGGGCAAGCCGAATGTAATGTCAACGGGGGAGGGCGCCAGGTTCAGCTCCTGTAATGTGGCTGGATGGAAGTGTTGGGAGGTCATGAATTAACACACTGAGTCATTTTATAATAAATTGAGGTTTATTCCTGGCACCATGAGCTGCCAGGGAAGTTACAGGTCGCTAAGGGCGACACAGGTTTCCTCTTATATCTATTCTGCGAGCTCATTACTTTGATCACTAATAACTAATTCCCTTAAAGCTAACAAAATAAGGCTTAATTTCTAATAATGCATGCAACATTCTATCTACCGTCTACAATCTGCAGGGCCTGAGCGCGGCCACTATTAATCTCTCGCCCTAAATGTCCTGCGAGGTGTCTCGCGTCATAACTTTCACCGCTGGCTGTGTTGACCGCACGGGCTGGCCGTGCGGCGACCCTCGGATGCGGAGGCGACGGGCGATCCCAGGTCGCCGACCTCCCGCGGTGCGTCCCTCCTCAGCTGGCGGCGGGGCGCGGCGACGGAGTCGCCGAATCGTGCAGGCTCAGTCGGTCGAGGGGCCACGGGCGCTGGCCGTAATGCAGTTCGGGCTATGAATGGGCCCGACGTGAAAGGCGGCAGAGGCAGACGGGCCTACGCGGAAGTAGCGCGGGATCCTGCGATCTCCCGCCCGAGTTTCCTCCGCGGCAAATCCACGGTGCCGTTTTAAGAATGTCTTTGCACTAATGCCGGCCTAATCAGAATAAAGTTCTCTCTGATCCTGTCTTTCCCTTAGTCGCGTTCTGATAGCAAGTTCCGCTCCGCGAACATCTTCCACTAGTCGCGTCCAAATAAAATAAACTTCTCTCTGAGAATGTCTTTCCCCTAGTCGCGCTCTGATCGTAAGTCCGTTTCCTCTCTGGGAATGTCCTTCCCCTAATCGCGTTCCGATCATAAGTAAGTTTTCTCTGTGCATCTCGTGTTCAAGAAAGCTCCCTTCCCCCCTCCCAAAACGTTTCTAAATCTGTAAATTTACCCCTTCCCTCATAGTGGAACTTCCCATTGGCTGAGGGTAACTGCGTCTCAGCATTCTAATTTACCAATCAAGTTGCAGTTTTCGTGGAATTTTCCAGAGATCGCTCTCTTTCTATCTCCGGCTTCCCTCCTCTCTCTCTCTTCCTTTGTAAGTGGTCCCAGAAGCTTCTTGCAGCTGTCCGGACACGTGTTCACGCGGTAGCGTATTCTCATGGGCCATAAATGGTCGGCGGAGGCTAATCGGCAGCCTGCGACGGTTAATTTCTAAATAGCCCCTTTGGGGATCTGGGCGCCTTACCCCAGGCGCGTGGCAAACGGGTGCGGGGGTGGGTATTGTTCGAAGGGGGGTCGGCTGATGGCTAGAATGGTCTCGTTCACGAAGTGTCATAAACGTGTCCTTTTCCTAGCAGACACCCGTGTCAGCGCGTGGCAGAGAAAAGGGGTGCGGGGGCGGGTATTGTTCGACGGGGTTTTGGCCGACGGCCCGGCCGGCTTTTACGATGGGTAATAAACGTGTCCGCCCCCGATGGGCCTAAGTGCGGTCGTTAGAGGGGTCTTCGCGACAAAGGCATCGTCCCTTGACCTACTTTTGCCGCGATGGAAGCTATCTCTAGATGAAATTATTATGATATTATTGGCGATGCCACAATAAAATTATTCCAATGTGATTGGTGACGCCACAGTATGGTTGAGTTATTAATTTATCTGGGATTTTCATGTGTGACGCCCATCAAACTATGCTCCTATGTATTCAATAGCCATCTTGGATGATTTCCAGCGAATACTTGAAGAGATAGTATGTGGAGGAGATCAAGGGAAAGTTAGAGGTTTTACCATTCTCTGATCTGCATGTAGCTGAATCCACCATTAATCGGAACAATCAGAATTAAGATCAAGATGGTTCTGTACGTTTGAGATATGTTCGATTAAAGGTAATTAGAGGAATAAACAACTCGATCGACAGCAAAACGTACAGCAGAAGATGGTGGAAGAGGAAAATTTTTAACGTTAGGATAAGTGTTATTAATGTGGGAGTGGTTTCATGTACTTGGGCACAGGTTGCTAGGAATGATTCCGGAAGAGGAGAATCCTTATTCGAGTGAAACTTAATATGTGTAAAGGAAAGGCCGGCGTTGGTAAAAAAAACTTGCTTAACCACGCTCAGTGAAGTCATATATGTTAAGCAACTCAAGATGCCACTGGTTCCTGAAGGGGTGACTGTCTGGGTACCCGGGGGATCAAACACCGCTATGCCCATGGCCGAAGGGAAAAAAAGTTTAAAACAACGTCGATGTAAAGTCTAACAATGACTGACTAGCTTAACGGAGGATTATTCCGGGTTCAACGTCAGTAAGGACGCATAGAGAACGATTTTACGAAAAACGTAACAGAATTTTTAAAAAATTGCTGAGAATTGCGGAAAAGCGTTGATAGTGGGTAGCCTGACGAATGAAGCTGGTTAAGAGCGGTTTGGATTTTTTTCTGTATAAGAGATCCTGATAATAGGGTTCATGAGCTTTTTCACAATTGGCCAATTTGATTTTTGTTTCTTGGCTTTTTGAAATAGCATGGTTTCTTGAACGTAGCCACAGCCCTGTGGGAGATTATCGATTCGCCTTTCTATTCGCGATTCATTCTTGTATGTTCAAGAGAACAAGAAAGAATAGACAGCATTTGACCGCCTTTTCCATTACTTTCCCTTCCCTACTTTGTTTTTGTGTTTCATGAGATTCCCTGGCGTGTTGTTTGAAACTTGCGCCCTTTGCTTCCCCCGCACTGCAGGGACAGCAGCGCGCTCCGCTACGTCTTTCCTGTGCTTCTTTCGAGCTTCTGTGCTTGAAAACCACCACGACTTAATTTATGATCTCTTATAGTTATAGGTTATTAGAATGTAAGGAAATGTGTACAGCAGTATCACTCTTTCAGATGTGATAATGTGCTGTCGTTATATCTTAAAATATCCAATGGTCGATATTACTGATTTGAATTTATTTATTCAGTATTATTTATTCAATTATGCAGTAAGAACAGTGCATATAATATCCTTTAATTTTGAGATAATTATTGCATTTCCCGTTCGCATATCACATTACTACTTTCAACATCATTAATAATGCAATACCTTTTGGCAGTTAGTTTGTTGTGTGCTAAATACTTCCGTGATAATGTGGCGTAATTCAAGTGCCTCATGATGGTTGTAGGGATACATGTCAGAGATTTTTCAACTAAAATTATTGCTGTAAATTAATGATTTAAACATAAAACTTTCGTCATATGATGAATTAGTACCGACCACAATTATTTTCGAAAATAAATCACCACAAATTGTTAGAATTAAAGAACCAAATAGTAATTTCTAACTCCAGATCCTTGATGAAGCCCATGGTGACTCGTTAGTTAGCCCACTCGCTTTCCACGGCGCAACCTCGGGTTCGATTCCCGGCCGGAGTAAAGTTATAACTGTACGCTTTCCTTACAAATGCCACTGTATTTCTGCGTGACGACGAGAAAGCCTAATGGTAAGAAGACCAGTACATTCGGTGGAGCGATGGCCTCGACCTCACCGCACGAACCCCTTATCTCATGGCCAAGCGGTCGGGCTACAACTGGTCGTTCATGGCCCGTACCGGGCTGTCTAGCCAAAGGAGAGGACAGATAATCGATAAAATGCTATAGATGTTAGATATTAATTGGTGTTACATTATACGAAATAAAAACTTCTACTGAACTTGTTAAAAGAAGTAGTCGTTAACACAAGCATTTTTACAAATTCTGCGTACTGCGAATGCCTAATGGTTATTATTTTGTGGGACAATGTCGAAACTGAAGTTCAAAAAATGATTTACTGCAAAGTTATATCACTATCGATATAACTATATGAATAATGAATATTTATATATTATTACCTAGATTATTGATCCTTGCATTCAGGAAACTTAATCTGCTCAATTCAACGGTCGGGAACTTAGATACATTAAAAAATAATCGCAGAAAAAACACTACTTTATTCTGTGTAATAATTATTTATGTAAATTCATATGTAAATTTTTTCTTGCTACAAAGTTTACTAAATTATGAAAAGCCGTAAATCATTCCAAAATATAGGAACATGTATTTAGTAATTTAAAAATGGAAGAAGATAATCACCTCAATTCTGGCGCTTACCTGCTCACATCGTAATACACATTCCATGCAATGAATACTATCGTACTAATGAGCGGCATTTCGTCTCCTCTCGAACAGAAGGCAGTGGCGAAAGAGAAATAGGGTAAAGGGCGCTGCCGGAGAGAATTGAGGCGAGGGAGGATCCTCTCTCTTTCCTAATTGCAAAGCCACAGAGAGGTAGACGCGAGTCGCGTCTGCAGCGGCGTGCGGGTGGAGGCGGGAGCACAGGCGGAGGCGGGAGCGCTGGCGGAGGCGGGAGCGGGGGCGAGGGCGGGGGCGGGGGCGAGGGCGGGGGCGAGGGCGGGGGCGAGGGCGGAGGCGAGGGTGGAGGCGAGGGCGGGGGCGAGGGCGGAGGCGAGGGCGGAGGCGAGGGCGGAGGCGAGGGCGGAGGCGAGGGCGGAGGCGAGGGCGGATGCGAGGGCGGATGCGAGGGCGGAGGCGAGGGCGGAGGCGAGGGCGGAGGCGAGGGCGGAGGCGAGGGCGGAGGCGAGGACGGAGGCGAGGGCGGAGGCGAGGGCGGAGGCGAGGGCGGAGGCGAGGGCGGAGGCGAGGGCGGAGGCGAGGGCGGAGGCGAGGGCGGAGGCGAGGGCGGAGGAAGGAAGGCGAATTAGCGGGAAGGCAAAGGACGCGAACTCGCGCAAAGCGCTCTTCTGGAATTCGAACTCAAGCCCTGCCCTCGAACGGCTGGCTCCAGCGGCCTGCGACCTGCGGCCGCACCCCGCCTCGCACTAATTTAGCCTCCGCGCCCCTTTCGGCTCCCGAGAGGCGGCCGACGACGAACAGTTCGAATTTGTGATTCCGTATTATGCACTCTCCCCGGAGAAATTAGGACGCGGTGAATAGACTGCATTCCCATTCACGCGGACTCCTCCGGCGGTTGACCTGTTTGCCATAAGGACAATAGGCGCTCGGAAATTGTGCCTTGCTCGGCGATGCCGAACAACGTGTCTAAAGGCGACTATCGCCCGCCGATGAAATTGCGGTTTCGAATGAGGGGATTTGTTCATGTCAATGCTCACTGCACGAAAAAAGGTAATTTTCTGTTGTTGTTTTTTAAAAAAGGTAGTTGCTCTAAATTGTAAGGAGAATGTTGTGGCTAACTTTAAGAAAAAAGCGCGTAGATGAGTTACAGTATTTTTATGCAGATGAATTCGTGCCGTGTTCAACTCCTCTGCGAGAGTAAATTAGCAAGAAATTTGTTTTCAAACAGACAATTGAAGCAGCTAATTTAGTTCTGATCAGTATTGTAGCGGTAACACCAGAGACACATTGAAGTGTTACATCATGATTCAGAGACGAATAGAATCAGAAATTCACACCACCTGTCGTAGCACCGGTTTCGAACATTCGTTACATCTTTCCGCCTCTAATTTTCAATCCGTGGTTTGTCACTTTTTCGCATCTCTTCTCCACCTGCGTCTGCTCTTTTCCTTTAAAGTTTGGCAGCCAATATGCCAACGCTTACTTAATGTAACGGAACATTACCTGCCTCCAAGGTATTTCCCCCCCCCCACTGTTTTCGAGAGAAGTCCGCACAAGGATTAAGTGTCTGTAAATGTGTCCTAGGCAACTTAACTTTTGTTGTGTTACATGTGGAGCTTTTATTTAGAACCTTCGAATCATGGAATCCTATAATTATTAAAATACTAATATGAATTGTGGTACTTAAAAATTTGTGTGCATATATGTATTTGAGTATTTTAGAAACCGATTAATCCGAATTCGGCCAACTAGTTCCCGGACCTGGGTACTGCTTTTATTTATAATTCACGCGAGAGGGCAAGAGACTCATGTGGTGAGCATAAAATACACCCTTCAACTTACCTAGCGTACTTGGCCTGCCTGACATATATCTTTAGTCACACAACTATAGACATTGAGACGATTTGTATTAGCATGCTGGCCATGAACCACCGCTTGCCGCACCAGATTCATATTTAATACCAGAATCCTCAACGATTGATTGAATGATTGTTTAGTGATTCCGGGCACGTCAACTAATAGGGTCACTAGTCCCGTAAGTGTAATGCATGTTTATTGTTCCGGAGGTGGCGGTGATCTTTCTCTCGCTGTATGGCGAAATGCAACCTACCATTGGCAAGCGGGGTTTTCTCCAACCAGGTATCTCCAACCAGCGGGGCACTGCCCCAGCCGGAACAAGCTCTAATCTCCTAACGGGTCTCCCGGCATGTGTGGTAGTGTAGTGCATGTTAGTGTATGTGGGTGTGTAACGGGTGAGGATAGAACAAGGAAGAGGAAGGTGAGATTGCGCGCAGTCCATGGCTCGTTTGTTAGGGTACTGTTCCGGCATTCGCCTGGTGTTGATCGGAGAAACCACGGAAAACTACCGATCAGAGCAGCCGGCCGATAGAATTCTCCTCTAGAATTCTCAAATAAACCATATTCAACTTTACTTTCACTCAACACTTCACTTTAAAAGTTTTTTTGAGAAGCAGATTTACGCCTGATCACTGCGCGGAAGTCATGCACGCAAGGAACCTACAAGAGTGTCTACAAACGAATAAACACATTTGATATGCGCTGTGAATCATTTTTTAACGAATTTGAGCGTACGCTTCGCTGATAATACCATTTTATTTTTTCTGTATCTCAGAAACTAAGCTTCGTACATCGATGTCGCATAATATGTAAATTTCATTGCTACCATTATAAACACCTCCAAAATCATTTTTGGAGAAAATGTTGGGAAGAAACTTTTCACCGTAGGTTCCCGTAATGTATCTGCCATTGATACAATCGGACATGCCAAAACCAAACGGAGCTGTACACAAAAAATTAAAAAACAGCAAACAAGCCCGGTTCCCCTACTAGTGTGTAATGCACGCAGAAATCGCAATGGTTTTGTTATTTAGCCAACATTTTATTTTAAAAAATGCAAAATCATCTATACTGCGAGATAATGAGAGAGAACTAGAGAGATGGATACACGTTCCACGAAAAGTTAATATGAGTAAAAAAAAACAAAAACGGGACTTTGGTGAACCTTCTCGCGTTCAACGACATAGTCCTCTACGATTATAACACGCCTTTATTATTATTATTATTATTATTATTATTATTATTATTATTATTATTATTATTATTATTATTATTATTATTATTATTATTATTATTATTAATGTTATTGTTATTATTATTAATATTATTACTATTATTATTATTATTATTGTTAAACAGAGAGTTGGTATTACTCGCGCACTTCCTCTTGAACGATGGATTGAAGAAATGCGGGTAGAGTGGGGGTATGAAATGGGCCACTACATTTTAGGACGCAATACCAATGTCTGGAGAATCAGTCATGATTTCGCAACTTTCTCAATCATTTGCGTTCTAACTTTCTCAGGAGTTTGAGGTATCTCCTGTGATGGTTCTTCCTGTGCTTCGGCCATTTCTTTAGATTCTTTTGGAAAAAATCTTGGACAGTTCTTGTCGTCAACAGAAAATAGTTTATATTTCACGCCAGTGAAGATATGTTTAAAATGTCATCAGTGCACGCTTCGAGCTTTTGTCTTCAACTGTTTATTGTGACAGAGAGGGGAAAGCAAGGTCATCGTTCAAGAAAAGGTGCGCGAGTAATACTCATTACCCACTCCGCTACCATCACTGTCGTGCTCTCCAGCCCGCTGCTTTGCGTTGAGCAGCGCTGTCCCGCGGCGCCCGAGCAGGGATGAGTCGTGCGGGTGGCGGGCGGCTGGGATGCCAGGCACGAGCAGCCGCCCGATCCCCTGCCGCTCGCGACGGCCGCCGAGGTGGTAAGTCGGCGGATTGCGCGGCGACGCAGGCCGCTTGCGGCAGCTGCCGCCTCCGCCCCCCTCCACCCACGCCACGGCCCCGCCGCACGCCGGGTAAGCTCGCACGCGCGCGACGCGCCGGGCCGGGCAGGGCCGTCCGGAATTCCCTTGCTACTAAGTACGCCACTTCCCACACGTTTCCGCGCACCTACCTTTTGCCAGTGCGCGATTTACGGTCAGGCACGTTCCGGTGCGTTGCTGCCGTGACTGTTACGATGGTTGTGTGAAATACTATGTTATTTCGGTTTATTTTTATGCGTATTATTATTTGTGTCAGAAGCACTAAAACATCAGTAAGTGTTCTGTGAACAGTATATATAAAAACGCGAATGCCTCGTTTCTTTATCTTATTTTTACTTTCCCGTATACGTTCCTATATACGGAGTAACATACGTCATATATGGAAACTTTCGTAATGCTGCGGAAAATTGATTTCTAGATTCCCACGGAAATACACGTTTTGGGGTCCTTTTATACCAAAAAGGGTGTTTTTTTGTTTTTTTTTTCAAACGTCAGTCTGGTGTCTTGTGAACATTACTAACGCCTAAAAACGCGTAGGATTTTTTTCCAAATTGAAGAAATTGTCGTTCTGGCACGAGTCGAATCTTTGAGATTTTGAAAAAAACATTCTTTGACATTTGGGGGTACTTTACATGAAGCCCCCGACAACCCGAAGGTACACACGTATTGGTGTTTGAAATGGCATTAAATAGAAGTGCTTTAGAATAATACGTTTTTAGAATACAGAAAAAAATGAATTTATTCTAAACGTATTCTGCTAATACGAAAATTCTACCGTGTTTATTAATCCGTGTGTAGAGTGAATTATTACGTCTTCTCACTTACTAACATATTTTCCGAATCAAACTTGTCCATTACTGAGCTGCTCAAGTCAATTTGGGAATCATATCTTATTGAATATTACGTTGTTTAAATGCTGTACTTCGTTTCTTTAAAGCAAGAGTCTTTATATGCATAGCAGCGACAATACGACAGTTCTTTATCTACTTGCTCTGTGGTCGTCTCTCACAATGGCAGATTATCCCGATGAGTGCCCCCGCATCCGCTGATGTAGTCGGTGTGTGGAAGTCACCCCATTCATCTGTCGATCGCCTGCGCATGTTTGAGCTGGCTTAGGCGGACGTACCTTGTGTTTGCCTCTGGCTGGCGAAGTGGAACTCGCTAGCGATGCGTGTCGGGTGTCTCACGTATGTCGTACGACACTGACGCTTAGCTCAAGATGTATTAATGACACTCGGAACGATCGAATTGTCAGAATAGTATTTGTAGAATTCAGTTAAGTAGACACTAAGCAATTTCAACCATCAGAGTCAAATAAACAAATATCCATATCTGTTATTTTGCACAATGGTACTGTTTACTGCGGCGTCGGACAAACGCCGACACGGTCGCTTCTATCCTTACGCCCTGTCAAATCTGGGTCTCAAAAAATACACACTACAAATGTCTCCACTACGGAGCATCAGGAACATTCCCGCCTTTAGCTTCACTGTCAGTTTCGTCGGCATGATAGACGTTCGAGAACATTCTGCCGAAAGGTCTCGCGATTTGGGGATGGCAAATCCTTCCTATACTTTATCACTTCTCTGCTGTAATTCGGCGCTGTGCCCGTTTCCTGCATGTCTCGTAATAAAATAACTTGGTTGGTTCCTAGATTTCTTAGATTCCCTTTCTTTCCATCTTGGGAGATCTCCTTGCTTCAGTGTCACGGGCGTGGTTAATTGGTTGAACTATCGTCCTCTGGGAAAACACTATCTTTCTCTAGCCTTACATGTTGTTTTGAAATTAATGTGCCTTCTGGGAAAACGGGGATTCTCAGAACTTTCGTCAACATGCAGACGAAAGAGGAATAGGTTAATGATAATATTTTATTAAGCAATACGGGATCCACAAAGGGCTAGTGTGTACAAAGGGCTCAAAGTGAACCGTCGAAGAGGCGAACTTGAGACTTTTGGCTAACTTGGAGTTTAGATTTCCTTTTGTTATATTCGCCGAATCAGTTGGCTGGGTTGAAAACAGTAAGGACGAGTTTACAAAAGTTTAGAGAAGACATTTAATCGCCGTTTGGAAATTTTATTAGCCGGTAAGAGTTATTTAGTAACAAAAAAAATTAATAAGTACCCGAAAAGCTATCCTTGTAAATATTTCCTATGTAGCGTTTGTTTCATTACGTCGTAATTTTTATTTCATAACCTTAAATATTTTCCATCATCTTCAGTATCAGGTTTTGTCAATACAGCAAATCTAAATTTTTATTGGACGAAAATTGCGCATGGTGAACTAGATACAATTAATTAGGGACAATCCTTTTATTCTCAAAAGTTACCTTCCATTCCTACATATTTTAAATTTGAGGTTACCTTTTTGTTTAAGATTAATGAATATGAATTCAAAGATGAATGAAAGCAATGGTAAGGAGAAAAAAGAAATATCTAGAGTGTAGATTACATACTATATCTCACATTAGCATATCTAATCATAAATATTATTTTAAAAGCATTTCAAATGGGTCCTAAGTTGGCCAGCAAAGGATAACTTGGCACACCATTTTTTTATTTTATGCCCTACATAAACCACATAGATATAATTTAGGGTCGTATTCATGAACAAAACCTAAGACTTCGACTTAGACTTTGAAACTTGAAAGTACCAATTTCCATTTCATAGTCATTACTTTGAGGAAAGTAAACTTAGAAAGCGACTTCATTTCCAAGTTACCGACTTTCTGTACTTAGACTTCGGAAAGTAAACTTTGAGATCAGAAGATTCCCAGAATGGCTGCTATTATGGATATACCAAGTCCTTGAGTAAGCTGTGCCTAATCCTCGGTGTATTATCCGTGATACATAAAATCCTGCTGGACGCTTCAGGTTTGAAAAACGCCCGGTATTAGATGTCCTCGATAACTTTATAAATGGCCTGTGAAAGGACAATGGAAGAGAACTATCTGTTCTTCCCTTTATCCAATTTTGATTTTCTCTGAGTTATTGCATAGGTAAGATACGTAAAAAACAAATTTGACAAGAAATCATGAACATTGGGTTGTCAATAATTTTTTAGGATATGATCAATATTGCTGATTCATATAAACCATTATTTTGTTAATGGCAATAGCTGATTCGGTTTTTGGGTTTTCAGGTAACTTTCAAATTGAATAAGGCAATTTGCGAGGAGTATGTCAACCAACCGTTTGAAAAATAATAATGTGAATATTAATGTTGTAATAAATAGTGTTTGCCTTTTACGTTAGTATTATACTCCTATAAAATTTTCACGAACTTTCCTTTTTTTCATTTTAAGTGATCGGAAATTTCATATTATTTTCTACGGCTGCAAAGATTTATCTCCCGAAGAGCAAACATTTTGACGTAAGAAAAGGAAATGAAAAAGAACAGAAACTTATCGTATATTGACCCTTTAGATGCTAAAATTTTGAATTTTGTATTCAATTACACGATCATTTCATATGAAATCAACCACACGCACATGGCTACAGCTGTTCCAATAATTTTTAAAATATTTTGGGAAAGTGCATGTTTAGAGATACTAAGGCATGAAGAGGAAAAATACCAATTTTCCTATTTCTTATAAAATTCTAGACATAAAAATTAAAAAAAAAACTTACATATTACAATTAACTTGACCTTTTACTAGTATTACAACAATTTACAAAGAAATTGTAAGAAAAGGTTGAGCATCGAACTTTTTTGAGGTGATTTGACACGAAATTACTAATTGGGCAAGTAAAAGTAATGATCCTATTTAAAATCAAATTAATTTATAAAGTTTTTATAAATAATTACACTGCAATCAATATGATAATATGCTGCACGACACCACCTTTGACACGAAATCACACGTAATGTTTTTTTAATTTCAGCTACGAAACAACTGAGAATACGAAAAATAATGAAATGTTGGCAGACACAATTCTGCCAACTGTAAAATGCATAGTCAATTGACTTAGCCTCTATTACGGTAGCTAATCCGGTAGAAAGTGCACCCTCCATTTGTTATTATTATTGTTATTATTATTGTTATTATTATTTGTTATTATTATTTGTTATTATTTGTTATTATTCCAATTATTGTTTACAACTCTCATATATTCTAAAGATGCATTCCACGAAAAAAAACAAAAAAAAGAACTAATAGTGTTACAACAGCCAATAAATAATTTCTCGATTTAGTTTTTCGTCTTTCGAAAATTCAAAGAATTCAACAAAAATTTAAAATGAGACACGCGCCATTTTTAAAAGCGCCCTTTCTTTTCATCGAGAAAAAATTAAAGAAAAAATTGTGGGCCGTGATTGAGAATAATTAAAATAGTCTCCAATTGAAGCAAACATTACGCGAAAACTACTAGTTTTTCAAACTATTGTACTTCATTTAAAGTTCTATTTTTTAAAACATATAACATAAAGGAAAAATCTCTAACATCAATATTGTTCGTTTGTATGTTACTTTCTTTTCAATTTTGAAAAATATAGTGTGTTTGCCGAAAACGGGACCAGCGAATTTATATGAGTACTTCACTCTATTTGAGAAAACAGTAAAATAAATTAGGAGACTTTTCTAAGAAAATTATTGTTTACATTGCCTATATTTCTATAGGCAAGGCTATAAAATATTATTTAAAATCTCCATATATACCAAAATATGTATTGGCTATGAAATTGTCTCTAAGACAATTATGTGAAAATCTTTGTGTAATGTAATACATAATGTATTTTTGGGAAAATAATGAGAATAAAGCCAAAAATTCTTTCCAAAAAGTGGAAGCCCGTGACCGGGCTGCCCACCCACTTCGCCGCGGTCGGGCCACAGCCGCCTTCCCACCAGGGCCCACTGGCGCCTCCGCCTCCGCCTCCTCCACCGCCACCGCCACCGCCACCGCCGCCATCTCCGCCGAGCCGACGCCGACGCCGACGCCGCCACTGCCACCGCCGCAGCCACCGCCTTCTCCGCCACAGCCTTCTCCGTCTCCGCCGCAGGCGCCTCCACCTCTTCCTCCGCTTCCGCCACTGTTACTACCACTACCCGCGCACCGCCACTTCCGTCGCCACCGTCGACGCCGCCACGCCGCGGAGCGTCGCGCAGCGGACGTGCCGGCTGACGAGCCGCTGCAAATGACGTTTGCGACGACGCCCACCTCCGGGCGACGGCGTCGGCGCGGCTCGTCCGTCGCGCCAGAGGACGCCCAGAGGATGGTCGGAGGACGGTCGGAGGACGGTCGGAGGACGGCCGGAGGACGGCCGGAGAATGCCCGGCGGCGCCCGGGCGAGTGGCGTTGGCGAGAGGGCTCTGCCGTGCGGAAATGCTGGCGGAATCCGTGGGGGGATTCCTTTCCCGAAACGTGTTTGGCCTATTTCTACGGCAGGAGAAACACGGGGTTGAAGGGGAGATTACCAATTTCAACCTTTCGGAGCGCAGTTCAAGTTTTGATCAACCTATGAGGAAGTTCTGATGAACAAAGTAAGTTCGCATCAGATGTTCTCCGGTTTTAAGTCTACTCGTGCCTCACTTCACCCTCCCTTATTCTACCAAACAGTTGCTTCCATTTGGCTGAGATAGCTCAGTCGCGCATTGTTGACAGGAAGTCTTAGAGTTTGAGTTTCACCTGATATCCTCAGTGGCAGATATCTGGAGGCCTTCACCGCATCCCCCGCTAGCAGACTTCTGGTCAGCACCAACACTCACTTTGCAGCGGGGTGGAATCATCGCGAACGCCGAGAATATAACATGCACTCTACTTACGGAACTAATGACCATGGTTGTCGCGCCTCGAAATACTAAATTCTCATGATAAATGCTTAGGTGTGTAAATAATAAACAGATGAGGATTTGCATGGCAGACATCAATACGGCCTTTCGGTGTTAAAATAACGAAGGCCATCTCCGGGCAGTAATGCTATTCATTCCCCACGTTTTAAAGGTTCAAAATTGCTAATATGAAGGTACCAGTTGTTTCAATTACGAGTAAACATAGCGCATACAAATGAGAATTGAAAGATTAGTATTTGTATTTGTTGAAATGAAAAATATACAACAATGCAAAGTCATAAAGTAGACTCAGCGTCATTCTGCCAGTGTTACTGGTATCTAAAAGTGAAGTATAGTCACAGATAAAATATGATCTGAATATGTTAAAAACGTTGAACGTGAATTTGTGGCAGAAAACCTTTTATTATAGAGCCTTGGTGACGAAAAAAGTAGATCAGTTGCTAAATTTAGAAAAAAAATCATCTATCACGTGGTGTAGCCACAACCCATGTTTTGTAGGTCCTTGTTACCGGAAAATCGAATGACGGCAAAACGTGTCTGTCCGTTCCTCTGTCAACGTCAACAACGCTAGCGTCTAAACCATTCAGTCGATTTCTCCAAAGTTGATATTCGCCTAACGATGTCGACTCATGTCGCAGTCCCTGGAATTTTAAATCGATATTTTAATTTTGGGGGTACTTTACATAAAGTCCCTAGGACATTTTCAAAATTTTTATATCTTTGAATTAATTAATTAATTAATTAATTAATTAATTTATTTATTTATTTATTTATTTATTTATTTATTTATTTATTTATTTATTTATTTATTTATTTATTTATTTATTTATTTATTTATTTATTTATTTATTTATTTATTTATTTATTTATTTATTTATTTATTTATTTATTTATTTATGTCAAAAACAGTTAAAAACTGTGACGTGTTATGGGAAGAAGTTAATTTGAAGTTACATTTATGTCCAGAAGCAAAACAAGGGGTTATCTCAGCATTTGCTCAAGGATCAGGGAAACTGGAGGAAAACCTGATCGAGATGGGGGTCATTGTCTCAGAAGCTGAAGTACAATACTTGTTACAGGTTCTTTAAAATTATACAATCCAAATGGTAAATAATACATTAAATGTCATTGTTAAAGTTAATATTACTTTCCTTTTGGATGCTCGATATAGTCTCTAATTGTATAGAAACAGTTGTGCGGCAGACAAGATTTTACTTGGGACTTAACTTTTGTATCGAATTTAATCGTTTTATGTCATCTGGCAAGGTGGTGTAAAATAATGTACGTGTATTGTATGTGATTTTTTTGTAGTGAGCTGTTGATACTGTCACATAATGAATATGATTACTACGTCGAGTGTTGTAGTTATAGACAACGGCTGAAAATATATTCCCGTTCTTAAGTAAGTCATTTTTGACAAAACACTGATTCATATATGAAGAGACAAGGTAATGGTAGAATACGTAGATGAATGAAGAGAGGCTTACAAGAATTACGTGGGTGGGAATTACTTATTATTCGTACAATTCGTTTTTGTAATCTAAAAGTCTGGGAACTATAAGATGTATTTCTCCAGAATATTATGCCACATCTCAGACGGAAATGAACATTTGCGTAATATACACAACGAGCAGTGTGTATACTGACTGAGTTTGAAAGAATTCTGAAAGCGTAGCATAAAGAACTTAATGTAGTGTTCAATTCATTTAAATGGGCGTTCCATATAAGGTTTGACTGAATGGAAAGACCTGAAAATATTATTACCTTAACATCAGTCAATGGCACACCGTTCATTTTCAGTGGAGGGCAGAGCCGTTTATTTGAAATGGAAAACTGCATTGAAACAGTTTCACTTAGGATGATTATTAAACCAACATTTTTCAAATTGGAAAAAAATACAAAAATAAACATTATGTAAATATGAGCGTTCTAAGTATGTGCACTAACTTTTGTTGAAGTCTTTTAGACTCATCTTTTGCATTTAAGGCTATCTGGACGTTTTATTATTTTTCTTCCATTTGTTGTGTTTCTGATGCGTAAGATGCGGCAGCTGTGTGACATTGAATCACTTACAAAAACACAAAACCATGTTGTTTTCGGATGTTGAGCAGAAACATTCACACACTATTATTCTTTGTACTTGTTGAAGTGCGAATTTCCGGACGATACTCAGGAAGTAAATTTTCGCAACGTCAGCTTAGTCCACTTTGGTGATAGGCGTGTCTTTGATTTGGGTTGGTTGAGAATACCCTCGAGTTGAGCGGAGGAAAATACGCTAGTTTTAAATATAAAATGTTGTCTGTTAACATTTGACATCGTGAACTCAGGTATTTTGCAGAACTGTTAAGCGACACCTCTGAATTGTATGCGGTGATGAACAAATACTTGCCATTTAATTATAATAACCCTTGCTTTGTATGTTGTTGAGTCAATGGAAATCTGAAATTTCGTATTGATACTTTCGTGTATAATCTTATTAGACATAAGAAAAAGTTAAAAATAACTAGCTCAGATTGCATTTCCTCTCTATTCCTCACATAATTTTTTTTAAAATTTTGTTAAACATAAATATTTAAATAAGTCACATTTAGTTTCATTACCTTAGTTTTCTTTCGCCCGTGAATAATTCCTGATGTTGTGATGCGTAAGTATGCTAACGATACGTGCCAGCCTGCCAGCAAAATAGTCTGAATCTCGCCGTACTCGACGGTATTCCAGAACTCTCCGTATTTCCTCGAAAAGGGATGTAGCCTCGCGCATTCCAGCGCCGTGTGTGCTTTGCATGGCGTACCTCTGCTCTAACGGCCTCGCGACGCTTTGAGGCAGCACTGCGTCGTCGAGCAACTCCCTCGTTATCTCTTACTCCCTCGGCCCCATCATCACCACTGGTGTTAACTACCGTTATTATGTGGGTCATCTCAAATGAGATGTTTCTCCCCCACAGATCGCTCTTCCCAGTACTCGCTTCCGCTACGGTCACTGATTCCACCACCACACGATTATGCTCTCACATAGCAACTACCTCAGTTTCACTACCACATTACCGCGTCACAATACAACTATTGCCATAACTACACTATCATTACCACCACCTCCACAACCAACAGCATCACTTTCCCTAACATCACCTCCTCCACCACCACCACCACCACCACAACAACAACAACAACAACAACATCAGAAACAACAACATCAACAACTACACACTACCACCACACAACTACCACCTCCGCTCCCCCATCACCCAGACCAAAACCACATTTATCTCCACAACAATAACACCACAACACCACCACCACTCTACTAGCATCATATCAGTACCACACCACCACCGCAATACACCACCATCTTACTTCAACATTGCTTCAGAATTACCACACATAAGTATAGTTCATCATCTCTGTCGCAAACGCCATCACCACTATCACAAACACCTTTACCTCCACCTCCATGAACAGCACCTCTAATTTTTCATCCACTGGTCCTCCTCAACCGTGTTTCTTCTGAATCCTCTTCCACTTCCTCCGCAACTCTCGTCAAATTCCTCTCCTTCGTGAGATAACTTGCGTCACCTTACGCTCTTACAGTTCTCCTTCTCGAAAACGCGACCTTTTCTTCCGGTGGCCTTCTGTAAACGCATCCGTGGCAGGGGAGAAGTTGTTATTCTTCTGACTGGAGAGGCAGGAAGTGGGTTGCGACTAAGTGGGAGTTCCTGGATGTCGATCCTAAGGAAACACCCGTAGGCTAGGAGCTTAATGCGTTATCCTTTGAGAGACTCGCGAGCGACAAATACTTCAGTGAAACGTAAGATGCTGAAAAAGAAATTGTAGGGACGAGAAAAATATTGATTATTTGTAAAGCATTTACATTTGGAACAATGTGAAATTCCTTATTGTCACGCATCTTTTTAATTAATTTCTGTACTGTTTAAGTTCCAGAAGATAATATTAATATTTAACACAACCTTAATTTTTTTTCTTCACGCATAGATAAGTTAATATATTTTATCACGCAAATATCAAAATGAGTTATAATAAGTTATAAGCGTTTCACCATTTTTCGACAAAATCCGAATATACTTCTTACGAAATTAAAACGTTTTTAAAATCATTTTGATCTCAACTTACACAATATATTAAGCAGTTTTGTTCTTATTTCTAAATGTCAAATTACCGGAAACAATTACATTAATTTGTATTTATTGTCACTAAGGATATAATGAATTCTACATTCGCCACAAAACAAATTCCTATTAGACAACGAAATTAATATCTGCTGCGATCTGTCGAGGACACGATCTCGAATCTTAGAAAATGTTTCACCTCAGTAAACTAGTATGAACAAATGACTTGTCTTAATTATCATGCCGATGCAGGACTATTGTTATTAATGCAAATCAACGACACACAACTGACTTTACTAAATATCATAAAATGTTTAGGACTTTAAGTTCAGTCAAATATGTGATTCATATTAAGTATTGAATATGGAAGTTATGCACTTAGTTCTACACATTCTATATATTGTCACATCAGTTCTCAAGTCTCTAGTTGTGTTTTCTTTCAAATCATGCTATCCTGTATGAGTTATCGAATCATATTTTAGAAAAAAATCGTGTCATTCACAGCATCGTTTCAGACTGTAGAAACCAGTACACACGACTTTATTAAGAAATTTATTGACTCATGAGAATTAAAGTGAACTACTTTATTTTTATGCGTTCGATTTTTATTTACCTCTGTCTAAAATACCCTGCTTTGCGGAGATACTTATTAATAATTATCGTCTTAAGCAGGAAATGTAATGAATTGAATGGATGATGTATCGTGCCCTAGCCTAGCCTATCTCGCTCTCTCCCACCCTGACCTTCTGTGGCTAGTCCTGATCTGTTTTAATTTCGCCTCAACATGCTTGCTCTGCCCTCTCAAATGTGATCAATTTCGGGAGAGAGATAGGAGTCATTTTAACGAAATCGCATTGACAATTTTTCTTCTTGTTATAAAGAGCACGTGTACAAAATTTCATTGCCATCGAAATTAACTGGAGATTTGTATGAAACCAACCACCCTTTTATACAATAAAAGCTAATAATTTCAAAATATTATTCTTTGTTATGCCCTACAAAATATTTAAGTTTCAGTGACATTGTGTCGAATCAGTTCAGCAGTCCGGTAAATTACCTTGGACAGACGGGCAGACATCTTAAAATCAATTGAATTTTTTTAAATGTTTTCTAAATAAGTATATGAAATTGTAAAAAGGCAGTTATTTTGAAATGACAAACAGCCCACATATTTTGTTGATGTAGATTTTTTTGTTCTCCTGTAATTCACTTTTGAGATATAAAATGAATTGTAAGAAACATGGTCGCAGAAAATTTCCTAGGTCACCGAGGTCAATGAAACCACTCTATTAGTGTAGGTCCAAGAGTTAATTACTCGTATTTATTCTATTATGTTTATTTGTTTATTTATTTATTTCCACAGACCAGCATAACTGCTTTTTCAGGGATTGTTTACATATAATAACAACTTAAAATACAAGTTTACAAATAAATAAGTCAGCAGAATACCTTTCAATCAACATTTAAACAAGGATAACATTCATGAAAAATACAGTCATTCTTTAGATAAATAGAAATAAGGTCAGCCCAACAGGTTCCTCATTATTGTTTGATGTTTTACAAGTACGTTTGTTGATTATTCTTTGCATTGGATTCTATTCTGAGACTGATGTGACAATTAAGTAGAAAATTCACATTTTACATTTTGTAATGAATGCTTAGTGTTATTATGAACGTATGCAATTTTACTCATTTATTATACATTCAAAATTTGACCACTTTAATTTGCAGGCATCGAAAAAATTCAAATTATCCAGATTGTATACACAAATGTTTCATTCGATGTCTACGTTTTGACTTCATAGTTCTGACCTTGATCAGAATAATGTACTAAAAACTTTAAAAAAGTTTAGAATATATTAAAGAACTATTAGAATAAAAAAACTTAAACCGTATGCGATTGCGACTAATATTACTTGCTTACCAACGTTTTAGAGAAACGAAAGCGTCAGTTGTGCACAAACAGGAGTTCATATTTGAATATAAAATTGTGAATGACAATACACATGGTCTTGAACGGTCATTGTGTCAAAGACTGAAATCGACAACTTTTGCATTATTAATTTAGACATAGACTGTGAGCACCATGGTTGCCCGGGTCAGAATACGGTTATATACTTAAGATATGCGGGACGTTCCACTAAGTTCAAAGAGTAAACTAATGCAAAACAGTGTTCTTGTAGTAGATACCTGTAGGTGTTAATAATACAGAGAAGTAATTCACGACAAGGTATATTACAGTATAATTGCTTTTAAAGTTTTCTGCATCTGTGTGTAAATTTATAGTTCATTACCCTTAGTGTGTAACATCTCTGAACAAACCTTTTATAAAGGTTGTTTTGTATATATTGTGGCGTCACCAATAATATTATAATAATTTTATATAGAAATAGCTTCCATCGCGGCGAAGTAGGTCACGGGACGGAGCCTTTTATCGCGAAGACCCCCTAACGACCGCCAGGCCGCGCCCCCACTTGACAGAGCCTCTACCGACCGCTGACACGGGTGTCCATTAGCAGCGGACACGTTTATGACCCGTCGTAAACGCCGCCACCCGAGCCACCGTGCACCCCCAATGAACAATACGTGCCCCCGCACCCTTTTTGCCACGCGCCCGCGCAAAGAACCCAAATTCCCAAAGGGGTTATTTAGAACTTAACAGTCGCAAGCTGCCGATCAGCCCCCGCTGACAATTTATGGCCCAGAAAAAACGCCACAGCTTGAGCACGTGTTCGGACAGCTGTGAGAGAAGCTTCTGGAATCGCTCACAAAGGGAGAGAGAGAGAGAGAGAGGGGGGGGGGCCGAGATAGAAAGAGAGATCTCCCTGGAAAATTCCGTAAAAGCTGCAACTCGATTGGAGAACTATAATATTAGAACGCAATTACTCTCAGCCAATGGGAAGTTTCATGATGAGGGAAGGGGCAGATCTACAGATTTGGAAACGTTTTTGGGAGGGGGAAACAGAACTTACTTGAACGCGGGATGGGCAGAGGAAGATTATTATGATTAGACCGTTGCTAGTGGAAAGACATTCTCAGTGAGGAGGAAGTTTATTATTATTCTTAGAACGTGACTAGTAGAAAGACATTCTTGGAAAGGCATTATTCTCAGAAAGTGATTCTTAGAAAGGCATTCTCAGAGGAAGGAGATTCTCGGGAAAACACATGCGAAGGAGAACATCCTTCACAGTAGATTTGTCGCGGAGGAAACTTGGGCGGGAGATGGCAAGATCCCGCGTAATTTCCGCGTAAGCCGATCTGCATCCGCCGCCTAATGCCATATCGGGCCCATTCATGCCCGCACTGAACTACGGCCAGCACCCGTGTGCCCTCAACTGACTGAGTCCGCTCGATCTGGCGACTCCGTCGCCACGCCACGCTGCCAGCTGAGGAACAACCCGTGGGAGGTCGGTGACCTGAGACCGCCCGCCGTCTTCGTCTATGAGGACCGCCATCCGGCCGGTCTGCGGAGCCACCGCCAGCCAGTGGTGATAGTTATGACGCGGGGCTCCCTCGCAGGACATTTTGGCGAGAGATTAAAAGTGGCCGCGCTCAGGCCTTGTGTATTGTAGATAGAATTATGCACGGATTGTTAGAATTAAGCCATTAATGTTAGCTTTAAGAAAATTTGTTTATTAATGGTTAAGGTTATGAGCTCGCAAAGTAGATTTAAGAAGTGATCTGTGTCGCTCTCTAGCGATCTGTAAATTCCCTGGCAGCTCATGGTGCCAGGAATAAATCCAAGTTTATTACGAATGATTCAGTGTACGGATTCATGACCTCCCAACTCTTCCATCCAATCCGTTGCAGGAACTGAGCCTGGCGCCCTCGTTTACATTACAATATACTATATTCACTTCTTTTCAATCCCCAAAAAATTAAAATCCACTATGTGATTAGTAATTAAAGCATCGTGGTCTTCATTATTCTTAAAATTATTAATGTATTCTGTGATTCTAGTTTTTATATTTGTTATCGTTATTCCTATACAGCAATATTTACATCCCTTTGTAGAACATTATATTTTGTGGACTAATGGACTTGTGGATTATTATTAAACTTTAAAAATTGGTGGGAAAATGTCAATAAAACCTAATATTGTCATTAACCATGTATGTTTTCGGTGCCAATCTTTTAAAATATTTAAAAGATACATTAATAACAAGTATTCTTATTGTTCAAAAGTTTGCGTTTGTTCTTTCGGTATAACCTTAATGTATTGATTGAAGAATTTATTAAGATAGTAATTGGTAACCAATATTGTTCTGATAATTTTGTGGATATTTATGGGGAAAATGGGTGAAATCATCCTATACCTTGATATATTAAATCGTACATCATTCTATGATCTGTATAGTAGTTCAGAAATCTTCCTAATTATATTCCTTTTTTGTACCAGTTACACATTAAATGTTGTTTGGTTTGGTTATTAAAATGTCTAATAATTTAATTTAATTTCATTTTCATTTCCTAATGCATCCCTTTCAGAAATATTACCATTTTGTTACATTTTAAAAAAACTATAAATTAAATTTCTGAAAGCTTGTAATAGTTTGCGTAATCTTAATATTAGTTCACTTCGTATATCAACTTAGACTTGATATATTTTCATTTTTACGTTTCTTTTACGAAACAGTGAAAACCCAAGACTTCTTCTGAAGGAACCTGCAGCGTGAATACAGGTGTATATAATGCAAACAGTCGATTGGCGAGCGCTGGACATTTCCTGTGTGAACATTTCCCGAAGTTGCTCCGTGCCTGTACGTCTACTACGGCTTGCGCGTCTGTCAGAAAACGTGGCACTTCTTTTGACAAGTGGCGCCGGCTGCTCCTTCAAAGTCTTCGGAAACGTAGCTGCTAGCGGCTGGCTTTCGCCCGAGCGCTCTCGCTCCCCGTTCAGACCCACCCATCCCACGCCACCTCTCCCCGCTTATCTTCATTCCACTCCCGGAACCTCCCCCACTCCAATCCGCCTCCATATTTTCCCTCTCCTCCCCACTCTACTTCTCTTCATCCCCCACCCAACCCTTCTCCACCTCCACCCCTTCCTGCTGAATGTCACCTCTTTCACTTTATCCCACTCCCCAACTCACCTTACCCCAACCTACCCCATCCCACTCACCTCCTATATGACGATACGTCCTTTCACCCTACTCCCGAACCCATACCACCCGGCCCATCCCACTCCCATCGCAACCTCTATATCCACCCTGCCATCTCCGCTTTCCCACCCTCCTCGTCGTGCACCCCTTTCCTTTCCCTGCTTTCAGGGCGGCAGCGCGCCTCACCGAATCGCGCACCGCAGCCGTCACCGCGAAAGAGAGTGGCGCGCCGCCGCGGGCTTCAATATTCCTTATGGAACCGCCCCGGCTCTTCTATTGCACTCATATCTAGCGCTGTGGGCGCCAAGCAACTAATTCGTATCAAAAATACTCTGCTAATAAGAATGAGTTCTTGAAAACGAATACTAGTATTGTTTAGAAATTGTCTTCTCTAGAGACATTTTTTCTCTTAACTAAAATTCAATTGCAGCATACATGTGGCTACTTTGGCAAGCTCTATTAGCAAAATGTGATTTTAAAGTTTTTTACAGCACATACTTAGATAAAAGAAAACCATTGTATAAAAACACTGGATTGACAACATTAAATCATTCGTCGAGTTTGGACTCATAAATACACTAACTTAGTATTCGCGATATCGATTTTTAAGAAATTTCTGACATATTGTAAAAATTCCACGCTGAAAACTTGTCGATTAATTTTTTGATTATTAAAATCTGTCTACTCGTTGAAAGTTTTAGAACAGAAAGTAACTGCAAATTCACGCAGAAAACAAATACATTTTCTTTGCTCAGTAGAGTGAATTTCCTCTGTTATTGCACACTACTGCTATATTTAAAATAAAATGTAAATTAATTATGCTGTCTCCAAAAAGATCCATTGATACAGTAAGATAATAGTTTATAAATCGTGTAATAATCCACTAAAATAAAATTAAAATTTGAGTGGAGCGAGGCTTCAAAATAATCCGGGTGAAAAACGATATCGTTTCGGACACCTGCCCAAAATGCATTTTGTAAAACGGACGTGCAAAGAAGTCTCCGACTTCGAGAATTTCCACTCAATATATTAGGTCACTAGAAATTGCAATTTTGCTGTTCAAAATACAATAGAATTGAAGATAAATATTCCTGTAAAACTGTGTAAATCGATAAATAATAACAGTAACGTCGTGATTAAAATACGTAACGTATCAAATACATAAATGCGTGTCACTGCAATAAGAAATAATAATTTACTTTTTGAGGGCAGAATAGTTTCCAAAACTATAACCAACTTTGTGGGTAGAATCTTCAAATATCAAAATGCATTGCCTGTGGTGGTATTGTGAATCAATGCATAAACTTATATTTTCTTCTGAAAGTCATATTTGTAATTGTTAAAGTAATCATATATATTTGTAAAAGTAATAATCATATTCATTTGAGACTGCCATTAACAGTTGAAATCCGCCACAAACGGCCTTATCTAATTTGAAATACAGTACGCCCTAAACAATCACAACACATTGCTAATAAAGCTCTTCATTCTTGTTTTTTAAGAATCAAAAGCGTTGAGTCGACCTCTGCCTTAACTACGAGGAAAGAATAGGATGAACTAAAAATTTTATTTCTTGCAAGTAAGGTTCAAGCGAGAAATAAACATTTCTTCTGATTTTTAATTAATTTGAAATCCACACAAGTCTGTCAAGATCTGCTCCTGTCCAGAAATATTTAGAATAGAATTTATGTTTGGATGTCTCTTAAAAATGTGAACAAATTGTTTAACTAGTTTTATTGTTGCTTTCATTCTGACTTCCTGATAATATAGTTTCAAATAGAGTTTTCCTGTCCTCCTGATTTTTTTGTGTCTTACCTGCATTTTTAACTAAAGGAAACTCTATGCAACTGCTTATTTGGTGTTTTACTCAGTTTCTAAGAAAACTCTTCTTCTGGCCCACTGTACGTCAACCTTCGCAAAGCGCCAAAAATAAGGTATTCGCTGATCAAGTGCAGGAGCATTGCACTTCCGTTTACTTCGGTTAGCGTCAGCGAATATGTCATCCTTCTCATGCATGGTGCAAATGTGTCTACTGTCTAAAAAAATCTTTACACTGTTTCTCTCTCTCTCTCTCTTGCTCTCTCTCTCGCTCTCTCGCTCTCTCTTCTCTCCCTGTTCTCTCTCTTTTGTCTCTTCTCTCTCTTCTCTCTCTTCTCTCTCCTCTCTCTCTTTTGTCCCTTCTCTCTCTTCTCTCTCTTCCCTCCCTTCTCTCTTCTCTCTCCCTTCTCTCTCTCTTCGCTCTCTCTTCTCTCTCTTCCCTCCCTTCTCTCTTCTCTCTCTTCTCTCTCCCTTCTCTCTTCTCTCTCTTCTCTCTCCCTTCTCTCTCTCTTCTCTCTCTCTTCGCTCTCTCTTCTCTCTCTTCTCTCTCTCTTCTCTCTCTCTTCGCTCTCTCTTCTCTCTCCCTTCTCTCTCTCTTCTCTCTCTCTTCGCTCTCTCTTCTCTCTCTTCTCTCTCTCTTCTCTCTCTCTTCGCTCTCTCTTCTCTCTCTCTTCTCTCTCTCTTCGCTCTCTCTTCTCTCTCTCTCTTCGCTCTCTCTTCGCTCTCTCTTCGCTCTCTCTTCTCTCTCTCTCTTCGCTCTCTCTTCTCTCTCTCTTCGCTCTCTCTTCTCTCTCTTCGCTCTCTCTTCTCTCTCTCTTCTTTCTCTCTTCGCTCTCTCTTCTCTCTCTCTTCGCTCTCTCTTCTCTCTCTCTTCGCTCTCTCTTCTCTCTCCATTGGGCTTTCGTATTTTTTTGCCTATATGTCATTTCTGTTGTGCAAGTTTCTGAAGAGAAAGCCTTTTTCACTCCACGCGCTATTAATAAGACGTGTCAGTTATCACAGCATTTTAAGGCATTTAGATGTATTAACAGTGTCATTTTATGATTATTATTTTATCGATTTACGATCCATAGTTATATTTCTGTAAGTGACACGCAATTCTCGTAGATTACATTTGAGGAAATTTCTTATGCCACAACTGGAATTGAAAATGACAATTTTGAAAATAATCTCACATACATAATATTCAATCATCTGCTTACAATGGAGATGAATCTCCTACCTACTGTAAACGGCATACAAATGTGTACATTATATGCAATAATCATTTCTGTTTCCAGACAAAGTACATTCAATTTCAGCAACACCCGATATTTTATAATTTCTGGGCGCCGTCTTCATTAGTGGCCGGAGAAAAAGGATATTGCCAAAGGAAAGAGAATGCTATAGCTGCATAAATTAAACCTTAATTGAGTAGAGATTTCTTCCATTTATTTTCAATTTTACTTGTACTATGTTATTAAAGAGGTCGTCAGATATCTTCAGAATAGGCTTACTACATAATCCGTGGTGATGATAGAGTGACAATTTACCAAAATATCAATTTAGTGAAAATCGTCGTTCTCAAAACGAATTCTCAAGAAGTACAAAGGATTTTGTCTTCCACATATACCACATATCTTATTAAATATGATAAATAAATAAAGATGTTGTCTGGTATCAATACGTTTTATTCGGCTTATGATCGTTTCGATCGCATAGCGATCATCCTCAGATTTTGCAGCTTCTGGGCCGAAAACAAAGTTCTGCCAGGTTTTCGGCCCGGAAGCTGCAAGCTCTGAGGATGATCGCTATGCGACTGAAACGATCATAAGTTAAATAAAAAGTATTGATACCAGACATCTTTATTTATTTATGATAATAAAAAGGTATCTACCTCACCAGCGATCTAATTAATTTATCTTATTACAAATTCTCTCGCACGCTTTCTTCTCCAGTGCCCCTCTTCATAATCAAAATGTGGACGGAACCGAGAAACTCAGGAACCAGTGGGCGTTCCATACACTTCCAAGGCAGCAGCTGGAACCAACGCCAAGCCTCCTTCTGTCCCTGTGGACGTAAGTGTGCCTTCCATGAGGGCACCACTGAGGAGCGGCAGAGCTGTTCTGACATTTAATGGTGTATAGTTATGGAATGGGAAGTTAGGGTTGTGAAACTGATTCATATTAAATATAGCGGGCAAATACCGGTTCAGTGGCACGTCTAACGTGAACGCTTTCATTTAGAACTGTTCTGCTAGCAGTGTCGCGGACGCTGGCGGTGACGACATAGCCGACATTGCTAAAAAGCAAGAGAAATAAATCTAGAACACAAACGCATAACTTTACAAAAACAGATGGACTTGACTCAGATGGCGGAACAAAACCGCTTGACTTTCTCAGCGGAAAAGTCTTAAGCAACCTGTTACACTCACCTCAAACACAAATACACAACGCGGTTCTCGGCGCCAAAACAAATAACAATTGTAACCCCATAACTGCAATGAGCGCCTAAGGCAACCCACCTAGGCGTCACTTTTGATCGAAGGATGCGCTGGTACTTACATTTCAGGCAATACTGGTATTGTGGTGAGTTATCGTTGGCATTTACAATGAAATAATTACATGAATCGTCATTACCAACAATATTGTTTATTATAATAGCAGCTTTCGATGGCTTAGCCATCATCATCAGTTTTCTGCTGTATAGATGGAGCAAAACGGCTACGTAGTAGTAAAACCAGTTGATAGTTGTTTGTGGCCTCAATAAGTATGGTAGTCGTTTTGTGGCTAAGCCATCGAAAACTGCCTATTATAATAACCAATATTGTTATCAATGACGACTCATATAATTATTTCATGTAAGGTAAATTCGATCGAAAATTCAGAAAATGGTTCATCTTCTCTACAACCTCTTCTGAGAGAACCTTCCCTGCCCTTGGACCTTCGTGTGTCACTCAAAAAAACGTGCTGCCGGCCTGTGGCCACTAAAGCTGCGGAGACGTGGTGGACAACAGAGAAGAAGTACAAGCATACACTTGAGCGAGTTCTGCGGCTCATAGCGCGCCTCCCGTTTCGGAAATGGATGAAAGCACTAAGGAAGGATCTCTGTGTTGAGTCTTTCACTCAATGCTTGAGGCGGCTATCATTCAGTGAAGCCTGTCAAGCCTTTCAAACCGACGAAGCTCCAGCCACGCTCAAGCAATTTTCACGACATATCCTTACTATAGGACAAAGACGATAAGCTCTCGGCCCTCGGATGTATTGAGGGCATAGCAACACTCACAAACATTAAACTATAAAGTCACAACAGTGCAGACACCTGTGCAGTCACAGCAGCGCGACTTGGCCGCTCGCGTGAATACCCCTATTTAAATCAATGCTTCGCCTTCAGACGCGTCACTCGGAAGCGCTGCTGAGTGGCGTCTTGTGAAGGGGCTCTCGGTAGGTCGCGCTGCTTCAATTGCTGAGCCCCTTTTCATGGAGAGGGATCCGAGCCAACACCATCCTTATTGATGGATTCATTATTTTGTTTTCGGGTGCGTCTACTGCTGTGGTCATTATTGCCGAACACCCGAATACGTAATATACCGGTTTTTGTTCATTCAAACCGAAATTAGCAGATGGAAATCAGTAATTAACTCTGATCGCCTTGTGAAATGCTTAGTGTCTGTGCAGTGTTGTCTGCATGTTCTAAGAATAGACGCACATTTTTAACAATACATTCGTTATTGTATATGTGAAAATAAGAACCGCGCCATTCTTTTAAGCGCCCCTTCTACCTGTGGAAAAAGTTTTAAAAAACGATTTAGAGCCGTTTTAAAAAACTATTTAGAAATTTTATACATTTCAGACACAAATTACGCGAAAAATACTCTTTTCTTAATAAACAAAATTATACATGCTCTTTTTTAAAGGGCAGTTTTTTTACAACAGACTTTGTTTAAAGCAAGAATCTATATCTTGAATTTTGTGGAATGGCAAAATGGGACATGCATATTGTTTTTACTATCCCTTGACGCATACTAGGAGAAGATTTAAAAAAACCATTGATCGCGTTCTAGAGAAAAAAATTGTTTACGCAAAATTAAAAATTGGCTATATTATTCGCAAGATACTCACACAAACTACTCATATTTTCTAAACATTATACATGACCTTATTTCAAGTTTTGTTCTTTAAGAAACCGACTTCTTGAAGGAGCAAATATCTGTCTTCAATTATATAGTTGTAGGAAGTCGTCCCAAAAATTTTCACTTTTGAAATTTTCGAAAAATCTGAGATGTCACCGAACATGAGACCTAGCCCGTTATCTTAAGCATCCTTTACGCTATTCAAGAACAAAGTTAATTTAAAAATTTTGGAAATTTTCGAGGATATTTTGATCATCAAATTTTGATACAAATACATAGAGACAGACGTTTGACCGTCAATCGATTTTTCTGTATGAATGACAAACAAACCGTGGATTCCGGATACACCGGGTGTTAGGGGAAATACTAGTTTGCCATATTTAACAAGAGGGTTTATCCACTTTTTCGTTCGTAGGGCCCGGCAATAAAAGTTTTCTGACGAAAATGTGCCGTTTTCTGGCACACGATTGCATAACTTTCTCTTCTTACAGAGTGTGTGACTGTAAAAACTGTAAACATAATGAACCTAAATAATGTCTCCACAATTTTCGTTGTAAGTTCGCAAATATTCGTGTGAAATTCACATTGCATTAGTTGTATTTATAGAACTCTGCTTCGACATTTTTCGAATCAAGCAAAAAAAGGCGCGCTGATAAAACATGCAAATATGGCGCGTGGTTTGAGAAGAAAATATCATCACTACGTTGCGCAACATAGCTATATCATCTCATTCGACAAAATTAATCTTATGGATATTTGTATTTTAATTTTTAATTTATATATTTTTAATTTGTTGCGTCCGTATTGAGGCCCTAGCTCCTTAAGGCGAGTTGATTGAGGAAGAATATACCATATGCTTATATTATATTTTTACTTTGAACAACATGAAAGGAAATCTTTCAGTATCGTCATTTCTTATCTGGACGTCCTGTAAAAATATTATTTTTGAAGTGCATCATATTAATACAGAAAATAAATCAAATATTCGTAAATACTGAAACATTTATACATAAACATATAGCCAAATACGCCTCGAGCTGTTTGGGGCCCGTATAGAACTGGGGAAATACAGAATATTGAACGCGTACAGAAACGAGCGATCAAGTTTGTTTTACACATAAAAAGTGAGAAAAGACCATTACGTTTACTTTTGGGTGGGTAACAGAGAAAAGATGAAGGAAGTTAAAACCGTTGGCGAGACATGTAGTGTATTTGTGGAAAGAAAAAAAGATTGGCAAGAAATTTTATGCAGGATAGAAAAGGCATTCTACTCTAGCAAAAATGACCACAAGTATTAAATTCAGGAGAAAGAGCAACGAACAACTGTAGGAACGTTTATATTGGTGAATAGAACGATAGATAGCTTACTTGCAGCCGTTTCACTAAATTTTGTTTCTATATTTAAACATAGTTTAAATAATTAATGTTGTTTGGTAGTGAAATTGCTTAAAAGTAACATTTCAAATGAAAATAAATAATGTATTCACCATTGGCAATATTATACAAGTAAACTTTCACAAGTATTGGTAGGAGAGTAGTATAAGTATTTATATTGATTGTTTAGTGATTCCGAGCATATCAAATACCAAGGACATTAGTCCCGTAAGTGTAATGAATGTATCTCAGGAGGTAGCGGTGATCTTTCCCCTGCTGAATGGTGAGATCCAGCGCCGACCTACCGTCGGCTAGCGGTGTTTTCCTCAACCAGGAATCTCCCACCAGCGGCGCACCGCTCCAGACAGTACAAACTCTTAGCCCCTGGCATGTGTGGTAGTGTAGTGCGTGTTAGTGTGTGTGTGTAAGGGTGAGGATAGGACGAGGAAGAGGAAAGTAAGATCGCGCGCGGTCCGTGGCCCGTTTGTATGGGTATAGCTTCGACATTCGCCTGGTGTTGATCGGAGAAACCACGGAAAACTACCGATCAGGGCAGCCGGCCGCTAGAATTATCCTCCAGACAGCGACTAAATTCTACCTAGCTCACACGCCAGTGTCAAAAAATCCTGCCACCGCCGGGACTCGAACATAGAAGCTCCCGATCAGAGGGACTGCAGTGACATCATTTGATTCCATGAACCATCTCTCCCGGTATAGTAAGTATTTATAGTAGAGTATTATATTGGATTTTTATAATGTAGGTATTTATGTAACTGTATTAGTTACTTTCCTTCTATTGTATCAAAACTTACCATACTTCTTGTATTGTTCTTTATTGTGTTTTATTAAGAATATTGTTTTAATATTATTGCTGTTGTAACTTGGAATCAGGTAACCTGTTGTAATTTGGCAACAGTCCACATGCAAGGAACATTATTATTATTATTATTATTATTATTATTATTATTATTATTATTATTATTATTACTACTATTATTATTAGTATTATTATTATAAATGTTCTCTGGGAGAAATCATCGACATGGAAATTGCTATTTCTAAAATGAGAGAAAGGCCGTTACGAAATTAATCGATGAAATTAATGTCAGTTAATCTGCGCACTGCTCGCATTCCCAGTATCAGCCCATGTTTTTTCACTGTGACAAAACCGAACTATATGCTGGTAGGATAAATTTGCAGCTGTCATAGATATTCATGTTGTTTGCTTCATAAAAACAGCGAACCTATCGTTAGCTATCGATAGTCGTACAGGAAACGGAGTGTAAAGCAGCCACCAAGTAACCATTAATAATCACACTATATCGCCGCGTTTGTTGCCATAGATTTCAAGCTTTAAAAGCCCGTCGCGAGCGAAATTGTATGGGGTGTTTTTGAAATGCATATTATAGTCATTGCTATGAGTCGTTACTACTTCATTCGCTCATTTCAATGTATTGAGGTTTATCGTCAGGCGCATAAACCTGGAATAATTACCGAGGTCTAAAGTGTGTATATTTCATATTATATACGAGTAGTTCATGTAAAAATGAATTATTTTTTGTTTAGTTCGAATAGTTCCCTTCAATAAATGTCCAATTGGTACCAGTCTTTCGTTTTAAATATATTTCCTGCACTGGTGTGTGGAAAATACTTGTACCATTCATTGTTTATTGATTGAAAAGTTGCACTTTGACGAACGTATACGGCAAAGCGGTAATTCGAGGATAACGTCACGAAGAAATATATAACACTGCACATATATAAAACTATGAGTACCTCAAAGTAAACGAAACAATGGAACGGCATCAGTCAATATAACTTCTGTCATGCATATTGAAAATGATTCAATAAATATATACTTGTAGGTTTTATGAATCTGTAATAAAACGTAAGGAACACAACTCGTCCGTACGTGATTTTGGCATACTCATTTCAAATTTCCGCACTTGGCTTGGGTATTTGCCTTGCCCGTCAACATTTCATTTGCATGCTGTTATCCGTTCCAATTACGTAAATAATTATTTCAGATACTAGTATGAGATTTTCACGTCACATAGTAGTAAAATGTTTTAAGGCAATAACAAATTATATTTGAATATTTTTCCTTCAACGTTTGAATCAATCGTTTCATATTGTAGAAACCGTATTTAGACCAATTGAAGAATTCAATTTTGGGTTTCCGTGCGCATTTTCAATTTTTATTAACTTACAATAGAAAATGTGTATTAAACATACTATCACATAAGACAACGGTGTGTCTTCACATTATTTTCATGAGAAAAAGTTCAATTACTCTGCATATTAACTACAATGACGTTTTCATTTTAATATTTTATGTACAGTGACCTCTTTTTCTAATAATTAGATATTAATTCGATTACCAATGTCAAGAAACAAAACGTTTTACTATTTTAATTAATATTCATCTGTCTGAAAGAAATTAATTGAAATATTCAATATTTATATGTTTTCTGAAAATGGGAACATGTACGTAGATTTTCTTCCAACTTTAAATATGGACCTTCGGAAATCGGATAATTATACGAAGATGTTGGAATATTGAACCAAATACGAGATAGGCATAACGTAAAGAGCAGACAACAATTCTTACGAATAACATGTTTCTCGCTGAAGATATTCTTACACTACAATAGAATATTTTATATTTTATTCCGGTATTAAAAATCGAAGACCAAGTTGCAAAATATCTGGCACAAAATCTCTAAAAATGCTACCTCCATGTAATGTTTTAGCAATGAATTGTAGTTCATGCGAATTTTAATAACGCAATGAGGAAGAAGAAAAATGAAATGAAATGAAGATGAAATATGAAATGAAGAGCGAATGCTCAAAAGGAAGACGGTAATATCAATCTTACGTCATACGAATCAAAGTAATAAATTTTATTGAGCTAGATAGCAACCAAACCAGGATATACGAAACATGAAAAATGTAAACTGCAGGCGTATTTCCTGGTTGCCAAGCGCTCTTTGCACGTTAGGACTGGCAGAGGTACTCCGGACCTTCTCCATTTGTTTCGAGACCGGAGGCGTTCCAGGTCGTGGCTAATTTCATTGCCTTGACGTGCAGACGAACGACCAATATGGCAAGGTGAATCGGACGCAATATTTTAGGAACTCCAGGAATGCACGCGCCATTCCGCGTTCGGCGCGTTTCCCCCCACCCCTCTCCCCTCTTCCTTCCGACTCCACGTCCGCCTGCTTCTCGCGTCGTGCAACATTCATGAGTATGGAGATTGGGCATGGAGCAGAAAGGCGGAGTTCATCACTAATGGAACCGTCACTTTGTTGGCTCGATTTTGCAAATGCGATTCCGTAAACGACGCTTGCTTTTTATGCGTCGATCAAGTAAGCTGGTCGTTCCCCGAATCACGCGCCGAATCCTGTAACTGTTTGTGGAGGCCTAATCGGTTCGCAGAATCCGAACACGACAACTCCGTACAAGTTGAGAGGTTTTGTTTTCCACCGATGAGGTCCATTTGCAAGGAATTATTGATGTCAATAGTAGTTTACTAGTGTCTTGTAGCAGCAAGAATGCTGCCGAACAAAACCAGAAAATGTTGGTTTCCAAAAAGTAACTCACACTCTACTCAAGAACAATAAATGAAATACTCCTTTATACAAAACTTTAAATATTTAGAGAATACCATTCGCAAATACTGTAATAACTTGGTATAGTAAATACGGATTCACAGTACAATGTTTGTTACATACCAAGAATATAAAAAAGTTGCTGCAATGCAACGCAACACGTGAATAGTTTATATTTAATTTAGGGCGGCCTCTTCCTTGCAACGTTGCTGTCGCCACACTACGCAATGCTGTAAGCAGTGAGTATGACAATGTAGACAGTACTAGTAGAATGAGAATAGACGGAGTAACACAAGAAAATATTTGCATTATCATATAAAATCAAATCAGTTTCATTGCTTGTGGATTTTCCCAAAGTCCCTGGATATGTAAAAATCACCTGTCTCATGACCGTTTCCTTTAAATATCTGCACGAAATGAAAATTCGCAATATAGATGTAGAAAGATCGAAAAATTAATATTAATACATGTTACATGAATACTTATATAACAAATAAAACAGTTACAATATTTTTTTGTACTTATCTCTTACTGTAGCCATTTGTTAGCTGCAGTAAATCCAGTTCAAAAACTATCTTGCTGCCAACGTACTGGCGTACTAACACGCCAGAATACAAAAGTATACTAATTTTAAATATTGCTGTGATATTCACAGCAATAAGGATTGGTTGGTGTCTTAAGCTATTGAAATATAATTCACTTCTCCAAATCACACAAGCGCATGTTTACCAAACTAGTCCCGTAAAAACTAGTATTAATACATTTTCGGATATACACGGAGTTTGCCAAAAATAGGATTCACACCAATTATTAAGCGATCATTAAAGTTAGGACACTGAAGGAGCAGAGTACAAAAAATTCATCTGCACTTCGATTCCAAAATAAACATCAATTAAGTCACAAACGTTTATCGAAACGAATTATCTCCTGGCATTAAAGGCGCTGGAGAATCTTCTACACACAAACATGTTGGCGATGAACTTTCTAAATGTTACTTTAACATCAAAATTTAAGCGATATTTCGTTGGGCCTGTTTTCATACCAGTACCTATTATTTCGAGTGAAGTTGTTGCATCTGAGAGAATATAATTCTTCAAATTTTCTTCTCTTTCTCTGTTTTTAAATAAACCATTAGGATCAAGGAAACACCTTTTGAGTACTTTTTACTCTCAAATTAATTTTGAAAGGACCTTTTTGCTGCCTTTCTATCATTTTGGTATTTTTCTTCTCTGGATTCATCTTTATTACATACATAATAATAATAATAATAATAATAATAATAATAATAATAATGTGAATGAAATTTTGTATATCCCAAGAAGATTCTCCAGCGCCTTTAATGCCAGGAGATAATTCGTTTCGATAATCGTTTGTGACTTAATTGATGTTTATTTTGGAATCGAAGAGCAGATGAATTTGTTGTACTCTGCTCCTTCAGTTTCTTAACGTTTTTCTCTGCGTTTCTCTCCTTTCACTTGAAATATACACTTTTGTTTTTATTTTCGATTTTTTGAATCAATATACCCTATACAACCTTCCCACCTGTATATTTATTTTTGTGATATTTTTACTAGTAAACCACACACATATCAAGTATACTAGAAACCGACTCGTGCATTAAATCCGCGTTTCATGAAGTATTTTGTAGACCATTTTCAATAAAATCTTAAAAATTATTTTTTGGTAAAACGCTGTAAAGGGCGCACGGATAATTTAATTTGTACAAAGCATTTCCCGTACTAATGTCCATTCTTCATATTTCGATTACAAAATCGCTGTGCACAAAAGCGACAAGAAGTGCATCGAGAAGTGAATCAGGGAAACGAAAGCCAGATTATGAGGAGTAAGAATGGCCGTCCGTATCCCCAGAGAATGTTGCAGCGTTGCTCTTCGGGCGCAGGAATGTTAATTAAAAGTACCCACGAAATGACGACGGCGGCGGTTTGTTCTTCACTCTCCAAGTCGCTTAGACCGTTTGCCAGTGCCCGAATACGACCCACTTACCTCGGATGGCGAGGAGTCTCCTTGCTCGTCCCGGCCCTATGCCCCGCCTCCCTATCTAGCTCCCATTAACCTTTTCCCCTTTGGCCCTTCGCCCCACATCGTCTACACAAATTGTGGTAACAGCGTGGTTTCATCTGCATAGCAGTCGGCAGCCCAGCGAAACGCTCCACCGAATGATCTCGCCGTGGAAGACTTCTTCGGTGGGCGTTTAAGCAAAGCAAGACAGTCGCGCCTTTGCTAGTCCCTCTCCCTTTCGCGAGGAGACCCGTTTCTTCCCGAAATTTCTGAGTGCAGGCGAGGGAGAAAGCGTACGTGTTTATGCTCTCTCCTTTCCCGAGGAGGTGATTGCAGTGGTTAATAGGTTTGAGCTTCCACTGTAGAAAGGATGGTAGGTTGATAAAGATAAATAAATTGTATTGAATGACATGATTGTACAAATGATATTCTTCCCGGTGTTAGATGACAACCATCGCATAGAAAGAGGAGAGGGTCTTTTGTAACCCTGCACAGGTGATCACTGACAGGTGTTGGAGTATTCAGTTGCGGGACAGAACTTTGAATCCAACAAGCTGCCTATATGAAAAAGTAAATGTATCTAATGGTTATGAAAATAATAATAATAATAATAATAATAATAATAATAATAATAATAATAATAATAATAATAATAATAATAATAATAATAATAATAATAATAATAATAATAATAATAATAATAGCTAAAGACCGAGCGAAGTGGCTCAGTGCGTAGCGCACTGACTTCGTAATCGGGAGGTCCGGGTTCGATTCCCGGGCCGGCCATCCTGACCGGGGTTTTCGTGGTTTCCCTCGGTCATAAAGGCGAATGCTGGGATGGTTCCAAAAGTCCACGATCACCTATCGCCTCCTAATCCATTCCTATCATGTTTCATCTTCCATACCCCCGGGCTAACAACCATGGGGGATAAAAATTGGATCCAGCTAAATGCTGGTCCCCCCTAAGAATTGTTGCAAGCACCTGCCACCGCGATAATAAATAAAAACTGAGCCACGGTAAATGCAGGATGCTTGCTTGCGTGGTCCTAGTCGGCCGATTAACGAAAAAAAATAATAGTTAAAGATAAATAAATTTTATGGCAGTTCACAAGCAGTATCATCCCTTCACTATTCTGCAGAGATCATTCATTAGACAGCATTCGAACAATTTTTTTGTAATATTTTATAGAAGTATTGCAAAACAATGCGTTTGGTAAAATGTAGGCCTACGTTCAAGGTTTACCCGTACGTAAATGGTTCAACATTTGCGATTAGTTTGAGGTAGTAATGATAAATAAATTTAATGTATAATGAGGGGTCAATTTATCATCGATAATGAGGTGTATAATAATTACCGAATCGTTTTTTGATCAGGCAGGTCGGCAGTACTTGTGCTCAGCTGCTGGCTCTCGCGAGCAGGGGCATAGTTCATGTCGGGGAGGGTGCTCTTTGCGGCTTAACTAATTTGTCACACAATGAGACAAAGAGCGCAACGATATTGAGGATAGTGTTCGAAGAGATTTTCATAATAAAACAGTATATAGAATAGATGTTTGCGCTGGTTCAAATTGTGTTCACGAGATCATTAAACAATGAAAGATCTCAATGTTACAAACCAAAGTAGCAATTTTGCAATATGAAAATTGAGCAGAACAAAATTATCGTGACCATTTCGTTATTAGAATGAATACTTAACGCTTAGTTTATTTACATGCTTCACATCTGCATAATTCTTATACCTTTTTTTTACTTTCTTGCCTAAACTTCGTAAGAAGAGAAAGTATTGTAATCGTGCTCCAGAAAAGGCGAATTTCGATAGAAAAACTCTTATTGGCTGGCCCTGGTAACGAAGAACTGGACAAATTGGGTTCGTATTTCTAGTAAATTATTTTTCTAATACGTTATGTACTTTAGAACCCATGTTTTGATACCAAAAATTAAATAGTCAGCAAAACGTCTGTTCGTTCGTTCGTCGGTCTGTCCATCCGTCCGGGGTCAATGCTAGCAACCATTCAGCCGATTTTCTCCAAAATTGATATTTCTCGATCAATTTAATTGAACTCGAGACCCTCTGAGTTTGAAACGGATATTTTGATTTTGGGGAGCACTTTACATAAAACCAATAAACCATTCTAAAAATTTTCTCAAAAATGGATCAAATTGATATGATTAAATTTGTCTTCGGATAGTATAAAGAACGCTTAAGGGAATGGTGCAGATTCATTTTCAATAAAATCTCTGATTTTTCGAACATTCAAAAAGTTCAAAATTTTTCTTCTCCCTACAACTACAATATTGAATTGATTTTTCCCAAATGAAACCTTCTCATTAAAGAGAGATATTCAAAAAAGGCCATGTACAATTCTTCAAAAATATGACTATTTTCCGCGTAATTTTACCAGAAATATAGCAAATTTGTATATTTTAAAGGACATTTGTTTACAAAAATGACTTCCATTTTTTCTTTAAAGTTCGCCTTGTATCTCACAAAAAACGGTCACAATTAGTACTAGTATAATTTCTGGTGAACACTGAATTTTTGAAAATTGAAAAAAAATTAACATTCGTAAACTACAAAATTAAAGATAGTTATTTTTTCTGAAACACAAGCTCTTCAAAAATCACCTCTATAAAAAATGTCATCTACAACTTTTTTGAAAAAACGAGTTGTTTATGTGTAATTTTTGCCTGACATTAATACAATTTATAAAAAAACATGTTCTCCAAAACCACTCAATTTTTTTTCCATTTTTTCCTGCGGATACAACAAGACACGCTTCAACGACTAGCACAGAGATTTCGTTTCCTTGAAATTTAGTAATATGGGAGAAATTATGTGCTGTTATAGCATTGCTAGTTTCTTATATTGGTGGAAAACTCTGATTGTAATGTTTCAGATGATTCTGGTAATAAAGACTCGCCAAATTGTAACTGAGTGTGAAAGGAAATGAGGACATGCTTGATTGCTGAAACACTATGTAAGAATCATGTTTTATTTTTGTTTGTTGGTATCCTTCTATGTCATTTCTTCGAATGGTTGTTTATTAATACTCATCATTTTAACATCTACATTTTAAATTCAGTGATATTAAGAGGCGAAGACAACTATAGAACTATTTCGACAATGGGAAGGAGGTACACCATTTCATTAGGGTGGTCGGGAAATAATTTGCATAACACAACAGGGGGATTCGAAAAGAAACTTCTTGAGATGGGAGGAGACGCAAACTCCGACGACGTCACTGCAGTTAGGAAAAGAAACTGTATTTTGCCGAGACGATATACTTTCCAGGAGCCAGTAAAACGGTTACTTGTCCAGGAAAAGGAGAGGCGGATAGAGGCGGATAGAAGAGGGGGCGAAGAGGGGGCGAAGAGGGAGCGAAGAGGGGGCGAAGAGGGGGCGAAGAGGGGGCGGAGAGGGAGCGGAGACGGAGCGGAGAGGGAGCGGATAGGGAGCGTAGAGGGAGCGGAGAGGGCCGGAGTGGGCCGGAGAAGGATAAAGAGTTACGAAGAGGGACGAAGACGGGCGAAGAGGTGCGAAGAGAGAGGTGGAGAGAGGAACGGAGAGAGGTGGACAGAGAGGCGGAGAGAGAAGCAAAGAGGTGCAGAGAGAGGAGAGAGGAGGAAGGGGCATAAAGAACATGAGGGACGAGGAAGATGTTGGGGCAAAGGGAGCGAGACCGTGGACTGCGCGCGAACGAGCGTGCTCGCCACGCTATTTCCGGCTGGACCAGCGTGCTGGTTATTCCTAGCCGGCTGGACGAAGGCGCAGCCTTCGTTGTGGGAAGGCCCGCTCATTCATGCCCCAGGCGTCAAATTTGTGGAGTGCGAACAGCGACGAAACATAGCATTAATTGATCACGTATTCGTCGCCAATGTGCAGTTTGCTGTATTTCCAACGTTAATATCATATTGCGCTTTCATTGTTGATGTTTTGCGTCCCCTAGAATGCGGAAAGGTTATTTCTGGTCAAAACTTGTCTTTTCTGATCTTTAAATATTGCATTATTATTGAGGTAATAAATGTATACAGTCATTCTGCAACAATGTCATATTCGTATATGTTCGAAAGTAATTTTTCTTAACTAATATCGTAGAGAAAAATATTTATATTCTGTCATGTCAAATGCAAGTCACGAACGAAATCGGTAGAGAATGTCTCTGCCCACAAGTAGTCTGTAGTCTTCGTAAAATTAGGTACAAATTTGTTTCAAAAACACTATTCTGTAGGCAATGCCAAACAGTCGTACGAGATGTTTATTACGAGTACTTAGTCATTAAAATAGAATTTCCTTCTTTGGTGAACATAATTATTGTTCATGTACTAATACTGTGTCATATTCTCAGCTAATAAAATATTCACACATAAATGAAAATGCACATCACAGAAATGCTGATTATTTCTCTATAAATAACGAAATCTTTGATGTACATACACCTACAGTAGCATTTATACACCAACAGTAGACACATAAAATTGTATCGCCGTGTGCGTCTATATTTTGTACTATCTACATTTTGGAATTGTTTGCTCCACACATCACTTTCAGGAGTAATAACATATAAAAACCAGGTAATTTCAAAATTGTCCTCGACACGGAAGTTACCTTCTCAAAAACCTCATTTCAGCTGCGAACTTTATTCTCCTTTGCCACAATGTGCAAACCCATTGCATTCTATATTTCCCAGAACAAAATTGAATCTCCCTCCATAAACTCATTTCTATTCACATCTATTCGTTTCACTGAGTGGTTTACCTTCCCGAGCGAGTGGCGAGACAAACGCCTCGCCGCCGCCCACAAAACACACCGTATCTGGTCCCAAATTTAACTGAAAATTTGTTCGCCTAGAAGATAATGACGCACGCATATTAAACACTCATTACACACATTGTTTGCGCGCACGAGCGCTTTGTGCGGGCGGCGGGCGGGGGCTGTTGGCGGCAGGGGGTGGGCTGTGGGCTGTGGGCGCGCCGTGTCTAAAGGCTGCTGCGCGCGCCGGCGAACCTTCAACTTGCGCTCGACTTCTCGCGGAGTTGGCGCGCTTCCACCACGCCGCGCCATGCCATGCATCGCCACGCTACGCCACGCGCGCCCCCCGCTGTCTGTTTTGTGGCTGTTTCGTCTGCGTTTCCTCAAAGGCCACTGGAGACCGTCCGCCCGCCCGGCCGGCCGCCCGGCCGCCCGCCCGCCCGCCCGCCCGCCCGCCCACACGCCAGCCCGCTCCCGCCCGCGCCCACTCGCCCACCCGTCCGCTTACCGCCTTACTCACCCGCCCACATGCCGCCCACTTGTCTGCTCACTTATCCAACCACTTACCCGCCCACGTACCCACATATTCGCGCCCCAAACGTCCGCCTCCACGCCCCCCCCCCCGCTCGCTCACCCGTCCGCTTGTCCATTCGCACGCCCGTCCTCTCGCTCCTTCGCCCGCTTTACTCCTTCGTTCACATGCAATAGAAGATTAAAGATTCATTTTTTGCGCGCATCCAGTAAATGTACGCTATTTTACAGGGATAGCAGTTTCTTCCGTCGTTGGGACGTGAAACTCGTTACTATCCTACTCATTGACTTGCGCGGACTCCCTCTCCAGGTATCTTCTCCAGCGCCGCACTGGAAGATGCAGAGAGGAGGGGTTAAAGCAGACAGAACAAAGACGACGCAGTGAGGATCGTAGAACGGGGTACGAGGAAAAGCGGCATGGGACAGGGCGTACAGAGTTTTGGAAGTTTGCGGAGTGGGCCGGTGAAACTCGGGTGGGCGGACCCTGTTGTGGAAAGGAGGACGAAGGGAAACGGAGTGTTTTGTGAGGAAGAAACGTGAGGAAGGGAAGGGCTGAGGACGAACATCTACACCGCTGACCGGGAAACGCCACATTCTCGGCGCAGATGGCAGCGCTTCGGTTGCCATGCTGAGACCTTCCTCGGGGCGACACGCGCGAGAGAAGTCTCAGCATCTTGGCCGAAACGTATGCATCTGTGCCTAGAACGTAGCGACTCCAAGTAGATAGTAACTCCGGACGCGGCAGCGTACGGTTTCGGCTGAGAGTGAAGACCGTCCGCCCACAGCTTGACCTGCCTGCTCGCCACCCGGCCTTGTCCTGACAACGACGCGCCATGGCTGCTTGCCCCGAGCTGCTTCTTCGGGAGTATCCGGGGGAATGTTCTCTGCAATCGTCTTCTCTATCGCATTCCTCACCTCTGCTTCCCAGAAGCCCGCCTTTCTCTCATTTCCTCCTGCTATTACTTTTATATTTTCTTCTTTCTTCTTTACTATATTTCCTTCCCTCTCTACGTCTCAGTTCCTCTCCTTTACTCTCATCACCGCTCTCTTTCCTTACTCCCATCTCCGCTCCCTACGTGTCTGCTCCCTCTCGATTTTTTCGTCCATCCCGCGGTCTTTTCTTTCTTTACTTTCATCTCTGCCCTCCCAATCTTTTCTCCCTTCCTTTTCTCTCCCATTCCACTAGATTCTCGTATCTTCTCAGCCCCTCCTCACTAGATCCGCTAACCTGGATTTTTCTTGGTTTGCCTCTTTCCAATCTTCTGCTTGCTTTCGTAACACTCCCCCGCTTTTCATCTATTCGTTCATCTCCGTACATCACAATAACGCCCCTCTCCGATCATATCAATCGCGTCTCGCATCTGCCTTCTTCCGCTCGACCGATGAGCATTCCACTGCTTAAACACAGAACAGAGCCGCCGCAGTGTATTGGCGCAGTAAACCCTTGACCGCTATTTTCTTAACATAGATTCTCTCTGAAGTGTGTCTTCAACGTCTATAGGCAATCACAGTAATGCTTATAATGCTTTTCTTGTCCAGTTATTGCGGTTATAAAAATGTCATCTTCTCCTACGCGCATTGTATCTAAATCGTTTGGAGATGAATTGTATCAAAGTTTAGACCCATAATTCATATTTGGGGGCAACTGCGGTGAAGCTGACCTCGATCAATTTATTGAGGTCATTAGAAATATGCGATTACGTTCATGTAGGTTCCTTCACAATACTCTACGTGTGACTACAGCGATTGTTCAAGAAACACAGAACTCTCGAACGAATTTGTAATAGACTGCATTCTTGTTATATATTCTGTAAATATTATCTTTCTGTGTTCTTAGAATTGATGTAGATCATACGATCAAATCTCGATATATTTTAGTAATTCGTGTTTATTTTGTGTTTACACCTTTCGTATTATCTAGTGACCAACCAGATCGCGAGATAATTCCTTTCTTTAATTAAGTTGATTGTGCTCATACTCAAGATCTTTCTTCCTTTAGGAAGTCACTATTTTTACATGAATTTCACGCCATCTCGTCCTCTCGTTGCGTGTTGGGTCGCGTATCTTTGTGCTGTGACAGCTCTATTCCTCTCTGTGCTCTATGCTCTCTCTGTGTCGCAAATTGCAACACGTTATAACACTCTACCCCCCTTGACGTTCTTTCCAAACGGTTTTGTTCTCGTGCCTCAAAAACTCGGTTTCGTTCGCGCGTTGCATCGAAACTTTCCCGACCTTCCCGCCTTGCCGCGCCAGACTTTCCTTCCCATTCAATCTCTTGGAGACGCACTTCAGTTTCATGCGTTCCTCCCCTCTCCAAAAAATGTTTCTTTCTGTGCCTCCTGTTTTGTCCCAATCAATAGTCACTATTCCATATACCCAAACTTATTATTTCCTCCGCTGTTGTCCTGTCTTATAGCTCAACAGTCATGGGATAAGGGGTTCGCACGGTTACCACGATGACATCCTTTCATCGTGTATTCTGGACTTTTAGGGTGGGCGTTCTCTTCGTCACACAGAAATAGATACTAGGACATTGGTAGGGAAAACGCACAATTATCATTGTGCCCCGGCCGGGAATCAAACAGGGGTTGCGCCGTGGAAAGCGAGCAGCCCCCTTCGCCTTCCAGCACCGGCCACTAGACCCAGTCTTATCAGCGTCACTCTTATCAACTTATCGTCTCTTGACAACCCCTTAACATCCACATCGTCCTACCAGACCCATCCCATCAGCCCAGACCCATTAACTTTGTCCTGGCAGACTCAAACCGGAAGCCAAGTCCTACCATTCGTGTTCTATCACTCCTGATCTCTGTGCTCCTTTCCGTGAGCATGGTCCCATAAACTCTATCCCATCAACCTCTACCCTTCTACCCCGCCTCAATGACCCCCTTCCACCGACCCCTATCATCAAACCCCCTAACAATGACCCTTCCCATCGACCCGCTCATATCGACCCCCTCACACCGACCCCCTCACACCGACCCCCTCACACCGACCCCCTCACACCGACCCCCTCACACCGACCCCCTCACACCGACCCCCTCACACCGACCCCCTCACACCGACCCCCTCACACCGACCCCCTCACACCGACCCCCTCACACCGACCCCCTCACACCGACCCCCTCACACCGACCCCCTCACACCGACCCCCTCACACCGACCCCCTCACACCGACCCCCTCACACCGACCCCCTCACACCGACCCCCTCACACCGACCTCCTCACATCGACCCCCTCACATCGACTCCCTCACATTGAACCCCCACACATTGAAGCCTTCACAATGAACCCCTCCAGTCGACTCTCCCGTCGACCTCCTCGTATTAACTTCCTCCCATCAACTCGTCCCGAAACTCCCACACCATGAAATCTATCTTAATCAGAGTCTCCAAGCGTGCCTTCTTTCCGTCATTCCGATATGCCTCCAGCACTTTGCTCTTTGATCCGATTTATTCCCTCATCCGCTCTTCCCATATCTACCTCCGCCCTGAGTCGAATTGAGGCACGATACTTTACTGACGTAATGAAGTTTTCACATCAATGTTTCTGTTGACGAAATTTGCATGTTCGCATACATTTGAGTGTTCAGGACGGTGAGAGTAATCCCTTCACTGATAGATAGAGAACGGAAAGTGAATCAAGATTTTAAACACTTATATTACTCATTTCCAATGCACGCGGCATTTGAAAGTAAACTACACAGCCTCCAGCAATGTGAGAGGTGACTAAGGTTTTGGCATTTACCCAGGAACCCATAAAAAATCCAAATACAATGAACCAGTTTAGATATTGACAGAAAAAAGCAAATATGTGATTATGTTATTCCGCCTATCCATATTCTTAACTTAATCCTGTTTTACACGGTCACTTTTCATCCTTTTCTAATCGTTTTTCTGTAAGGGGATAGAAAAAGGACGTTCTTTTCTACACCTTAAGTTTGGGTGCCGAAACTGTGTGAAAGTAATTTAGACGGTCATTACTGGTCTTTGTACGTAATCGTGGTGAAAATATTTCCTCTGGATGCCGCAAAAAGCAATGAGGATCAAACATTCGATGCATGCGTCAATTTTTCGTACAAATCACTTTCAGTATGGTTCATCTCTTTTTTGTACTGGCGAAAAATGATGAATAAATGATCGTGTAAAACAGGCTTTACGAATGAATACTCAGCGCGTCAATGTATTTTATTTGTTGTGCTTGAGCAGTGTTTTTGCTACTTTTTTGTAAACCTTTTTTTGTGATTTCGTGCAGCAGCATGTTCATAATAATCATAATAATAAAACTTATAACAGTATTTTAAAATATTGTCCTATTAGGCAGGCTTTCTACGTAGAGTATATTGTTTACCTCTTGTTCTATAACACTATGTAATTCCTAGGCTACGAGAAACGAGAATTAATAGAAATATTGCATTTGGTTTTCGCTTTTGGGTTGAAGAAAATTGAATATCCATCTCTCCTACGATTTTCAACATCAAATTACTCTGATCATAAATGTCTCAAAAAAATCTTCCTGAGAAAACGGCGGCTGCTGAGGAACACATCCCGCCGAGGCTGGGATTGCTGCGCCGGGACTTAAATCGTTGCGCACGGGACGCCCTAACCGCGCCGTTTCCTTTAATTAAAAATGCGTCCGGAAAGGAGAGAAGAGGAGAGGAGAGGTCTGAGATGCACCGCTGCATTACCCCGGGGAAATTGCAGCGCGAAATTTCGTCTGCGTCCCCGGCGAAGGCCGCGACGCCGACTGGGACGGAGGGAGGGCGAGAAACGAGGAAGGTGCGGGAATTTCTCACGGTGCTTAGAGCGCGGACATGCCGAAAATGCCTGACTGCTTGCGGTACAGGTCGCGGGGGAGGTTGATGAATGAATGTCGCTTCACGTGCAAACACACGCAGAGAAATGAGGTCAAATATCACCGGCCCGGTGACGCATGATTTGATTTCATTTAATCAAAGAAACGTGAAAACTATGACCTAAGGGGAGACGCACCATCTGCGCACGTTTTCTCGATCTTCAGAATCCTTTCCCAACATTTTAACTATAAATAGTTGAGAGATGAATAAAAGTTAAAATATAATAATAATAATAATAATAATAATAATAATAATAATAATAATAATAATAATAATAATAATAATAATAATAATAATAATAATAATAATGACAATAATGACAATTGTTATGTCAAAAACAGTAATTTCGTAAAAAGTAAAATAGGTTTATTCCGACCACACACCAGTACAGCTTAACCGTTTACAAGCAAGTTTCACAATATTCCAGAAAATGTACAGGGAAAGCCAAAATTCGTAACTGTAGCCTCGATGTAACCGTCCAGGAGAGAGAGTCCATTCAACTTTGCGGCTTCGTCGACACTGATCACTAATCACACGTTCGCACAATACTGCTGGTAGACGCTGACTGCCCTCAGCAGAACCTTTTGTGCAGTTTTGTGAACGCACGGAAAGTGCAATGTACGTTCACGCCACCGCGGTGGGACCATTCCTACACTTACGAGCATCTATGGTCAATCCTGCAACATGAAGAAAAACAGAAGGTCAAAAAATGACTTTAGTCTACCGGCGCGCGCATTGCGTGTTTGGAAATACTACGTTTATGTTTCAAGTCTCATTTCTCTGTTTCGGATTACTCTTACTCCAGGAAGTGCTTCGATCGCCTATACTTGGCCCTTTGATCGGGTTGGTATCAGTGACTACCCTCTGCCCGCTAAGGGCGCTGCTTTATAACCCGCTGGGGCTGAGGGTCCGCTGGCTAGCCCCCTGATAGGGGTGATGGCTCGCTTTGCGGTGCCTAGTCGTGAGAGACGGCTCCGCGGCGGCTGCTGCTGTCGCCCTCTCTTGAGCGGCGACGGAACTAGGTTTCGGCGGTTCTTTCAAGGGGGCGCGGGCGACTACTGCAACAATGATTATTATTATTATTATTATTATTATTATTATTATTATTATTATTATTATTATTATTATTATTATTATTATTATTATTATTATTATTATTATAACAAGAACAGCAACAATATTACAGTCGGCCCCGTGGAGCAGACGGTTGCGGCAGCCGTCGTCTGCACCAATGGAGGCTGCAGGTTCGAGACCTGCGTAGACATTATCGTATTTGTGATTGCCCCTTCAACCCTCATCATCAACCTATCATCTCATAATTCACACTTCAAGGCGTAACGACCTAGTCGTACTGGGGAATACAGCGGAAAAACTAATCCTAAAATTACACACGATAATCGTATAGCGTGGTCAGTTTAGGCCTAAATGCCAATAGTAAAGGTAATATTAAGAATAAATTGAAAAAATCACTTTGGTCAGAATGGGAAGACCCCCCATAAAATCATTGGAAAGAATAATATTTGCGATCGCACATGTCGTGGACACTGGTAGCATTAAGCCCTCAGATCTGTCGTCGGAGTTATCGAAACTCCTAACGAAATCCTCAGAATGGTCTGTAAACTAAAAAATAAATATTCATCTAGTTTGGATGAATATTCGGATTGTTTATTAAAAACTTCTGTACCTGCGTTTATACTTCCGTTATCTCACATTTTCAAAGTTCATTTATGCACAGGAATATTTCTAGATATTTTCAAAACAACACAAACTAAGCCACTTTTGTAGAAAAGGACAAAAATTAAATTCAAAATTACCAGACAATTTCTCTTTTGTGTTTTCTCAAAAATATTAGTGTCCCGAATGGAACCTTTCCTCAGGAAAAACAGAGCGTTTTCAGACTCACAACATGGTTTTGGAAAATCAAAATTTACGGGACCTGCCATTTTTTATTTGTTTAAAGATGTTGCTTCATCAATAGACCAAAATGAAGCACCCATTAGAATATGTTTAGATTCTTCGAATGCTTTTGACTTATTGACCATATTGACCATCCTGCTACCGAAATTACCTTCATATGTACATAATTCGTGATTTTTCCTTATACTAAATAACCTCGTACCTTAAGCATCTGAAGTACATCTTCCTACACTAAAAATTATATTACTTTGCCTCCAACAAAGAGACCAGTAGATTACGTTGTGTTCTTCAAAAACTGAAAAAAATAAACAAAGTAACAAATCTCTCTTTTGAATCCATTGTTGTATGTGGATATTTTAACATTGATTTTCTGGTCGAATCTTGCGAGAAAGAGCAGGTTCTGAATTTAATTCATTCCTTCAATTTAGTTATTACAATAAATATACCTACATGGATCACACTGAATTCAAAGAAGGCAATCGATCAAATAATAATTAACAAAACCAATACTCGAAACAAAAGATTGTGGATACAGTGATCACGATTCACAAATTCTTACTATTATAAGAAAAGCGAACATTGACCATATAAATAATACTCGTATGAGTAAATTATTTACCAAAGTAAAATAAAATTATTCATCAATTACTTGCTGCGAATGTCATGAAACACGGTTTACAATACTGTTGATACAAACGATAAGTACAATTCTTTTTTCTTTTCTTTCGCTTTCATTTCATTTTAACACTTGCTTTCCTCTTCAAAAGAAAAAAATTAAATATTTCCCGGAAAAACAATTCTTGGATAACACAAGGGATTAGGACATTACGTAAAAACAAACGAATTCTTTCCTTCATTTCTAAACATCATTACGTATCTCAATATTTCCTCCTCTACTTTACAAAGTATAAATCATTGTTAAAAAAATTCATACGACAGGCTAAAATCATGAAACATTACCAGGATATTTTGAACTCAAATAATAAAACAAAAGCAATGTAGAATATAGTAAAAAAATCGACTAAATCAACTAGAAACCTTGTAGAGAATGTTGTTTTAAAAGATAATCATAGAAATGTGAACGATCCGGCAACAGTGACTAGTCTCATTAACCAATACATTTCGAGAATTGCTGCCGATCTCTGTAAGAGTCTTCAGCCACAAAATTCAGCATCAGACGTTTCCCCAAAAATTTCAGGCACGATGTTTGTTTCCGATACTTCTTTCTAAAAATTTTTCAAAATAATCGGTAGACTAAAAAAATCGTCCGGTTTAGATGAATTTCCGAAATGTTTGTTAAAGGTTTGTGCGCCCGCCATTATACACCCGTTAACTCACATATTTAATATATCCACAGGAATTTTTCCAGATATTTTTAAAACAGCTAAGATTAACCCGCTTTACAAAAAAACAACAAAAATGAAATTCAAAATTATCGGCCAATTTCTCGTTTGTCGGTTTTTTCAAAATATATTAGAGAAACTTTTTTTACATACATTTCTTAACGCCAACATGGGTTTCGAAAATACAAAATCTACGGAAACAGCCATACTTTCTTTTCTTAAAGATGTCACCTCATCCATGGATCAAAACGAAGCACCTATTGGAAAATTTCTAGATCTTTCAAATTCTTCTGACGTCATTGATCATATCATTTTACTCTCAAAATTACCTTCATATACAATTCGTGGCGTTGCTCTACAGTCTCTGGCCATATTATTAGACGCACTCCAAATTTTTAACAAAATGTTAAGTTTTGAAGTCTCTCACTGCAGTACATTACATCTGGCATTGTTGCGAATCAATCAATAAAAACAAAGCTTCTTTTTCTAATAATTAACACATTATTTGTCATTATGTACCATTGTTGTGACACCTCATTGTTGCTTAGACGTACAAATTACAAGAGTTGAGTAGAACAAGAGGTGAATTGAGTAGTGTGTTGTTGCATGAAGATGGTTTATTTTCCATTTATTAGTTTGTGAAATAGGTATAGCCGTGTTTATTTAAAAATTGTAAATTGTTGTATACGAAAAACTGATAGTTTTGAATAAAAATAATGGGAGAGGCAAGTGATTTCTCTCATCGGAAGATCGCAGCAGTGAAAGCTTTTGTCGACTCAGAAAATTATTCAAATCGTGAGTTATCTCGAAGGTTGAACGTATCCGAGACATCTATTCGGCGAATTAAGAAAAAAAATTGTCCTTGGTGAAGAATTATCCCCACGAAGGAAGAACACATGTGGACGGAAGAGAATATTTTCACCAAGATCTGAGAGATGTTTGAGGAAGATTGCCATGAAAACCGGTTTGCTACTACTAAACAAATTAAATTTAAATTGGAAAGTAGTGGAATCTGTGTATCTGAAAGGACAGTAAGGTGTACACTACTACAAATGAATTTTAAAGCTTGTAGACCAGCCCATAACCCAGATTAACAGCTGGTATGAAAGAAAAACGTCTTGAATGGGCTAAGAACCTTAAGAATAAAGATTTGGACCTCTGGAAATCGGTAAAAATTTAGTCTAGTGCTTTTTTTATAAGTATAAATGGCTACCAAAATTAATTCTAATGTCATTTACTTGTATTTAAGGTTTGTTTTAGCGACGAATGCACTTTCGAAATTCTAGCAAACAAGCATCAATTTGTGAGAAGGCGCCCTGGTGAAAAGTATCATTCAGATTGTGTCATCCAGATTGTGAAACATCCAGTCAAGGCAATGATTTGCTCAGTGATCAGTGGCAAAGGCACGGGGTGTCTGTACTTGGTTAAGGGCATCATGAAACAAGACCAGTACAAGCAAGTATTGGAGAAACGACTGCTGCCTCAACTACAGGAATGGTTCTCAAATGAAGAATCATTTGTTTTTATGCAAGATGGGGCTCCATGTCATACTGCTCGAACAGTTCGATCATTTTTGTTGGAGAAAAATGTTCCTGTGTTACCATGGTCAGGAAATTCACCAGATATGAACCCAGTAGAAAATGTTTGGAAACTCATAAAGAGGGAAATCGCAAATTAAGAAATAACAACAAAAAATCGCCTCCTTGAAAATAATTCAAGTCTTGTACCATCATCCAGAGTTGCAAGAAACTGTCCAGGCATGCATTAATATCATACCAAAAAGAATTAAAGCTCTAATAGCCGCCAAAGGTGGCCTGACAAAGTATTAAAGATATACATGTGCATGGAGATTTTTTATGAAAATTAGTTTATATATTATACTGACAGTCATAATTTTGCATATGATATCTTGTTTCTATCGTAAGTATTCAATTATTACTTATGAATTTCGTTAGAAATAAAAAAAATACATTTTTCGTCACAAAAACGTGAATTTTATTGAAAATTTCGGGTGCGTCTAATAATATGGCCAGGGACTGTAGATTGGTTATGTTCGTACCTTAAACAACTATCTCAGAGACTAGAAATACCTTACTGGAATAATGGTACATTATGTACATACCTTTCTGATTCTTTGCCAATTGCATGGGGAGTTCCGCAGGGATCGATTTTAGGCCGTATTCTCTTCCTACTATACGTAAACGATATGCCCTCGACGATTAGAAGCGGAAGAACAGTTCTCTTTGCGGGCGATACGAATATTCTTTGCAATAAAGAAACCGTAAATAGTACAATATCAGATATTTCAAATTGGTTCCATAATAACAAATTAATATTAAATGAAAATAAAACTGTTTCAATGCAATTTTCTATTTCAAATAAACAGCTATGCACTTCACTAACAATGCATGGTATGCCACTGACTGAGTTGAAGGTGACAAAATTTTTAGGTCTTTCAATTCAGTCAAATCTTAAATGGAACGTCCATTTAAATGAATTGAACACTAAATTAAGTTCTTTATGCTACGCTTTCATAATTCTTTTAATTTCAGTCAGCCTCCACACTGCTCGTTGTGTATATTTCGCGAATGTTCATTCCCACCTGAAATATGACAATATTGTGGGGAAATACATCTTATAGCTCCCAGACAACAAAAAAGAATTTTACGAATAATAAGCAAATTCCTCCCACGCAATTCCTGTAAGCCTCTCTTCAATAATCTAGGTATCTTACTATTAGCGTGTCTCTAGATACATAAATTAGTGGTTTTTGTTAAAAATGCTTTACTTAAGAGCGCGAATATATTTTCAGCAAATGCTGTTGTCTATAACTACAACACTCGGCGTAGTAATCATATTCATCCGGTGGCAGTATCAACAGCTCACTACAAAAAATTCACATATAATACATGTACATTATTTTACACCTTGCCAGATGACATTAAACGATTAAATTCGACACAAACGTTTACGTCCCAAGTAAAATATTTTCTGCTGCACAACTGTTTATATACAATTAGAGATTACTACGAGCATCCAAAAGGAAGGTATTATTAATTTTAACAATGACTATAGGTGTTGTGATGCGTTATCGTTGGCATTTTTCATGAAACAATAATAAACGTTGTCATTGCCAACAATAGAATTTATTATAAGAGCAGCTTTCGATGATGATGGCTAAGCCATCGAAAGCTGCTCTTATAATAAATTCTATTGTTGGCAATGACAACGTTTATAATTATTTCTTTAACAATGACATTTAATGTATTAAATACCATTTAGACTGTACAATTTTAAAAAACCTGTAACAAGTATTGTACTTCGGCTTCTGGGACAATGACCCCCATCTCAATCAGGTTTTCGTCCAGTTTCCCAGATCCTCGAGCAAATGGTGAGATGGCCCCTTGTTTTGCTTCTGGGCATAAATGTAACTTCAAATTAACTTCTCCCCATTGCACGTCACACAGTTGGTTCCTGGAGTGATATTATGTGTAGTATATTGGGGATTATGATATTTCGTTTGTTGTTCACTAATTGTAGTAATTGTGTCCCAGCTGAGTTATTGGCTTTACTTTATTAAATATTACTTACTGTATGTTTTGCTTTAAAATCACCTTAGATCATTGTTGGAGTGTGTGGATTAATAATATTATTGAGATTATGTTGGATTTTCACATGGGGGCTTATATGTAACTACTAGTGTAGTTTAGAGATTGTTATTATTAGTAAATTTATAGCCCCTCTTTCAATACTAGTGGTTGATGGTAGTATATTTGATAACATTTAATTGCAAATTTTATTAATATAATTACTTCTCCTCCATTAGTATTTGGTCTGTAGATTCTGATTATTTTATAATCTGGTAGGATGAATTTGCACTATTGTTTTAATGTGTTTTGGTCATACATGCAATTTTAATTTTGTTCTCTTGGATGAACTATTTTAGTCCACTGACTTCCTTGATCAGTTTAAAGTGTAAAATACTAATAAATACCTTAGAATTTTTTTATCGATTGGTATTTAATGTTACTATCTCGGAAGATATAGTGAAAAACCAACCTGTGTTAAATTTGTATACTATATTAATAAAAATAGAAATATTTTCTTGAATAAAATCTGTCCTAAATGTTAGATCATTATAAGATCATAAACATTTTTTCTTTCTCGCATAGATTTAAATGTACTCGAGGCGCTCTGAATTTGGAACTGATATTTTTATTTTTGGGAGTACTTATGATACAAATTGTATTTGTAAATAGGTTTTTTCTTCAGTTTTTTTGAATTTGTTTAATTTTCTTAGTGAGTGTCTTTGTCAACAAATTGTATTTATTAAAATTGACCGTGTTTTTCATAAATCAGTCGTTTCTTTTCGTTTTTATTCTGAGTTACACCGCAAACAATAATTTTGAATACGTTCTCTGACCATTATACCCTCCACGATACCCTCCGTGCTATCTGTCGGTTGTTTGCTGAAGCGTTGGCTGGATTTGGAAGCAGCGCTATCTAGTCGACTCACCCTGAATTATGTCAACACGTTTCTTATCTCTTCGGAATATCGCGTATGAGATGATGCAAAAACAATACAAATATTTCAATATATATGACTTGTGCTACTGCCAACCTCTTTCAACTGAAGCGTGTGGATTGAATGATTCACATCATTGAAATGTTGGCGATACGAATATAAGTAAATAAAACATTGTTTAGATAGGGGTATTAAAAGAAGACTAAGATTTTTGGCTTACCGATACGATTACATGAGAAAGGAATTAAAATGCCATTAAATGTGTTCAGTGTCATGAACACTACTGGATTACGTTGTATAATAAAACATATTTAAGCAGTTTTACTTTGATCTAGTATTGTTAGATAATATATTAAAAATAAAAAGTAATATAAAAGTAGTTTAGCACAAAGTCAGATGACATTTTACTAAAGGAAAGATAAGTGCGCTTTCGAATTATCTTTGCATTTCTCTTGTCGTGTCCATAGTAACAGACAATAAATGTGAGTGTTGAGGTACCTCAAAAAAGAATATTACTTTTTGTTGCACGCGTCTCCTGTAATCGTAAAATGGTATCTCCTCTTTATATCAACAAAGAAAGTTTGCAAGTTACCCAATTCATTTCCTGAAAGTATATTCTGCTCGATGGCATCAACATTAAATTCATCACGTCTCTTGGAGTCTTTGCTGGCTGGGTATTCCAATTTATACCCCGCATTAAGCGCTATTCGTATTCGTCGTTAAGTCTGCGCGACAGGAATTACCATAGGAAGCGCTCCTTTTCGTACAGTGCTCGGTGTAAGTTGGGGTGTTTAGAACGATCGTCGTTCTGGAACTCGGCACTTCGCTAGAGGTTGAAGAACTTTTCTGATTTTATGTGTACACAAGATGTTGTCTGGATAATTTGCATTGTATCACTTGTCTGCGGAAATTTTCAAGATGATAACCTGATAAAAACTAGGTAATGAAAATGGAGCCGAATTTGTGGCCGACTCGTCCCCATTGTGTATTCCAGTGCAGCAAAAATCCTGTTTTCATATCACAAGTGCAGAAATTATAACTTTTAAACCATATTGATGCGTATGTTCGACCACATAGAGCATCTCAACAGTAAATAACAGTACGGAGTTATATGGAGCTATCTATGTATTTCGCAGTCGTTTGTTGTCCCATAGAAAGAAAAGTTAAAAATCAGAATATTTGTATATTACCTGAACGCTACACTACTAAGAAAACTGTACTCTAATTTATTTTTGCAGTTTGCCATATTTTATAAACAATTTCAATATAAAATATTTCAAATTTTTCAAGGTTTACTTTTTACTCTCATCAGTATTTGTCTCTTTTGATCTTCGAAACAACATATCGTATGTCAATGAAATTTAGTTGCATACTTGTCTCTTAAGATCAGGCTTCCTCAACGCCTGCTCCCGCGGGCATTCTGCACTTACGAGCCAGCCGTCTGCTCGCGAGAGCTGCCAAAGTGTAAGTAGTGGGATGTACGTAGTTGGGGGGGGGGGAGAAGCGGGAATGGGTTTCGACGGGGTGGGTAGATTGAATGCCTGTGTGTCTAATACAATGATCCATGCTGGGAAATGATTTGTCCAATTATTTAAATGAGCAATTTATCATATTTGTAGCTATAAAGGCCATATTTCACATTTATTTTCTTCTGTGCACTGATATGTATTGACATTTATTTACTTTATGCTCATTTTAACTCATAAATAATATTTAAAAGCAGTGGCACCTTTTAAAAATTTATTACGTAATTTTAACTAACAAAAATTTACAATGTAATAATTGATTTTTCACCAGGAATGTTATCTCCAAGTGAAAGCAAAACGGAGGAAATTCAGAACAGCCTCTCACGTCGAGATTGATATAAAAATGAAATGTGGACAATTCCACGAAGGGTAATGTTTGGCAGTACAATTTGTTTTACCATTTTTCCTCATTATGAAGCTTAATAAGAGGTACCAACGAGCAAACATTGGATAATTTACAGAAATTCATGCCATTATTTAAGTATTATAAGTAGCCATATATTATATATTAATAGCTATATAAAAAGCCATAAGACTTTTTAAATAGAACGCAAAGGGCTTAATCTTTATTATACGATGTCGTGAATGATTATGTATAAATAGTGTTCGTTGAATTGAAATCAGAAATTTATGATGTACTCTTGTCTGAAATTAGAGAAGAAAGTAATCATGATTTTTTAAGAATAATATTTTAAGCTTTTTTAATGTAACCATCGTAATTAAACATAAATGATGAAAGTAATACACTATTTTTCATTATCAAACAAAAAAAATTACAATTCTGTATTTAACAGCATGCTAAATTTGCTATTACATTGTAGCAAAGCAAATTACATTATCAGTCTTACATGCAATTATAATACTAGTATACAAATCAAATAAGTATGTCTAATCCGCTTTAGGTCCACATTGTCATACATCGACAATAAAATAATGAAGGGACGCGAATCTTACGCGAGCCACTTGAATACAAAATGTCCAAGTCAATTAGTCTTTCTTCTCCCACTGTATATTTTGAATAAGCTCTCTCTATATCTTTGAAACTGAAAACAGTCTTTCTCCGAATGCAAATGGAATTGTTAGAAAAATGTTCAATAATATTTCAGTATTCCGAAACGTGCTAGGCGTTTCATTGGTGGTTCTATATAATGCGATATCTATCGACACCACCATCACACGAGACATACTTACTTCGTTTCCAGGAGTTGTTATTCTTTTGGGTGTGTGAAAATTGAATGTTGAGAAATTTGGGTTCCTAGGGTATGGTATAGCCGTACGTGGCTGCTTGGCCCTCTTAGCGTTAAATATCCCTCTGCTGCAGGTTCTTTTTTTATTCATTTAACATCAATAACAGATAAAAATCGTGAAGTATTATGGGAATAAATATCGTTTGTGAGCATTTTCATACATTTTGGGATCTCCATCCTAACCTATATACAAGATGAATTCTGAATAAGATAGAAATCAGTATTTTTGGCAAGAATTGATAAGACAAATTTGCTCCAGTGTAATAAAAACTATTTACAAAATCAAGTCACCTATACATAAGGGCTAATATTTCTGATCGTGCTATTCGTTCAGTAATAAACTTTCTGCCGTGAGAACATGGAATACGATAATATGAGTATATTTCCTATAGAACTCTGGAAGACAGATTCATATTACATAATTTGCATTCACAAAATACTTTTGGTCAATAGATGCCGAAGATTGTGTCTTGTTGCGTTTAAGAATATGTTTAACGTTTGTTGATCGTTCTCTCTCGTACTCGTCTCTATAAAAAATGAGCCGTATCTATGAGAAAAGCCTAGCAATTTATTGGTTGTTATTTATTGAAGTACTGAATTCTTGAAACGTTGATATTAATCACGTGTAGACGCAAGTGAAGCGTTATATTCGTGTGGCCGCAAGAGAAGGCGCATAGGCGAATTGAGATGGTGAGAGCAGGAACATTTTTTTATACGATTTCGAACATTTGTTTTAAAAACTGAACTTAAACTGTGATGTGAAAAAAACGTCTTGAGTTTCTGGATGTCCTGACAAAATTATTTGTATTGTATCGTTCGGCAAGAAAATTAATAGACAATTGCAGTCGCACCTCTTATTCACGTAACATTTTACTATTCAAAATTTGTTTAAACTCATCTAAAAATAGTTAATAACTGAAATAATGATCACCTGAGATAAATTTGTCATTGTCAACATAGCGCAACTGATCTTCGCAAATTTGTGAGGGATAAAGGGCTACCATTCATAGTGATAGCGATTAACATGTCGCGTTTTAATGTTATGAGTGGTACGTTAACGTTCTGTTTTTTCCCCATAATGATATCACTATCATTCATTGTGCTTTTTTTAGTTTTATGATGTACTTCATTACATCAAGAAAATCAGACAATCATCATCTTTGCAGTAAAAATATTTTCATAAATACTGACTACTATATACATAATATCATCTCAAATATTCATTAATATGAACATGTCATAATTATTATTGCTTCAATTAAATGATGAAAAATAATTCAGTGCATTGAATCTTTCAAAACTTTTATGCCGTACTGCAATCTAAGACTGAAGCGACCTATAGTCACTGCAGTGTCTCAAATAGTTAAGTGCTTGAAAAATAAATAATGGTGGCATATGTTTCTGACACGTGTTTCTATGTCTTTGTTGACGAAGGTGAAATCTGACGTATAGACATATAGTTCTTGCGATGCGCCTTTTGCGCCGGTACCTTTTCGTAATGACTTCTCTTCAACGCCTACGGACTACATTAGAGATAACGCTGTTGTTCAGATCCTTTCTTCATCTTCAAACTATGTTGTCAACATGGTATTGGAGGAGGAAATATGTGCTTTTTTGTAATGGCACACGTACTTTGTACTTTCTCTCTACCGCTCACGCAGTAGAAAAAGTTATGTAACGCTACGCGAAAAGAAAACGGTGAATTTTAAGGAAAAAACTATTACAGGGTAACAAAAAAAGTGAATAAATCCAGTTGCTAAAATTAGAATAGTATCCTTTAACAAGTGGTGTAGCCAAAATCAATGTTTGTGGGTCCTTGATTCACAAAAATTGATTGATTGCAAAACGTCTGTCCGTGTCTGTTATTCCGTCTCTCTTCGTCTGTGAACAACGCTAGCGGCTTTCTCCAAAATTGATCCGATTTTCCTCAAAATTGATATTCCCCAATCGAGCGTCCTGATGTCACGGACCTTTCAAGTTGAAATCGATATTTCAATCTTTGGGGGTACATTACATGAAGTCCCTGGAACATTTTGTAAAATTTTCAAAAAAATGGCTCCATCAGTGCTGATTAACTTTTCTTGTTATGGACGTTTAAGAAATGGTGCTGGTCTCATTTCTGTTAAAACCTCTAATTTTTCGAAGATTGCAAGAATTCAAATTCCAATCGGCGTCTTCCTACAACCTTATGAAGATACAGATTTTTTCCTAAATAAAATCTGTACCTTAAAGATAGATTTTAAAATAAGGTCACGGGCACTTTTTCGAAAATTTGAGTACATTACGTCAAATTGTGCGTGAGAATATGTGTGAGAAAGTGCGTGCTGTTTTAGCTCCACTAGTTTTCTTTTTCGGCGCGTGATTTGAGCTGAGTCGATAGCAGTAACGCACAGTATATGAGAATACAGTCGTAACATCAAGTAGGAGAAATTAAGGCGTAACGTAACAAAAAATTGCATTTTTTAGTCAAAATATAAACTAATTAATTATTTTAAATCTAAACAAATTATTGCTGGTCTCTCTGGGCACTGAACAGCTAACAGACGAAATTCTTTTATGATTTTATTTTGTACTAAACAGGCGCTATGTTTCAGACCTGTCTATATCAAAACGAGTCTATAAATACATTGAGAAAATGATCCCTGTAGTAATAAGAGCGGAGCCGACATCCGTAAAACGACAAAATACAAGTGGTACTTGTTTATGTTTGCACAAACGCGCAGAAACGGCAACCCGTGTTCGACACTATTAACCTGTATGTTGAACTTGAACAGGCCATCAAGGCTAAGTACAAAAATGCTAGGATGATCGTTTCAGGGATTAAGTGCCGAAAAGATGTGCACATTAGAAGAACATGGGACCTAAATCGCAGTTTACTGTGGGCCTGTGACGTTTTCGATGGCCTTTTCGTGGACTCCAATCATAGGCTAGAGCAAGATGACTTAGGACGGGACGGGCTACATTTGAATTACAGAGGTGAATGGAAGTTGAGGTGCTTGCATGACCAAGTATTGGACACATATCTACATGGGAAGTTTCGACCAGGGGAAGATGTGATGGTGGCGGCGGAGACCACGATGGTGGCGGTAGAGACGACGGCGGAGAAGGCGGAGGCGACGGTGGAGGCGACGGCGGAGGCGACGACTTTGAGGGACGCGCTTTCTAGAGAACACATTCAGATGACGAAAGGATTTCTTAGGTTGTTGTAGGTAAACTGTTGTAGTATATAAATAACGAAATCGAGTTTTGGATCTAGTTGATGCCTGCGATCCCGACATAGTGATAGGGACTAAGTCGTGGCTAACTGAGGAAATCGGATTCTCTGACATTTTTCATTCTCATTACAAGATCTTTAGGAGCGATACAAATGGTAGAAGGGGCGGAGTATTTATTTGAGTCAAAGTAGATATGGATATTAGATTAGATTGTGTCAGTACAGAGTTTAAAATGATGGGAATAGAAATTACTACTTCAGGAACCATATTAGAAATTATTGCATGCTATAGGCCCCCAAGCGATGGATACATTTGAGATCACATCATTCAGAGAATGATGGAATGAAAATGGCCATCCTATTGTTATTGGAGGAGACGTAAATGTTTCTAGCGCAAACTTGGAGGGAGCGGTGACTGAGGGGAAAGTCCAAATACTTGTGAACGGTCTGGTTTGAGACAGGGGATTCACTCGGGTAGTTCAGAGAGGGACGAGGCAGGATGCTATTTTGGATGTCTACTTAATTAGGCCGAAAGAACTTTTTGTATCTTTAAAGTTGTTGAAGGCACTAGCGATCGCAAAGCGGTTATTCTTGGCTTAGCTAAAAATATTTCAAGGAAAGGCATTACGATAGGAACAAATGTACGGCAATACAGGAAAGCAAATGTAGACGGGCTTCAAGGTTTTTTTAGGGAACAACACAACCGCTTTCTGAGAACAGAGGGAGGTATGGAAGAAATATGGGTTCCGTTCAAAGATATTATATACAAAGATTTGCCAAAAAATTTTCCGTGCAAAATTTTAAAAAAGTAATCCGGATCTAGAATACTGCAAAAATTAGGCAAATGAAGAGAATAACGAGAAAGGCATTTAAGAACAGAAAACGCAGTAGCGAGCATATGAATATTTTTGAAATCATTCGAAGAATTGGAGGGAGCAAAGATAATTGCTCAGAGGAAATATTTAAAGAATATTCTAGATGGGAAGGGAAATAACTGGACAGGATTTTATAAATATTTTCGTAGAAGGAAGAGAAATAAAGAAGATATCCCAGTTGTTCGTGAAAATGGAAACTCACTCATTACTGACGATAGGGCAAAAGCTAATGCGTTTAATAAGTATTCCAGTTCGGGTCTCAAAACCAATACAAACCATCCACTTACTCAAAGGTCTTCAGTAACAAATCAGTTTAATACTAAAGTAAACGTTCTACGAAATAAAATCTCAAAAATGATAAGTCAAGGGGTCCAGATGACATTTCTAGTGATATAAATAAACTATGAAAAGAGGCAATATTACCGTACCTAACTAGATTATTTCACGTATCCATGAACAATTCAAAAGTACCTGATTATTGAAAATTAGCTTATGTCGTACCAATTTGCAAAAATTGTGACAAAACTATGTTAAGTAATTATAGTTCGGTAAGTTTTACGTCAGTGGTCTCCAGACGGGGACACATGACTGAATTTTGATGAAAATTGATGAAAATTTCGATTTTTAGGTTTTTATTCCAAAAAGACACTTCAATTCTTCCTCTTTAAGAACAAATATTTGACGCGTTTATTCAACTTTATGACGTCACGGGAACCTGTTTTAAATGGCCCGACGTTTAAATAACCGAGGCGACACGCCCACCTCCACCCACCTTTCGCTCCGGCTCACAATACCTTTATTACTTCAATCTTTCTTTCTTTTTGAAATAACCGCTGCAGAATGTACTCTAGAATCCAAACTCATGGCTTTCTTCAATTGTCACCGTAATAGTCAAGTACAAAAATAAGTTGATTTTTGTGTCCATGTATACAATATTAGTGTAAGTTATCATAAAAACCATGTCTTACAATATATCACTATCGCCTGTATAATACACAGTGACAAACCTATAATATTTGTTGATAATAAATGCTCTTTTGAATTACTTTAGAGTTGTAAACATAAACACATGGTCTCCGAGTTTGAATTCAGGTGTAATTCCTACGGTTTAAAGTGTTCGAGTTGAAATTTTGCATTCCTATAGTAGTCACAGAATTAAAAGTAGTGCCGTTTTTTTGCAGTAGATTGACGTTACAATTTTTGTTTTATTTGAAGTGATATATTTCATTTTGTGTTGTGTTTGTGAGTGTTGTGTGATCAAAAATAGTCGTTGTTATATTTTGTCACATGCTACAAAGAAATTTCACAATGTATATACTGAAAACTCTTAGAAGTTCAAGGAGAGTGCCTAAAAACCGCGTAGTAGACAAACAAAAGCCGCAATTCGAAGAAATATGGAGGGAACGAAGTGTATTAATCGAAAACTTGGACATTGTGGACAAACTGATAAGTCTGTTGTTCAGAATGTGCCCAACTCGTCATCTAAAGTTGTTAATGAACCAACTGGGAACAAAAATAAGCTCGGAATGTTTAGTGAAGTGACAAAAAGCACAACAAATAAAAAAATTAAAGTGAGTATTTGTTGGTGCACAACAGTGTTTGGAAGGAACTGATGAGGAATGCATTCTGCAGTAAGTGCAAATCCACTTCATTAGAAATTCACTTGAAGGAAGTTTTAGGATTTTCTCGTAAACTGAAAATGAAATGTGCAGTGCGTTTACATCAGCCTATGGAAGTTTACAGTTCTCCTCGTGTTCAGGATAACAGTTCTGAAAGACCAACGTTTGATGTAAACAGGGAAATTGTGAAATCATTTGTAGAGATTGGAAGGGGTCATGCTGCAATGCAAAAATTTTGTTTCAGCATGGGCTTGAACACCATGGGCGCAAGACCTTTCTTGCAACACAAATAAATTAGTGGAAGAAGAAAAAGTTTTCAAATCCAAATTGTTGGAATTGTCTACTGAAAGTGTACGCGCTGCTTATAAAAAACGAATTCCTTCCTTAGAAGATTATGACATTATTGACATCTCTGTGTCATATGATGGAAGGCGGCACAAGATGGGTCACACTTCTCACTATGGCATTGGTATTGTTATTGATGTCCTTACTGGGATTGTTTTGAATTACCAAGTCATGTCAACATATTGCCATGACTGTGTTATAGCACTGAAAAATACGGGCAATAAAATGCTGAATTTGGCATTTGGTATAAAGACCACAGATTGTCAAAACTATTTCGGTCGTGTAAACGCAATGGAAAAGGATGCTGCTCTTAAATTGTGGAACAGATCCATAAAAGATAAATGTATGCGGTACACACAGATGATTGGTGATGGTGATGCGAAGACTCGTGCATTTCTAAATGCTAGCAAGATGTATGATGTCTCTATTGAAAACCCAGTGTGTGAACCATGTAGCAAAAAGACTGGGAACAGATCTTCATAAATTGGTCCTGGAATGGAAGTATAAGGGAGTCACACTAGGTAAAAAGAAAGATGTTAGTTTGAAAGGATGTACCACAGATAAGTGGCTATTTATTCCACCTTGAGGCATTACATTTCAAAAGATAAAAAGCCTCAACATTAAACTTGCCCGAAAGGTCTCGCCTCCTGGTCTTGGTACAACTGACAGAAAATTCAAGGCTGTTTTGACACTCACAAAAAAAGGAAGACATAATTGTCCCCAAGTATGGTAACAAAAATGTTTCCTATTTACAAAAGTCTGGCTTCGGATGAACTTCTAAAGAGGTGTGTAAAAGGCCAAATACAGAATTCCCTGAGCCTCCCCAGTTCTATATCGGCAAGATTCCCAAAGGAAATTTTTGTTTCCAAGAATAAAATGGAACTTGCTGTGATGAAGGCAGTAAGTGAATTTAACATGGGATCTGTTAAAACACTTCATTTCATTAATGGCCTTCAAGATTTGAAAATATATCAGCACCTGCCCTCTACATTTGTCAAAATCAGGACACCTGACGCATCAAAGATTGCAAGAAACGCTCTTCTGCTGAAGGCAAATGTCAAAAGAAAAGAAGTAAACAGAAGAAAATCAGATTAGAAGAGAGAAAAAAGACTGAGGAGGGCATACATACGGTTCTGACATGTTCTAGGTGAGTAAGTGTTCATATGAATCATGAGAAAGTTTATTCTTCATTTTCTCGCATTTATTTTTTTTAGAATTTTTCTGCATGCAAAATGTTCCTTGCGGAGCAATTTACATTTTATGACTTTGAATTTGGTACTCTAATATAAAAATATACAAGCAATAAAATATTGCTGCTTTTTACTCCATCTTCGAAATAACCCAAGTGTGAAAGTTTAAAAAAATTAATTTTCGAATGGGATTTTTAATTTCCTTTAGTTAAAAATTAAACTAAAACTGTTCATACGATAATAAAAAGTCAGAATGATTTTCTAAACTATATATTTGACAACCCTAAATTAAAAATTTCAACTTAAAGAAATGAAAATTGCTTCGCAAGGAACATTTTATATTGACTATTAAAAAGTAATAAATATTTTGATATCTCAAAAACTATTAGAGAAAATTAAAAAATATTTTGCATACTATATTATAATAAAAGTATAATTGTACGGTATACATTTCAAGAAAATTCAATAAATAGTTTAGAAGTTTCAAAATTCAGTCACGTGTCCCCTTATAGAGCATCTAGTCTCCTGCAACAAATACAACAGGAACTCAATCATAGAAAATCATATTGAATATAAAAGAACTCGGGCAAACGCAAGACGAATATATAAAGAAAATAAAAAGCAGTCCTGAATTGACTTCATCCCATCAATACATTGCTACTCTAACCCAACAGTCAATTGGAAAAAAATCAAAGCTATCAATGGTTGCCACAAGCAGTACATCCAACCAAAATGTATGTTACACAACAACCTAATTACCTCTTCTAACTAAGAAATTGCAAACATTTCGGCATCTACGTTTGCTACTAATTCATGCAACAGGAACTTTAACGATGAATTCCAAGCATACAAACCTAATTCGAGTATAACAATGAATAGAATTATTCAAAAAAATTCTTCTAGTAATTCTGCTTTAAACTATCCCGTACAAGAAAAAGAAGTTGAGATTGTGCGAGCTCACACTAGAAATTCAAGCCAAGAACAAGATGGAATTCATTATGTTTTTCTTAAAGAACTGCCGACAAATGCTATTGAATATGTAACTCAACTATTCAAGGAAACCACTTGTGAATTCCATGACAAATGGAGAAAATGTATAGCTATTCCAGTTATTAAACCTAATACAGATCCAACCATCCCGAATAATTACTGATTTATATCCTTAATGTCCACCCACTGCAAATTACTATAAAAACATTGTCAGTAGGAGGCGTAACTGGTGCTTTGAATACTATAATAAAATTTCACCATTCCAAAGTGATTTCGGATGAAATCGTTCTACAACTGACCAACTATTTAACATCCATAGTGACATTTGTGTTGCCTTTATAACAGAGCAACATCTTGTGACTGTTAGTCTACATATGGAAAATGCTTAAGACATGGTATGAAGGATCGAATTATCAACATTCTCTACGAATTGGGGATAGATGACCAAATACTAACTTTCATAACTGATTTCATGAAGAATAGATATCTACAACTTAAATTCAAGAATATTTTATGGAAAACATACAAGTAATAATGGACTGCCTCAAAGATCTGTGCTTGGTGCACTTCTATACAGAATTGCCACAAATGATATCACCATGGACCAGTGAAAGTATACTTATTTGCAGATGATATCACTATAAGATCGGAGTCGTGTCATGTCTCACTATCGGAGTCGTGTCATGGTCTCCGAGCTGTGAGGACGTATTTCTTAAGCGCTCCGAGGGTCACCGCAGGTAGTTGTCAGTGAGCGGCGTAGCAGGTAGTTTTGTTCAGCAGTACGATCGTAAGTGAAGAGCGCCGCACACATCGCCAGTGTCTGCTTGGTATAAGCTAAGTATAACCACAATATTCGCTAATTTTATAATATATTGTTAATACTTTTAGTTTTTCCTAAAAGTAATTTTCATAAAAGTAAATTCGTTTTACCTCTAATTTTTCTAAATCATGGCCACACGCAACGCTAAAGCGAATGACGCTGTCTCTGCTTCGCTTATTGAAAGCATCCTGACATCGGATGTTTTCATAAGCAAAATTGCCCAGGTTGTTTCTGAAGCAGTGGAAAAGAAATTGGAGGTGTTAGTTTCTCGTTACGAAGAGAAACTATTAGAGAAAACTAAGGAGATCGATGATCTCAAACTTCAACTGGAGGAGCGGACTGACGAGCTTGAGCAGTACCAGCGGCGAAACTCCCTAAGGATCTTTGGGGAACCCGAGCGTGATGGCGAGGACACCGACTGCATTGCAATCAATGTTGCCAAAAAGATAAGTGTCCAATTAGACCTAAGCGATATTGATCGCAGTCATCGAGTTGGCCGGAAAACGAATGGTGGTACTCGACCTATAATTGTAAAATTCATCAGTTATAGGAAGCGCCGGGAAATGTTTTCATCCAAAAGAAATCTGAAGAAAACGGGTATCACAATTCGGGAGGACCTGACGAGGATGCGGCTGGAAGTGTTAAAAAAGGCTGTGGAACGTTTCGGCCAACAGAATGTTTGGACAACAGATGGTGTCGTCATCGTAAAGGTGAGAAATTCCAAAGTTCGCGTCAGAACTATAGCAGAACTGGATAGTATACATAACTAGGAGCAAAGACTATGTACTATTTTTCGTTCTTAAAACAAAAATATTTTTAATTATAATTTTTTAATTTTTTTTCGTCTTTTGCTAATTTTTATAGTGCTATTGAATTACTATTACTATTATTAATATTATCATAATATTTGCTATTAACACTTTTACTTCTAATTTATTATTACTAATATTAGAATTATATTATTTTATATTACAACATTTTAATTATATTATTTGTTTCACTAGTGTGCTTATTCTTATAATTATAGTTAACTATTATCCTAGAATATTTATTAGTTATAAGAAATTTATAATAATTAGACTAATTCTAAGTAGTTAGTGCCCCACGTGTAATTGTAAGCAACTTATTTAACTCAAATTCCTTTCTGCTTATTGCTTTTGATTTTTTTTCCAACGCGGATATCTTCATAAATGTGGCAACGAAGCTTAACACCGTCTTTTCCTCAGTACACGCGTTCCAGGAATTATGTACCTGTGTTTAGTGCTAATCCGGAAGTGGAGAGGATACTGGCTCACCCCAGCCCCGTGGAAAGTCCCATACCCGCTCGAAGTAGCCCTGCAACCCTCCAGGATTTACAAATTTCTTTGTCTCAGTTCCCTCGTGGCTTGTCTGTTTTCCACGTAAATGCCCAATCACTTAAGCAGCATTACTCCGAAATTTCAAATATTATAACTGAAACGAAACCAGACCTGTTATTAATAAGCGAAACATGGATAAAATCTACAATAAAATCAGGACTCGTATCGGTATCTAATTATAAACTCCTTCGGAATGATAGGTCAATAATTAAAAGCAATTTAAAAGAAAAGACGGGTGGAGGGGTCGCATTGTTTGTTCGCAATGACATTAAGGTTAAAGTAGTCGCTCACTCCACATCCTCCTTACCTGGCATGGAATATATGTTTGCAGAAATCCAAATTGGAATGAAACATTTACTTGTTGCTGTTGTTTACTGGCCCCCGAAAACGGGAGTTTTATCCGAATTAGAGATTCCCCTTTCGCAGTTCGCAAGTAAATATCAGGATATCATAATAATGGGTGATTTCAATTGCGATCTGAAGGTACCGCTCACAAACTCGGCCGAAAAGTTTATTGATACTTTTAATTCATACAATTTACAAATATTAGAATTTGGCCCGACTCACTTAGCATTAGGAGCTGAAACATGGATAGATCACGCGATTGTGTCAGACACTTCGAAAGTATTAATGTACGGTCAGATATCTATTTCGGGAGTATCAAAGCATGATTTGCTATTTATGGTGTACTCTATAAAATGTCCTAAATATAAACAAAAAATTATCCGCTACCGTGACTACAAAAAATATTAATTCTGAGGCTATGTTCGACGACAGTGCCAAAGCTCCTTGGCATGACGTTTATAGTCAAACATCTCTTAATAGTAAAGTAGAAGTCTTCAACGAAATTATATCTAACCTTTTCGATAAACATGCACCATGGAAAACGCGACGTGTGACACGTCCCGCGGCCCCATGGCTTACAAATACATTAAAGCAATTCATGCAGGAACGCGACTCAGCTTACCATCGCTTCAAGTGTAATAAAGCCTCTGAAAATGAAAGAGAGTACAAAAAGTTACGAAATTCCGTAAAACAAAAAATTAGAAACGCAAAAATTCGATATTTTCATGATGTCTTTAAAGTTAATACAAACACAAAAGACGTTTGGAACAAACTGAGAGACCTCGGAATCACGAAAGCAAATTCTTCTGAAATTTCTATCGATATGCCCTTGAATGATATTAATGACTACTTTGTAAATGTTTCAAAACCAATACCACCTTTTGTCAAGCGTAATACATTACAGAGACTTTCAAGCAACTCACCTGCTATCAGGGATAAATTTTATTTCCATAACGTTGATCATCAAGAAGTTAGTAAAATTGTTCTTTCACTAAAATCAAATGCAAATGGCTCCGATGGTATCACAGCCAAACAATTGAAATTTGTTTTACCATTTGCCCTTCCGGCACTCACGCATTTAATTAATTTCTCATTAACAACGGGAACCTTTCCTCAAGCGTGGAAGCTTGCACATGTTCGCCCCCTGCCAAAATCTGAACTGACCTCGGCGTCTTGCAATTATCGCCCAATTAGCATATTGCCGACAGTGTCTAAAGTTCTGGAAAAAATTGTTCGTAAACAGATTGTAAAACACGTATCCGACTCAGATCTGCTCGATAACTTTCAATCCGGCTTTAGAGAAGGTAGAAGCACACAAACCGCTTTATTGAAAGTAACTGAAGACATACGAAAAGCGCTAGATGATGGCCTCGTAACTGTATTAACTCTTTTAGATTTTAGTAAAGCATTCGACTCTGTAGATTACGACATCCTAATAGCGAAGTGCAAAAATCTAAGTTTTTCTGATTCCACCATCTCTTGGATTGCAAGCTATCTCTACAATAGGCAACAAATTGTAGTAGTTGACGATCTGAACTCCAATCCAAAACCTCTCCACCGAGGAGTACCTCAGGGATCCGTGTTAGGAGCACTGTTCTTCTTAATTTACATGAATGACCTATCAAACGAACTTACGGAATGTAGTCATCATATGTACGCGGATGACCTGCAAATTTATATCTCCGGGAAACCATCACAGGTAGAAATGCTAATAAATAAATTAAATAATGAACTCTCATCTGTAGTCAAATGGTCAATGAGAAACTGACTCAATTTAAATCCTACAAAATCACAAACCATCATAATTGGCTCTTCTCAAATGCATAAGAAACTTGAAGGTTCATATGTTCCTGATGTGCTTATAGACAATGTTGTAGTACCTCGTCATACACAAGTCAAAAACTTGGGCTTAATTCTTGATGATCATCTAAGTTGGGAATATCAGATCCGAAATGTCTGTCGGAAAGTTTATGCTTCTTTGCAATCCCTTAGACATATCGATAAATGTCTCCCTACTAATACGAAGGAAATGTTGGTAAAAACCCTGCTGTGTCCTCATTTCGACTACGGGGATATTGTGTATAACAATTTAAAAGATTCACTCGCTCAAACTCTACAGAGGGCTCAAAATTCCTGTATTCGTTTCATTTATAACATAAAAAAATACGATCACATCTCTGGAGTTTATAAACAGCACAAAATATTAACACTAAAGGATAGGCGCTTGTATCACAGCCTTTGTCTTTTATTTAAGATGCTAAAAATGGGTTCCCCGACATACTTAACAAATTATTTTGTACACCTTAAATCATCTAGATTTCAAAAATCCCAGTTACTCTGCATTCCAAAAAGCAAAACCTGCTACTACAATAAATCGTTCGCAATTACTGTAGCCCGCGAATGGAATAAATTGCCTCCCAATATTAAAAACTCCTCTTCATTAACATCTTTTAAGAAGCACCTGCATGACTTTTTTACAGTGTAAAATACACCATTTTGCTATTTAAATCACTGTAGATTACGTATCAAATAAAAACTATTTCTTAGGAGTGTTAAGATTAATATGTTTTAGAAATAACATTAATGTTTCTTTTATAAAAAATCTTACTTTCTTGCGACCTGTTTGATACTGCCGGAACTGTACTTTCATCCGTAGGAGCAGAGGCGGTTTTAAACAAGAAAACCACCCTTTGCAGCATGGACCGCAGCTAAGGATACCATCCCAAAGACCCGTTACTTCATGTTAGCTTAGTTTCCATTGTATTAGGACAAAGTCTGCCTGGTGGGTTTTTCCCCGACTAGCGGGTTTTCCTCCAGGATCGAGCGACGTGTGATGGTGTCTTTCTGTATTAATAGATCACAGTCGCTCGGGGTGAATACCAGGCTGCCGCGTAGCGCGCAGATATTTAAAGCACATAATCTTACTTAATTCAAATTGTATTTTCAATCTCAGATTTGATTTTAAAATTATTTCAAAATTATTATTGTAACATTTTATCCATTTAACCTCTGATGTTGTCTATTTATAAGTTGCTTTAAATAACGTTTGCTTTCCACTAACTACTTACAACTTGTAGATTATATTACATTTAAATTTTTAGATAACATTACTTTTTAGTAATTTTACTATTTAATGTATAATATAAATTTACTCTGTATATTTGTGACATGTGGTCAGGCGGAAGAGCGGGCCTGATGGCCCGAGCCTCGCCATATTAATAAAGGAATATTATTATTATTATTATTATTATTATTATTATTATTATAACATTAAGTGAGGAATATATTAAAACATCTAAAGAATTGATCGAAAATAAACGAAATTGAAGATTGGTTCAATACAACAGCTCTCAAGATCTCTAAAACCAAATCTGGATGCATAGTTTTCAAAAAAGGGGCAACTTATATGATCAGTTACAACTTAAAGTAGGACCACAACAACCAAAATGTTCTAATGAAAATCCTAGGAACATGATTTAATAGTAAACTATACGGATACCACATACCAAAAATTTAAAAGCTGAATGCTTTTGAAGAATGAATATAAAAAAAGGCATTTCATCAGCATCCTGCGGTGCCAATAGAAATGTTATGCTTTCAACATATAAATCTCTCATTCGTTCCAAGATAGATTGTGGAGAAATTATTTACCAGTCAGCTATTCCAATCCATTCAGCCGTATAAAAATTAGCCATTAGCGCATGTCGAACGAGTCCGGTTCCAAGCGTTCTTGAGAAATCCAATGAAGAACCTCTTCATATCAGATGAAAACTGTATCATCCTCTCCTAATAACTCTGTTTATGAGAATGTTTTCTCTAGAAAATATTATGATAAATACACACAGAAAAAATTCTTGAAGAATACACTTTACATTTCCTACTGTTTTGACTACCATGATTAAAAAATAACCTTCATGGATTCCTTCGCTAATAAATATTAACATCAGACTCAATGAAATTCCCAAAAAATAAATTAACACGTTAAATTACAAAGCTTACTTAACCGAAATCCACAACAAATACATTGGATATACACACTTCTTCATGGCTCCGGTAAAGAGATTGAAGGTGAATGTGCAGTATAAATAAAAAAGACACTCCTACAGTCACGACTAAATGATTATTGCTCTATTTTTATTTTGAAGCTTATGCCATTCTTCCCGAATTTAAATATATACAAGAACAAACTGAAGATAAATTGTTTATTTTTACAGATTCCAAAATACTAACTTAGCTTACTAAGCTTAAGTAATACTGAAAACCAAGAACCTATAGTAATTATGATAAATAAAGATGTTGTCTGGTATCAATACTTGTATAACATCTTTATTTATCATAATAATAGAAGGTATCTACCTCACCAGCGATCTAATTAATTAACCTACAGTAAATGAAATAGATAACCTCTACTATGATTTATTACACAACAACAAGGAAATCATTCTTAGTTGGATCCCAACGCATCGAGGCATTGCTGGTACTATAGTAGTTGATGAAGCAGCAAAAGACTATTAATTCACGTATTGAAGAACATATATTTTGCCATAGAGACGTCAAAAAAGAACTTCATCTAAAAAACAAGGATCTTTGGAATATTGAATGGATCAAATGATCAAACAAACTACATCAGATCACGAAAAGTATCTTCAATGACCACCTTCCTTGCCTTCACAAAAGAAATATCAAACTATGCTCACCTGCTTAAGAGTGGGCCATTCCAAACTAACTCATAAGCCTTTACTAACAAAAGAAATGGAAAAAAATGTGACTAATGCCAATTTGCCCTCTCTATACCACACATGTTGTTCTGTTCCATTTACATAGATGTCCGCAAAACATTTACATTACTTCTCACTCTCTCAGAAATTCTTAACAATAATCATTACATTGAAAATGTCTAAATTTTAAAGGAAATTGACCTTATCAATATGCTCTAAAAACTAATAATGTGCTAAGCATCAACATTGTCGCAATGTTATGTCTAATAATATATTGTAATGCAGAATATGTATCCTGATGATTGTTTATATTCTGTTGCTGTTGAATGTGACTATTAATGGTCGTCATGTAATGTTACACTTATTTTGACAAATTATGTATTTGTGCTTTTGTTTTAAATGCTGTTGGATGTTCTGTTGTACTTTGTATATATTGTCTTTTGATTGTGGTCACTAATGACCTGGAAATTCATGTGACCAATTAAATAAAGCAAAAAAAATTAGTTTGCTTTGAAGTGCGAAAGATCATTAGATAATTCATTAATGCCTGAGGTAATTAACCAGTACAGCAATATTTTCACGCTTCGTTTCAGCGAGACATTTTATCTATTTCTTCCCACAGAAAATTACGACATAACCGCTCCAGTTTTCTTTGCACCCCAGTAGTACCAGTAAAAGGCTCGAACGTTCTCTTTTCACGCCTCCGTCGTCGTGTCATCCTTCCCCGTTTTCGCCTCCGGCCCACCCCACCTAGGCCCTTCCGCTTCCCTCCACTTCGTCTCCACCCACAGCAAGTATCTCCACCCTACACCATTCCCCCTCGTTCTTTCCGAGCAGAAAGCCTTTGCCACAGCTCGTGGCCTTCGCAGAACTCAAAACAGACTGGGAGAGACAGGGCTGAAAGAAGCTTCGTAGCGAGGCGAGGCGGGAAAGAGATGTGTTTTGCGAGACGCGACGAAAGTAACAGCATTTTACAATATGCCTCCGCGAAGGCCTGGCGAGTGGTGTGAGACTTTATTTCTCTACGCTTCAAGTCATATACTAAGTGGCTCTGAGGGGGCGACAAGTTGGAAAGGAATAAGAGTGTGCGACCAGAGCGTGGCTTGGCTGACATGTTTAAGTAATATCTGTTATTTTGTGAAGTGCGATTTTTTTGGAGAATGCCTGCCATTCTTACTAGTAAATTATGTCGCTGCTCTCCTTTAATATTGATGGCATCCGATAACTCGACTTTATCTCTATTTACAGCCAACCTTTCTGTGATTTTCTTCCTTTCGATCTCATTTTCTCTCTTTTTCTTTTTCTTTCTTTAGTTCCTTCCAAATTTCTATCTTTCTTTCTCCCTTACCCTGCCTGCCCCTCCTTCCTTCCGTCGTTTCTTTCTTTCTTTCCCTCCTTTCTTTCGTCCGTTTCTTTTAATCTCCCTTTCCCTTTCGTCATTTCTATTCATATTCACTTATGCTGATGCATCGGCAACACAAATACTTCCGCTTATTTGTAATTTGTTTCTTCGGGGAAGATGTTCATAAACAGTCTTATTACAATTTAATTAGCCTACTCGTGCGAGAACTTTCATATTAAATCCCACGTCTTTCCTATCCTTCGATTTCCATATTAGGGGCGAAAATTATTAACGAAACGTGTTTTAATGTATAAAGGTATCTTCTATGTACTTACAGAATATCCAATAATAGTAATTTATTATACGAGACGATGAAGATATACTTTATCTACGAGGGGAAGGTATTACTTTCCGAGCGACGATAGAAGTGAGTAGATAAAGTGTCTTTATGGTCATATTTGATTTTATTTCTTTATTTTTCATAAACACAAATTAAAAAGCGTGATATATCTAACGTACCTCATATAGTCTGGAAGCGTTGGTAATACTAAGAACTGATAGAAAGAATTGAAATTCATTGTAAAGAACTCTTACTCGAGAAACATAAACGAATTGTTTTTGCTTTTATAAAGTAATCGAGTTTCCTTAAAATGGCACGTTTTGTGAAAATAACAGACAGCATTTAGATGTGCAAAACAGCACACCGTGTTATAAACTACTTCATCTTGTAATAGCGGATTAGATGACTGGAAAAGCGCCTGCCCAGGAAAAGCTTGCATGCACATACGAGAGTAGATAAAATATTTTTAACATGCATGGGTGATAAAGACGTACTGTAACTGCATATTATTGACCATTCAGAGACGTCTTTAATAGTCTCAACAAATTACATCTCCTCAATGAATCACAAGGCGATTTTCTAGCCAACGGAACAGATAAATTATTCAGATGTATAAAGCCACGTCCATACTTGCAAAAACTTCCGCTGAACACTGTTCGGGGCAAATGTGTTGTGGCGGACACAGGAGGTTGTTGCCACAGAAATATTTGTAGCACGCGTCATGAGTGCACGCTCAGTGTGGGCTTCGCGTCGATCGTCTGCGTCTGTTTATTCGTCTTGTGGCAACTTATTAAAGTTCAGAAACGGAAATAAAAAATGATGCTCGGCTACTTAATCAGGAATATGGGAGCGATAAGAAACTTTAGGATACTATGAATGTAAGATGTGTGGCGATATAACAAAATAAAAAACAGAATGCATGGGAAGAAATCGGCGGAAAATGTAACATAAGTGCCCAAAGAGTGAAGTAGGATTTTGAGGCATTTTGAGGTCTTTCTGATGAGAAAAACTGAGAGAGGACTCGCTTTATTCCCCCTTTTTCTAAAAGATTGCTATTTTTTAATTTTTTGTTTCGTGGTGATAAAGTTCATTTTTTCGAATCTGACAAAGAGTAGCGGCTTATGTGTGTATTGAACGGTTGAAAATTCCCTAGATATTAGTAAAACACTTATCACATGTTAGGATATATATTTTTAATTTAATACGATTAAAAATTGAGATATTTCAGCAATATGGACGTCTGAAATCATTTTCAAATCAAAGAGGCGAAGCGCTCTCTCTGGCGTCTAGTAGCTCTCTCTGGCGCTGGTGTGCGACGTCACGCTCTTGTAGACGTCTAAAATTATGAAGAACGAACCATTCGACTGGCCGTGCATCCCTACGCGTCAACATTGTAAGCACTCTGTTCCGCGCTCTGAATAAATTATTCATTCAGCAATCTGTCAGAGAGAATGCAGAAATTCTCAGAATCGAATCCCGCTATGACCAAATATTTGGAATTCGTGAGAATTCATATTAGTTATTAAAAAATCATTTAAGTTCTCATTCTATTCAAGAAAAATTAAAGATCACTAGATCAGAAAACCCTAATCAAAGTCATCGTTTCTATTTTTCAAAACATAAAATTAGAAAAAAGGAATATTTAAACAAACATTCAAGAATGAGTTTTGCAAATAAATAAATAAATAATTTTAGCAAATACAGAAAATTATGCGGGCGTGACTCGAAAATAGTTGCTTTGTTTCCCGTGCATTTTGTTTGAATGGGAAGATACGTGAACGAAGACTGGGTTTAAATAATAACAAATAGCATTACGAACATTTTCTATTTGAAGTTTAACGATTTAAAGCACGTAATAAGAACCCGCATAAAAACGATTTGTAGTTACCACAATTACGCATCTCAGTATAGCATTCATCTAATTTCCATTTCCATTATTCGATGAAGCTGCAACCCTCTTTTCAGGGGATCACCATGCGCCAGTATTCGACAGCGTTATTTCTTGTCCTATTAATGCAATGTAATCTCGTTAGGTTAAATAATTTAACGTTTTTGACTCTATTAATAGGGATGCTTTATGGCGAAAACTAAATGAGCTAGGCGTCTCATGTAAAGTTTTAAACGTGTTGCAGAGCATGTATAAGGAAGTAAATTTCTGCGTCAGGTGCGGTGACGGAAGTATAACGCAAAAAATAAAATCGACAGTAGGAGTAAGACAGGGGTGTCCTCTTTCACCGCTGCTGTTTATTTTGTTTATAAATGATTTATTGACGTGGGTACAGGAAGCGGATACAGCGGCTCCGGTAATTGATGGCTTGAAAATTCCCGGGCTACTATATGCTGATGATTTAGTCTTATGTTCGGAGACGATTGAGGGCTTACAGAAGAGTTTAAATATTCTAGAACGGTATAGTGAGACATGGGGACTAAAAGTAAATATTCAAAAAACGAAAGTAGTAGTCTTCAAGAATGGGTTTATCTGGGGTAACAAAGAGAAATGGTACTACGCTAGGGAAGAAATTGACCGCGTCAAGACATTTACATATCTTGGTGCAAAATTTTCCATGAATGGGGGATGGAATAATCACATATTGACCGCTCACAGCAAAGGAAGAATTGCACTCAAAGAAATCGTTTGCGCAGTGCGCAGGGTACCGGAATTGTCGATAAAAGTATGCCATACAATGTTCAAATCGTTAGTTCTCCCAGCTATGAACTATGGAGCAGAAATCTGGGGAGTCGATAGGATAGATCGATTAGAAAGCATCGAAACAGATTATTGCAAATTAATTCTAGGAGTTTCTAGGTGCGCAGCAAATCCGGAGTCTTAAGAGAGGTCGGTAGTATAGGAATTTGGAGAGATTTTAAAATGAAATCTATTAAACTCTGGATTAAATTAGCAGATGCACAGGGTGACACACTATTACATAGGTGCTTTAGAGCGCAATGGCAGGGAAGCGACCATCGCTACTGGGCGTACAAAATTAAACGGCTACTTGACCGCGCAGGGTTGGGAGACGTCTCTCCGGAAATGGTGGGAGATAGGGGAACCCGTGAGATAGAACGGCTGATTTCCAATAGACTTGCGGATATTAAAAGGCAAGAGATCTGGGCAGCAACGGCTGTAAAACGTTCGCTAGTAGCTCAAATCCATGCGAGTCCGTTATGGGGTTGCGAAAGTTACGTTCATACTCTCGGAAAGGACGCAAGAGGGGGATACGCTTGGTTCAGGGTTGGGGGATGGATGCAGCGTAGACTAAAGGACGCAAGTGGTAATGGCATCTGTGTGCTTCGCGGTGATAGGGAAGACTGGATCCACATCCTCTTAATTTGTTGTGCAACCGAATCATGGAGAAAAAATGGATGGGAATGGGAAAATACTACTTCCTAAACAGGAACGTAACGCTCGCCCAAAACATTTTAGGACATAAAAGGTCTAAATTCATGAAAGAATTAGGAACATTTTTAGGAAAGGTTCGGACCATTAGGGAAACTGAAATTAGGGAGTGGGAAAACAGCACCGGTTAGCATGAGCGGAGCCTAGACTGGAGAGAAATAAATAAGTCAATAAGCTAACAATATGTAAGTTAATCAGTAATTTTATGTTAAGTTAGTAAACAGTTAAGAAATAAGTCATAAATCGTAGTCAATTGGTAAGTAACAGGTTAATATAATAAATAAAATAAAACTTGCATAGTAATAAGCACATTAGGGGGAGGAAGGTAAGGGGGGATCGAAAATATAAGGGCAGAGGCGCTGGTGCGGACAATCTTCTGTGGCGCTGTTTGATTTCAGGAGCTGGGGAGGCCAAGCACTGGAAGAAGACGGCGGGACGCCCTCGCCAGAAAATAAATAGTTAAAATAAACGTCGGATAGATTAGTATGTATTCGGCTTCTGACGGCAGGTTTTTTCCCCCTTCAGGGTTTTTTTCCTGACCCGTACCGTATGGTCTCTTTTCCGCGGCTTTGATGCGATGGAGAGACCATTTGGGGTGAATACCAGAATTCGAAAGATTAGAACGCGAAAGGATGTAGGTATTGTAATGGCTTAAAGGCCTTCGGCCTAGCCACATAGAATCAAGTAAGCCAAATTGTTTGTAATAATTACCTATTAAATAAATAATAATTTAACGTTTTCGAGTAATTTTGAGTTTTTCAAGTAATGGCTGAAGTGTTAGAGTAGAAGGTCTAATATTACATTAGGAAACATTTATTAATTATGCGAAAACGTATGCTATGATGAAGCACCACTAGTTTCTTTATGAGATGGTGCTTTGAGATGAACGAGGCGCATTTCTTTGCGGTAATGGATATTCGTGAGGACAGGTGAGCTTCAGAAAACAGGAGTGTGTCCCGTTCCGTCCCGGCATATCGTGTCGTGTCGCGCGCAGGATTTGGTATGCATTTTTTGCGGTTGTGAACGTGGCTTTATGGTATGGTATGTGTAAAAAGTATGATTACGAAAATTATCCTATGTATTCCTATGTAAAAAAATCCTATGTATTCCATAAATACAGAGGAAGAATCTCAGATATTGAATGTATAGATAGATAGATAGATAGATAGATAGATAGTGTGACGTACCTGGTGATGCCGGGTATTTTCACTGCAAGAAATTACTAAAGGAGGGTATCTTTTCCGTGAATGGGTCCCTACGATAAGTTGGTATAGCATTAGGAAAGTTAATTAATAAATGAAGTACAATCATGAACAGCATTTATTCACAAACCAGATTTGTTAATTACATGATCTAACAACATTTATACACTCTGCCTTGGTACCAAGATTAGGTGTAATACATATTATCATACCTTCGGGGCCCCGACCAATACCTTCGATGCTTGGAGCACGGCTCGTGTCGGCAGGGGTCGCCGATCTTCGCAGCAGCTGGGCGTCGTCGGCGGCTGATGGCGTGGCGATCCCCTCGGCTGGTGACCTTGCGAATCCTTCCTGATTCGGCTCCTGGTACCTCGGTGTTGCACCTCACTCTGATTATCTTCCGTTGCTGGATTTAATCACTTAACCCACGGCTACTACACGTGCTGGCCTCAGTTCCGCACCACACAATTCCGGTGTTATTCCTACCGCGATAAATAATACAAGCGCGATCGATTGTTCTCTCGTCGCTGATCTCTCATCCTAATAACATTCTCGATCTCTACTTCACGTATCTATTGTTTTACAGTTACTACTACTTTACAAAATACACCGCATGTTCCCTTTGTCCATGCACTAACGGCGAGCTCTTCGCCACACGTCCGTACCTACCGGCCACTTCTCCGCGACTGTCCTAACGGCTGAAATCTTCGCCGTTCGCTGCCCAGTTCGTAACCGACATTCTCACGCTGTCCTCGCGGCGGCGGCAACGGCGGCGGTAGCGACCGTTGCTAGTTCCCATCGTTGTTCGCCGCGCTTGTCGTACGTACCGCGCAGTCCAAAATATATACTGATTACTTACGCTAATGTTCTAATTAGTGTAAGGAAACACATTATGTGTTTCAATAGATAGATAGATAGATAGATAGATAGATAGATAGATAGATAGATAGATAGATAGATAGATAGATAGATAGATAGATAGATAGATAGATAGATAGATCTGGGCAGATAGATAGATAGATGGATCTGGGCAGAAGCTCTTCAAAACAATAATCTGAGAAGGAAAATGCAGTCTGTCCAGAGGAAAGGAGCTCTACGCAAAACATCGGCGTATAGAACTGTATCCGGAAGTGCTGTTCTTCTGCTGGCGAACGTCCCTCCTATTGACCTGCTTGCTCTAGAAAGGAAAGAAGTTTACAACTACTCCCATGAGCAAGAAGGAAACGGAAGGCGAACGCAACAAGATAAGGATAGCGCAATTAAAAAAGCGAAAGAAGACGTGATGCACCGCTGGCAGAAACGTTGGGACAGAGAGGAGACCGGCAGATGGACTCATAGGCTCATCCCGAATATATCCAAATGGATAAGCCGCAAACACGGGTCCGTGACATACCACTTAACTCAGGCATTCACAGGGCATGGTTGTTTTAAGGCATACCTTAAAAGATTCAGCAAGACAGAAGACGCGGTATGCTTCTACTGCAGCCATGAAGTGGACGACGCCGAACATACGCTGTTCCATTGCCCGAGATGGGACACGCTAAGGCATCGCATGATATGGGAGGTCGGGTGTAATGTCTTACCAGAAAACATGGTCACACTTATGATCTGTAACAAGGCGAAGTGGACAGCAATAGAGAAATATATCACCGCCATTCTCAAGAAGAAGGAAGAAGACGAAATAAACCAGTCATAGATGAACCTGAATAACACCTCGAAGTAATACAGCTGGCACCATCCTGAAGTAATGCATAACTGCGGTTCCAGGGTGGATAACGCCAGGATCACAAAGGGTTTGTGGTTTTAGTGGGTAAAAATCTCACACTGTTGAGGAGTGCGGGCTCCTCTTCGTCTTTTGAAGATTTCCACAGTTCCCCTCGTTAAAAAAAAATAAAAAAAAAGATAGATAGATAGATTTATTATTTCTGCAGGTAGATATAGAACCTGGTGGCAGAACACTACAATTTACATATTACAACTAAGAATACTAATACACTGTAATTTTAAAGCATTTTAAGGCAATAATAACAATAATATAACAATAATACCAATAACAGCATTACCTATAAACTTTATGACTGTCCTGCACGGAATTTTTAATAATACACTGCACTACACTTCACTTCACTTCACTTCACTTCACTTCACTTCACTACACTTGCATTTCACTTCGCTACACTACACTTGCACTTGACTTCTCTATTGCACTACACTTCACAACAGGTCACGACACTCCAATTCAACTACTACTTTAAATATAATTGTATATTTAACAAACCAATGCATTAAATAGTGATTTTCACAATACTAATAATAATAAAAAATAACAACTATAATAAAATTATAACTAAATAATAACTATTTTAATAAGCCCAACTTATACAAATATCCTTAGTTAATCTACTTTTAATTGATTTTTAAATGGATTTAAATGGATTTTTATTGTGCATTTACAAACATAAGAGAACTATTATCAATGGCTATTTTGTATTTACTTAACAATAGATGCCATTATGACTAACTGACTTGCAATGTATGTCGTATGAATTTGAAATAAAGTAATACTTAAAGTGCAGAAGGCTTGATTTAGATTCTGCGAGACAACCCACTCAAACACAAAATCGTGTTAGGGATCCCATCCGAAACAAGATTAGCTAAATAAATACAAACAAAAATTGACAAATTACAGATAGAATTGACATCAGTTCTTACACTAATCACGTGGAAATTATGCTCAACAGAGGACACTGTGTTTTAGATGTATTTAATACGTAATACACTTTCAAAGAACAATTCGCATCAATTTGATAATTACACTGATGCTGCCGGTTATTGTGAATAAGAAAGTAACTGACTCTAGCGTGACAACCACCAATGAAAATTAAGTAGAGTGCTAAACACAGTAATTGCGTCACATTTCCTTCATTTTGGCTGCGTCGAAGGCCTTTTTTATCATCTGTTTTCTATTTTATTCTTACATTCACGAACTAATCAGGAAATAAAACGTTTTAAATATTAATATACATTTATTTACTTGTTTACAAGTGTCCCGTCTTTCTCATATATTTAATTTTGTCTCAACCAACCTCCCAAACATTGTCCTAGACTAAAAAGAACCACACCAATTTTAATAAACGGTTATTAATAAAGCTACAAGTAATTTCTTATGTAGACAGGTTCATATAAGTTGGGCATAGCAAATATCTTCCAAATGGTTTGAGATTGAGGGATGCAGTTTGGGCGAAGATGTAAACAATAGAAGAATTAAAAATTTGTTTACTTCTTTGTTACAGTTATAATTTTTGAGATATTGAGAACTTGGATTTTTACTTTTCGCAACCGCTTACGCAGTATATAGAACGCTATGTAATGGTGCGCGAAAAAACGGAGAATTTGCGCCAGAAAAACTTTTACCACAGGTCCCTGGTAACGAAAAAGTGTGTAAATCTAGTTGATATATTTAAAAAAATCTCTAACACTTGGTAAAGCCAGAATTCATACTTTGTGGGTCCTTGATACCGAAAACTCGAACGACGACAGAGTTATTCAGACACGTGAAAGAGTTATACAAACTCGTGACAGTATTCGAACCCTATCTTATGGAAATTATCAAATAAATAAGGCTTTGCAGGGTTGCTAGTCTCAGATATATTACTTTTCCGTATACTATTCCGTTTAGGGAGTAATATATGTAGCATAAGGAAAGTTATGTAATGCTGCGGAAAATCGATTTCGCGACTTCAACAGAAATACGCGTTTTGAGGTCCCCTGATACTGAAAAAATGATTTTTAAACGTCAGTCCGTCTGTCTGTCTGTCTGCGGACATCACTAGCGCCTAAACCATGCGTAGAATTTTTTCCAAACTGATGAAACCCTGTCCATCTGGTTCGAGTCTAAGATTTGAGATTTTCAAAAACTTTCTTTAAATTTTGGGGTACTTAACGTGAATCCCCCACGACATATTCAAAAATTTTCTGAAATACGGCTCCAATTTTTTTCTTTAAATTTCTTGTATGAATAAAGTAATATACACTTATAAGGTGGCATTGTTCCGATTTTAACGGTTAACTCTGATTTTTCGAAAATTGCAAAAGGTTGATTTTTTCCGCGTCTTTCTACAACTACAAATTTGAAGATAGAGATTTCCCCTTCATATAAAATTTGTTGTCGGAAATTCATTTTTTTATTAAGATCAGGTATATTTTTTTGAAAATTTTAGTAGTTTTCGCGCAGCATTGCGTGAAATATTTGCAATTTAAAAAAAAGAAACAAGATTTTTTTCAAAACGGTTCCAAATTTTGGCTTTATATTTTGGTAGGGATAATACTAAATGTACTCTATTAGATGACGAAAACACCACATTGCTCCATTCCACTGTTTTTCAAAAATTCCAAAAATTTAATTTTTTTGACTTGTTTCTCAACTTCTCACTTCGTTTATATTTTACTAGCGTCAATTGGTTCACATTACTGTATTTATGAGTACTTGTGCTTTAAATAAAGTCAGATTAAGTTCCTCGTAAATTCAACACTTTTCTGTGAAAATGAACTCAATATTTTGCATGTTCTAGATCACTCAAATGCCATCTTCTCAAAAATGGCTTCAATTTTTTTCTTTTCCAACAGATAGTGCTAATTGTTCTGTTTATATGACAAAAAGTTATTTTTCTGTAACCATTTGTTTTTTCAAAAACTACACAAATGTAATTTTTTTAAATATCTCTCACGCCTTTATAATACACATTTCCAGTGATTTGTAAACCCTATTGCATTTGTGACTAAAAGCGTTTGAAATGACTTTATATGAATGTTTTCGAAAATTCAATCGTTTCTTGTGAAAAGAGGTTCAAATTTCGCAATTCGCATTAACGCTTAAACACAATTTTTTTAAAAAACGGCTCCAAATTCTTCACTGAAAAGTTTCATATAGGACAAGGTTTTGATCTTTTTTAATAGTTTTAAAGTAATAAATCAATTCTACTATTTGGATACTGACAAATTAAGAAAGTTGTAATTCAATGTACTTTGGGCGGAAATAGATGGCAGGTGGCAAGGGAATGTGGCCAGCCCGAATAGCTGAGCTTCTTCTACCTATAATAGCTAGCCAAAAAATTAAAACTAATACCGGAAAGTCTGTCGCATTCTGCAGAACCACTAGTTTTTTGTATTTTATTTTAACGAAAGTCGACATTTAAATTTATTAATATTTCCTCTATTGCAATTTAACAATCTAGCAAAAAGGTCTTCGTTTTATGTTATTGCATGTAATCATATTCCATATTTTGAAGACTCTTCCCCCTTTCCTCCCAACGGTCTAAGCTGTTTGCAACTTGCTCTTTGTAACAGCCATTCTGTGTATATATATATATATATATATATATATATATATATATATATATATATATATATATATACATGTGTGTGTCTGTGTGTTTTACAGTATTTTTGTTTTACAGTTATGATTATATCAAGTGTTATTTCAGATAGAATAATTTTGTCTGATTAATATCATCCGTGTAACTTCTATTCACATTCTTTTTAACATACTCGTATTTAGATTAATGTTCTCCTATACAATGTCTAACCTGAAGATAGGGAAAAATGAATTCCCCGAAATGTCGCTCTGAAATACTGAATAAAATTTTTATGATGTGATTGCTCTGAAGATCTGAGTAAACATTTTATGACCTATAAACTCTCTGTCGATAAAACTCTGTGGCCGAATTCAATAAGAATATACTTTGTGTTGGTGGGTCACATTGAATACTGTCTAGGACCGGATGTGGTCTGTGGGCCGTGGTTTGTGTTGTACTATTAGTTGTTGGACATTATTTTCATGAATTTTCAATTTGTCATAAAAAAGAAAAGGCAGTACTTATGGTGTTATAAAACGCATATGACAACGCTGCACCTAGCAGAAACTGCGTAAATCACGCAACGCCACAGCGACGGCAGCGGCAACGGTTCCTGACAGTCTCTTTTGCTTCGACCGTGTGCCATGCCCGTGCACGTGTGGGAAGCCACAGTACATTGGCTCGTGCATAATACTGTTATATTCTAGTTAATCGGCGTGCTTGTCACATTGACGCGCAAGTTCTCGTAAATTCATTTTGTATAATTTAAAGTAAAGTTTCATAGTTTACAAACGTATTCGGTGTGTGTGTGTGTGTGTGTGTGTGTGTGTTTGTGCGTGAGAGAGAGAGAGAAAGAGAAAGAGAGAGAGAGAGAGAGAGACAGAGACGAGATTATGTGTTATTCGGAACTAACAACATAGAGGGTAGGCTAGTGGTGCTACAGATTTGCACAGACTTTCCCGTATTAATTTTCTATTTTATGTGGCTTCGGCCCACTATTCGGACTTTCCACATACTCTTGCCAGCTGCCATCTACCGCCGCCCAAATTACAGTTTTTTGACATTTTCTTAATTTTTCGGTTTTCTAATAGTATAACAGAAATATTATTTGAAGAATATTAAAGAACAGTAAAACGTTGTCCTAAATGGCAATTTTCTTCCAAAATTGGGAGCCGTTTTTAAAAATACGGTGTTTAAGTGCTACTATAAATTCGAAATTTGAACGTCTTGTCACAGAAAACAATTGAGTTTTCGAAAACCTTTATATGAAATAATTACAAGCACATTCACTCATGAATACAATAGTATTTACAAACGGCTGGAAATGTACATATTGAAAGCGTCAGAGATCTTTCAAACAATTACATTTGCGTATTTTTTTAAAGAAATGAATACAGCAAAATTTATTCTTTGTCATCTTAAGCAGGGCAATTAGAACTATCCTTTGGAAAACTTTGAAGAAAAAAATTTTAGCAATTTTTGGAAAAATGGCTTTTGAGTGTTTCTGAAAATGGGAAATTTTTAGCTCATTTTCATAGAGAATTGTTGAGTTTTCAAACAACTTTATCTGACATTATTTGAAGCAAATGTACTCATAAAATATATAATATGAACAAATTGTCGCTAATGCAAATATTAACGACGTGAGAGACAAGTAAAAAAAATATTTTTATAATGATTTATAATTTGAAAAACAAAAGAATAGAGCAAGTTGGCGTTTCTGTCGTCTTTTAGAGTGACTTTAGTACTACGAAAACCAGAAGTTGAAAGAAACAATTTTGAGCCGTTTTTCAGAAAATCTTGTTTTTGTATATTTTTTAATTACCAATATTGCACGCAGTATTGCGTGAAAACGACTAAAATTTTCAAAAAAATATACACGATCTTAATTAAAGAACTAATTACTAACAAGTTTTATATGAAGAAAAAATCTCTACCTTCAAATTTGTAGTTGTAGGAAGATGCGGAAAAAATTCAAACTTTTGCAATTTTCGAAAATTCAGAGTTTTAACGGAAAATAGGACCTATGGCACCATTATAAGTGTATTTTACTCTATTCGTATAAGAAATTAAAAGAAAAAAAATTGAGCTAGTGTGAGAAAATTTTGAAAATGTCTTGGGTGCTTCACGCAAAGTACTTCAAAATTTTAAAGAATTTTTTCAAAATCGCGGCGCCTCAGGTGGAGCCAGATCGACCGGGGAATCACCATTTTGGAAAAAATCGTACGTGTGCTTTAGGTGCTAATAGGATTCGCAGACTGTATCAAGGACTTACAAAACAGGGATTCTGGTCACCCAACGTGTTAGAGCATTTTTTTTTTTGTAATTTAGCAACTGGATTTATCCACTTTACTGATATCGGGGCCCGGCAATGAATTTTTTTGCCGGAAATCCGCCGTTTTTTTGTGCAGCAGAACATAACTTTCCCTGTACTATGTATACGAAGTACCCTTAAGACCAAATTAGAAACAAATTCCGACATTCCGAAATTATTATTATTGCTTTTTACTTTCTCACCTTACAAATTCTTTGTAAGATGAGAAAGTTATGTAATAGTGGGGCGGGAAACGACGAATTTTTACTAGAAAAAGTCTTATAGCCAGGCTCTGGTAACGAAGAAATGGATGAATACTGTTTCTAAATTTAAGGGGGGACTCCCCTAACACCTGGTGTTGTCAGAATCCATGTTTTGTTGGTTCTTGATACCGAAAACTCGATTGACGGCAAAACATCCGTCTGTCCGTCCGTCTTGACAACACTTCTGCTGGTGATGTAGTGTAATGTTGCGGAGTTTTCAGATACAATGCGAGAATGTATCTACTTTGGCAGTACCACTAGATTTTGATAGTAATACTAGTTGATGGTTTTGTGTTATATACCAGTTTCGTTATAATGAAACGGCAGAATATTGAAGTACTGTTCTTGTGAACCATTGTGAATCATGGATCTGAATTATCATTAACGTATTTTTTCTGTAACCTGATGAGTATTATGTTTAAAGTATGCTAATGCCTATGCAATAATACCATACATGATTACACTTGTAAAGAGCGTAATTAACTGACAGAAGTGATGCTTCGTACATTATCTTCTCGCACTACTTCATAATAAGATAAAGTTATGTAACCGTACGCCGGAAGACGAGAAATTTTCGGCAGATAAACTCTTAATGCCGGGCCCTGGTAAAGAAAAAGTGAATAAATCCTGTTACTAATTATAGGAAAAAAATTCTCTGACATGGTATGTAGCCAGAATCCATGTTTTGTGGATCTTTGATACGGAAAAATGTCTTCTGTCTGTCTATGGTCAAGGCTAGCGCCTACACCCTTGCGCCGATTTTCTGCAAAATTTATGTTCCTCGACTGCTATGAACAAACTCTAGGCTTTGGGTGTTTCAAGTGGATATTTTGATATTTTACTGTAAATGAAACCTCGAAAATTAAAAATTTTTAATTTTTCTCAAAAATGGTTTTAAATTGTTTTTAATTTCATTGAACTTCTGTAGAATTCGACTGGTCGCCTGTACGAATCATGAAGTCCCTGATTTTCCGAAAATTGCGAAAGTCCAATTTTTTGGGACATCTTCCTACAACTATAATATTGAAGATAGGGATTTTTTTCCTTAATGAAATCTGTTTCTTAAATGCAGATCTTGAAATAAGGTCATGTAAAATTTTTCGAAAATATGTGTATTTTTTTCATTATTTTGTGCGAAATATATGCAATTTTTACTTTTTTTAAAACGGATATAAACAATTCTTATCTCTAAAACGGCACCATTTTTTTTCTTTTAGATTGCTATTCGTATGTATCAAGGGACGGTAAAATATGGTTGTAGTCCCATTTTTGGCAAACTGACTGGATTTTCAAAAATTGCAAAGAGTTGACATTTTTAAACTACAAAATTGAATTATTATTATTGTTATTATTATTGTTATTATTATTATTGTTTTTATTATTAATTAATAGGTCCTATATAATACATAGATACATTATACGCTTAGACACCAATTTATCTCATTATCTTTCATTTATTTTGCAATTTTTTTGTTGACATCAAATGTATTCCTTTAAGAAAGAGCATAATGTCCTTCATTGTGCAGCTATTCCCTTCTTCAAAATAACGCATTGAGCGTGACCACAAAGTTTGATTGTTCGTGTGAAAGGGAATTACACCACAGTATTATGCCTGGCCGTGTGCGTTGATGTGTTCGTTGGAATGGGAATTATTTCTGAGCTAGTCCTTCAAGCGAACCTCAACGAGTCTTTCATCGCAGGCAGCAGAGGAGGAAAACGCCTACTAAAGAAAGCGTTCCCTCCCCCCTCGCAGACCTCACGGCCGAGGAGCCGTATTTTTTGCTCCACAAATTGAATGTGCTGCGGGAAATAGGCTGAGAGTGATTCTTGGAAGGGAATCAAGGAAGGAAATGAGGCAATCGAAAGCCTTATAAAGCACTTTGATCGGACCGAACTTGTTTTCGAAGTGAGAGAATTTTTGAGTGAGTCATGAAGTAAATTTCTTGAATTATTCATTTGATTTATCAACTTTGCGTTTGGTTCGAGAGTTTTTATGTCGTTCGTAGTACGGAAGGAAGGAGAAAGTAATTGCATCGGTTTAAGTCGCATTAGATTCGGTATTGGATTCATATCGTTCAATCGTTTGAATTCTATCATGAATGTAGGACGTAGAATGCTTACAAATGAAGTTTTAATTTTTTTGAAGTAATGGGGAAAAACTGCGGTTGTGGTGTTCGTTTATTTGTTTTTTTAAGAATACCAAAATATTCAAATGTGTCACCTACAGCAAAACTTGTGATGCTAACTCAGCACAAATATTCTAGTGGTGTTTGTAAAAGTTGGGTAATATTTTAGTACTAGTTGACTTCGTGCAAAACATTCACATTGAACATATCATTAAATTGCACAACTATGTTTTCGCGTCTAGTGAAGTTTAACTTCACATTCGGAATGACTCATTAACACAACGCATGTCTGTCTCTGTTTCCAATCTGCAAAACAATATTGGTCAGATTTGGAATTTTTAACTCGAAACGTTTCTGCTCCGAGCACGCTGGCGATGAGGTCGTTGGATCCTCAAACAGTTTACATGCCCTAACGAAGATAATCCACAAATAATATACATTTCATTTTTTAAATTAAAAATTTGTATTAAAATGCCACTTGTGCCAAATAATTTAGTGTATTATGATTCATTTTATAAGGACTTTAATTACAAAAACATCGAGATGCATTTGATAATATTTAGTTTTATTATTTCGGGAAAATAGTCACGATTGAACTCAATATTACGTAAAGACTAATATTATTTTGAAAAATTGTAAATATCATTTAAAGATCTAATTATTAATCAAACACCGTAGCTTAACAAACTTTCAAACAAATGTGATATGTCGCAATTTTTAATTATTCAGAAATTTTAATGAAAATCCAAACTAGACATGTAATAAGTACATTTCGCTTTATGAGACCAACACAAATGGAGTCATTTTTGATGACGTTTTTAGAATGTCTTAGAAACGTCATGTCTTTCAAAGGTCATATTCGTTTGAAAGTTGCAGAACTCGAGATCAGCGAGACCGATCAATGATTATATATTTCATGGAAAATGCTGTGCATGGTGTAAGTGTTAGTGATGATTACAGATGGACGGACGCGCGGACGTTTTGAAGAACGAAACAAAGACAAAAATCTTGTTGGTTCTTCAAATATACTGTAGCCGATCTACCACTGAGGTCCTATGTACTTAAGAGAGGAGGTCAGATGACTCGAGTTCTCCTTTAACGTTGCTCACCTTCGTGATGAGTAAGAGAAACGTCACGTTTTAACTAAGGGTAATTGAATCAATTAACTATCCTAATCAGAAGTGTGTACGTCTTTTAATGTATTACAGAAATCAAAAGTCGAGATATTTCGATAAAATGGATGTATTCGTTTTAAAAATTAACATAAGTTTTCAGGTCAATTGTTCTAATTGGTTAGGCTTCTTGTCGAAACGTTTCAATAGCAGTATTAAAATTCTTTCTAATTTCGTATATATATATATATATATATATATATATATATATATATATATATATATATATTGAAACCCAGAATATGTGTTTCATTACACTAATTAAATCATTAGTGTAAGAAACCAATTGCTATTTTGAACTGCGCGGTGCGCGCGCTGAGCGCGGCGCGCCGGGGCTGGCGAGCAACCGCTGCCACCGCCGACGGTGCCCGCCGCCGGGAGGCTAGCGTGTGAATGTCGGTTGGAACTGGGCACCGCGCACGTGCAAAAGTTCGTTACGAGAATCGCGGACGAGGGCCGTTGGCAGAGCGCTGACCAGGCAGACGTTAGCAGGGCGGCGACGAGTGCGGACGTGTGGCGAGAGTTCTCCGCCGGTGTATGGACGCATATAACATTGCGATGTATTTTATGTATTATTAGGAACCACAAAGTGATTGACGTGTAAATAGAACATTAGAAGTATCAATATAGTGAAAGATTAGTGTTGGCAGAATAATTGTTGTCGTTCTTATTAGTTGGCGCGGTGGAGACATTCTTGAAATTGCGCGGTACAGAACTGTGACCAGTATACAGAGTAGGCGCGGGTTGTGTAATTAAACCCACTGACGGACAGTGATTCGAGGAAGGTGCGAAGCCGAGGTGTCAAGATCCTGATCGGGGAAGAATTGTTGGAGCATCAGCCGTGGGCGATACCCACGCCATCCGACGCTGACGGCCCGCAGCAGTAGCAGAGGTCGACAATCCTGTCGGCACGAGCGGTTCTACGAACATCATAGGTATTCGATCGGGGCCCCGCAGGTATGAGAAATGCATTTCACTCTTAATCTTGGTACCAAGGCAGAGTGCAAAAACGTTGTCTAATTATGTAAATAACAAATTTGATTTAAAATAAATCTTGTTTATAATTGTATTTCAATTTATGATTAACCACCCCAACGTTGCACCAACTTATCCAGGGACCCATTCACGTAAAAGATACCCTCTCTTAGTGTTGTATTGCAGTGAAAATACCCGGCACCACCAGGTATGTCACAGCTGGCGCCCGAACAAGTGGATAACGTATAGTTAAGAAATGTGGCCCTAGGGAAGTTGGTGAAATGTTGGAAAACAATGTGCATGTAATTGATGTATAGTAATGCAGGGTACAGATGAGAAGCAGGCAGTGTAAAGTGTATTATTATAGAGAACAAAAAGTAACAATACATGTGTTAGCAAAACATGCATAAGTCAAGTAAGCATAATGAAATGTTGATAATTACAAAAATGTTGTTGTGTAAGTAATTGTGGGCGGATATAGGAAATTATTTGAGAGCAACCTATATAAAGTTACTATTGTAGTACTGGGGTGATGAAAACCACACATATACATATTACAAATAATATAATGTAATAGAATTTCAAATTTTGTAAGATATATTAATAATATTTGAATTGCTTGGCAACTGTTAATAACATGGAAATTAAAGAAATGGGGAAGTAGTAATAATTCTTGTGAGAATATAAAGGTGGTTAATAGTGTTGTACAAATTGTGCACAAATTTGTTTTTCTCTTTGCTGGGAACATTCACTCAGTAGTGCATTATCTATTGGTGATGGTAAAGTTTGGGGAATTTAATAGAAAGATACCAGGTTGGGAAATATATACCAGCAGTGTGAATGTTTATTGTGAATATTTATATGATATTATTGAGGAAAATTCAGGGAGGAGATATGACATGTAAATGTGAATGATGATTATGTACATAATATAGCAATAAGTGTGTTGAAAAGTAATTTCAATTAATAAGGGATTTACTATAATCTGAAAGCATTTATGTAATAGTGTTAATGAGTTTATTGGCAGTGTATATGTGTAAATGGTAATAATATATGTATTGTAAGGAGTATGTTTATGCATTGGTAGGTGAGTGGAGATTTATATGGCTACTGACCTAGTGTTATTGTGTTTTTGGTGGTGAATGAGGGTTGTTCGTCATTAATTAGCAATTGAAATAGGAGTGAATTAAACCATTCACGAAGAATATACAGTATTGTGGCGGATATAGTGCATTCATAGGATAACTGTGGTAGCATTGTTAGGGGAGGCAATAGGAAAATTTGCGCGGATTTTAGGGAAGTGAGAATCGATCGGACAGTTCAAAGTAACAGAATGGAGGCGCAAAATGTAGTGCTGGACCGGGAGGAGAAGGCGGATGAAGTAAGGGAGATAAATGTAGGAATCGATAATAGTATATCATCGGAAAGCAGGGATAGTGGTATTGGAAGTCGGTTGGATGATACGCCAGGGGACAGCTTCAATAAAGATGTACAAATTACGTCAACTCCAATGAACCAGGCAGTAGGAAATCCGACTCGGGGGGGTGGGGAAAATACCCATAATGACCCCATACAGATATTGATGAAGATGTTCGAACAACAGAGCAGGAAATTAGATGACATGGGTGAACAGAATAGGATCGCAGAAGAACGGAGCAAGAAAGCGGCAGAAGATCAGAAGAAAGCGGCAGAAGATCAGAAGAAGCTGATTGAAGAACTATATGGGAAAGTAGACGAACAGAAAACATTCACAGAGGAGCAGAACAGGAAGTTAGCTGAAGAACTGAATAGGAAAGTAGAGGAACAGAATAAGAAGTTGGCTGAAGAATTGAATGGGAGATTAGATGAACAGGATAGGAAATTCGAGGAACGGATCAGCAAATTACAAGAGGAATTAAGTGGGAGAATAGGACGCGCCGAAGAACAAATTGAGTTAACGAAGAATGAGATGACTAAAATTGCGGAGCGGGTAGAAAGTCATGAGCAATGGACTGCCGAAGAATTAGGGAAACAGAAAAAGGAGTTAGAATCCCAAGTAATTAGTCTGGGGGGAGAATTAGAGAATAAGTTATGCCAGCAATTAGACGCTAAAACCGCTAAGCAGGACGAGAAAATTGAAAGGATGCAGTTAGTAGTCAAGGAAGAAATGCAGGAGAATAAGCGGGAATGTGAAGAGAAGGTTGTGTTACTACGAACAGAGATTGAACAAATAAAAGAATGCAAGGCATCCCCAATTGCAGCAAGCGGGACGGTACCATTTACCCCTCCAAGATCACTAAAATTTTCAGGAGACGGGAAAGAAAATCCATGTATATTTATGAAGGCAGCAGAACGACATCTAGATGTTATCAATACTTCGGAAAGGTGTAAAATACAATTATTATATTTAATGTTAGAAGGCAACGCAAGGATATGGGCCGATACATTTGATAAGTTTCCCGAATCAGTAAAGGCATTTAAAGATCGATTCCTTGAGCGGTATTGGAATGAGGAAATTCAAATTAATTTTAAAATCAGCTTAATGAATAATCATTACAACCAGTCAATGGGAAGTTTGCGGGAATACGCAACAAGGCGTATTATGGAATACAAAACGCTATCCCCACCGATGAGCGATCAGGAAATAATATGTGTACTGACGAGACAGTTCCCAGTTACGGTGCAGAATCTTTTACGTAGTGTGCAGCACACCGACCTGGAAAGATTCCAGAATGTGTTAGGAGGGTACGACTTGACATTTGCAGGCGTACCAAAGAACAGAAATGAAGGGAATGTTAATATGGTTAGATCGGAACGTAACCAGGGGCAAGGGAATGATAGGAGCAATGATTACCAGAGAAACCAACGCGGAAGAGGGGGAGACGGATGGAGACCAGAGCCGGGGAACCAGAGACCGGATTGGAACAGATCTAATTCAAACCGTACGGAGACGCGAGGCGGGGGCGGGAATGCACCCGACCGAGTAGCACAGCCCAGCACAAGTAGTGATCAAGGACACTATTTAAACTAATAGAGTCCGCGGTGATAGGTGGCCCCATTGCGGACGCGGAAATCGATGACGTAAACGCGGTCTCCATAAACGCTATGCAGCCGGTAACCTACGATACCCAACCGTGGCGGAGATGTAAGAACTCAGCGGTCAGAATCAGGAAATGTCCCACAATATCGATAGAATGTGAAGGTATAATTAAAGAAGCTTTAGTGGATACAGGGTGCACGACTACAGTAGTATCAGAAGAAATGTATGAGGAGTTAAAAGCAACAGGAAAAGAAGTAATGTGTTTGCCTATGAATAGGGCGTATGTGATTGGGGCAACTCAGAAGAAGTCAAGCCCCATCACAAAACAAATCATGTTTCAAGCCAGGATTGGCAACCAAGTATATGAGATGGTGGCCCTGGTAGTCAAAAAATTATTGTATTCGGTAATCATAGGGACGGATTTTCTGGTCGATCACAGAGCAAATATAGATCTAGAACGGCAGGTGGTAGAACTGGGGAGCCAGGCGGTAGGATTTGACTTGGGGATGGACGAAGAATACGAAGCGTGTACGGGCGTAATGGCAGAAGATTCATTAGAAGAACAGCTGAGGCAGCAAACGGAGAAGCAGATTGAGAAATTTGCGGAAGAACAGAGCAAAGAATTAGGTAAACAGAAAAGATCCGAGGAGGAACAGAATAGGAAGGCGGAGGAACGGAATAGAAAACTAATAAAAGAACAGAACGGGAAGGTGGTTGAAGAACAGATTAAGAAGCCGGCAGAAGAAATGGGAAGAATCACAGAAGAACGGAATAGGAAGCTCATCGAAATATGCGAAAAACCGTATGGGAAAGCGGAGGAACTGGATAGGAAAGATGAGGTGCTAAAATTTCAATCATGCCATCAAATAGATGCTAGGGTAGCGGTAACAGATAGAAACGAGGGAATGACGAACCAAATCCATGAGGAAGTCAAGACAGCGGAGGGCAAAACGGTGGAGGTCCAAATCGAGACCGAGGAGGATGTTTATAAAGTGAAAGTGAAAACGGAAGAATTGAAGTTAATAATGGAAGAAGAAATGGAAATGAAAATAGAAGAAATGGAGCGTATAGTAGAAGAAGAAATCGTGGAAAATATACAAGGGTGCGAAGAGAAAAGAGTACAAGAAGAGTTTAAACAGGAAGAAGACGGGAAAACGTCGCCAAGTGTCAAGTATGGGGTGACACCAATTATGCCTCCAAAGTCGATGAAATTTCTGGGAGATGGGGCGGAAAACCCTAAGGTAGTTCTGCGAGCAGAAGAACGGCACCTAGCATCAAACAACATATTGGAAGGATACAAGATCCAGTTATTACACCCAATGTTAGAAGAGAACGCCAGGACATGGGCAGAGAATTTTGGTACATTTCCGGAATTTTTGAAGGAATTTGAAAACAAGATTTCTGTACGAAAGCGGAATGAAGAAACCCAAATAAACATTAAGAGCGACCAGAGGAATAGCCATCACAACTACATCACGGGAAGTCGTAGTGAATACAGAACGAAGAGCATTATGGAACCAACAACATTATTTGCCCCTATAAAATATCAAGGAATTAGTTGCATGTCAACGCGACAGTATCTTGTTACCGTGCAGAGCCTACTGAGCAGAGCAGATCATACCGATTTAGGAAAGGGTTTGAAGATATTGGAGGGGTACAACGTCATGTTTGCAGACGCCCCAACGAATGGGAGTGAAGGAGATGTAGGCAGGTCAAGAATGGAGCGAAGTCAGGGGCGAGGGAAGAGTGATGGTATGGTCAACCATTGGTACAAACGTAGAAGAGGTCGTAGCTGGAAATGGGATGATACCTATCAAGATGTGTTCAACACGCTGGAAGCTATGTCCTACAACTGTGAGTTAGGAAATCACGGTCAGCAAAATGGGGATGAACTGTCGCACAAGAGACAAGACATAGTAGGACATTACAAGCTTCAAATCGGAAACCTGGTTCAACATGGATGGAAAATAGTGAAGTGTAAATAAGTGTAATGTTAGGGTTAATAATAAGTAATCACATGTTAATTCGATTTTAAGTCATAAGTGCATATAGGACGTCGGGCAATATGCAAGAGTGTGCAACCATCGGCAGTGACGATGTTACTAGTGTGAATTTTTCTAGAAGCGGGAAAAATTCAAAAAAAGAAAGGGGGGGGTGATGAAACCCAGAATATGTGTTTCATTACACTAATTAAATCATTAGTGTAAGAATTCAATTGCTAGTCTGGACTGTGCAGTGCGCGCGCCGAGCGCGGCTCGCCGAGGCCGGCGAGCGACCGCGGCCACCGCCGACGGTGCCCCCGCCGGGGAGACCAGCGTGTGAATTTCGGTTGGAACGGGGCAGCGCGCACGTGCAAAAGTTCGTTACGAGAATCGCGGACGAGAGCCGTGGGCAGAGCGCTGACGGGAGAGACGTTAGCAGAGCGGCGACGAGTGCGGACGTGCGGCGAGAGTTCTCTGCCGGTGTATGGACGCATATAACATTGCGACGTATTTTACGTGCTATTAGGAACCGCAGAGTAATTGACGTGTAAATAGAACATTAGAAGTATCAGTATAGTGAAAGATTAGTGTTGGTAGAATAATTGATGTTGTTCTTATTAGTTGGCGCGGTGGAAACATTCTTGAAATTGCGCGGTACAAAACTGTGACCAGTATACAAAGTAGGCGCGGGTTGTGCAATTGAACCCACTGACGAACAGTGATTCGAGGAAGGTGCGAAGCCGAGGTGTCAAGATTCTGATCGGGGAAGAATTGCTGGAGCATCGGCCGTGGGCGATTGCCACGCCATCCGGCGCTGACGGCCCGCAGCAGTAGCAGAGGTCGACAATCCTGTCGGCGCGAGCGGTCCTACGAGCATCATAGGTATTCGATCGGGGCCCCGCAGGTATGAGAAATGCATTTCACTCTTAATCTTGGTACCAAGGCAGAGTGTAAAAACGTTGTCTGATTATGTAAATAACTAATTTGAGTTAAAATAAATCTTGTTTATAATTGTATTTCAATTTATGATTAACCACCCCAACGTTACACCAATTTATCCAGGGACCCATTCACGTAAAAGACACCCTCTCTTAGTGTTGTATTGCAGTGAAAATACCCGGCACCACCAGGTATGTCACAATATATATATATATATATATATATATATATATATATATATATATATATATATATATATATATAATTTCACACTGTGAGTCAAATACCCTTTTATGTGCTCTATAACACTTTGCATAACAAAAAGAAAGAATACAAATAAACATATACTCTGAAAATATAAAATCTTAAAAATGGTTTATACAATAAATGATTCAATGAGATTTATTCTTTTGAATTTCCCAAATCAATGTACAAAATTGGTAGTGTCTATATAAACATCTCTCTAATAAATGATTTTCTGCATCATCACAAATTGGATTCACGACTCACGAACTTTCTCATCAAACCAAATGAAAGTTGAAGGGTAATACACTACAACAAATATTCTATTATTAAGGGTAATACACTACAACAACTTCTTGAAATGACTTGTCTCACGAATCCGCGGATTTTGGCTCCATGTACTTGGACGTACAACAGACCCCTGCGCTATCCAAGCTGGTGATGTGAGTGGACCACCATTTTTCGTGTATTTTTGCCTCCATCATAGATGAAGTTAGTAAACGAACAGACAATATTCTGGATGCAAGTCAAGAGAAGCAGATCAGTTCATACCATTCCAGAATATTTGTTTTTATCTCTGACATCCCAGGCTAATAAATATAGTGATAAAATTTTCAAAACAAAGTGGATTTTCTACTAGGCAACCAAATGGAATTTAAATCTATCAGTTTTCTTCCCACAACTGTGATTCTTGAAAGTTATGAATTTACCTGAATTTACAACGCTAAATCAATCTCTCTCGAAAATAGTTACTGAAGGAATGAATGAAGCTATCTAAGGAAACCAGTGTCTGTGCAGTGAATGGATATCACAGCAAGGGAAACGTAAATTGCAGCTCCCTCAAATGATCCGCTTGTCCCCAATTACTCACTCCTGCCCCCCTCACTGTCGGTGCGCGGCCGCAATTGAACAGATAACTGTAGCTGCCGTGACCCCTGTTCAGATTGTCCACTCTCAGTCGTGCTGAATCGCGCCCTTAGGCCTCCCCCGTTCTCTATTGAGAGGAGCGATATTCATTGGGTCGAAGAGAATCGCATCGACCAGCCGCGAGGGGGCAGCGCGGAGGGGCCGGGGCCAACTGCCCGTCCTCAGAACGTCCTGGAGGCTGGGCTAAGCCTCGCTGCCAATCGCATTCCACACGCGCGTGTTCTCGACACCCTAATACGCACTCGTCAAGCGTTTGAGGGTAATAGCAGTGCTGCTCATGCTCTCTTACTGGCTAAAAGTATTTTAAGGTATGTGGCTCGGTCTGCAGGTCGAAACGCTGGATTTAGACTATGTAATAAAACGTATGTTATATACGTTTATTGTAAATACATCTTGTCCTAATGTATTTTATTCTTATTCTGCTTTAAATTTAAAACTGTGCTTAAAATAGCAGAAAGTAAGTGTTAAATAAAATATTGGTATAGCTTGGCTAAGGTCATACGTTTTTAGTATCAACTTAAATCGAGACGTTAAACGCAATCAATTTTTTAAACAGGTAACATACAACGACACAAGCTATCTTGCATTACACGGCGTTGTATATTATTATTATTATTATTATTATTAACACCATCATTGTATCAGCACAAGTGTCATTTATTAGATTAGACCTGCTAATATCCTAAGTAATTGGGTCAATATACCCAATTTGTTTTACAGTTCTCTGCTCAGTCTTCCTGTTTGTACGCATGCGAGGTAGTCATATGTCATTTATGCCACCATCGTTTCAGAAAAACATTTCGTGGAAGAGATGGACTTACCTCTGAATTTCTAGACATCTCAGGGAGATACGGGGTTATGGGTCGGAGTATGATGCAGATTCTTATCAATTACACACACCTTTTGATGACAATCGCATCACCAAAGAAGAATGTGTGTTTATTAAAAAACTAGTTGTGATAAAACAGCATAACTTTTCTAGCATTATTTCTAACTGTGGAACGTCTTAAAACTTCAGAGAGGTCAAAGAAAAGTTGACCATCCTCATTATTTTAAGCGTCCCTTATTCTATAATGGAAATATAAAATAGGGAAAACCACTCTCATTTTCAAAAAATTGTGCGTGATCTTTATTAAAGATATTGTAACACCCCCCGGTCGTCTCGTGAGAGAACGCCCGGTAAGCGGCCCGCAAATAGCTCAGTCGGTGATGGAAGGAATCGTTAAACAGATACTGGTAACATGAAACAAACACTTTGGTCACTGGTAAAAATTACTTTTATTCCTGGGCAATCAAATTAAAATGCCCCAGGGAAGTTACACTTGTAAATTGAATAAAGAAATGTGAAAATTAGGTGGAAAGAAAAGAAGATGAAAAGTTAGTATTCAGAGTAAAGCTTAAAAATTAGGAAGAAATATGACTAACATTACAATGGCAAAATACAAAAGTTACAAATCGATGCGCCATAGCGCGGCGCCGCATTACAAAACTTTACACGGGACGAATGTCCATTGAATAATACTGCCTGGAAGAAGGGTCTCTGCGCGCCCGGGGAGGGCGCGGCGCAGTCGAAGAAACGGCTGTCGTCCTTCGGAAGAATTCGGCGGAGGTCAATGGCCCCCCGGGCCAACAGCTGGCGGTCGGGTCGTGACGTCACCAAAGGGGCGGCGGCGCGTGGCTGCGTTGACGGCGTCTGGTAGTGTTGTCTGGTTGAGCGCGGGGTCGGCCAGGAGTCACTCTCGATTTCAAGAGCGTAGTAACCAATCACGGATTCTTCTGATACTCGTGATGATTCACAATTACAACTTTGGGAAGTATAGAAATCCTGCAGAGACACATTCGCCTCTCTTTGCAACTGATTCCCGCTTCAGAGAATTTTCTCTGCCCACTCTACTCAGCCCTTTTACAATAGCCCACACCGAAGTTTTTTCTAAGTCCATCAAAGGCGCACTTGCCTCTGGTCGGTGAATAGCTCCCCCTCCAGAGAAGTTTCTCTCCCGACTGCCCTGCCTTGAGTCCTCCGGCCCCGTCTAATGCTCTGGCCCTTCTGGTATTCTATCAGTCGAAATCGCATCAAGTTAACTTTTGTCCCCACCCTTTTTTTCTCGTGTGCTCCAGCTCCTTATAATAGTCGCGTCGCTATTGGCCAAAGGAAATGGCGCATTACGCTATTTCAACCAATCCTGACGGGAGTAGTGAAAGGAGTTTCAACTCTTTGCGTCACTGTGAGCGTACAGAATTTTCTTATTCCTTCTAGAACACCGGCCATGCTTGCACAAGGCAGGCGTTGTCCGTGAAATAATTTATCGCTCTGGGATTCCCTGGATGTAAGCGGGCGTTCTAGAAATTTCGCAGCTGGTCTAGCGAACACGTGCCTCTCTCAGTGAATGTGTCGACAACTGACCCTTTTAACGACCTTCTTAATGGGCCGGGGGCGCAAATGGCTGTCGCGATAAGCGAGGTTGCACGTGCAACGCCGTTTGTTTATTCTCCCAACTGCCCTCAGCCTTATGAAATTTTGTATGAGGAAATCGGTATCGCTACAATATGATTATTTAGAATACATTTCATTCAAGACAAATGTCTCTATCTTCAAAATTGCACTTTTGCAGTGTTAATTTTAGCAATTTTCAGTAATGGGAATTCACTGAAGATGGAAACAGTTCCACTTTCTTTCTCTTTCTTTTCATACATAAGAGGATAAAATTGAAAGAAACACTTGGAGCTATATTTTAAAAAATAACTGTTTAAAAATTCATTTATTCCACGCAAAATCACCCTAAAAAATTCACATTTTCAAAAAAATGGAAATGACCTTATTTCAAGATATATCTTTCGAGAACAGATTTCATTAAGAAAATATCTCTATTTTCAAAATTTTAGTTGTGGAAAGACGTCGAGAAAAATGTTTGCAGCTTTCGAAAAATCAGTGAGTTCAACGAAAATGAGAGTTGCTCCATTTTTAAAGAGTTCTTACGCTATCAGCGAGGTTCAATCGAAATAAATTGAGTCCATTTTTGAGAAAATTTTCAAAATGTTGAGAATTTTTAAAGAACCGTCAAAATCCTAATATCCGTTTCAAACTCGGAGTGTCTCGAGTTCGTTCACATCAATCGGTGAATACCACTTATGGAGAAAATCGTCTGAAGAGTTACGTGAGAGCGTTACTAAAGTCAGTCCCCTTTAAAGCAAGCTTGGGTTTTATCCTTAATATTTTTAAATGTCCATAATTCTTCCCTGCGGAAAATATACTTGTATTAGACTACTCTTGTTTACTTTAGTACATGTTGTTGATTCCTGCATTTAATACTGGCGTAAATCGTAGTAATATGAATGACTATTACTCATTCTAGACACGGATGTAAACACAGAACAAGTTGAGAATATCCTGATTCTATTTCTACTTCCCTTGGAACCAAGTGCCGTGATTGCAAAACATTTATCATGCAATAAAGTCGTCATGGAAAATACACTTTCTTCTTGAACGCCGGAGAGAAACGAGCCTGTATGTGGGAGCCGGAAATGTAAGCGAGCTATTATTCATTTTCAGGTACTGGGCGAGAATGAATTTTTCCTTTACAAATTACGTACCACTTTAAGGCAAATTGTGACTGATAGTAGGAATGTTCTAGAATAGAACAGAAGTAAAGAAGCTAATGCTTGCGTAAAGAGTGTGGTTCATATTAAATACACTATTCACATTGTTTGCGTAATGTAATTAAAATATTCATTTTTTACTGATACGTTATAGTTTGTTATTGGAGCGTGATATACGCTGCCTAACTTCCCTGGATCGAAAGGATCGTGGTTACGAGGGAAATATGAAAAGAGTTGATGTTACGAATTCTCTTAAGGAGAGAATTATGAGAGGGATTTATAAAAGGGAATTATGGGAGAAAATAATTATGCGACAGACATCTTGCATTAAAGCATTGAATGTAAGAGTTTTTAGAGCTGCAGAATCTAGTTCTGATCATTACTTACTGAAAAGTACAGTGAGTTCTTCCTTTAGAAAGCAACTGCTAGAAAACGATTATAATAAAAAAGAAGTAGAAAGTATTGCTTACGCCAAATATCAATTAAAACTATTGAATAACAACTCCATCAAATTTATATATTCGTTAAGATTGGCAAATAATGCAACCTGATGGGACAACTGATGATAAGTACGAAAAACTAAAAGCAGCAATACATGAAGCAGCTTTTGAAGCTTTGGAGGAAGAGAGTAATCTAGGCAATATTGGTGGAATAATGAAGTAGAAACTAAGATAGAGGAGAAAAGATGTTATGAAAAATGGCGTGCGACCCAAAATCTGGACAATAGGAAAGAAGTGAGTGTGAATAGAGGTGAAAAAGCTGGTAAAAAATCAAAAGATGAATCGTGGAATAAAAAATGCTTAGAAGTGGAAGGGAACATAGGTGGGATACAGAGTAAAGAATCATGGAAACTAATAAAAAGTGTGAGACAATATAATAAAACACAATCTAATTTACAAATTATAAAAATGGACGAATGGGTTAAATATTACTCAGATAGGTTGGAAGAGAATAGACTCAAATTCAAGGAAGCACTGAAAGAAATTAATAGACAATTGGAGTTTACATCTGCTAATGGCGTAGAAGTAAATTTTAATGAGATAAAGAACTCTAACAAAAAGATGAAAAATTGTAAATCTTCTGTCTCTGGAGGTTTTCCTGTACAACTATTGAAAAATGTTCCAATCAATGTATTAGAAATATTACAAATAATGTTTAGTGTTTGCGAGGAGAAAAGTTGCCTAGGGAATGGAAGCAAGCTTATATAACATCAATTCACAAGAAAGGTGCAAAATCTGAGTGTAAACATCATAGTGGTATAAGAATAACTTGATCTACAAGAAGGTTGTATGGGTGAATTTTAAAACAGATAATTGAAAGGGAGTGTAATGTAGAAGATGAGCAAAGTGGGTTTGCAACTGGTAGAAGTTGTATCAATAACATCTTCACAATAACGTATATGCTAGAAAAGAGATTAGCTAGGAATAAAGAGACTTACCTTGTATTTATCGACTTAGGAAAAGCGTATAATACAGTCTCATTCCAAATTCTGGAAAAGGCTTGTATCAGTGCCCAATATATAAATGCAGTCAGGGCCCAAATATATAACGATTGGTATGTGTATCAAGAAATAAGAATAAAAGTGGGTAATGAAGTCTCGCAGTCATTTGGACAATCAAAGAGTCTGAGACAAGGGTGTTGTTTATCACGTACATTGTTTAAGATTTACCTCCAAGAAAGTCTAAAACGATGGCAATATATGTGTCAGAGTATTGGAATGTACAATAATGAAGATTGTTTTCTTAGACTATTATTCGCTGATCATCAAGTTATTTTGTACCATGATGAGTTTCACATGGAATGTATGATGCCAAAGCTTACGGAAACATACAAAAAAATCAGGATTAAAGATCAATTTTCTCGAAATAATATATATGGTAGTGGGAGAGAAGAAAAGTAATCATTTCGTACTAATAGATGGAGATCAGATAGAAGTATGCCATGAATTTAAATATTTGGGTGGAATTATTAGCGAAGAAAGAGATTCCAGAAAAGATATTGCTTCGAAAATTACACAAGGACGGCAATATATTAGAAAGTTAATCTCGCTGCTCTAGGGAAAAGAAATATCCAAGTCTACGAAGAAAAGGCTTTTTGACTCTATCATACAAAGTATAACACTGTATGGCGCTCAAACATGGGAACTAAGGAAAAGAGAAAGAGACAAATGGATAGAGAGAAGATTTGAGAAGTTGTGGAGTATCTAAACTAGAACATATTAGAAACGATGAAATTATTAAGTGAATGCAGGTTTAAAAATAAATGAATTGTAAAAAAGACCGCTTCAATTGTTCGGTCACGTGAAAGGGCTTGGTGGTGGGAGATGTCCCAGAACGGCTTGCGAGTTATTTCCTTGAGACAGAAGAAGTAGAAGATGTTGACCCAAAGAGGAATGGCAGAATCAGATTTTTTAACGATATGCGAAGAAGAGGTCTAGAAGGGAATGACTGGAACGATGGAGTGATGGTGGAGATTGGGATGCGAGAGTCGGCCGCAAGTACTGTACAATATTTGCAAGAAGAATTATGGGAGAAAAGTATGAAAATACTGAGTCAAGTTATCATCTAGTTAATTAGTAAATAAGTAAATCTGAATCAATACATTTATGTAAAATTGAAATCATGTATGTACCACGGGCGTTAGCTGCTTATAATAATTTCGGGCCAAAGGCCGTCGCTCATTTTGTCGCCATGCGATAATTACAACCCTTATAACGTCTTTGGTGTATAAATAACTATTTATTTGTACGTCCGGTGTGTAGCTAACGATACCAAATTAATTAAATACAAAAGAATTAATTACAACACGTATTAATAAAAAATAAATATATTTGTTTCAATAATTTGAAATATAAAAGTGTTCACAGAAATCCAAAATGATATTTAACTTTTCGTATAGAGATGTATCCTAAATAAAGTTTGTACAGATAAAAACTGCTTTTTAGTCTTACTTTCAAAATTACAAGGCTTTGCAACATGCGAAAATGTGGAAGTTTTCCGATGAATTTCTTCACAAAAGTGTGTAGAAAAGCTCGTCAAACGTGACCTCGAATGCTGCGTCCCAAAAAAGGACGTGATTTGCAAATAGAGAGAGATGGTTTAGAGTGCATTCCAAGTCATTATAGTTATTATTCTTATTCTTCCTCTTCTCCATATCCTTCCTCTTCTTTTTCTCCGCGGTGTCCCAGCTATTCTTAATGTGGCATTTCGTTTGTAAAATCTCCACAACACAGACCATGTGATACGTACGCGTCAAGCGGGTTGCGTCAAGTAAGGCGACAACTATTCATTATCGAACTGAATTTGTTCTACTGTTCGTTTTTTACTACGTTCATGTTCGTTTTATCTATTACATTCCCTTATAACTTCTAAATTGCTAGTGTCATTTAAACGCTATTTTTGGTACAATAAATAAAGTAAAAATACATTAAAGTCGATATGTGATACATATAATTCCCTGTCAATATATCCCCACTATAGCATTTATACAAATATTTAGCGTATATTACTGCGATCTATACAATTACTCATATATTCAGTAGCGATAGAAATGAAATGTATGAAACATAATATATTACTTCATGTTCATAACTTAATTAACATATTTTGATATTGTATTCTACGGAGAATTCCAATTAAATAATGTATGTTATTTTCATTTTCCAATATAGTGCTTTATTCTTTACAAACTTAATTTATTATTCCCAATTTCAAAATAAGTAATATTACAATTATTATTCAAATTCCGTGTAATATTATTGTATTTTAGAATTAATCACGGTATTTATAAATTGTCTTTCTTCAGTCTTTGTTAATATTTGTTATTTTGTAATATAGTTCTTTCCATTTAACATAATACTTTACTACAGTATTAATTTTTTTAACGACTCTAAAAATAACATTTTCAAATTAGCAGTTTACCACTCGAGGCAGAGCAGACGAGATGAGTCAAAAAAGAGAAACACTGTTTAGACGAGCTTCATACGAGCAGACGAGATGCATATTTGGATATAATCAACTCTATTTGCAGTTGTAAATTAATGGATATTTTCAATTATTTATAATTTTAGAAATTATTATACATAGAAAGATATAATGGTTAAAATGAATATTACTGAAATTTGTAATCCGAAGCGACTGATTTGTGGCAACGTTAATTTAAGGTAATTAATTTAAGGAATTTAAATTCTACGATAAATGACCAAATGAATTTAAAAATAATGAATTTGTTTTTCCTTAAAATTACTTTTGTGTAGTTAAAGTTAGTGGCAACCTTTACGGGTCTAGACCGCTAAAAAAATTTATTGGCTGAAGTCATAAAAGTTCGGTTTTACTGACAATAAACAGTCCATAAAATGAACTTTAGAGGTGGGTGTAGAGAAAAACCATTAGTTAAACGAGAACTACTGTTCCGCACACATGCACATAGGTTTGTCACAGCGAAGCCCCCTACAAGGGTAAAAGTCTATGCAGCCCACCTACAAGAGTAAACATCTACGCGCATTGGACACTTGGACGATGGGCTTTCGGTTCCCGAAAAACTGGCTTAGCTTGGGTGCTCTAAGTAAGCGTTCAACTCAGTTGTGGTCAGACCGCTTGCCTTCCACTGCCGGAGCCGGCACCCTCCCCGCCCGAACGCGAGGAATTTGAGGAAGGGAGAATGAGTTTGCGGCACATTTCATCAGGTATCCTCTCTTTGTGAACCCCTCATCCCACCCCACATTACAGGCCTAGGTGACTCACGACATTAATTGATGTCAGTGCAGTGCCTCACTATCATGCATGCACTACACTATCACACATGCCGAGAGACTAGCCGGGAGGGTAGAGCTTGTTCCGGCTGGCGCAATGCCCCGCTGGTGGGGGATACCTGTTTGAGGGAAAACTCCACAACCCGGCGGTTAGGTCGGCGCTGGATCTCCCCATCCAGCAGGGGAAGATAACTGCCACCTCCCGCGATAAAAATCCAAGCATGACACTTACTGACGCTAGCAATTGGCGTGCCCGGAATCTTGAATCAATCAATAAGCGAGTGGGCATGACACCAGTGCATGCTGAGCTGCCTAATCAGGGGCAAATGTCACATCGAAATATGAACATTTACACAAGTTTTTTCTCAAAAAGTTATCGTCTTCATAAGTCTTACATGCACTAAACATCTTCAACATTAATTTTGAGACATCCTGCATGTTTCATTCGCTGATGGTTTGCAAATACATTTCGCGCATGATCTGGCAAAGAAGCCCAGCAGAACCTGAGGAATTTCCAATCAAAAAGAAAAACTAAAACACTTTAGAATATTTAAAATACACTTACTTTATACCACGATTATCCTAGAGGTACGTGGAAGGAAGGAATGAATTGATTTGATTTATATTCGTCAAAAAAGGAGAAATTGTATCAATATGACGTATGAGTATAATTTAGTAAAGCTCTTGGTTTTATTATTCCGGCAAGAAATGAGTATCACGCCCTGTTCTCTAGTCAGTTATAGTTGAGAGATTTTACGATTTTTCACAGTGTATTTTTATTATCTTATAAGAAATAGGTGTGCATTATGCTTGCCACTCATCAACTTAACCCTTTTTGACTTCTGGCTGCTCATTTGCAATTTAACCCTTTTGACTTCCTCGATTTATTTGCAAGAAGAGAAAGTATTGTAAACCTGCATCGGAAAACGGCGAATTTTTTTGCTGAAAAACTCATTGCCGGGTACTGGTAAGGAAATGTGAATAGATCGTGTTCAAATGTATAATTAACTACTTCCTCTAATACTTTCTGTTGTCAGAACCAATGTTTTGTGGGTCCTTGTTATCGAAAAATTGACTGACGGAAAAATGTGTCGGTGTACGATCAACACTGTCGCCTAAAATGGTCAGATGATTTTCTACAAAGTTTATACTTCTCGATCGATTGTCAGGAACTCAAAGCCTTGCGAGTTTCAAATCATTTTTTTTTACTTTTTTGAGGGAACATCTCATGAATCTTCAATCACATTTTCAAAATTTTCTTCAAAGTAATCTCAAAGTGTGTAATAAATTTTGTCCGCGGATTCGGTAGAGAACTCTAGGAAATGGCGCTTGTCTCATTTTTATTGAAATCCCTGATTTTTATAATATTTCAAATGTTAAATATTTTCACGTCATCTTTCTGGTACTTCATATCGAAGATTACAATATTTTCTTAATAAAATCAGTTCTTCAAAGTTAGATCTCGAAATATGGTAATTTCTTCTTTTCAAAAATATCATGTTTTTCTGAAATTCTGTACTTTCGAAAATTGCAAAATGTTAACGTTGTAAAACTGCAATATTGAGGATAGAGATTTTTGTCTTAATCAAAATCTGTTCTAAAAATAAGATCGTTAAAGAAATACTGATTCATTTTTTTAGGAAGTAAATTTTGATTAACTTGTGCTTAAAGTTAATTCAATTTATAAAAATATCTCAGAAGCCGCTCCAAACTTTTCTTCATTTTTTTTTCCTCGGATAGAACAAGGGACGCTTAAAAGAACAGCGTAGGTCTTATTTTCGTTGAATTCTCTGAATGCTCGAAAATTACATAAGTTAGAAATGATGTGAAAAATAATTGTTGTAGCACCACTAGTTTTACTGTGTTCAAATATATGTGTAACTTCCAAAACATGAAATCTTCAAAATCAACAATCAACGTGGTAGCATTTTTTTTCTTTCTTTATTCATAACACTACGTTCCTTGATAAATTCTATGTATCTTGGGCGTTGTTGTCAAGTAACGTCATAGCACTGCTTCGAAGGTTGTTCAAAATACCAGCAGTAAGAGTCTTCCACATCCCCGTACTCGATGAAGATGCTCCCTTAATTAGATCGTGACACTCATGCACCCCTCCGATCAATGAGTTCCTCGCTGCACTAATTAGATGACGCAATGCATCACTGGGTTCAGGCGCTCTCTTCACAGCTCACCCTCACCACGAGCACTTCACCTTGCCCTTGGCGCTTGCTACGTCGGCACAGGTAGTTGACGTCAGTACTGTGCCATCGAATTCAAGCTGTTCATAAATTACTTTTTTATGGAATGATCTAGTGTACTGGTCTAGAAGTGAATGTTGCAATGTTTCACCAAAAAGCTTTATTTCAATCCTTAGTACGTACTAACCGGAAGTATGTTGGACCGGATTTGCTGTTTTTCGGAATTACTAATTTTGAAACACCATTTACAATTTTGAGTTTGTTTTCACATATTAAAAATAATTTTATTTCAGACACTGGTAATGACATAGCTTGGAATTTTAACAGCAGTTTGACGAAGAAACGTCAGGTTAGTATGAGGTTCGTTTAGTTACCACGCATACGTGCATTTGTCTGTCTATACTTGGTGCGACTGCCCGCGAACGGGCCAGGGCCTACCAGCAGGCGTGCATTTAGAAAATGTAATCCGATACCTTAAAACTGTTGGTTTAAATATAAAAAAGTTAAGTAGTTATACATTTCTGATGTTACAAAAAACATATCGGCACTTGTAAACTGATTACAAATTGAACGTGTGAAAAAGCATGTGGCAAAAAAGTCTTTCTACCCCGTAATTTTGGTTGAATTGTCTCAATACCTGCTCTAGTATGCTTATGAACAGCAAAGAAAAATTTGCATCTCTTTGAACAGTTTTTAATAAGTAAATAAATAAGTAAATTAACAAGTGAATACATACATTAAATAAGTAAATAAGTAAGAAATTATTTTATATAAATCAGGCGTTGCGTAAGTTCAGAGAATGACAACTACATATTCAGAAAATGTAGTAGTCGTTGCTTTTCTCATTTCTGAGTGTAGGAAAGGGATATCTCCCTATCTAGTATGTGATCTCAGTAATTGATTTTTTTAAATCAAATAAAAAGTGTACACTGACATCAAAACCATAATCAGGAAGATACGGATTTTTCAATTAACTGCTTCTCTTTATTAAAATATTTTATATTAGCCTACTTGTGCGAGATCTTTTGAATGAGGTAACCCAACTCGGTCTTTCCCCTCCCATCATATCCGCACGAACGAAAAAGATTTAGTGAAACGTGCCATATATAACATGGGAGTTCTAGAATGATCTACACAACAGAAAATCATGCTAATATTGCTTATTTTTCCGGAAAGTGCATGTCAAGAGTACTATACACAATTTTTGTGCTGCTCAAACACACGAAATGTATATTTTTTCAAATATTTTAGTTAATGAATTTTTATGCAATAATACTTTGAAATTGTACATCCCTAGAAATAGTAGCGCGGTAACCTCTCTCGCCTCGAACACTTATCGCTTAAATACAATTTGCACTTGCTTGAAGTCCACTCCGCTTGTTAGGCTGTGGTTGTTTGGAAATCTTGTGTTTATTTTTATTTCATCAATTTATTATTAGTTACGGTTTTACGAAATGAGTGCTTATGTTCAAAAGGGAAAATGTTCGCTCACTTCCGTACATAGTTCACAATTAGGATATTATTATTATTATTATTATTATTATTATTATTATTATTACAGTTATTAGTTTTTCACAATTATTTACATTTTCACTAGAATTAGTCGGACAAAATAATTAAAAATATCTCTGTTATAATTCAAATACATACATGAAACATTATTTTAAAACTTTACTCTTTTGTGCAGTATCAATTCTCCCCGAGATATTTTAGCAATTTAATACAATACGCATGGTATGATAGAGGATATGAGTAGAGACGACCAGAGTCATTTCTCAGACTCATATAATGTCTCTCAATGGTAAATAAGTGGAAAATATACATTCCGCGATCGATCTACATTCCGTTCATTGTGTAGTACAGGAAACATTCTTTCAGCTTTGAAAGTAAACATATGTATCACGTTTTTTGACAGTGAAAAAAAATGAAATACTTTTGTAAATTAATTAATCAGAATGTTTTTTTGGTCATGAAATGTTATAGTTATAATTTAACTGTGCAATATAATTATCACCATACAGCAATTTAATTACAACCATTCATAACCAATGCTATCTACTCCGCCAATTTTGCTGTGCTTTTTTCAAGAAATCAACTCCGGCAGGTGGGATCACCATGTGCCGCTCTTACATAGCATTAAGAAACTGGAGTGTACAAGTCGGGAATTCAAGTCGGTTCGCATTGCAATATCCGATAATTTTCGGGAATTTAAACAAAAATACTTCCAGTGCATATGAACAGCTGAAATTTTGTTCATGTACTCACCTTCACACATGAATGGTAATTAAAAATGTTTCATCGTATTGTGACGTACCTGGTGATGCCGGTACTTTCACTGTAAGAAATTACTAAAGGAGGGTATCTTTTTCGTGAATGGGTCCCTACGAGAGTCGATTTAGCATTGGGGAATTTAATCAATAAATGTGGTACAATCATAAACAGGATTTATTCACGAACCAAATCTGTTAATTACATTATTTATAATACCTCTGCGCTTTGCCTTGGTACCAAGATCAAATTTAACATGAGTTTTATCATACCTTTGGGGCCCCAACAAATACCTCCGATGCTTGGGTTACGGTTCGCATCGGCCAGGGGTCGCCGACCTTCGCAGCAGCTGGGCGCAGTCGGCGGCTGGTGGAGTAGCGGTCGCCTCGGCTGGCGGCCTCTGGAATCCCTCCTGACTCGGCTCCTGGTACTTCGGCGTCGCACTTCCCTCTAATTGTCTTTCGTTATTTGATATAACTACTAACCACGCGGCCACTGCACGTGTCGGCGTTAGCTTCGCAATACACACAGTTCTGGAATTGTACACACCGCGACAAATAGCATAAGCGCAATTTACTGTTTTCTAGCACTGATCTTTTATATTGATCACTTTCCCGATCTCAACCTAACACGTCTATTGTTCTTGCGTGGGCTAAATTCTATAACACACGCCGCGTGCTCCCTTTGCCCGTGCAAAGCGGCGAGCTTCTCGCCACACGTCCGCAGCTACCGACGACTTCTCCGCAACTCTCTCCGGCCGGCAGCACGCCGGCCACATCCTTCGGCGACGGCCGACTCGACCCAACTGACTCGTAACGGCCAAAACTCCCTGTCGCTCCGTGCTCGGTTCTCAACCGTCGATTACGTTCCCACGGACGCCTCGCAGCGGCAACGGTGGCAGCGGCGGCGGCTGGCCCTCCTCACCGCTGTCCGTCGCGCTGGTCGTGCGTACCGCGCAGTCCAAAATGAACACTAATCTCTTATGCTAATGTTTTTAATTAGTATAAGGGAACACATCGTGTTTCAGTATTTAAAAAAATATATTGCAGAAACTATTACACACAACATAATGAGTGATACATTGATAAAACTGCCAACACACAGTTTTCGACGCATCCTGCTATCTCCATTATGATTCACAAGACCACAGCACTTCGTCAGTTCCCAAAATGGCGAGTATGTAGCAGAAAACGAATTGCGTTTTGGAATATGAAAGTTGTGATTATTCTCACAACTTACAGCCGATTCCAAAAATTGTATAATCCAACAAGATGGTGCTCCTCCGCACTGTATACAGTTGTGCGTCGTTTCCTTAATGAGGAATTACTTCATCGATATCTCAGGCGGTGTGCTGATGACCACTTGGCGCTGTTCGTATGACTCTGTAGGTCTCCCGACCTTACATTTACTGATTTTTTTTCTTTGAGGGCATGTCAAACATTGTTTACTTGTCTTCATTACCAACAACTATAAATGAACTGAAGAATCCCATTGATGATTGTTTCTGGAATAATGCCACATCGTGTTTGGGCGGAATGAGACTATCGCATAGGTGTTTTTCGTGTGACGAAAGGAGGCCATGTTGGATACTTATGATAAAATGGCACCAACTTGGAGATATTGAAGTTCAATCAATGTTTTACTCATTATGGTACGGGTAATACCAGTTTCTGAAATATAAATTTTAAAAATCCGATGAATCATATGTAGTACAAACTATACAATCAACCCCAAAAATGCAGGGCATGTTGGGCCACGTCCCCTGTGACCATTCTCATGTTAGTGCTGAGGGGGAAGATGAGCGCAATATGGGTTCGTAGGCTTCCGCGGCCGGAGTCAATGTATTCTTGGCTCTCCGGGATGAGCCGCGTCTCGGACAATTGTACTGACGTTTCGGCCATCTTGCTGTGGCCTTCTTCAGAGCTATACTGCAGATGTACTGCTGAGCAGTATAGCTCTGAAGAAGGCCACAGCGAGATGGCCGAAACCTCAGTACAATTGACCGAGACGCGGCTCATAGGAACCGGATAGCCAAGAATACAGACGAGCGCAATTCCTCTCGCGCGGGCCGCGCGGCCGCGATGGCTTCGTCACACAGGACGAGATCGCCCCGAGAACCAGGCGCGGGCGGAACGTGCTCGGAATGGAATGACGCAACTTGAAAACTGCTTGCGTGGCGTGACGGGTGTTAAAGAGTGGGATTCACACAATGGCTGCGATGGGGCCGGCAGAGGCTGCCGGCTTCTGCGTTTTTCACTCGAACGTCGGCGATTATGACCGGCCCACGATTACTTCAGATCTGTGTAACTTGAGATAATGCTTTTTGATTTCCTCGAAATAGTGGGTAATGTATTTCTTGTGAACAGCGATATTAAAAAAAAGAATTACGTTCATATTAAAACGAAAAGATTTTTGGCTTACTTCTAAAAATATATTTAATATTCAGTTCCTAGCTGTAAAAATATATGGCATTAGTGAACATGTTTCGATAAATATTTCTAGAAACATATAGATTTATTATGGTGTAAAGCTTTGTATAATGTATAAATGTAAAGTAAAATATTTCTGGGTATGGCAATTAAAATTACAGTATGATTATATATTTCACAGGAAGTTTCATAGTTATCATGCGTGGTTACAAATCATTCATAGAATTACTGTTCAATAACACTGTAGGTAGATTATTATATTCCTTTTTCAAAGGTGTGTGAAGCCGTAAAAGATGCTGAGTAAGTTTTGTGGTGGTTCTTAGGAATTCATCTATCATATTACGAGTGCATTGCCGTTACTATGATTTCACTCAATGTACTAAAACCGTCCATTCTCGTTGCATAAAGCAGTTTCGAGAATTAACTGCGATACTGGATTACGGCGTTGAAGTTTATGAACGTGATGTGTTCTAATGAAATATAACTTGCGGTTTCATTATTGGTGAATTCCAACTATTAATTAAAGAACGCCAGCATTTTAATTAAAAGATTTCATTACTACAACAGATTCACGGGTTTTCCCTTTGCGCACGAAAACTCGCTCAAAACATTATAAACCTTATAAGAGTTTCTTCCAGTTATAACACTTTTTCCAGTTGCAAATTAATTTATATCAGATTTATACTATTTTTATTTTTTCCAATATCAGGTGTGGATATTTTTCTTCAAAACACCGATTCCGAGATTTGGACGGAAAAACATGTTGTGCTTGTCTGTCTGCCAGTCTATCTGTCCGTCTGTTTGTCAGTCAGTATGTCTGACTCTCTGTATGTCAGTATGTCCGTCAGACCGCCGGTCAGCCTGTCCGACTATTCTTTTATCTGCCGAACCGGATTATACCCGGAATAACACCGGATTATCCCCGAAATGGATCCCACGAATTAATGTGCCCGAACTCGATGCCAGTGGATGCCCAGATATTGTACAATATAATATTTGAATTTTTAAACATTTCAAGAATTGCAAATGTACAATATTTTGGAACCTACATCTTCATTATAGAAGCCAGAGGATTTCGCCTTAAAACGCATAGCTTTTAATCACTTGAAACAATTTTGGTACAGTTTCCCAAATTAGTAATTTTGCATAATTTTGACTAAATGGTGATAATTTTCCAAAAACATATGTACATAGTTTCCTTAAAAAAAGACTTTTTTTACTTTCCCGTATACATACGTATGTTCAAAGTATAGGGTAAGTTATGTAATTTACGTAGTATAGGGAAAGTTATGTAATACTGCGGAAAATCAATTTCGAGATTTCGAGAGAATTACACTTTTGGGGTCCCCTAATACTGAAAAATGGTGTTTTTCAAAACGTCCGTTTGTTCGTCCTTCCGTTCGTCTGGTGTTTGTGAACACTAAACCATGCGTAGAATTTTTTCCAAATTGAAAAAACCAGTGTGGATCTGGCTTGACTCAAATTTTTGGGATTTTGAAAAAAATTCTGAAATTTGGAGATACTTTGCATGAAGCCCCGCCAGACATTTTCAAATTTTTCTCAAAAACGGCTCGTATTTTTTACTTTAAATTTCTTGTAAGAATAGAGTAACATACACTTATAAACGTGGCGTATGTCAGATTTCCACGGTTCTGCATTTTCTAAAATTTCAAAAGTATGAATTTTTTCGGTGTCTTCTTACAACTACAAAATTGAAGATAGTGATTCTGCCTACAAATAAAATTTGCTCCATAGTGAGTTCTTTCATTAAGGTCATGTACATTTTTTTCAAACTTTTTGTAGTTTTCGCGCAATATTGCGTGCAATGTTTTCAATTGAAAAAAATTACAAAAACAAGAATTTCTCAAAAATTCCAAATTTTTTCTTTAAACATCTGGTATGGATAGTGCTTAATGTACTCTATAAGATGACATAAATACCATGTGTTCTATTTTGTTTTTTCAAGAAATACAAAAATTTATTTTTTTTACTTGCATCTTGTGTCGTTAATAGTAATATTAGTGACAATTTGTTCACATTATTATATTTATGAGAGCATGTGCTATAAATACTGTCAAATAAACGTTGTCAGAAAAAATTCCGTTTTCTGTGAAAACTAGCTCAAAAATCTGCATTTTCTGAAACGCTCCAACACCATTTTCTCAAAAACGACAACAATTTTTTTCTTCAAACATTTTGAACGGATAGTGGTCATTGCACTCTATAATATGACTTAAAGTTCATTTCGGTGTATTTTTTTAAAAATTACACAAATGTAAAATTTTTGAAGCATCTCTCACGCCGTTGATATGCACATTTCCAGCTATTAGTAAACATGATTGCATTTGTGAGTTAAAGTACTTGAAATTACTTCAAATTAAGTTTTTCGAAAACTCAAAAATTTTCTGTCAAAAACAGCTTCAAATTTCGAAATTACAGTAGCGCTTAGATGTCAGCTTTCGTAAAAAACACTCCAAATTTTTTCAAGAAAATTGCCATTTATGATCAGATTTTACTGTTTTTTTAATAATCTTAAAATAATATTTCCGCTCTACAATTAGGAAACCGAAAAATCAGGGAAAATGTACTTTGTGCGGCGATAGATGGCAGCAGGCAAGAATATGTGGCAAGTTTGATAGGAGGCAAGAATATGTGGCCAATGTTACGCAAAATATATCTAAAATTGATTTAAGACATTATGTTCTACGTTTCGTTGTTTCCTCCCTGGACGCCCTATATATCACCAGAGTCATCTTGCAGGAATAATTGCAACGAGCAAGGCGCTTCGGGTTGTTCTGTAACCGAGGGAGCAGTATGCGTAACTCTGGCCTGAGGGTTTTAGGGAATGCCACTAAAAAGATGAATAGTTTCTGCTTTGCACTTTATTGACCAACATAACGCGTGAAGGTTGCCATAACAATCGACGAGGGATCTCGCTTTAAAGCCGAATTGTTGGTCACTACGTGAATATATTCTGCAAAGATCGTGAACCCATTTCTTCTCAAATAGCAGAAGCGGGAAATACTTTTTCTCGTTTCCGAGCCGTCATGCTAAAAAAATCGTAATAAAGATAAACAAAAACCCACCTATTATAGCTGGAGGCTTTAAAAACAGTATTATTTCGAATCCTTATTATAATTTTCCACATTTTAGTGTATTTGCTGCTGAAGTGATATTTCACTCTTTACTCCTGACAACCCCCTGCTGCTATAAAAATAATCTCTCGGAACTTTTATATGAAACACGAAGTAGTCAGTTTCACAGCTAACAAGCTACTCCCCCACTCTTGAGTGAATCACACTCTCAAAATCACCCTGCAACAGATCTGGCACAGGGCCTTTCAATTCCCTTATAATCTGGTAACAGACCGGCTTAGGTGGCTCAGGGCATCAGGGCCTCTATCCGGGAGATTTTAGGTTCGAGTCCCGATGGTGACAGTATTTTTGGTACTATCTACCTAGCTAGGTCAAAGTCAGCCCCTATCTGGAGGAGAATTCTAGCAGCCGGCTGCTCTGATGGGCTGCTAGAATTGCTGCTCTGTCCGTAGTTTTTTCCTATGAACCACAAGCGAATGCCGGAGCATTACCCTAACAAACGGAACACGGACAGCGCGAGATCATCTTCTTCTTCTTCTTCTTCTTCCTTGTTCTAACCACGCTCTACATTACCACAAACTTATACTTACGATACTAAATGTCGGGAGCGCAGCTCACCTGGAGAGGTTCCTTGCTAGAGGGAGATATGTGGTAGAAGAAAACCACGCAAACCTACGGGTAGATCGGCGCTGTATCTCGCTATCCAGCGAAGGTAGATCAGCGCCTCTTCCCGCGATAAAATGTGATGTGTAACCCCGATATATTACACTTACGGGACTAATGACCTTAGGTGTTGACGTGCCAGGAAACACTAATCAATCAATGAAATGAATTGTAGCGACTCTTCAAATGACGCACTCTATCCTTGCATCCTCTTGCAGGAACTAAACGACAGATGTTACTGAGATACCTCGTGAGCCACGCGCGAGTGGCGGGACAGAGGTGGACACGTTTTGTGGAGAAGATCGAGCTTGTATTCTTATACTGTACTTGCTTGTACTGTGCTTTTTATGTACGTGTTATCATTATAAATACTTCATTGCCACGTAGTTCGGATTTTCCCCAATACGTACATTTGTATCCTGCAATTTTGGGGTCCGTTACTCAAAATTACACTTGTGTAACTATCATTGCACCTGATCTGTCAGCTAGAATTCCAATGGAGACTTCACAGACCCTGGTCAAAAACCACGCACAAACTCACTCGTGAATGGGCTGCCAGCACTGTGCACCCTACTTCCAAGCGGACAAGTTGCGAATCTCATCTCTGTCTCCCGTTCGAATAGCTCATAACTTTGAATTACTGGACGTGGTGCGAAATTCATGAATACAAAAATAAATAGCACGTCAGAAGAATTTATTACCTCCTTATATCTAGTAGCATTACTGGCCACTAGCTAGCTGCAATCTGCACCACGCATCATTATCCGATTTATTTGAAGTCCATCGGTCGCCGTTAGCTAGATGCATTCCGCAATATTACGCACAAGAGTGATTTAGAGACACGAAACCAATAAAGAAAGAATTCGTGGCGAGGCGTAAAAAATGAAACAAAAGGTTATTGCAGCACCGCGAAATGATATTACCAGTTGTTTCCTAGTGGCAGAGAAGCGACAGTGGAGGGCCGAGGGTAGGGCAGCTCGTGAGAAGTGTCGAGCGGCGAGGTGTCGCGGAGCGGGTGGGCGGGTGAGGCACGGGCCGATAAGCACTGTGGGTGGGGACGTTGAGAGAAGAAGCGTGGCGAAAGGGCACGGCGATGAGGAACGCAAGACATGGGGCAAGGATGGAGAGGGAAGGAGCGTGGACAAGGGGGACTGGGAGGAGGGTGCGGGGCGCAGGAGGCGAGATGAAGTGGGGACGGAGGGGTCGGGGACTGAGAAGGATGGAGTGGGTCGAGGGGGGAGGGGAATTCAGGGAACGCTGGTGGTGTGGTGGAGTGGAAGCGGGGGGTGACGAGAAAGCTTGCACGAGGAGGGAGTGAAGGGTGGAAAGATGTGTGGTGGAGACAGGGTGGCCGGGTTGGAAGACGAAAGGAGCGTTGTCGAGGAGGGGATAAAGGGGGCGGAGAAGGAGAGGCGGCGTGGGGGCGGAGAGGTTAGGAGCTGGGACGAGGAGCGGGGAAACAGGGTGCCCTGAAGATGAGGCGTAGGGTGTGGAGGGGGACGACGTTGACGCGGCGGGGGCGGGGATGGCAAAGGGGCAGTGGGGCAGGGGCGGGGCGGAGGGAATTATTCGCGGAAGAAAAGCGCGCCGCGACCGCGACGGTGGCGTCCACGCCCCCGCGCTTATTCATATTCACGGGGCGCAGCGTCTGCAATATTCATGAGACGGGGCCGCGCCGCGGGCGCCGACACGCGCCCGCCCGCCGGTCGCCCGCCCGCCCGCCGGTCGCCCGCCCGCCCGCCGGTCGCCCGCCCGCCCGCCGGTCGCCCGCCCGTCCGGCTGCGCTCCGCGGCGTCGCGCGCTCTTTCCGCCCCCTCTCTTCTAACCCCTGCAGCCACTCTCGCGCCTCGCATCGTCGCCGCAGGTGCCGTCGCGCCCTCTTCACGATTTTGCTTGCCCACTGCGGCGTGCCTCATCCTGCAGCATTCTCCGACCGGCTTGGGTGGGTCAGGGCATTAATTGATGTCACTGCAGTGCATCTGACCGGGAGGTCCTGAGATTCGCATCCCGATGGCGGCAGGAATTTTGACACTAGCTGGCCTGCTAAATCGAATTCAGTCGCTGTTTGGAGGAGAATTCTAGCGCTGCTCGAATTGGTATTTTTCCATGGTTTATCTGATTAACACCAGGCAAATGCCGCTGCCGTATCCTATCAAAGAGGACCGACCGCGCGTGATCTTTCTTCTTCTTCCTTGTCCTATCCTCACTCGTTACTTTCTCATATTTACACATCCATCCATTACACTACCACGCCTGTCGACAGACTAGAGTTTGTCCCAGCTGGGACGGTGCCTGGTGATAGACAGTTGGTTGGGGAAAACCCCGCTAGCCCATCGGCGGGGATGTGAAGGCCTGCGCCGGATATGGCCATCCACTACGGGAAAATCATCGCCATTACTTACTTTGTACACATATTTTTCATACGCACACACACGCGTTTTTATCTGGAAATGCAAATATTGCATAAACGTGTACCTGCTATATTCTCAATTCACGTGTTTAATAAATCCGAGCTATTAGTCTCGTTTCTTCTTTTCTTAATCATCTTGCGATCTGCTTCTATAGATAAAGGACAAATTTGGAACAATAATCGATCCACTCCTCCTACCGGCCAAGATGGATGAGGGCATCAATTGGTGTCATTGCAGTGCCTCTGACCGGGAGACCTAGGTTTCGAGTCTCGACGGCGCAACGCCGTGGCAGGATTTTCGACTTAGATAGATACCTGGGTGGAATTCAACCGCCATCTGGAGGGAAATTCCTGCCGCCGGCTGTTCCGATCGGTAGGTTATCTTGCTTTCTCCGATCACCACCTGGCGAATGCTGAAGCATTGCCCTCGGTCAGCTGTACCAAGTGGTCCACGGACCACGCGCGATCTGTCATTCCTCTCGGCTGTCCGGGACGAACCGCGTTATAGTCGGTCGAGTTCATATTGTGGCCTTCTTCTGAACTATAATGCTTTTTCTTCCTCTAGCTTGCCCCACCCATTACTTCCACACATACGTGCACTTCACTACCACACATGCCGGGAGATCAGTTACAAGTTTAGAGCCTGTCTCGGCTGGGACGTGCTGTTGAGAGATACCTGTATACGGTTGGGAGGAAATTCCCCCAAGCCGACGTAGGTCGGCGACGGACCTTGCTAGCCAGCGGGGAAAAATTACTGCCACCTCCCACGATGAAAACATTCACGTAACATTGAGGGCTAATGAACTTAGCAGTTAGCGTGCCCGGAATCACCAATAAATCATTCAGTCGACTCTACGGCTGAATATCATGTTAGCAAGAGAAATGTAAACATTTCATTGTGTAACAGATGGTGCATTCAGATCGTATTTTAGTAGGAGCCAACTACAGTTCGGATCGCATTTCTTAAATAATAATAATAATAATAATAATAATAATAATAATAATAATATACTTTCTAAAATATAAATTTATTTTCCGAGCTTCATAAGAATGCTTCATTGGAATACTCTTTTGTAATGTGATGGAGGAAAGCAGTAGGCTCTCTTGTGCCAACCTGCAACCGCCTCTCTTTGGTAATACATATTTTGGCTACCCCAAACAATTTTACACGACCCGCGACTGGGGTCTTCACAGCATTTGCTCAAAGTATCAAGGAATATTTTGAATAGCTGGGACCCATGTGAATTAGCACAATAAACATAGCTGAGCACCATATAACACTTCTCTGACATTTACTGCTAAGCACCTGCAATGAATCAAAAATAATATTCGCTCTAATCGTTTACCGAGCGCTGACCAGTGATCATTACGAGAGTGATAACAGCAGAATTACATTCACTTGAAAAGAAAGTATTGTTCCTTTCTTGTTGATCACTGTTTCGCGATTAGAGCACAATACCTTTTTTCAGTAATCACAGAGCAAGCGAAAAAGTAAACCTCCTAGTTAATTTCTGGACATCAATCATGCGACTTACTTCAGGTTATAATCTAGCGCTGATCGGTCTTTCATTTTTGTTCCAGTACACGCTACAACTCTTATCGCTTCTTAGATGTGAGGTATGTATCTAAATGAATAACTACTTTATAAAAAAAATTAGCAGTTATTTTATTTTGGTGTCCTTGTAATAATGCATACTTCTTAAAAAGTGTACTGATATCTTTGATACCTTGTAATATCTTATGTGACTCATACTTCTTAAAACGTGTGCAGATATCATCGATCGTTAAAGAGCGAAAAAAATCGACATTCTCTTCTTGTAAAGTCTGTCATAAATAATATTAATCAGTATATTTTCTAAATTGATTATTCAGTATCACATACCATAATCAAAAAATAATAACAAAAAATGCATCTCAGAATAAATGTTGCAAATATCTAGAGCATGTCGGGGGGTCGAGGATGATCAATTTTTGCCAAATGAACTTGTAGGAAATGTTATTAAAACGAAATTAAATGACGATTTCCCTGAATTGCAATTCTTCGTGCACATGTGTTCGACAGGTACATGATATCTCCTTGATTGCGTTAGAACGTGACCTGCCAAACAATATATACAAAATGTGAGCCAAGAGCGCTGAATGTGACGGTCACATTTAGCCCTCTTGGCTCCTTCGAAAAAGTAAAGTGGCAGCTTCTCTTCCAGGACGTCATACGGTATGGCGAAATAACAGAGCATTGCTTAGACTGTCGGTTTCTGTGTGTGCCGGAAGAATACTTGGGATCCTCGAAAATACACAACTACAGTACATACGTAAATCATGGTTGCGGGGGGGGTAGTGTTGGGGTTATAGTGTTGTAGAATGAAGAGTTAACTGAAGGTAAAATACTGATGGGTAAAGCAATGTTGATGTCTTTGCCTTAGACGATGAGTTTGTGCTCTGCAGTCGTGCAGTCATGCGGGTACTGTGAAATGCTTTTTAGTAGAAATGGTTAAATTTAAAAGTACGCTCTATTAATTCAAAATAACACTTACTAAGCGTGCTATATAAATGTTTAAATAGTCAATAAATGTAACAACCAATAATCGTTAGCTATACATTAAATGTCCAACAATTTGTGTAGTGGTATTGATTTACCCTGTGAGAAATGTTTGAATAATGTACGTTATAATAAATTTGTATCATGTTTTTGTATATAATTTCAGGATGTAAAAATATTTTTCTATCTTGAGTAAATCATAAATTAATTGGTAAATTGTAAAGAGTTATATGAAAAATATTAATGCTCTAAGTAAACAACTACCTGAAAGTATAATTCATACCTACAATTAATAACGGAAACTGCGAATATCAAATTAACTACCTTCCAATATGATACTGATTCCTGAAAGTAGTTGTTAAGAGAATGTAAATGTGATCTAAATTACCATATCGAAATAACGTAATGGTGGCAGCAGATATGTTGTTGAATATTGTTCAATCATATTCATTTTATGAATGGTAATCTAGAGATAATCAATTTTTCCCTCCGTACTTGATAAAATATTGCAAATGGACATACTGACACGCTCTCGCACCGAAAAAGGCCAAACAGTATGTAAATGTTAATGTTGCGCAAGCAAATAAGGTTATCTCATTTTTTGTCGGGTATATACTATGATATATTTTGAATTTATCACGTTAGCGTAAGTTAGATCTGGTGATCTATTATCACAATCTTTAACCTTTTTTTTATGATCCTCAGTTCCTACGTTTTTCGACCATTCCTCAGATGAATGGTTTGGTGAATAAGGGTTAATACGCTTTGAACTATGTAGAAATGTTAGGCTAAGGAAAAGCTCGACTCGAGACGGCGTCAGCTCGAATTGTCCACCTCAAATGCCACATCTAGCGATCGAGATTTAAGCTCCGGTCTCAGAGGTTAGCGGTTTAACTAAGGGACCATAGATTGCACCTCTACGGTTAGAATTATTGACTAGCGCAACACATGCAGTGTAAAGTGACAAAATGTTTGCTTGTGGAGACTTTTCTCAAAATATCTAACAAATTCAAATGTTAACCAATAAATTTGTGAAAATATGGTACATTATTTTCAAACATTTACATTATATCTGGAAGTATTCCTCTGCAAATCTGGGTCGAGGAAGGGAAGATCTTAAAAGATTGGCAGTGGTGTATAAAAAGATGGCCAATGTCAATTTCGTGTTACATATTGCGTGTACTGGGAGTAACCCAAGAAAGGAATACTATCATATATTATGGAATACTTTCAATGTGAAAATTAGTATTTCTTCAAGTCATAATGGTGACCCATAAAACGAGTGTATTCATGTGCAGCAAGTGAAGAGAGCATAAGAGCTTAATAAGCTTATTTACACCAATTGAAACACATTTTGAAAGATGGCAGAACATTCTTAAGTCGTAATATTATTGCTATAACAATCAACATTAATCCTTTCCATTCTAACACGAACGAATGGACTTTAAAATAAGTAACCAATTACGTGTACAGTAGTAGACTTATTCCGCCAAATCTGATAATCGATATTCATTTGATGATTCGATTACCTAATGCGAGCAAGGAATTGTGTGATAGCCATCCACCTATTATTCCAATTATTCGAAACGCATTCACTAACAATGCCCAGCGACAAATGAGAAATCGTTTGCAGGCACGCAATCTTTGAAACGCAGACAGCCCGTGTTCTGGCGAGCGGACGCGTGAACATCGCTCCAGCGTGTCATCCGAGTCAAATCGCGGTCGGCACGTCTGCCAGTCAGCCAGTCAGCCAGGCACCCGGCAATTAGGCATCGCCTCGCGCCCGCCCCGCCCGGCGACTCCCCGATGTTCCCATCACGCAGCACTCGCCATCCATTATTCAGCGGCGGGCTGCAACTCGGCGGCGCATCGCGCGGCCGCAATCCATTATTCGGCGGCGGCGGGTGGTGGGCGGCGGGCGTCTGGCGCCGAGAGACCGCGAGAGGGTTGCGGGCAGTGGGCGGGCGGAAGGAAGGGCGGTGGGCGGGCGTAGGGCGGGCGGCGGGCGGGCGAGCGGCGGGCGGGCGAACGGCGGGCGGGCGAACGGCGGGCGGGCGAACGGCGGGCGGGCGAGCGGCGGGCGGGCGGGCGAGCGGCGGGCGAGCGGCGGGCGGGCGGGCGAGCGAGCGAGCGGGCGAGCGGGCGAGCGAGCGAGCGGGCGAGCGGGCGAGCGGGCGAGCGGGCGAGCGGGCGAGCGGGCGAGCGGGCGAGCGGGCGAGCGGGCGAGCGGGCGAGCGGGCGAGCGGGCGAGCGGGCGAGCGGGCGAGCGGGCGAGCGGGCGAGCGGGCGAGCGGGCGAGCGGGCGAGCGGGCGAGCGGGCGAGCGGGCGAGCGGGCGAGCGGGCGAGCGGGCGAGCGGGCGAGCGGGCGAGCGGGCGAGCGGGCGAGCGGGCGAGCGGGCGAGCGGGCGAGCGGGCGAGCGGGCGAGCGGGCGAGCGGGCGAGCGGGCGAGCGGGCGAGCGGGCGAGCGGGCGAGCGGGCGAGCGGGCGAGCGGGCGAGCGGGCGAGCGGGCGAGCGGGCGAGCGGGCGAGCGGGCGAGCGGGCGAGCGGGCGAGCGGGCGAGCGGGCGAGCGGGCGAGCGGGCGAGCGGGCGAGCGGGCGAGCGGGCGAGCGGGCGAGCGGGCGAGCGGGCGAGCGGGCGAGCGGGCGAGCGGGCGAGCGGGCGAGCGGGCGAGCGGGCGAGCGGGCGAGCGGGCGAGCGGGCGAGCGGGCGAGCGGGCGAGCGGGCGAGCGGGCGAGCGGGCGAGCGGGCGAGCGGGCGAGCGGGCGAGCGGGCGAGCGGGCGAGCGGGCGAGCGGGCGAGCGGGCGAGCGGGCGAGCGGGCGAGCGGGCGAGCGGGCGAGCGGGCGAGCGGGCGAGCGGGCGAGCGGGCGAGCGGGCGAGCGGGCGAGCGGGCGAGCGGGCGAGCGGGCGAGCGGGCGAGCGGGCGAGCGGGCGAGCGGGCGAGCGGGCGAGCGGGCGAGCGGGCGAGCGGGCGAGCGGGCGAGCGGGCGAGCGGGCGAGCGGGCGAGCGGGCGAGCGGGCGAGCGGGCGAGCGGGCGAGCGGGCGAGCGGGCGAGCGGGCGAGCGGGCGAGCGGGCGAGCGGGCGAGCGGGCGAGCGGGCGAGCGGGCGAGCGGGCGAGCGGGCGAGCGGGCGAGCGGGCGAGCGGGCGAGCGGGCGAGCGGGCGAGCGGGCGAGCGGGCGAGCGGGCGAGCGGGCGAGCGGGCGAGCGGGCGAGCGGGCGAGCGGGCGAGCGGGCGAGCGGGCGAGCGGGCGAGCGGGCGAGCGGGCGAGCGGGCGAGCGGGCGAGCGGGCGAGCGGGCGAGCGGGCGAGCGGGCGAGCGGGCGAGCGGGCGAGCGGGCGAGCGGGCGAGCGGGCGAGCGGGCGAGCGGGCGAGCGGGCGAGCGGGCGAGCGGGCGAGCGGGCGAGCGGGCGAGCGGGCGAGCGGGCGAGCGGGCGAGCGGGCGAGCGGGCGAGCGGGCGAGCGGGCGAGCGGGCGAGCGGGCGAGCGGGCGAGCGGGCGAGCGGGCGAGCGGGCGAGCGGGCGAGCGGGCGAGCGGGCGAGCGGGCGAGCGGGCGAGCGGGCGAGCGGGCGAGCGGGCGAGCGGGCGAGCGGGCGAGCGGGCGAGCGGGCGAGCGGGCGAGCGGGCGAGCGGGCGAGCGGGCGAGCGGGCGAGCGGGCGAGCGGGCGAGCGGGCGAGCGGGCGAGCGGGCGAGCGGGCGAGCGGGCGAGCGGGCGAGCGGGCGAGCGGGCGAGCGGGCGAGCGGGCGAGCGGGCGAGCGGGCGAGCGGGCGAGCGGGCGAGCGGGCGAGCGGGCGAGCGGGCGAGCGGGCGAGCGGGCGAGCGGGCGAGCGGGCGAGCGGGCGAGCGGGCGAGCGGGCGAGCGGGCGAGCGGGCGGACAGTGGGTGGACGGGTTGTTGGGCGGGCGAGCGGGGACGTTGAGCTTCCGTGCGCTCCGCCCGGCGTCGCCCATGGGGATTCTGGACTCCCCGCAACCAGACGCCTGACTCATCTAAGATGCCCGAGACGACGCGAATGTTTCGTAGCAGGAAGATTCACAAAGTCCATGACCGCCCCCACTGCAGTGCCTCCAACTGGGAGTTCGAGTCCTCTCTGGGGTTCGAGTCCCGAACGTGGTAGCATTTTCGACCCTAATCAGATAGATGGGTCAAGTTCTGTTGCTGTTTGTAGAAGAACACTAACGACAGGCTGCTCTGATTGGTAGTTTTCCGTTGTTTCTCCGATTAACACGAGGCGAAAGCTGGGGAAGTACTTTACCAAACGGGCACGTGCCGAGCGCGATCATTCCTTCCATGCCTTGTCCTATCCTCACCACTTTCACATCTACACTTTCATGCACCACACCACTACACATGCCGGGAGACCGGTCAGGAGCTTAGGGCTTGTCCCGGCTGGGGCAGTTCCCCTCTGGGAGAGATACCCGGTTTCTTCTAGCAGACGGTAGGTCGGCGCTGGATCTCGCATTCCATCTATTTAAGATCACCGCCACCTCCAGAGCAAAAAATATGCACTACACTGGCGGACTAATGACTAGCTGACGCGCCCGGTATCACTAGTAATCAATCGATGAATCTATCCATGGCCACACCTGAGGGTTCGCGACATCAATATCGCAAGCACATTAGGTTAAACACACATGGTGTAAAAATTCTCTGAGGACAAAGATATTTGATATCGCTTGCGTATTTCCTAGTGGACGGAGAGTATCCTTGGTACGCTATTTACTGAAAACAAACTTCAAGAGTGCGCACCGTATAAATTTCAACATGTTTAATAGCAAACTAGTTTCGGGGTGCCGAGTTGAAAATATTCTGCAACGCATATTTTAAACACATTTTCTACACAAAATAATTTTAGAACCAAGTTGACTCGCTATGGTTCCCACATCTCCTAGTTGGTGGCCAGGTTCTGACTTTCGGCACACGTGATTTGCATAAAACAATCTCGAATCTGCGATGAAAAAATCTTGAATTTCCAACACTTTTATGTCTCTAGCTCTTAGGAAGGAGACAAAATTCTAAAAGATAATTTTACATTGAAGCTGATAACGGAAATATTGAAGAGTAATTACCTGCTGACAAGCTCAGTGTCAGCTGTCATTGCAGTATCTCTGTTCGGGAGGTCCTAGGAAATTTGTTGAGACGGTAGCGGATTTTCGGTACTATTTTGAAAGCTTTGTCGAATTCACCCACTGTCAGCAGAATAATTTCTTTGACCGGCCGCTCTGATCGGTAGTTTTCCTTGACTCCTCCGTTAAATACCACGCGAATCCCATAGCAGTGCGCTAAAGAACGGGAAGCAGTTCGTGGGATCCTTCCTTCTTTCCTTCCTTTCCAATCCGTGTCGTATCTTTTACCCCTACAAACTCATTTATATAGATTACCACACTTGTCGGAAGACCTGTTGGTAGAGTACAGCTGGTCTCCACGGGGGGTGGATCCCGCCGGGAGCGATACCTGGAGAGGTTCAAGGTCGGATTTCACAATCCAGCGGGGGACAAACGCCACACACTTCAGGCATAAAACATTACACTAACGGGACAAATGATGTGGCAAGTTGGCCTGCCTGGAAACATTAATGGAACAGCCATTGAAGTCAGAAAACCGATCACATTTTGATCTGTGAATTTTTTAAAAGTGGCCAAGAGATTATTCATTTTTACCGCGTCGACTAAGGTCATTAGACCCGTAAATGTAGTTCAAATTATCTCCCGCGATGTGGCGGTGATCCTCCATCGTTGAAAAATGACATTCAGTAACGACCTATATATCGGCTTGCGGGGTATTCGTCTGACAGATATCTCCCCATGTGGGGAATGTCTCTAGCCGATACAAACTTTAAGGTCCCGATATGTATGTGGTGATGTCGAAGATGTAAGTGTGTTTGCTAGTATGCAAGAGGAGAAGAGATGACAATGAAGCAAAATTGTTCGCGTTGACCGGGGCACGTTTGTTAGACTTCAGCATTCACCTGGAATGGTTTGGGAAAACTAAGAATACGCGCAGCCAGCCGCTAGAATTCTTCTTCAGACAGTGGCTAGATTCGTCGTAGCTATACTTCGATTTATTTATAATGCCGCTTGACATTTAATCAGCTATTGCGGTGTCTTCCAATCGGGAGTTTGAACATCTCAGTAATGACGTAACTGTAGTGGCGTTCAAGCTCCCGATAGGCTGACATCGTAACAGCTGACATACGTCAAGGGTTTCTACAAAAAAATCGAAGTATACGTAGCTCATATCGAATATCCGTCAGCGTCAGTATTCGAATACTGACACCTCACTGTCAGCGATGCTGCAAAAGTAACTACGTTGTCGTTGAGTTATTGCAGCCGGAAAATATGACCGAAAGAACGTATTTCTGTGCAACACCCACCCGCATTGTTGTGACTGTGTCAGTGGTTATGTCAGCGGCCGCGCAGTTCGCCCCCCGGGCCACTGCTCGGGGAGCACGGCAAGCGGTCGGCGCACGACACTGCGCCGCGGGGGCTAATGAATCAGCTGATTAGCATCGCGGCGCAGCGGGGACGACGTAGTGGTGGCGGCAACGGTGGCAACGGCTTCAGCGGCAGCGGCAGAGACGGCGACTGCGGCGGTTGCTGCGGCGGTGTCTGCATCGGGCGGGGTCGGGGCCGGGGTGGGTTGCTGTGGCGGTGAGAGGAGCAAGAAAAGGGTCGTTGGCGGGGGAAGGCGGTGGCAGGGATGGAGGTGTTTGCGGAGGGCGGAAGCGGCGTCAGTGGCGATGACGTTGGCGGCAATGATGGTGACGGCGGTGGCGGCTACGGTGGCGGGGCGCCCGGAAATGGTCGGAGGCAAAGTTTACAGTGGCGGGGATGGGGTAAGGGTGGAGGCGGGGACAGAGGCGGCGATGGTGACGGTGGTGATAGCAGTGGCTGGGACGGGGCTGTGATGGGGACGGGGTCGGGGTTACGGCGATGGCGGTGCCGAGGAACTCCTGTCTGGGAACGGCGGGGCGCGGCACCAGCGCTGCGACCTGGGAAGTACCTGCGATGGTTGCAAAACAGTTCTTACCGCAGAGCATGCTGTGGTGCACAGTAGTAAAATAGAGGACAGCATGCGAAGAGATAGCGTTCGGCAAATCCTTTGTTTCTCCACTTTTTAGCCTGCCATGAGAAAACCAAATAGCGTAATCTGATAGAGGATGGTTATGCTAATTATACTAATTGTACAAGCTTGAATATATACAAATTTGTTAGTACTACCCGGCAGATCTTTCGCTTCTCTACTATTCATGATTCTACATGAGTTGGTCTTCTTTACACATTTTTAAGAATAGTATTAGCCGACTCAATGTATTTGTATTCTTACGAATTCTTATCATTATCACGGGCGCCAATGACCCTTGACATTGAAGTGCACTTAACATTCATCATCTGCGGACGGATTGCGGTTGTCAGAGAGCGGGGAGTGGCGGGCAATTAGCGGTGGGCAGTGGGCGGTGAGCGGTGAGCGGTGGGGAGTGGTTGGCGCGAAGTATGCAGCAGGGACCAAACTGTGGAGGGTTGCTGCCGGTACGATGTCGGGAGAGAGTAGGGTGATTACAGGTGAAAGTGGGAGGGGCGAATGTCAGCAAGTAATGATGGGTCACGAAGGACAGTGAAGAGTAGCGCATTATAACAGATACTACGAGTGGTGGCAGACTGCGAGGGATGACGTGCCAGAATACACCGGTGCACCGTTTTAGTGGGTTATTGTATAACGGCGTTGCATAATGGTATAATTATGGTTTATAAATGCCTGCAGCCTTTATTACTCTTTTGTTTGTACCAGAGGATTTTGAGACCTGGAGATGAATTACTAATTGCTACGATGTCTACTAGTTGATGATACTGATGATCACTAGTTGCTACACAGTCCCCAGACGGTGCCTAAACACGTGTCCGAATACTGGCATGAGGATACGGCATAACGATATGCGCTACCTACTCATAACCGGGTTTGGGACGCTTCGCCAACGTTACCCACTGTCTGAGTTGGTTCCGGTGTCAAATGCTACTCACTGCGAGGGACTGAGTCCCTCCTCACTTCGCCTGAGTAGACGGTACTTTCGTGATGATGCCGAGACCCAACTGAGGCCACTGCTGAAGAGCAAACCCCGGGGGTCACTGCTCACACCTGCCGCCACTGCGCCCACCTTCGCATGATGTGAGTGATACCGTGAAACTCGGCGCCCTATGGGAGTTTCCAATTCCCCTCCCCCTCCCAGGCTTTCATGTGTGCGGCCAAGAACCGTACGACGCGCGCGGGTCGGATGTTGGCGGATTTTTCGAGACAAACAAAAGACTGAAAAATATCATTAGGGTTTATCACTGTAACCGAAAACCCATAATGCATTAGAAACAAAACTATCCAAGATACAAAATTGTTATATTCTCGTATTATTTGTACCGATTTCGTAATTAGTGGCTTAATCAAAATTTCGCAGAGCTCAAGTCCATTGTATAATTATCATGGCCTGTAAGGAGGTTAGGCCATTGGAAATCGAATCATTGGCCCAACACATGCCTTTGCAAGTATTTTCAACCTGCAAAAATATTAGCCCCGGCTGTAATTTAACATGAGGGCGATAGCTTCCAATTTCAACGCTCGTGTCTATTAAACATCGCAGGCCCTGATGCATAAATAAATGTTGGACTTTTTAAATTTTGCACGTTTAAGAGGTTTCTATGAAAATCGAGCAAGACTACACTTAGCAGCAAATTATTCTTTTCTCGAGTAAAAAATTAAAATTTTATTCGGAAACATGGTTTTTGAGAAAATTTTGAAAATGTTTTATGAACGAAATATAATGGAGAATACATTGGTGATAATAATTCTCTCATCAAATGCTCAGTTTTTCAGGAATTCACGAAATGGTTCGAAACGAAGGTGATATGTATGATATATTTAATGTAAATGTTTTGATGTTGTACATGTTCCTTAGTACTTACAGATTTCGTATTATGTTCAAATCAAAGAACATTGTACATATAATTTCGTGTGCAAATCTCACAGCTGTATCTCTAATAGTTTAGGATCTACGGCGCGTCAAATTTGACCATTTTTTCAACTTTTTTGATATCTGACTAGCTGAGACGATGAATGTTACCATTATATCTCTGAAATATTTGTTCTGTATCATGTCACCTTTTCTGTAGGAAACACTCACAAACCATGCTTATAAGCAAATTAATTTCCATTCCAAGAGCTGACACAAACTCACCTGGCACAGTCCTGCGACATATTACCTCAATGCGGTCAATAACTTCATCATTGAGATTATTCACAAACCCGGAATATCCTCCAAAAAATACATCTCGTAATAGAGACACATAGACAACAGTGAATTTTGAAAATTGGTCGTGCAAGTCTGTCCAACTGCGACCGCACGAGCTACCTGCTCATTAGGGAAGTCCAGCGCACCTGCGAGCAGTAGCAACTTCCCCTGACTCCGCCCTCATTCCCCCTCCAATTCCAGAAGGCGGTGAACAAGCTGAAGCGGGGAATGTAAACGAAGACCGTACTCGAATAACGAAGAACGGTGGCTTCTTATGAAAATATTTTTGCCAAATGTTGCTAATCAAATAAGGGAGATTGGAATTTTGTTTATATACTTTACTACATACGGTATTGTATTTTATTTTTAATTTCTTCCTTTTATAAACATTTTTTCCAACGGACATGAAAATATGTGAATGGTAAATCATGTTTTCGTTTCGAAATATATTTAATTAAATAATTTTGTAATGTGTACCAATAATGTAAAAAAAATTCTAGCCTATCTTACGAAAGACCAGCTCTTTTTTGTTTGTTGCACCTCCTATCCTGAACGTAGGAAATTAATGCAATTATTGCGTCGTATGTAAACGCGATTACGAATTCACGATCTTTTCTATTCCAATACCTTAATTTTACCAAATATTAATTACTTTTTTCATTTTAATGTATTATTTCTTTGCTTTAGTAAAGGAAATGGGAATTTTGGGCACATTGTTTTGGGGTATAAAGTCGCAGAAATAGTCAACTGTTTTTTCTAAAGGTTTCTACAAAATACGGTAATGGGCAAGTAGCCAGTATATATATATATATATATATATATATATATATATATATATATATATATATTGTAAACTATATATATATATATGTTATATAAACTATATATGTATATATATATATATATATTGTAAACTATCTACTAATGTGAGCGGGGGAGGGCGCCAGGTTCAGCTCCTGAAATGTGACTGGATGGAAGAGTTGGGAGGTCATGAATTAGCACAGAGTCATTTGTGACAAATAACAATTTATTCCTGGCATCAAAAGCTGCCAGGGAAGTTACATGTCGCAAAGGGCGACGCAAGTTTTCTACTAAATCTACTTTGTGGACTGATTGTCCTAATTACTATTTGCTAATTCCCTTACAGCTAACACATTATGCTTACTCTTTGATGAAACGTGCTATTCATCATTTAAGGTCTGCGGGGCCTGAGCGCGGCCACTTGCAGTTTCTCGCCGTTACGATTGTTCTGCGAGACGGCTCCGTCTCGTATTTTTTCACCAGTGGCTGCGTTGTCTCCGCGGGCGGGCCGAGCTGCGGCTCCGGAGCAGAGGCGGCGGCAGTCCCGGGTCGCTGACCTTCAGCGGCGCGTCCTCTCTCGGCAGGTAGCGGCGCGTCCCCCTCTCGGCAGGTCGCCGGCTAGAGCAGGCTCAGAGGGGCGAATGGCCACGGGCGTTGACGTAACGCGGTGGGCTGTCACTGGGCCCGAAGCGGGAGGCGGTAAAGGCTGGTGGGCCGATGCGGAAACGGCGCGGGATCCGGTAGTCTCCCGCCCGAGTGTCCTCCGCGACAAGTCCACTAGTCGCGTCCTAGCTAATTCGATTCTGGGAAAGTCTTTCCCAAACTCGCGTCCCGATCGTAAGTAACTGAGTAATCGAGCGAATTGGCAACCAAGAAGTATCTTGGAAGTATCTCGAAGTATCTCCGAAGTAGCTCTAAGTAACAAAAAATTAGCTCTCAAAAAATTCTTAGGAGCGTTCCGAAAAAATCTTAGAAGTGTCTCTGGGAGAGTTCCTCCCCCGTCGCGCTCCGATTAACAGATCCAGTTTTCTCCCTGCATCTCGTTTTTAAAAGAAGTTCCTTTCCCCTTCCCAAAATGTTCCTAGCTCTGAATTTCTCCCTTCCCTCATGGCGAAGCTTCCCATTGGCTGAGGGTGGCTGCGTCGCAGAATCCTGATTAACCAATCATGTGGCAATTTTCCCGTATTTTTCCGTCGATTGTTCTCTGTCTGACACTGGCTTCTCTCTCTCGCTCGCTTCCCTTTGTCAGTTGTCTGGACACGTGCGCGTGCAGAAGCGCATTTCACGGATCCTCGACGGTCGGCATGGGCTAATCGACAGCCTACTGTATTTAGTTTGTAAACAGCCCCTGCGGGAATTCTGGTGCCTAGTCCAGTCGCGTGCCAGAACGGATGCGGGGGCGAGCATTGTTTGAAAAAGGATCGGTTGATGGCCAAGAAAAGGTTTCGCTCACGACGTGTTGTAAATGCGTCGTCGTCTTAATTGACACCCGGCCAACCCCTTTGGGGGGCTCCGCCTTCCTTCCAGGGTGGTGGCAAAGAAAGTGGGCGCGAGGGTGTGCATTGTCCGCCCGGGCTCCGGCCAGGGCCATTATGTCTATTTATGAGGGGGGCAATAAACGGTCGGCCTCTGAAAAGGAGGCTGAGTGCGATCGGGGCGGGCCCTGCGTGACGAAAGAAACCGTCGCGGCGAAGGCAGCGTCCCTTTGACCCACTTCTTTCTCGACGCGAGCTATTTCCAGATGTAGAAATTACTTTGTTATTGGCGATGCCACAATAAAATTATATTAATTAATTGGTGACGCCACAATATATATATATATATATATATATATATATATATATATATATATATATATATATATATAGCATTGGAGCCACTGGCTACTGGTATCCATTTATATACGTGTGTCGTCTAGGTTATCCGGGACGAGCCGCATCACTGACATGGTGGCTAACGTTTCGGCCAACGTATTGTGGCGTACTTCAGAGCGTAATCTGTCTTAATATCACATAATCAATTATTGACTTAATATTTCTGGTAGGTTGTGTCCACGTATAATTATGGATATATTTGTGTCTATAGAACCCACTCATGATTTTAAGACCATCTGACTACATAGATTTATTAATCTCTCTCCATTTTTATTACATACTTTTTCTCCATATTTACCCACTATATTATTATTCTGTTTACTTGCCGTTCGGGCATTTAATTCACCCATTATTACAATCTCCTTACTTGAAGGAATGTCTTCTAATATTGCCATTAATTCATCTTCAAAAGAATCTTTTAAAGATTCTGTTGCATCTTCAGCTGGAGCATATGCTGATACAATTACCATAGTATGACCAAATATATTTAACTCAGTTGGCAGTCTCTCATTGATCTTATTTCAGGTTCTTAACTTTTTAAATAATTTTTGTGAATTTCTACTGATACTCCACATTTAGCCCTATTATATTGCTTTACACCACTATAAATATGGATATATTTGCTGTAGTCTTCAATTCCCTTTCCTTTCTTCTTAGTTTCCGTTAATGAAAAAACGTGTATATTTCACTTTTCCAGCTGACTAAATACTTCTTCTTACTTTCTGATAATACCCTGTAGGTTCCACGTTGCCATTTGTATTGTCCAGTTTCGTTGCTTAAGTCGTCTTCGATTGGGCCCGTTTAAAGGCTGCCTAGAGTTTTTAACATGTTTAGATTTTTACGGGAATGAGATGTTGGCCGATAGCCCAACCTCCAACATGGCAGGCCAGGATTTTTTGGGGTTTTCTCCCCTAGAGAGGTTGGCTCCACGCCTTTCTGAGTCCTCTCTACCCATGGTTTTGTTTCAGGGTTTTCTTTCCCTTAGCCTTTGAGGGCCCCGTCCCCTCCTGCAAGGCAGCAGGATGAAATCGGAAAAGAAGACGGGGATACAGAAATAGATAGAGATAGAGGAGGGAGAAAATATAGAAAACTGTTAGGAAAGAAGAGAGGAGAAAATAATGACTCCCTAGCCCTCGCAACCTAATAGCATAAAGGAGTATGGCACAAAGAAAGAATAGCCATGCCATACTAGTAAAGAGACCACATTTATGGCTAGTTGCCGTTTGTGGGGGGGAGGGAGGGATATGGGAACCAGGCCCGACGGACGTTGGATAGAGGTGATGAAGTACTGGTGGGTCGTTGTGAGACAGCCCTTCGTCTGGCTCCTCAGCTGAGACCTGTAAAGCGTGGGTGATCTACCTACCGGAAGCACTGTTGATCGATTCTCAAATCCATCATCAATGCTACCCCTGTATGCCCTCAGCTTCATAAGAGCACACAAACCTCCTCGCCCACACGGTCAGTGCTACTTTAAGACGGTGTCTCCAGGAGAAGGTATAGCATTTTACGCAACCTTTATTTTAAACTACGCGCAAGTTGCCCTGGGCGCAGTGCACTCGAACTCTAGAAAGCTGGTAACCTTGTCTGCGAACTCGACTTGGTATATAATGTCCCGAATATACCAGCGAGGCATTCGTCGTTGCTGCTGTTCTTTGTCCTTGAATTCATTGAGTTCCAGCAATTGAATATCAATTATATCGAAGAGACGAGTGAGATTTCGTAAAGGTTTAGTTGTGGTGTATAAAAAAGAATAGTCCGAAAGACTGAACAATACTTTGTCGTACATCCAGCTGAGGAGTCCAAAACGTTAGATCGGTTACCGTAAATCAATAAGACTGTACAAAAAATTATTCTAAATTAAGAATGTATAACAAAACAACGCCAACGCACACAAGTCAAGCTGGGGGACTGGTGTCAGCTCCTGCGTGCCCCTTCCAGGTGAGAGCCGTTGCTGAGAGCTTTCTGGGGAGCTGCCAGGACTTAAAGCCATTCTTAAATCGCAAATTAGAACTCTAGCAGTCTACTAGTTTTGGCAGGCCTTTGGCAGCGGATCGTAAATACTCACCATAGTTACTCCTGTCGTTTCATTTGCTTGCTTGAATTTCTTCATTTTGACATTCCGAGCACGTCAGAACTCACATCGCGTCAACACCCTTTCGGGCCGTCGCGATGCTTTGTTTTAATTAGTCGGATTCCCCGGGTCCGTGCCAGTTCTGAGCTGATCGTTATTCGGCGACCGACGGGTGACCGACGCGCGACCCGACAATGCGCGCGAAGACGACCGACACAACACGAGCCGTTCGCGCCGCGCCCGTAGCAAGGAAGATCGGCGGGAGGCCACGGCGAGGGACCGGGGTCAATACGCCGATGCCGACGTCTTTCGCCCAGGCCCTGCTCGTTAACACTCGTCCGCATCTTGTTAACACTCGTATCGCATACTGCGCGTACCGACGAAGTTCTGAGACACAGTGCACCGCTGCTTGCGACACAGCTGACGTCATGCTTGCCGTCAAGTGTTAGCTGTTTACCCGTTTCGTCTTGAAATAACATTTTTCTTTTTTATTCTTGGTATTTACAGAACAGATTTACAACTGGTCCTTAAACTGTAGGAAGATAAAACAGTTGTTTTTTAAAAGTATTCATGATGACCGTTTTTGAAAAAATATTTAATTTATGGGAGTGTCACACGAAAGTATTTTATTCGTGGTCTTGTGCAGAGTTCGGAAAACCATTTAGTGTGGTTTTGTACGGCTGCAGTTTTGTTGCGGCCACTGTATTAGATTTGTATTAGATTTGAAATAGTTGTTCAACAAATTCTCGCACAAATATTTGATACATACAACAACAATAGCTCAATGTTATAAAACTACGGAATAATTTAACATCGTATGACTAAAGTTTCTTCAGAATCATTTTTATTGACATTATATTATAATGTATTGAGTCCTTTCTTTGTTTGCCAAAATTGCTTGCTCTTCAGCGGTCATACTCTCAGATATTTGCAGAATTATTCCGTCTGACCCCTGTCTTTCGCCATACTTGTCATGTTTTCGCCTTTTTGATGCGTCCGTCCGTCTCTTTAAGTGTTCCATGAACTGGAACGCCCAACATCCTTGCTCAGAACAGCCCTGAAGAGGACCGTCGAAACGTCGGCACCTCAGCGTTCGACGCGGCGTCACCCGGACAGTCCAGATCATGACTATGGCCGAGGAAGCCTACGATATCATTTATCAGGAACATCGTCAGGGACTATACAATCCGAAGTATAACAGTAGAAACCCTCTGACCAAACAATTTTCGTAATAATTGTTGTTGTTGTTACTGTGTCATTTTATTTGCAGTCTCTCCGGTTTATTTTTTATTTATTTATTTTATTCATTTTTTCCACTCAAAATGCTCACATGGGCAGGTCAATTCGTGTATGTTAACACCTTACCTAACTCGAGATCTATGAAATACACCGTACGTAACACGAGATTTGTAATAACTCCAAAAAGAGAGTGAGTGAATTAAACCATTCTTGCTCTCAAAGGTTCATATGTAAACAGAGTATAGATTATAGTAAACAAAAAATTGATAATTAATTCCAGGAGAGGTGGCTCAAGGCATTAATTGATGTCACTGCAGGACCGGGAGGTCCTAGGTTCGAGTTACGACGGTGACAGGATTTTCGATACTAGTTGGAGAGCTAGGTAGAAATCTGTCGTTACCTGGCGTAGAGTTCTAGCGTCAACCTGCTCTGATCCATAGTTTTCCGTGGTTTCTCCAATTAATACCAGGCGAATGCCGGAGCAGTACTCTAACAAACAGGCCACGGATAGCGCACGATCTTTCCTTCCTCGTATTTGTCTTATTGTCACTCCTTACATTCACTTACACTAACACACATGTCGGGCGACCATTCGGGAGCTTAGAGCCTCGTCACGTCCGGGGCAGTAACCCGCTGGTGGTCGAAACCTGGTGGGGGATATTTCCAGCAAGCCGATGTAGGTCGGCGCTGGACCTCGCCAGCAAGCGGAGGTAGATCACCGCCACCTCCCGCGACGAAAACATGCACTACACTTACGGGGAAATACTTTAGAAGTTGACTCACGCGGTATCTCTAATCAATCAATTAAGCAATCAATAAATTCATAAATGAATCTTTCCTCTATATTTCGATATTCATATTTTTTTCCGCCGGATAAAACGGCGTTCGGCGCAACGAGCATCAAATCGAAATCTCCTCTTCCCTCCCCCCTTTGACACCAGACGAATTTGGCGCGGCGTCGCAAGCGTTCTGCAGTCTTTTCTCGTGAATAGCGATCTCGGCGCGACGCCGCCCCGTGCCTTTGAGCGCGCCCGCGCTCTATGAGCAGTAGTGGAGGAATCCTCGCGCGTCCACAAAGGACGAAGTTCGTCGTCGGGCGCGGATGACGCAGGCGGCGGCGGCGGTTCAGAAGGTGCCCTCTTGCGCGCATACCTGCTCATGCTCCTGCCTCTCCGCCTGCCTGCCCGGGTCTAATTAGCTACCCCGACTTCGACTTTATAAACTGGCGCGCGCGCACTCCAAGGAGCGGCATTTCGCGCTTCGAGTTCCGCCGCCAGACCCCTCGTCGCGGCGCCGACCCGTTGCGAAGTTTCTGGAGCGCGTTTCGCGTTATGGAAGGGCTAAGACCATATATGCAATATTTAAATAAAATAATGTATGTATTTGGCATTAAAGTATGATTAATCAAACTTTTCCCTATTAGTAGTGTGCTCTGGCCTAGCCGCCAGAGCTTAAGATGTGGCGAGCGTGACGTATTCCCTTCACCGTACCTAGCTTCAGGGGCGTCCAGTAGGGAAGAGTCAGCTGGTGGAACTAGCCCCAAGCCCCGACATAATTAGGCTCAGATTTTTTGTTCATTCAAAAGAAATGAAAAATGTGTTTATTTCAAATCCAGAGTTAAAGTTATAACTTATTTCTGATGCATGGAGAAAGGAATCCTCTTTAAGAACTGGCGAGGAGGGACCTCTTTGTTTGAAATAAGTGGCCCCTTGAATTAACTGCCTCAGACCCCTGGTTTTCTCTGGGCGCCCCTGCCTAGCTTACTCCACCTGACTGAGCTTTTCCTTTCGTCACACAGATGTAGATATTAAGACGATTTGTATTAGAAAGCTTCAGCTTCATTTTTGCCCTTCCCGGGAATCAAACCCGGATCCCCCTGAGAAAGCTATCACGCAGAGCATGAACTTCCTGAGGGACTTAAATAATGTGGAACGCATCACGATTTTGCACGTCATCCCTGTGTAGGGGTTATGCTATTATTTTCTATAAAGTTCCGATTTTAGTATATGTACTTCCGAAGCAAGGTTTTACAAATAATTGTTACAAAATTTACTTCATGGGGAGAACTGATTCACAGTTTTATAGGTTAGGTCTATCGTAAGTTTTCTATGTCTAAATTCTTAATGTTATTTACATTGCAAGATTTAGAACGAAAGTCAAGTTAAGTGACAGTGACACAAAATGGAAAAGAAGCACCTTCTCGTTAAAATGTGAATATAAAATTAGGAAAGATTTATCTGGTGAAAGAAGTGAGTTGTACTTACTATTAAGATACACCTAGAGCGTAAAAAGAAATATGCACTATACACGCCGGGGACGCGGGGTTACGTCGATACGATGCGTGGCTTGCACCTCTGCGGGGTGCGCGGACGCGTGAGGCCACCCGCCCGGACTGCACCATGCCGTCCAATCCCTGAACTTCCCGGATCACCCACGCCGTCTGACCTCCAACCGCTCACTCCCGTCCGTTCCTTTCACTTCTAATTGGTCGCGCCTGATTGACGGACGCCTCTGCCTATCACAGCCTTCTATAGAAACCGGAGCGTCCAACATCCTGGCTCAGAACAGCCCTGAAGAGGACCGCGATATGTCGGTCGAAACATCGACACCTCAGCCTTCGACGCGGCGTCACCCGGACAGTCCAGTTCATGACTATGGCCGCGGAAGCCTACGATATCATTTACCAGGGACATCGTCAGGGACTATACAATCCGGAGTATAACAGTGGGAACACACGGAACTCTTAAATACCGCTCATAGTTCACATCGAATTTAACTATTGATAACTTTCCCAAGGATTATCTCAACTCCAACCTGGCAGCTTCTGATGCAGACCTCCTTCTCCAGGAAATATTCATCAAATACCAAGATCACGTTATACACTTCCAAGACACATCGGAAATGTATAGACTGGGTTTATTCATCCCTTGAATACTTTCCATATTACGTTCAACATTTTTAGCAGAAAACCAGTATCAACAACTATTCGTTCTTAATGGCAAATAACCTTGCTAAATGCAACCATATCAAGAAATCCATTATTCTATCCACATGTATACCGAACGGCATTAAAGTTCCTCCCAATTATCATTTGCCATTAATCCACACCAATCTCCTTGAAGTCTGCAAAGAGGTGCATGTATTGAACAGGGGGTAATTCACATTACTAGAGAAATAATAGTTAGATCCCCAATCAGCAAGTCCTCACCACGTACATTAATCATTAATCTACAAGAAAAGAAAAATGATAAATTGCCGTATTCAATTAAGGACTATCTGAAGCACATTTAGTCAAATAATAAAGAAGAAGAGGTAGTCAACTTAATAGACCACCTCTATAACTAGTAAAATCCACAAGGATGTCAACGAATTCTTTGACTTTAAAACCTATGCAAAGTTTTCGTATCGGGAAGAGGTCATTCTTCCGCGTATTCGATTAGTCCACACTAAATTCTCACATGTGACTGTTTCAACAAAATGCTGAATGTTGACCACATTCTCGTGGAATGTCCCGAATATAATTCCATAAGACCAAAATATTTTGACCCTAAGCATTTAAACTCCATTTTAACAAACTACCCTTTCCAATACAAGGTAATAACTTCTGTAAAAAATAGGCATTCTAGATTTAATTTAACCTTTACATATTGTTTTGTGTTTTCTGTTCTTGTGTACATACATCCATTCTATTTCGTATGTTTGCGTTATATCTTCGTAATAATATTTCTAAATACCGTTGTATCAACTGATTTTTACTTTAACAAGTGTGATAACGTAAATAAGTTCCAAAAATGTATCTCTATATGCAAGAAAATAATTGATGTAAAAGTCCAATAAGGATTGTTATTGGTATGTAACTAATGGAGTTGCTAATAACATCTGTTGTTCCAGGCCGTCTGGCAATAAGACACAATATCTCGAATGAGTTCGGCGCACGCAGAATGCTATTCAGGACGATGCCAAATTATCAGAGCGGTGAAGAGTAAACTTCGAAAGAAGGCGGCGAATTCGGCATAGCAAACGCATTCTCCTAAACAGGCATTCAATCTCCATTTCAGGAATGTTGAATGATAATTTGTTTTAATTTTTTTAAATTTATTTACGGTCGAAAACAATCTGTGCACGATTTCTGCATCTGTGAAATTTCTGCCCTATCTCGTATACATTTGAACTGGATTTGTGATTATAGGTAGAAGCGATTGATTTATTGATTGATTGTTAGTGATTCCAGGCGCGTCAACTACTAAAGTCATTAGCCCCGTGAGAGTAGTGAATATTTTTTTCTCTGGAGGTTGCAGTGGTCTTCCCCGCTGGATGGCGAGGTCCGAGGCGGACCTCCCGTTGGTTATCGGGATTTTCTCAACCAGGAATCTCTCACCAACGGGGCACCGTCCCAACCGGGACAAGCTATAAGCTCCCGATCGGTCTCCCAGCAAGTGTTGTAGTATAGTTGCATGTTAGTGTAGGTGTGTATAAGTAGGGACTGAGGTTAGGACAAGAAAGAGCAAGGAAATATTGCGTGCGATCCGTGACCCGTTTGTTAGTGTTCGGCTCCGGCATTCGTCTGGTGTTGATCGGAGAAACCACGCAAAATTACCGATCAGAGCAACAACCGCTAGAATTTTCCTTCAGACTGCAACTGAATTCGATGTAGCTTACAGGCTAGTTTCGAAAATCCTGCCACTGACGGGACTCGAACCTAGTACCTCCCGGTCAAAATATTCCCTCCTACAAAAGCTATAAGCAAAGACTTCTTACGGATTTAATGTATTATTCCTTAGCATGCTCTTTGTAATGCGATCGACTTCCTGCCGCGAGAACATGGAGAATGATTATCTTAATAACTGTATTTCTTCACAGAGCACAAGAACACGTTCACATATAGTGAAGCTACATTGATGTAAAGAAACAAAACAAGGGGCCATCTCAGAATTTGTTCAAAGAATAAGGAATGATATTATATGGTATGTGAGAGAAACCTGATCGCGGTGGTTGTCCCAGAAGCTAAATAGGTACAATATTTGTTACGTGTATCTTTTGAATTAAACTGTGTAAATTATAACTAAGGCATTAGATATTATTGTTAAAAGCATCAATATTTTCCTTTTTAATACTTAGTGCAGTTTCTAATTTAAATGGCTCGGTTTAGTGTCTAGTTTTAATAACTACCCACGCACATAAAAAAACCTTCGTCTGATCCAAAAATTGACTTGTTTTCTCTATGTATTTTGACGCGTTCATTCCGAATCTGAAGACAGAATTGCGCCACCACCCTCCATTTTTTTTAAATTGCACGAAACCACCGTGAAATGTATTTTTGGTTTCGAGGGTTGGTATCATCCTCGACGATTTGACACATGTTTCTCTATGTATGTGGACACGCTGAATCCAAAATGAAGCAATAATTGCACCAACCACCAGGCCTTTTACGGCTTCAAGAGACCACTTCTGGCTTCAGATACGGAATTTGCGCGTCCATATACATAGAAAAACATGTGTCAAGTACTTGGGTTTGGCAACAACCCCCAACAAAACAAAAATACAGTTCACGGTGGTTTTGTGCGATTTTTCAAAAAATGGAGGGTGGTGGCGCAATTCTGTCAATACGATTCCACGGAGATTTATCGCGATTTAAAAAAATTGGATGGTGGTAGCGCAATTCTGGCTTCAAATTCGGATTCTGCGTGTCGAAATACATAGAGAAACATGTGTCATATCTTTGGATCTGACAACTTTTTGTGTATGTGTGCCTGTGCTATTTACGTTCCAACCAAAATGATACACTTTTCTATAATTAATTAATTAATTAATTAATTAATTAATTATAAAAACTTAGTTGATATCAGTACCTTATAGAGGTTTACCCAGACGAGATATTAAGAAGCAAAATGAAGAAAGAAAGTAAACAAATATTCTAATAAAAAATATTGTTTTGAATTTCCTGCGCTCACTACCTTACAAAAAACGCGTTTTTAACATTTTAGTTTTCGTTGTACACTCTTTTTATCGCTTTATATTTTTTGAAACACGCGTCTTCAATATCAATATTTTTTCACAAAGTTTGATTCCAAGTTTACATTTTAAAACGAATTTGTAATGAAAATATACCGACGTTAAAAATTCAATGATGATAAGTGTTCAAACCTTTTTTAAACATTGAATGGAAATGTTAAGGACTCAACCGGAAATTTAGTACATGCTGCGTCCATTCACAACTAGTACCTTCTGTGCAGTTCTGTGAAATCGAATAGTCTGTTTAAGCTGGACGACGGCGGGGCATGTACCAGCTTACTCTAGTAAATGCAGCGTACATAAAGCACGGGCGTGTTCTATTTGATAGCTCCAGCGCATTTCTACGCGTCAGCTGGGAAACCGCAATTTATCTGGGGAAGTGGAGAAATTTGATTGAAGCGGACAAAGTCGAATGAATGGTATTCAAAAGCCACAAGACTATACACACTGTGGTTCATGTTTGACAGTTGCTCCTCGGGAGAGGCTGCGATCCCACGCTTTACAGCCCTCGCCGCGTGCTGGCTGCATGAGCGCCCGTGATTCATTCCGAAGCCAATTTCGCGCTATCCCCTTTATTTGTTCTCTCGGATGTGATGGCAACCAGAGTAGATTACGTCATAGGAGAAGCTGCTGTTATTACTTGTCGCTTCGGAAACTGTCGGTGTCACCACTTGCCTCAAATATTAGGAACAAATGTTGGCACGTTAAAGTATTGGTACCCATTTCGTCCACGATTTTCGTCCTGTTTTCCTGGTCCTTTGAGCGAATGCTGAGATGTCCCCTTGTTTTGCTTCTGAATATAAATATTGTAATGTTTCTCCGTGGTGAATTAAACACACACACTGGGGCTACTAAAACAAAAACGTTTATTTGTAAACAATGCTACACTTAAGATACTTGATTTATTTACAGATATATTGCACAGTCCTTGTGTTCTTCACTTAAATATTTTCCTTACACACGACTCCGTTCTCTTGATTATTTATTTACAAAGTTCACTTTTTCTGATTATTTATTTACACTGTTCACTTCTACACTATCGCACACTCCGATGCACTGTCCACGGTCCACTATCTATCAAAATACTATCATAGGATACATCATTGGATTTCTCCTTTCATGATATATCCGTTGTTGATGAGAAAACACATAATTCCATTTAAAAATAAAAGACGATTTAATTTTTCGAAGACTAAAAATATTTCAAAAAATATTACGAACTGCTTATTAGTAGCTCCATGGATCCTCATTGCTGAGAGTAAACTGTATTTCGATATCATAAACCGTTTAGAATTTATGGGGATGGCCCATAGTTGTTGGGATGTCCCAACAACTACTTGTTGCAGAAATTGTGTATTCCAGTATGTCTTATATATTTTTCTGACAAAATTTCCTTAATTGAAGAGCTCGAGTCTAAATGCATGGTTCTGTGAGACATGTATTCATTTTGATAAATAAGAGAAAATTCATAAAACCTTCCACGCTTTAGTATTTTTGATCAATATACTCTTTCAGTACATCTTCAAATCACAACTGACCTCAATTCACTGCGCAGACCACAATTCACTGCGCAGACCACAATTCACTGCGCAGACCACAAATCTCTGCGCAGACCACAAATCTCTGCGCAGACCACAATTCTCTGCGCAGACCACAATTCTCTGCGCAGACCACAATTCTCTGCGCAGACCACAATTCTCTGCGCAGTCCTAAATTTACAGCGCAGACTACAGTTCACTGCGCACACGAGGGTCCACTGCACTGCTGCTAACACTTCACAGCTCAGCTTCCTCTGCAGACTTCAGACTGCTGACTGTTGTTCACCCACTGCATCACAGTTCACTGTAATGCACACTTTACAGCTCAGCTTCCACTTCAGACAGACTACTGCACACACTACGGACTGACTGCTTACTACTTCTACTTCTTACATGACTACTTCCGACTACTACTCTGACGGTCCGCGGCAGCGGCGAATTTATACCTGGCCGGCGCTCGCCTCGAGCCTTCGGGAAAATGCGCAACACCTCTACGCGACTCGCAATTGGCCCGGAACCGTCCAGTTCGCGGGGGAGGGGGCGCCGGTAGATGACGCAATCCGCGCAGCGAATTGCGGCAGGTGATGCAATATTCGTTACAATATACTTCACTAGATGTGGAAAAATTCAGTTATTCAAATTATCGTTTTTCGTGTTCTCGCGTCAGTAACTCGATTATTTCACAAAGGGCACAATGAGGGATAATAGCCAATATCCGTAGCTGATGTGCTTTTGCAAATAATTTTTATTTCACAGGAACGTATTTTATCAATTCTTACCAAAAATGCTCCATATCATCTACATCTGTTGGGTAGGGATACATTAATTTAGGAAAATGTACAAAAAAATACACTTTTCGTTATAGTAGGTTACACACAGTCGTGTTTTCGACGTTTAGTAAAAATTAAATAAATACGGCGAATAGAGCAAAATGTAGTGTCGGGGCTGTTGATGGATAGTTTTGTGATCAACAGCAATGTAAATACTAGTCACAATTTACAAAATAGTCTTTAAATTAATTTCAAGACAAATAAAACTGATATTATCACACAAATCGATAAAATACCTTCATTACCGTGGTAACGCTTAATTCGATTTTCTTCCATTTTTGTGTAATACAAACAAAATCTATGTTAGGTTATGTTGGGGCAAATAGTTTGGGGTGCCGACACCAGGAGCACATGCACTACTGCCCGGAGCGCCCAGGAGAGTAGTTATATGTTTAGTGATAGAAAATAGTTTACAAGTGGGTACAATAGGCCATTATGCACGAGTTACTTGTTTATTCACTCGCACTACAGCGCTCGTGAATAAACATCTAAATCAGGAGTTTCCAAAGGGTTCTGTGTAGACCTCCCGCGGGTCGATGAAATTTTGAAGAGGGGGAGTGATGATCAAGGGGTCGATAGGGAGGGGGCGTCTCTAGCCGAATATGCACTGGCGATTGATTCGTACAATCTAGATTCCATTGATTGTAAAATATTAAAAGAACTTATTTTGAAATAACATGTTTCTAATATTAACCAATGAAACAATATAATTAACAATAATATAATTAACAATAATATAATAAAATAATATAATAAAATAATATAATAAAATAATATAATAAAATAATATAATAAAATATAATAAAATAATAATGTAATAATATAATAATAACAACTTTCAAATTACCTAACTTACTAGTTTATAAAAGTTAGAAATATTATTTACATAATTTATATTTAAACTTTTGAATACTTAGAGGAAACGGCTGAAAGGTTGTCGCAGGCAACTTTTTCCTGTCCGTTATTGTTCTATTTGTAAAGGAAAATTTTCCAACATCTGTTCTCGAAGATCTGAATTGAATTATGCTTGTAATCTCCTCTACTAAAGAATGTGGGTCTATCGAATCGGATGTACATATCTTTCAAAGCTGCATAACGGGGATGTTTTGTATTGCCCTCCGGATTGCTGGAGAATTCCATTCTATTTTCTTGCTATTACCTCGGTAAGGTATATTGTTAGTGAAATATGTCCACCGGAAATTGAACTCAAAATCATGTGCAACAATAGGTGACAATGCTAACTTTCAAGCAATCTATGTAAATAATATTAATATAATGATGATAATAATGATGATGATGATAATAATAATGATGATGATAATAATAATGATAATAATAATAATAATAATAATAATAATAATAATAATAATAATAATAATAATAATAATAATAATAATAATAATAATAATAATAATAATAATAATAATAATAATAATAATAATTCTCCCAAAGTCCAGCCCTACGTCCGAGCAATTGAGAACTTAGCTACGTGGGAGACGGGCAACGTCAGAAAATTTGGCGGCAAACAGGGCGATGGCACACCCATATAGATATGGAGACACGGAATATGCGTCGTAAGACCTCGGAAAAGCAGCCGCTGCCTGGGGAGCGTCGGGGCACCTTCGGAGCCACCGCTGGAGGTGACAGCATGCGAGCCGGTGGTGATCAGGAGCTGAGCAGGCGGGCCCTGATCGGGGATAACCCCGAATATACTACAGCCGAACATAGCAGCACCCATCCATCTCCACTTACAGCTGCACCTGCCGCAAGTGCTTCCCAGAGAAGCAATCTATTGCTTCCAGAGACCACTGCCGCAGGCAGGCAACGCAGAAGGATGAAGTGGACTACAGAAATAAATACCTTCATCATGCGTGAATACTACACCATTACCAAAATGGAGACTGACACTACGGCCTACCGACAAAAGTTACATCAAAGATTTCTTCACCGTTTCCCTGATTCTGAAGTTAGTGAGCAAAGAATAGCGGACCAGCGTCGAGCAATTGTTCAGAAAAATCTCCCTGCACCAGTTTTGGAAGCAATCAAGGAAGAAGTGAGAAAAATGCTTAACTCCTCAGAACCTAGTAATCTGAGGGCAGTGGAGATATCAGCTGTGCAAACTCAGGATGACAATGGGACAAGCATGTCAGAAAGTATGGATGATAAGAGTAGTGAAGAGGTGCAAATTCGCAATGAATTTGCAGTCGCACTTGCAGAATTAGAGGGAACTGACCCACTGAACCGCTATCTCATTCCCAGACAAAAGTGCTCGAAGAAATTAGCAAGAGCAATCAGCGTCTTGAATGAGAAAGTACTGCCACAACATCTACAACAAAGACCATCTTTCGAAGAAGTACACACAGCAATTTATTGTGCTGCGGTTGTGGCTTCAAGATGTAACGGTTCCAAGCTTTTCAGCCGCGTAGCAACTGCCCACAATGATCGAAGTGAAAAAAGAATGCCACCTTGAGAAAGACGGCTGGTGAATCGTATAGAAAGCACTAGGAGAGATATTGGGAGACTCACGCAATTTAAAAAAGGAAATACCTCAGAAAAACTGAGAAGAAAGGTGAATAACATCCTTATCAATACAAAAATACATACGAAGCACGAGCCCTTGAATTCAACAATAACAGAACATCTTGACATCCTACGACAAAAGCTTTTGGCGTTAACAAAACGCCTTTGACGCTACAGGAATTGCACTACGAGGAAGCAACAGAATTCTCTTTTTAACAGAAACCAGAAAGCATTCTACAGGAATATGTCAAAGGGTAAAGGGCTTGTAAATGATATGAAAGAGTCAAAGATTCCCTCAAAGGCACAAATAGAGGACTTTTGGAAGCCTATCTGGTCATCTGCTGTGTCCCACAACCCAGACAGGACGTGGATTGAAATGGAATATGACAGACACCGAGATATTCCTCTAATGGGTGAACCAATCATCACCGTAGAAATTATCCAAGTAGCTTTGAACAAAGCACATAACTGGAAGGCACCAGGCAGTGATGGCCTGCACAATTATTGGCTGAAAAAATTTACAAGCACTCACCATCATATAGCTAATATAATTCAATATTTTCTTCAATCCAGAAAATCTACCTTACTTCCTCACTGAAGGTAGAACATTCATGTTACCAAAGGAGGGTGACACTAAAGACCCCTCGATGTACAGGCCTATAACCTGCCTTCAAACTTTCTACAAGCTCATAACATCTTGTGTTTCACAAATGATGATGACACACAGTGAGGAACAGAACATCTTAGCAAATGAACAGAAAGGATGTAGACCTGGATCTCAGGGATGCAAGGAGCAACTCATTATAGACTCTGTAATTATGGGGCAAGTGCTTGCAAAACAAAGAAACTTGTACGCATGCTACATAGATTACGCTAAAGCATTCGACACCGTGCCCCATTCTTGGCTCCTTCAATGTTTGGATGTATACAAGGTCCACCCGTTTATCCAAAACTTCCTGAAAACCGCGATGAGTCGATGGAATACAAAACTGTATCTCTCTAATGGAAAACAATACGTCCACACAGATACTATACACATCCGCCGAGGGATTTTCCAGGGTGACTCTTTAAGCCCTTTATTGTTCTGCTTAGCCTTGAATCCCCTGTCTACTCTACTTAATTCAGCTAATTATGGAATCGCTCTTAAAAAGGGGAACTCAACTCTTCTCCGGGTCTCACATCTTCTTAACATGGATGACCTGAAGCTCTATGCAGACACTGAGAGTCATATGCGGCAACCAATAAACGTGACGGAGAAGTTCACTGACGACATCAAGATGAAATTCGGTTTGGATAAGTGCAGGAGAGTGAATATCATTCGGGGTCATACGCAAGTTATAAATTTGGAAACTGATAATGAACCAAAGATTACCTTCATGGAACCCCATGAAACTTACAAATACTTGGGTTTCCAACAGTCACTCCGAATCAAACACACTGTTACTAAGAACATACTAACAACTGAAGTGTGTAAACGATTGCATGGACTCTTAAAAACTCAACTCTCTGCTAGAAACCTTGTGCAGGACATCAATTCATTTGTTATTCCAGTGCTCACATACTCCTTTGGCGTTATTAAATGGAGCAATACCGACCTCGACAACCTCCAGAGGACAATTCGAACCGCTATGACTCAACACCGAAAACATCATCCCAATTCAAGTACTGAGCGTTTTACCCTTCCAAGGTCGCAAGGAGGGCGAGGTGTTGTAGATCTCATAAAGCTACACAGCTCTCAAATTGCTTCACTCAGAAGATACTTCTTGGAACATTGTGGGAGAGTTCAGCAAGCAGTGAGCGCAGTTGATAATAACTATAGTCCTCTGAACTTGAAAAAGGTTGATCCGTCTGTTCAACCAATCATTGAAACGGAAGAGAAGATATCCTTATGGAAAGCGAAGGCACTGCATGGAAGGTACCCTCACGAGCTGAGTAAACCAGAAGTCGACATCTCTGCGTCGCACGCATGGCTCCAGCACGGGGATCTCTTTCCGGAGACAGAAGCCTTCATGATAGCTATCCAGGACCAAGTGGTACCAACATTGAACTACAGAAAACACATTCTGAGATATTCTACCATTCATTCCGACTCGTGTAGAAGATGTGAGGCTGCAAGCGAAACTATCCAACACCTGACAAGTGGATGTAGCAGCCACGCACAGTTGGAATACAAAAAGAGGCATGATGAAGTGGCGAAGCAGGTCCACCAATTATTGGCATTGAGAACGGGCTTACTCGTCACTTCCGTGCCGTTTTATAAATATGTGCCTCAGAATTTGCTTGAAAGTAGTGAGCACACACACTACTGGGATCGCTCCATTATCACTGACAGACATGTCGGCGGCAATAGACCCGATATAACATACATTGATAGAAACCATCTGCAGGTTTTCCTTATCGACATATCAATACCCAATACCCACAACATATCGGGAAAATATCAAGAGAAGATCCAGAAGTATACCGATCTCGCCCATGAAGTCGCAACTCAGTGGAACTTCAGTAAAGTGACAACTGTGCCTATAATAATATCAGCTACAGGAGTGATCCCGAAAATTACACTTCGGGCACTGGAGTGTCTTCACTTGGATGCCAGGAATGTATATAATATTCAAAAGTCAGTAATTTTGAATACTTGCCGTATTGTCAGAAGCCATCTGAACCTTCATTAAAGCAACCACACATCTGGTCATCATTCCTGTGTGTGGTTGACATACCGACCAGTAGATACTGTGAATAATGTAAGATATAATAATAATAATAATAATAATAATAATAATAATAATAATAATAATAATAATAATAATAATAGTAATCATTACAAAATATTCTTTATTAATGCTGAAGTTCAGGCCATTTGACTACACTTTCGCCAAACCACTTGAAATATTTACATTATTTTCCACGTGAAATATTTACATTATTTTACATACCACTATAAAGATAAAGAAGGGGAAAACATTGCTTTTACTTTGAATTAAAATTAGTATTTGAACATTAACATTTTATTAAAAAGTTTTAATAAATTTACATACGTTGATTACATTTAATTACATTTTAATGTTTTCAATTTATAGATTTGCATTTCCGTCGTTCAGTGCCACCAAACGAAATTTGCGTTCGTTTGTTTTTATCTTAATTGTCGAAAACACTTCTAAGTTCGCTTGACTGAAATAATTAGATATCTGTGTTTACAAAAGATGAGAGAAAAGAATAACATTATATGGTATAATGAAAATTTTGTCAGGCACGTCAATGTCGCGGGCAGAGGGTCTTGCTTACGAACGCTCACGACTCCTGCCCAAAGAGCAACCCGCTGGATATTTAAAAGTAAAGGATTTACAAATCTCTCTGAAGTGGCGGTATATCATCGGATGACACGAGTCTTGTTGAGACGGCAATTGACGTTGATGGCCCAAAGTTTACTATATTAATTCTTATTTTAGCTACTAAAGGAAAGATAAGATGCAGTAAAATGTAATTGTAATACATCAGTCTGATTTCAAATGGTCAATTGGGAGAGAAAAATTCAATCGAAAGTATGTTTATTTTTAAAATCGTGTGATTATATTTTCTTCCCACGTTCAAATTATAGAGAGAAACATTCTTGTTTGTTAAAAGAACTCTCCGTCCGAAAGCGACAATTGTTTATAGAGACTAGTTCATAATATTTCACTTTATTGCTAAATACACAAATAACTGAATGCTTTATTAAAGCACAAAATCGAACAAAAACGAGGAAATTCTCCATTCAACAATATTCCTACCGCTCGGCAAAACTGTTTATACAAAACGGAATTAAAATAGAAAATAAACATGAAATAGTAATAAAGAATATAATCATAATTCATATCTCTGTTGTTTGATAGAACACATCTGACAAACATATTTTCTTTTGTAGCCACTATTCCCCGCCTTGCACCGCATCAGTTTGCGCGTGTTCACCCATTTCTAGATGTAGAGGGGAAATGAGCGCGGGGTTGGGGGACGTTGCCAGTTCTCGCAGGAGAGACTGGCTTCCAGGAACGCAGGTAGCTCGGGCGAGCGCGATATGACATGCGTGTCCTATGTTGATTCATATAAGTACTAGGACACCTTACCATCAATAAATATCTCTTCTGAATAATAAATTGATTCATGTTTCTGGGCACGTCAACTGCTATGAACATTTTATCCCGGGAGGTAGCGGTGTTCCTCCAGCACTGGATGGTGAGATTCGGCGCCGACTTTCGCGATGGATTGCAGGGAAATTCGCCTCCCGTTGTCTCCCCGCAGCGGGGCAACGCCCCAGCCGGGACAAATTCTAGTTCCCGACTGCTCTCCCGACACGTGATAGTATGTGTGGAAAGAGAGATGACAGGTGATGAAAGGGAGAAGACGAAGGAAAGATCGCGCCCCGTCCGTGCCCCTTTTGTTTGGGTACTCCTCCGACATTCGAATGTTATTGAACTGAGAAACCACGAAAAACTACCGATCAGAGGAGGCGCTCTCTAGAATTGCCCTCCAGACTAGGACTCCTAGGACTCCATTGCCCTCCACATAGGTAGAATGTAACTATTGTCGAAAATCCTCCACCATGGGGACTCGAACCATAGGACTTTCTGGTCAGAGTCACTGCAAAATCAACGGCTCACTTTTCTTGAATTACTGTTCATTAAGTAATATTTTAATACTGCGTTCTTAAGCGTACACTGCATTCGTTTCTTGCATAACCTCTCATAATTTTAACTGAGGAACAAGGGAGTCAAACGCACGTGCAACCTTCCGGCTCCGCGCATGCGCTTTTGGCAAGCGTGCTAGCTGCCCCTTCGGCCACGCGCCACGGCCTCTGCAGTGCCAGCCGGCAGCGCGTCGGGTTCGCTTGTTTCTCTGGCCGTGTTTCGTCTCTCCCCACACCATGGCCAACTGTTGCCACCGTTTCGCGTCGACTCGTTGCTCTCTCAAGGACGTCGCTCTCCCGTACGTCAATGGCGCTTGAGTGATCTTTGCCGTTTGGAAATGGATTGTCTGGGAGATTTTCACGCCCTGCTGTAAAATGCTGTATCTTGCTGGTGAGTATCTAAAGGTTGAAATGGTGTCTGTTTCTGTAAATTTTGAAGAGGAAGAGCTGCCTTTCAAAATAAGTTAATATTGTCTCAAGCAAATTTACAGATGCTTAGAAGCGCTTGTTGAACAATCGGACTTTGTTACCTTACGTATTCCGGAATGAGAAATTACTCAGAGTTTACAAATATGTTCTGAATTCCCCTTCTATGTAAGATAAGCAAGGTGTATTTATTAAAAAATGTGAATTATATTTTTAAATACTCATTTTTTTGTGAGAATGAGTATTGTTTTCGTAGTTTTTCTCTTAATAGCTTGCGTAACCGAAACCCATTTAATTCCGGGTGAAAAATTCCACATTCCGGTGTTTAAAATTTTCAGAGAGGACAGAATTGCCAACAAAGCATCAGGTGGCGTAGCAATAATAGTAAATAAAAACGTCGAGTGCAGCCAAGTAACTACGCCCTTTTCTCCAAACCTCGAGTCAATAGGAATAGCAGTGAAGAGTAGTATTATCAGTAATAATATCATTAACACTAGTGGTATCTCAGCAGCTGCTATTGCTACTGCAGCTGATGCTAACACTGGTTTTGTTGCTAATGCTAGAACGGATGTTGGTAGTGGTGGAATTAGTGACGGTAATACTAGTAGTAATAGTATTAATAATAACCCTAACAATGACAACCAAGTAATAATCATTGCAGCCTATAAACCTCCCAATAAAAGTTTCCCTGAAAAGGCTTATAGAAAAATATTTAGCACATATAATCATATAATTCTCCTAGGAGATTTGAACAGTAAACACAGAGCTTGGGGCTGCAACTCAATAACTATACAAGGCAGAAAATTACTGGAATTTGCAAATAATAATAACCTTAATATTCATGCCCCAACTGAACCTACACATGTTCCCTATAATTGTAATATAAGCCCAGACATTCTCGACATAGTCATAACCAAAAATATTAACTTCCATCTGCTTCAAAAAGTTGTAGCTGAACTAGATTCAGATCATAATCCGATCCTAATATCATACAAAGGAAATTTTAAAGAAATTTCACCAGGAAATAACCCATTAGGAAAACATATTAATTGGGCTAAATTCGCCTACCTAATGAAAAATAACTATAAATATCCACTCCCTATTAGGTCGATTGCAAATATCGACTCCGAACTAGAAAAGTTTAATGCAGCAATTTTTAATTCTCTAGATCATTCAATAACAACAAAGATATCCCCCCATAAGTATAATACAAAAAATAAACTATTTTCCTCCCAAATTCCATGGACAATTATTAATTTAATTAAATCGAAACATAACTTAAGAAGACTCTGGCAAATAACTCGAAGGCCATATATTAAAGCAAAACTAAATAAACTATCAAGAGTAGTCAAAAATAGATTAGATAATCACCGCTACACTTCATTCCGTCAGTTTATAAACCAGATTGATCCAAATTCAGCTCATCTCTGGACAACAACAAAAAGAATCACCAGAGATAAAAACGAAATATCCGAATTAAAAGTGAACAATAAGCTACTGCTTTCAGATGACGAGAAGGTCAAAGCGATTGCAGATCATTTACAAAATGTATTTAGACCACACCCGCCAACAATGATACAACACAACAATGAAATTGAAAATTTTATGAAACAACCACTAATTACAGCCGAAACCAAAATAAAGTTTATTTCACCGTCTGAAACAGCTAACATCATTAAACATCTAAAACAACGAAAAACACCCGGTATAGATGGAATCAGTAATAAGATGCTCAAAAATCTTAATAAAAACTCTGTAGCAGGACTAACTGCAATATTTAATGCTATCTTACGCTTTAATTATTTCCCTACTGCCTGGAAGACTGCAATTGTTCTACCTTTTCGCAAACCAGGAAAAGACCCTCGACGCCCTGAACATTACAGACCAATAAGCCTCCTTCCCTCAATTTCCAAGATTTTTGAAAGACTTCTACTAAAGAGACTTAACAAGTACCTGAAAGACACGGATGCAATACCAGATATTCAATTTGGTTTCAGAGCAAACCACTCCTGCACTCACCAGCTGCTAAGGCTTACTGAATACATTGCACAGAGCTTCCAAGAGAAAAAACATACTCTGGCTGCATTTTTGGATATAGCACAAGCGTATGACAGAGTCTGGCATACCGGTCTGTTATTTAAAATAAGACAACTTGGAGTTCCTGAGTATATACAGAATATTATTAAAGGTTTTCTCTCTGAGAGAAAATTTAAGGTCAAAATTAATCACTCCTTCTCTACTCTTCGTAATATCACAGCCGGAGTTCCACAGGGCTCAGTTCTCTCACCTATTTTATTTAATATTTTCATGAGTGACATACCTAAGTATTCCAACGTGGAAACTGCTCTTTTTGCCGACGATACGGCACTGTTTTCAGCAAGCTCAGATATTAACCTAGCATTTAATAGAGTTCAGAATAATCTTAACATCCTAATACAATGGACAAAAAAATGGAGAATTGCAATCAATTCTCAAAAATGTCAGACTAAGATATTTACCCTTAGGAGACCTCAAATCCCTCCCAATCTGAAAATAGATGACAACGAAATACCTTGGAAAAGCGAACCAATAAAATACCTAGGAGTATTGTTAGATAAGAAACTCACCTGGAAACCTCATATTCACGCAGCTATCAACAAATCCAATGCCAAAATTTTAAAACTATACCCTCTCATAAATCAACATTCAACACTCAATACCAAATGCCAGATTCTATTATATAAATCTATTATCCTACCCACGCTAACTTACGCATGCCCGGTTTGGGGAAACGCTGCTTCCACCACCATACAAAAAATGCAAATTGTCCAAAATAAAGTCCTCAGAAAGTCAATTAAAGCTCCATGGTTTATACCTAACCACCAAATTCATAGAGAACTCCAAATGGAAACAGTGCTCGAGCACATTAAAAAAGTAGCAAATAACTTCTATTCTTCCCTTCCCTCATCTCATGCCACACTGACATTCCAACTAGGTCGAACAGCAAACATCCCAAGCCGAATCAAATCCAAATTTCCCAAAGACATGCTTAAACCTCCCTAAACAAATAATATCATCCCGTATCTAAATAAAACCTAGCACGTTCCCTTCCTACTGCCCGCTAGGGCTATCCATAACAGCTTACCCCCTCCCCCTCCCCCCAAAAAAAATAAATCCCAGCAGCTCCTAGAAGCAAACAAGGAATTAAACGAGCCAGAGAAATCTAATCTCAATTTGTCAGGAATGCCCAAATCCCAAAATGTCAGTATGTAAAACCGAAAACCCTCGAAAGACCTTCAGGTCGAACGAGAAGAAATAAATTTAAAAAAAAAAGTTTTTCTCTTTTGAAAAAGTCATCTAATACTAAACTGTAACTCAAGTATTCGTGTTCCTCTTCGGTGTAATTCAGAATAGTCTGTACTAGTTAGTAAATGTTAATGTAAGCGTTCTTGACAAACGCCCACATTATTTAATTTTGCTTCGTGACAATTGTGTAGCTTTTATTAATTGTAATTTTCTGCAAAAAACAACAAACAAAACAAACAATCATTTACACATTTGAAGAATTGAGTGCAAGAATGTATTGATAAAAACAGAACAAAGCATAGGAGGTTTTATGAATTTCCCCCAAACTTTTCATAGATCCTTAAAGTATCGGACAAGCAAACATTCACCGGCGTGAAATTAAAAATAAATCAATATCAACACCATTGCATTATGCAGAAAAATATCTGTGAATTTGCAAAATTTTACACCTTATGGAGACCACTCTCATGAAATACATTCCGTTAAAAGATGCTGAATGTTACCATTATGCATTATAAATGAGTGAATTTTCAAAGTAAATAATACATGTACTTTGTACATTGTACAATTCACATTTATTCAACATGTAAAATTCACTCATTTATTTCAGACGAATGATGGACCTTCCAAAAACAAAAATAATAAAGCTGGCAATTCCTCTGAGGAATTGGTGAAATTGGGTACCGAGCGCCTTCAACAATCACATGACTGTGGCATAGTAGCTGCAGGTTGGGCAGTCGAGCTCCGAAGAATGGATTCACAACAGCTGTTTTCGAAAAAGGCCATCAACGATATCCTATTTGAAGGACAAATGGGGACCTTACAACGTAATTCGGTGCAAATTAATACGTCAGGTATGTCCACCCCGTACATTATTCAGTCCCTCACTTCGATCATCACAATGATTCAGCAAAATGCCTCCCCAAGACACAATCTTTTTTACTTCTTTTCAATAAGGCAGTTAGTTTCCAAATTCATGTATGCCTTCAGTAGATACGAAAGTCAATTTTTTCTAGCCAATGTATGCCCAAATTGTGAATGCCAAATAAATATTGATAGAGTTGACAAACGTTCTTACCTTACTGTATTCCTTGAGGCAGTTGATCAGAGTAGCGCCCTTTTCCATAACTATGCGACCTATTGACTGAGGTGAAACAGCAGTTAAAAACTTCATATCTTCAAACGTATTCCCGGTTGCGATACATCGTAGGGTTATGGACAACCGTTGACTTATAGGAATAGCATCGCCCATGAGAGTGTCCTTTTTCTCGTTTTAAGGGGTAACCAAAGCAACGAGTTCATCAAATAATTCTCCACTCATCCGTAAAAAGTTGTGAAAGTCATTTGGTTCAATTAGTCTCCGTTCATTCAGTAATTGTTCGTAGGTGTACTTGTCGCTCACAATAAAGCACTGTTTGGCCCATTTTCTACTTTTTCGCGAGTTCTTTTCCATTTCCGCACTGGCGGCCACAGCAATCATCACACAATACAATTCAGTATCACTCGATATGGCTTCACTTTCATGAAATTTCTGGTTGGGACTGATTCTACAATATATTGCCATGAGGTTGTACGTCTGTGTTCGCGATTGCGCAATATATTGCACAACCACCAATATCGCTTCCATGCGATACAATTATTTGCACAAACCAAAATATTGTACTATAATATTGCCGTCTAGGGCCAACGTTCAAAATGTTGTGCAACCCACATTGCGCAATAATATTGAGCGTCTATGGGCCCGTTTAGTGACGTCCACCTTCCTGTCGTAGTGTTGGTCGCCGTGTAGTCATGGAATGTGTTATATTTGTCTCCGTTTTTCCAAAACGTTTTAAGTGTTTATGCCGGCTTGGCTTTCGATGTTTCTAGATGTTAATGTTGAATGAGGTATGTGATTAATTAATCAGTGCTTGTCATTACTGTTGATCGTTTGAAACGAGATGATGAATCTTGGCTAGTTGAACCCAGGACATTACCTTTATTGACTGATGATGCATACCCAATATTTTTTCCAACTTTACAAAAGTACTTCCACTTAAACGAAAACTTCCGGCAGAACGAAGGGCTGAGAAAAATAGCATTCCAACTTGAGGTTTTTACTGAAAATTTGAAAACCAAAGTTTAGGAAAGGTTATTTATTTTATAGTTACAGTGTAGTTTTTTAACGTAAACCTGGCAGAAACGTGTCCAACAATTTCAAGGAGTTTTAATATTATTTAAGATCTCTCAGTACAGGTGGAAAAATGTTTCCCATTATAGTGACAAATGGAAAATGCTGAATGATATATTTATATCTCCAGTGAGCAACGAGTTAATGCTATTGACTCTGTCGATTCACGCTGCAGCTTGTGCCATAAAAATATAAAAAAATGTAGTGCATAGAATTTGCAATGTTTTAAGCAACATTTCCTTTAAGTATTATAGAAGAGTAATTAATGATAAATGTCTCAACAAAACATTAAAAAAATGAGTAAACAAGACAGGAAACTAATTACATTTATTTAGAACGTTATTTTCAGAATGTTTGTAAACGGAAAACTCATGGATGTGGGCAGTAGAATGTAGTTGTAAAACACGTAAAATTCAGAACGATGTGCAACCCACGCACTACACGTAGGGTTCTTCACAGAACGTAAGGCGCTATGTTCTTAAATTTTGTTCCGCGCAAAGGAATTTTCTATGTAGCAAGAGAGGTATCCACTACAAGTAGGAAGTCCTCAGTGAAAGCAAGCGCCGCAATTTGCTCAGTTGTCACATAGCTTCAAAATTTATTTCCAAAATATTTCGAGGCGGGGAGAATCCGCTACCCTCTTCCGACGCTAGGCCAAGGTCAAGTCGCGCCTAGTAGAACTCTGTAGAATGAAAGCAGTTGCGCTATCAACCATAAAATTTAGTATATTTCCAGACGAGAAACTTTGAATACGAGATAAAAAGAAAAGCTATGTATTATTTTACGTATCATTAATTCTGATTCGTGCAAAGAAAATCGTGTTAATGATTTCATTTTCATGATTAAGGGAAGATTGTACAATATGTCTAAAATTTATGTCATTGAGTATTAGAATGTGTAAATTTAGTTTGTGTATTTTTTCATTCTTTGTGTTTATAACTATTTCAATGTTAGTACAATTTGTAAAGCAACCGTGTAACCTTTTATAATATTAGAGAGTGAAGCTTATAAGAAGTAATTGCTTCACAAGATAAATTTTGCAAAGCATTTCTAGATAGCACTGTGAAATATAGAAAGGATCCTTAGGGATTGTAAATATTTCAAATCTTGTGTATATAAAAGTGTATTTTTGTGATTGTATTCTACTTTTGAAGTGTACCATTGCATTTGCATTTATTTGTCATTGCTCCTTGTGTGTCTGGTCATTAGTTTTATTTATTTTGAATTCCGATATTATTATTATTATTATTATTATTATTATTATTATTATTATTATTATTATTACTATTATTATTATTATTATTACTATTATTATTGACAATCCCTCTCCCTGAAGGTAAGCTTCATCTTCACCGCTAGTTCGGTACATTGTACATTTTGTAAAAATATTAGAAGTACTATCCTGAATTTTCTAAACTGATTATAAACAAACCAAAATATTTTAATGCTACTACAGTTATGATGAAACCCTAGATAAAAAAAATTAATGATTTCAAATGAATGATCAAAGCTAAAATTCTACACACTTTTTTCGATAACGAGTAACACCTCATACAGTCACATCTTTGGTTACACCTCATATATGGTTTTACCCGTGGTTGTCCGCCGCCTCTGCCCCAACTTGTGAGGCCACTGGACTTAATTAGCCAGTTTCGAGACCTGCCGAAAAATGTACCCAACGGTGAGATACCAGGCGAGTTGATGTCAGTAGAGATGCATGCAAAACAGGTTTCAGCGTATTAGTTTTTATATTATCTGATGTAGCATTTGATCGTAGAGATTGAATATTTTGAGACGCACCGTTTGAAGTAAAATGTATTTCCGATTTGTTTGCTAGTTCTTCCTATATATTTCCTAATAATTTCCGCCTTAACTACGGGATCAATTGGAACCATCCTGTTTACTAAATGTAAGTTTAAGAGTTCTTCTATTAACAAAAAATGAATATTTGCTAATGATTTATAAACTTAGAAGCAATATTTTTTATTTAAATTTATTCATCATCGCATCGATATGATGGTCATTACCGACTAAACATATAAATACATTTTACAATTACAATATGAAGTTTAGCAGTAATGTTTGTTTAGAATTACCTCTTGCTTTTTGTGTTGATGTAAACACATGTTTTAGTGCTGAAAAAAATTGAGTTTTTAATAGGTATTTACGGTTTTTGTTTCACGATTTTTTTGTATTCATCTACAAGCATTGATTAGATCTGCAAGTCAATAGATGAAAAGCGCATTTGTGATTTACTCCCCCATTCGTGTTGTATACTTTCGTAAATCCGAAAAAAAATTAATTAAAAACTTAGTGTCAATTATGAATTTAAGTAGACGTTAAGGACATTATATTCTACGGGAGAGGAGGTAAATTGGAAACGACTTCTTGTAAAAATTTAAAAGAAGTGGAAAAAACGCACGCACGCACGCACGCATGCACGCTCGCGCGCGCGCGCGTCACACATGCGCGAGGGTTACAGATCGAAAGAGAGCGCGTCACAATTGGAACATTATTTGCACCTTCCCAACCTGCCGCTGCTCTCTCCCAAATGTTGATCTGTTATGATACCAATCATGCCAAATCCTTGGCACACACATGGTGCCCATTCCTCGAACGACAGTAATGCGTTCGCTTTAATACGTGAAGCAATAGTGCTCCCGAAGGCCGAAAACACCGCACGCCGTGGCGACGCAGCGTTTCCCGCTTCCAGTGACACCACAGTCTCGCACGTCTGCACGCGCGCGCGGATTCGTAAACATCGGAAAATGTTATAATTTATGCAACAGAAGCAAAATATTTACTCAGCGTAGATTATACTGGGAGTTTACTGCTCCACATTAAGCGCTGACTAGTATAAATCCCACTAATGTTGGGAGCGGTGTAGACGGGAATGTTAGATAGCATTCTAAATTGTTGATAACACGGGATTACATAACAAAAATGTCAGTACAAAGCATACTTTTTCTGAAAGATATTCGCCCCTAAATCCACATTTAGTTTTAAAATGTCTGTATTGCTCATATTTTTTGTAATAATTGTTTTCGAAAATGATTATGTAAATTGAACTAGAGACGTTACAAGAGCACGTACTTTCTTTCAGCCAATCGTAGCGAGAGAATGGGGGGGGGGGAGGTAGAGCTAAACGGAACAGCCGACCACCGTTTACTTGCACGATGTCAAATTCCCGAGTCATCACAGGGACGTTGTTTCGCAAAATTAAGTTTGATTCTCTTATAAATGTATAATACTGTTATACAAAAAAATATTGTATGCAACTCGTTTATAATGTTGCTTTATTACGTTCGTACAAATTTCAAAACTCGCTCATATAGTCGCTCGTTTTCGAAACGTGTACCAATGCAATAAAGCTTAATATTAAACTAATTGCATAAAATACTATTTCCTGACTCCACTGTCACCAACCTAACACCATGTAACTGCAGACCACGACGAACCAGGGAGCCTTGCATTATAATTTCGTAACTTGATATTGGTTAACCTGTTATTAATGTCGTTTGTCAGTGCATACAGTGCCTTTACTTGTAACAACAGCAACGTCTTCATCTACCTAACAAAAGAAATAAACTACAATCAGCAAACCCCGTAGCAAAGGTTCCATGTCAAAATATACTGACTTAGCTTTTAATACAAGGTGGTTCAAATATGACCGGGACTGATTTTTTTTACGAAATACTTTATTAGCAAAAATTTATTTGTACATGTCATTCTTCAAAGTACTCCCCTCCAGATTCTATACATTTTTTCCAACGTCCTGGGAGCATCCTAATGCCCTTTTCATAAAAGTCTTTTGGTTGTCGGCATATCCCCTCCCGAACACTGTGGATGACTGCGTCATTATCCGCAAATCGCATGCCTTGCAAATGTGATTTAAGCTGTCCAAAAAGGTAAAAATCACTTGGGGCCAAATCTGGACTGTACGGCGGATGTGGTAGAAGGTCCCACTTCAATTTGCTGATGGTTGCCATGGTTGTTTTAGCAGTATGAGGCCGTGCATTTTCTTGAAGGAATGCTACCCGTTTCCCACCTCTCTTCCGTTTGGATCGGATCTTTTCTTTGATTTCTGTTTCCAAAAGTGCTGAATAATAAGCTGCATTGATGGTGTTAGCTTCTGTAAGAAAGTCTACATGGATAACACCCATCCAGTCCCAAAAAAATGTTGCCATCACTTTTCCCGCCGAACGGATCTTCCGCGCTCTCTTGGGTTTTGGAGAAGAGGCGTGTCGCCATTCACGTGATGCCTGCTGGGACTCAGGAATAAAATAGTGAACCCACGTTTCATCAGTGGTTACAATGGATTTCAAAAATGCATCTCCTTCATTTTCAAACCGCATTAGAAGAACACTGGCAGCTTGCATGCGCATCAATTTGTTCTCGTCCGTCAAAGTGCGTGGAACCCACCTAGCATTCACTTTTCTATATTTTAGGTGTTTTTTATCATGTCTTCTACACTACCCACACTGATGCCAATTACTGATGCAACTTCTTTGATAGTGATGCGCCTGTTCTCACAAATAACCGCATTAACACGATCAATGTTTGTTGGGGTTATGGATGTTCGCGGCCGACGATTATGAGGTTCATTCTCAACGCGCTCTCGTCCCTCTCTGAAACACTTACACCATTCAAACACACGGGTCCGTGAGAGGCACTCTTCCCTGTACTGTTTTTTGAGTCTCTGCAAAATTTCCGACGGTTGAACGTTTTCTCCAACGAGAAATTTGATGACAATGCGTTGTTCCACGCACCACGGCACCTTTTGTTCACTCATCGTTCTAGCAAGACCCAGACGCGACTGAACAGGTTCTAACCTGCAAAGGAGGGAGGTGGGGGGTTGTGGCTAGATTCTCTCCAGGCGGCGCAGTTAATGTGTATGTCGGGGTATTTGAAAAAGAATCAGTCCCGGTCATATTTGAACCACCTTGTACATTCAAAACATGCATTTATCAATCGAAGTAAAACAAGGGACTACCCCACTTCGGCATAGTTCTTAGATAAGGGAAATTTAGGTAAAAACCTCATAACGCATTACATTTTAAAACTTTTTAACGCAATATACTTATATACAAGTCCATATTGGATTTAAATAACATATTACACTAAACGAATAATGTTTGATGTTTTGTATAATGCTAATAAATCAATTTCACAATTAAATTGGAATTGTCCCTTGTTCTACCGAGCTCTTCAACTGATATTTTATTTCGAACTAATTACATTAATTGTAATTATATAATCTATTAAATAGTAGCAACTTCGCTTTCGGCATAAGAAAGATCGCAGAATGGGAGCCGAAACGTTGGCAACTGTACCAAGGACGCGGCGACTCCAGGACAACCAAGCAGCTACCGACTCCGGCCTCGAAAGCCTACGCTCGCAATCTATTAAAGAGCTCTTTGACATTATTTTCCACTCATTTAGGAAAAGAATGGAGAACGTACATTTTCGAAGACACTTCTGAGACACTTTTCTAAGACGCTTTTTCTAGTATATAGGGCGGATTTCCCATTATTTCCACATTATATTCCATTTCAAGATCCATTACATCGTCAAAGCTGTATATTGTCGTCACCTATAAAGAAAATACCAGAACAACGATCAACAAATATATGGCCATGCTAACAAAACAAACGATGATGTAATAACCAAACTCCATTTTGCTGAGTATAACTAACATACTTGATTTTTAAAAAAAGTTTTTACAAAAATGGTGCACACATAACGGAAGAAACGTAACCTCATACTACTACATTGTACTACCGGCAACAGACATCAGGCACTTCTGCTGGACTGCTAACAAAACGAACGATGGTGTGATAACCACCCTACATTTTGCTGAGTGTAACTGCCATATTTGATTTTAAAATGTTATTTTGATAAAAATGGTGCACACATACCGGAAGAAACGTAACCTCATACTACTTCGTACATTGTACTAAAGGCAACAGACATCAGGCACTTCTGTTGGACACTGCCTCGGCCGTGGTCGAGCGTGGTGGTGGTTTCAGCGCACAGCACACCTCACGCACTCTTGACCACTGCCACGTTTAGATGGGTTATATAACACGTTTCATTTCAGTAATATTACTATTTAATTACAGGAAAGCATACATAAACTAATGGTGCTGCCGAAGCACATATTTTCTCGCAATGGTTCTAAACGTTACGCAATATTATATTGATTTAAATATTGAATATTAAACAATTGATTGGATGTGACATAGGTTTTAAAATGAGAACAAGAGAGTTGTAAACGTGCTTACAATGTCAAAATACGAAAGTGACATCTAAACACATCCAGTTTATTTAAAATCTTAATAAATTGTATATGTGAGTAGAATGGCTTCAAAAATTTTCAATGAAGTTCCTGAAATTCTGTAAACTTTTCTGCGGCAACAGAGAGTTGTGATAAATATCCTTGAGCCAGTATCGAACCAACGATACTTCCCTCTGAAACGCCGAGTGCAGAATTTTTGTCTTATTACTTATCTTTATTCTTTATCTTTATTACTCATCTTTCTTCTTGTTCTGCGATCGCACGTTTTGTTTCTTCGAGTTCTACAATTTGTCGTGTCAGAAATTCTTTTAGAACTAGAAGCGACTCGTTTTCTAAGCCTTGTATTATTTCATTTCCATTCACGTTTATCAGTTCATACCTTCATTTTTGTGAGGAGAAAACTGAATTCTGCGATGTCTATTCTTTTCTGGATCTCTTCCTGGATTATTCTTTCCCAGGCAGTTTCTACTTGGGAAAGTACAAATTCTTCGTTGTCTGGGTGACAAATCTGCTTCCATATCACAAGGAGATCTCCATTTTTTCTTTTATAATTTTATCTATTTGTTCCAAGAATTCATTTTCTGGTATGCCATGAGGAAGACCACGACAAGATGGGCGAAACGTCGGCAACACAGCCTTCGACGCGCCGTCACCCGGACAGCCCAGATCACGCACATGACTCAAGCCGCGAAAGCCTACGACTTCACATATACAAATAAACAACGGGAAGTTAAAAAATAGTTAAAAACACTTTGAGCGGGATACAGCTTTTAAACAATACAATGAACTAGTTCAATGACAGTAAAGTTAGATATTTAAATAAGGTTATGTACATAATTTTGAAAATAAATGTAATTTTCCCGTCATTTTTGCTTGATGTAAACGCAGTAGTTTGCGGAGGATTGCTTGATAAACAGTTAAGGCAGGGAATCTTCAAATGTGTTTCGTTTGAAGGGAAGTACCATCAAGAGACAAATGTGTAAGAGGGAAGAACTTAGTCAAGATATTTCACTGAGTGCGCGACGTTAAATGGTAAGTTATTCGATATTCATTGCGGCTAGTACCTATAGTCTTGTGTCCCACCGGCTCATAGCGACACTTAAAACTGATTATAGATGGGGAAAAAAGTTGGCGGACAGGGAGCATGCATGTCGTAGTCCGCGGACACATTAACGGCCTGTTCTCCCCTTATTCGCAACATCCGTAACAGAACGATGTTATCAAACCTCATTTTTATCAAACATTTTAATTTTAACATCTATGTTATCAAACATGAATCATCTAAATACATCGGCTGAAAACCATCTTTTTTAAACATCGAAGTTTCATAGATGGTTTAGTAACCAAATTTTCATTTGACAACAAAATTTCATTTGACAGTGGAAGCTTTATAACTTTTTATTTAAGATTTAACTGAAAACATAGTCGAAAATGATGAAAAGTAAATGTCACACCTGAGATTGAAAACCTGAGCGCCTACGATCATCTACCAAGGACAATTTTCTCTTCGCCGCAAAAGGGTACGGAACGAAGGTGCAGGAAATATTTAATTTTCTAACAAAACGAAAGAATGTATTGACATCGAGCACACACAGAAACACCGATGTTAAATGAAGATCGGCTAAATATGTTCAAAACATCGATGTTAAAAAATTAGATATACATTTCAATCCATATTTGGATATAAAAATGGAAATTTTAATTTGAAAGTCATCTAATGATTTTTTTATTCGTGAAAGTGTTCTAAGAGCGTGCACTCTTTCTATGTCTTTCTCTCCATTGCTGTTTTCTACTTGTTCTAGGGCTGCACTGTGTTAACTCTATTTTCTCACTGCTAATTTATTACATAGTTACTTCATGAATGTGAACGGCGAGCGTTATTCTGGAAAGAGAACGTTAGTTGTTTCGAAATGCCAACATCAAAGCAAATATGTTATTCGGTAATTACATCCCAAAGAAAAAGTGTGCCAGGGGGACTTTTTTCGCTTCACTCGCATGAGAAACTGATTCTGAGCTAGTGATATTACTCCTTTGATAACAGTAATTTTAGTTTTTCGTGGCGATGTTGTTATAGAGTCATTATTAGGTTTACAAACGTACTTACCCTGTGATAATAAGAAAATAAGAAGAGAAAATAAATTTACCGCATTTTAATCCTCGACTTTATGTCTGCCCATAATTCATGTATATATGGCAAAAACTGATTAAGTATACGTGTAGATTTGTGTGCAAAGAATTGTTTGTCTAGTCGAATGTGCACCTGAAAGTACTTCCTTTGTCAGAAAGAATAAACAATGATTCCGGATAGGGTATACTTCAATGTATTAAATTACCTTGCATATCCATTAAGGTACCATATACAATTTTTATACACAGTATGACGACCCAAAGTACGTTTTTTTTGTTTATTTATTTATTTATTTATTTCCACAGACCAGCATAACTGCTTTACAGGGATTGTTTACATATAATAACAACTTGAAATACAAGTATACAAATAAATAAGACAGCAGAATACCTTTCAATCAACATTTAAACAAGGATAACATTCATAAAAAAATACAGTTATTCTTTAGATAAATAGAAATAAGGGCAGCCCAACAGGTTCCTCATTATTGTTTGATGTTTTACAAGTAAGTTTGTTGATTATTCTTTGCGTTGTTTATTCTAATTCTAAAAAAATTACGGGGGGTCAGCAAATTGTATTAGATATTTATCATATGGAAATCTGTTTTTGATTCGGGATGTTGTTGCTGATGAACCAAGGTTGTAGTGGTCTGTTGTTGGCATATTATGCAAAGATGTGAAAAAGGAATGTGCGCAATTGAGCAGTATATGATGAATAGTTTCTGTTTTTAATTCTGAGTGTAATTGATTGTTTCTAATGAACCATGGGGCATTTACAGCCATACATAGGATCTTATTTTGAAATGTTTGTATTTTCTTTATATTAGTCGCCGATGTGTTGTACCATATTGGGCATGCATACATTATAATGGGAAGAATTATTGCTCTGTACAGGACTAGTGTACATTCTGTTTTGAGAACGGTTTTTCTATTAATTAGTGGGTACAATTTATGAAGTCTTCTATTTGCTTGTGTGATTTTGTCATTTGTATGGTTTGTCCATGTTAGTCTGGTGTCCATTAATATTCCCAGATATTGAATAGGTTTCTTTTTTGGTAACCAATCCAGTGTTTTATCAAGTAATTTTAGGGGTTTGAGTGTAGTGTTTATTGGGCATAGAGTGAATATTTTTGCTAGACATTTGTTCGGGTTTAGTTTTATCTTCCATTTGTCTGCCCATTGTGTTACTTTGTTCAGTTCATCTTGTAGATTTTTTGTGGCTGTTTTTATACACTTGTTAGAGGTTAGTATTGCACTGTCATCAGCAAATAATGCTATTGTTGTGTTTTGAGTAGTTAGGAAATCTGCTGTGAATATATTGAACAAAGTTGCAGATAATGGGCTGCCTTGTGGTACTCCAGCTGTGATTTCTTTTTGTGTAGAGTAGGTTGAATTTATTCTTACTGAAAAAACTCTTCCTTTTAAGAAGCTTTTTTAGATTAGGTCTATAGTTTTCTGTAGATGCTGCGTTTTTGCTTGGTTTTAGAACTTACCAGTTTGTCACCAGAACTGATACCAGTTCTAAAACCAAGCAAAAATGCAGTTAGGTAGCTAATTGCTTTCTTGTTTAGTTTTTGTAAAAGTATGGTTGGTATTTGGTCAATTCCAGCTGATTTTTTCTTAGGTAGCTGTTTGATCGTTTGGTATGTTTCATTTGGTGATATATATTTTACTGGATGTGAAACTGTTATTTCACAGTTATTGAAATGGTTTAAATTGTTATTGTTTGTGGTTGTATTTGGAGTAAATGTTTCTTGGAAATGTTCTGCTAGTATTTCACATTTTTCCTTTGTTGTTGTAGCTGTTTTATTTAAGTTCTTTAGTTCTGGTATGATTGTTGGTTCTTTCAATATTTGTTTTGTAACCTGCCATAAATTGCTGTCTTTAGGATTTATTTTTTTTAATGTACTTTTTATATTGTTGGATTCTGTGTTCGTCTAAAACTAGTTTTACTTGGTGTGTTAGTTTATTTAGTATTTTCTTTAAGTCTGGGCTTCTATATTTCTGCCATTGCCTACGTATTTTGTGTTTCTTTTGAATTAATTTTTCAATGCCAATAGGTATTGTATGTTGTGTATATTTTGGTTTATAATTTAGGTTAGTATTTGCTTCTTTTGCTGCTTTTTGTATGATTTTAGTGAAGGTATCTATGGCAATATCAATTTCTTCTTTGTTTTTTATGAATCGGTTTGTGGGAAGAGAATTATCGACGTTTGTTTGAAATTTTACCCAAACTATGTTTTTTGTGTCTAAGCCAAATGGCAACTCAGTTTTAATATAGTTCATATCAGAAGTTATAATAACAGGACAGTGGTCAGAGTCTAATTCAGGTAACACATGAGCATAGAAAGTATGTTTTAAGTTTTTAGAAATGGTAATGTCAAGGATATCTGGTTCAGCATTACAGTTTTTGGGGTAGTGAGTAGGATTTATTGGAGCTATGATTTGAAAGTTTAAGGTTAATGATGCTTTTAGTAGTTTTCTCCCATTAGGTGTATTCACTTTACAGCCCCAATTGATATGTTTGCTGTTTAGATCTTCTATTAAAATTGTAGGTTCTGTATTATGTAATATTAGCTTTAATTTATTTATATTGATTTGTTTTTTAGGTGTTTTATATGCTGTTATGATATTTAAATATTCATTTTTTAAAGTTATTTTTACTGCAATCAGCTCTAGGTTGTTCGATTTTGGAATAGAAATTAATGAGTGGTCTAATTTCTTTTTAATTAGTATTGCTACTCCCCCTGCTGCATGTTGACATATTATGTCTTCTCTGTAACAGTTATATCCAGGGATTTTGAACGGTTGTCCTGGAGCAAGGTGTGTTTCTGTTATGCATGCAATTGTTATTGAGTGGTTTTTCAGGAATTGGATAAGTGTATTTTTTTTTATTTGGTAAGCCATTTGCATTCCTGTTAAGAAGTGTTATTGATTTTAAGTTGGGCTGTTTATCCATTTCTTATTATGTTTGAGATTTGGTTTGATACAATGTTTTGTATTTGTGGAATTAATGTAGCTGTTATTTGGTTAACTATTGTTGGAAACATCTGCATTATAATTTGTGTAATATTTGACTGTATGGTATTTTGTGTAACTGTTTGTGCATATGTGGGTGAAGTTGTGTTTTGACTGTTATTAAGAGCTAATTGTGGATGTAATGGATTTTGATTTATGTTTGTTTGTTGTGGGAATGTTTGTGAGTAAGTGAGTTTTGTGTTCATATTTTTGTTGTGATTGTAGAGCTTGGAATTGTGTATTGAATTGATTTGATTGTTGGATTCTCTTTCTTTTTGGAAAGTACTTGCATTGATTAGAACTAGCCATATGATTTTCTTTACATAGAGTACAAATTGGGGGTGGTGGATTTGTGGATTGTAATAATTTACAGTCTTTTGTCTAATGATGTTCTGCACACTAGCCACAATTTGGGGGCATTGTGCAATAATTTTTTGTGTGTCAATAAGTAAAGCATTTTTTACATTGAGGGGGGCCTTGTGGTTTCCTTCTTATTTCTACTTTTACAATGCAGTGAAATAATTTGTCTAGTTTGAATATTTCCTTTCCTTCAATGGAGTTTGATAGTTCCAAGGCAACTACCTTGAATGGTACTTGTTCTCTGTTAGTTAATCTGGTTACTTTTTTATTGGATAGTTTAGACTTTCTAATTTGTTGTAAATTTCTTCTTCAGTGAATATTATGGGTACATTTTTTATTACTACTGATAATTTTATTTCACTTTGCACACAGTATGTATAGTAGGGAACACTTTTTTCTTCACAATATTTTCTGACTTTTCGGTATTCTGAAACGTTTTTCATAAATAGTTTTACTGAATTCCCTGTGGTTTTGAGTGTAAACCCATTTCCTATTAATTCTTTTAAGTCTTTTGTTAGAAGAGTTATATTTCCTGCGTTTCTGATACAAATTGGGGGTATTTTTATATTTTCTAATTGTGGATCATTGTTATTTACATTTTCCTCTGATTCGTCTACTGATTCTAAAATTGAATATCTATTTATTGAAGTAGCGTCTTTACTTGCACTATTGTTCAACATTCTACGCTTTGCGTCCCTATAGTTACTTACTTTTGTGAGTCCTCTTTTTTTGGTGAGTTGATGTTGTGCGCTTGTTGGTTGATGAAATTCACTGTTGATTTCTGTAGGCCTAACGTCTGTAGTTTGGAGGTTCTCCGTTGACTGTGCACGTTCCGCGAGTATTTGAGGAATATGTGTTGTTGTTTCTGCGCTGTTTGTTGGGTCGGTCCGTGAATGATGAAGCTGTTGTTGTAGAATTTGGTTTTGGTGTTCTAATTTGTTAAGATGTTCTTGAAGAATATGATTTTGATGTAGGAGATGTTGATATTGCTGTTGAAGATCTGCTATTTGGTTTTCTTGTGAGAATTGTGAATTAGTTTGTCTTGTGTATAATTCACAATTTCCATCATTATTTAATAGTTCGATGGATCTGCTAATGTGTCCTCCTATGGAATCCTATTCTGTTAAAATTTTGAGCACTTTATCGTCTTATTTTGTTGCACTATTCGCTGTGGTATTAACTATTTTTAGTTCTGTTATGACACACTATATAAACACACTTGATGATTTTGCCTCTGTGACGGTGCACTATTATCAATCTAATTGTTTGTATTGTAGTTTTACCGCAATGCGGCAAAACGATCGTTGACTACGCCTATTCACAAGCGTTATCGATCGCACTAGTTCTGATAAGACTTTTTTTTTAAATTTATTTCTACCTGCTCGGCATTTCTGCCTTTCAGGGGTGTTCATTATACAATATTTTACACATTAACTTTTAGGGATGGACATCCGCATGCGTTACCTCCTCTCTCAGGGATCTGATGAAAACGTTCTATGAGAAGAAACTGTGGATAACAGTTTTTGGAGTTATATGTGATAATTTTGAGGAGAGGGTGACAGTGGGTGGAATTTTTGGAAAGTGGAAGATGGGTAGGTGATTTAAGGTGGACGAAGGGAGTCTTTAGGGAATCGTGATCTTATTCTTTTTGATGAACCATACGTTTTACCTAGCTTGAATATTGTTGTACTGCGCGATTGGGGAAGGGATGAGAAGAATTTATGAGTCATAAGATTTATATATTCGTTAATGGATGATATATTTAGTTCATTTTGGATTTGTATGTTGCTTATGAACCAAGGAGCTTTAATGATCTTTCTGAGAAATTTATTTTGTATTATTTCTATTTTATTTAGGTTTGTTTTTGCGGCGTTATTCCAGATCGGGCAGGCATAAGTGAGGGTTGGTCTTATTATTGTTTTATAGATGATTAAGCCGCAGTCAGTGCTAAGACCGGAATTTCTATTTATTATTGGATATAGTTTGGATATTTTTGCATAAGTTTTATCTGCTATAGATTTGATATGTTGTTTCCAGTTTAGTTTGGTGTCAAGTAGTACTCCTAAGTATTTTGCTGGTGTATTTCCACTCATCCATTCTATATTTGTGTTTTGGAAGCTGAGGAGGGGTGGTTGAGGAAGTTTGCGGAGTGTGAATATTTTTGCTTGAGTTTTAGATGCGTTAATCTTTATTTTCCAGTTTGAAGCCCATTTAATGTAGTTATTTAGGTCAATCTGTATGTTGTCGAAGGCGCAGCTAATGTCTGAGTGAGAGGTAAAAAGTGCTGTGTCATCTGCGTAAAGAGCAATTTCTGTAGAGTCTGACTGTGGTAAATCCGACATGTAAACAGTAAAGAGAAGTGGAGAGAGGCAAGAACCTTGAGGGACTCCTGCATTAATTTCAAATCTGTTTGAGAGACTTGAGTTAATACGGACAGAAAAATATCTATCTTTTAGAAAACTTCTGATTAGATGGAGTAGATACTTGGGAGTTCCTAGTTGACGAAGTTTGTATAAAAGACCTTCATGCCAGAGTTTATCAAAGGCTTTCTCAATGTCTAGGAACACTGCAATTGTGTATTTTTTGCTGTGAAATGAATTTGCAATATATTCAGTTAAACGGAGCAATTGATGGGTGGTACTATGTTGAGATCTGAATCCGAACTGAAAGTCTGGGATAGCGCTAATTTTTGTTAGGTAAGTAGACAATCTGCTGTGAATTAATTTTTCAAATATCTTTGCGATTGAGGGTAGGAGGCTTATTGGTCTGTAGCTTGTAGGAAAGCGAGGATCTTTGCCTGGTTTACAGAAGGGTAAGATTATAGATAATTTCCAATCTTTTGGAAAGTGGTCCAGTCTTAGACAGGAATTAAATAAGGCGGTTAAAATAGTTATAGCTCTTTTGGGTAATTCTTTAAGAGCTCTGTTGTTCTGTAAGAGCAGGTCGTGACCTGCTGATTTTCGGGTTTTCAATTGCTTAATAATTTTAGATGTTTCGGATGGGGATATAAATTTTATTTTATCTGGGACATTATAGTCTGGTAACAGGACGTTTTTTGCAATATAATTAGTAAAGGAAGAATTTGTATTTGGGTTTGGAGTAAAACTATTTTGCAGATATGTACCTAACATATTGGCTTTCATATGATCCGTATAAGCTACATTTGAGTTGTGTTTCAGGATAGGAATGTCAGTGGTTTCTTTACATAGTCTTTTTATGGTTGACCAGAGTGGTCTACTATTAGGGTGTATTTGAGCTATGGATCTTTGAAAATTGCTTATTCGAATTTGATTTAATTTGTTTTTGATTGTTCTCCCTAATTTGTTGATTTTTGCTTTAAGGTCATGTCTGCGGTTGATTTGCCAGAGCCGTCGAAGGTTACGTTTACTTTTAATTAGGTTTAGAATATTCCTTGGAATCGGATTTCTATTGTTAGAGAAAGGTCTTGCGAAAGGAGTTGTTGATTGTTGCAATGCAACGTAGATTTTCTGTGTGATATTAGTTACCTGGTTGTCTATTTCATTTGTTGTTTGTATCTGTTCTGGGTAGTGAAGGTTTACTTCTAATAGGTCTCTAAATTTATTCCAGTTGACGTGCCCTTTCGTGCCCAAAACTGTGAAGGGATTATTAGACTGCAAGAGATTTGAAGATTTTATTTCAATGATGACTGGGCAATGATCTGAATCTAATTCAGGAAGTACGGTTTGAGATGTAGGTAAGTGGAAGTTTTTAGACACCATTATGTCTAAAATATCTGGGATAATATTACTATTGTACGGGTAGTGTGTTGGCTGCCAAGGTGCTATTACATCTAAGTTATTGTTTACTGCGAAAGATTGCAATTTAGTGCCTTGCTGGGTTGTGCAATTGCATCCCCAGGCTTGGTTTTTACTGTTTAGGTCTCCTAGTAGAATAACGTTGGTGTTGTTATTAAATATTTCCTTGTATTCTTTTACTGGAAATTGTTTATTCGGAGGTTTATAAGCTGTTATTATTGTGTAATCTTTATTATCTATGGTTACGGTGACTGACACAGTTTCCAGGTTAGAAGTATTGGGGCTAAGTGACCGTTGATGTTTGACTCGGGTTGAAAGAGCAATCAAAACACCCCCCGCTGCAACATTTGAAATTCTGTCACTTCTATATATTTTATAACCGGAAATTTTGAATTTTTCATTTAGAACCAAGTGGGTTTCGGTTATGCATGCAATATCGATTTTGTGTTCGTGAAGAAAAATTTCTATTTGTGATTGTTGTCTTTTAATTCCGTTTGCATTCCAATTCATTAATGTGATTTTATTTGCCATTATGGAAATTTATTAGCACTGACTGGACAATATTTTGAATTTGCGGGATTATAGCTGAGATTACTTGTGATACTATTGTGGTTATTAGTTGAGATACATCAGTTGGCATTTGGGTTTGCAAAGATTGAACCGGTGACCACGGGGTATTGGTTTTGGGAAGGGGAGGAAATCCACGAGGGCTAAATGTTGGAGGGCTACGAGAGGGATTGTTGCGCGGCGGCGGTTGTTGCTCTGACCCTGACCTGCGTTTATTTAGATGGTTTGAACGTGCTTGCTGAGTTTCTTTGAAAATGCGACAGCCTTTGTAATTGGCCGTGTGCTCCAAGCCACAGTTTACGCAATTCGGTTTGTCACTTTTTGGTTTTGTACATTGAGAATAGTGGTGTGACTCTTTACATCTAACGCACCTCGGAGTGAGTCGGCAGTTTGCTTGCGAGTGTCCATACCTTTGACAACGTTTACATTGTATTGGGTAGTTTCGGTTTGTTCTAGGTTGAACTTGTATGACGCAATGCATCAGGCGGTTTAAAGTTAAAATTGACTCCCCGTCTCTATTGTCTTTTATTTCTAGAGCACAAATTTCGATTGGATTTTTCTTTTTGTCAAATAATCTAGTCACTTTGGTAACAGGGTATTTGAGTTCAAGTTCTTTAAAAATGTCAGCTTCCGAGTAACATGTGGGGATGCCCTTCAACACAGCATTAAAGGTTTTAATAGAAGGGTCGCGGAAAGAATAGAATTGTCTGTTCTTCTCAACACAGTGATGTCTAAAATTACGGTAATCTTCTATTGTAGTGAGCATGATTTTTAGTTGATCACCGGCTGTCTTGGTTGTGAAATCACATTTGACGACTGATATAATGTCGGAAATCATTTGGTTGTAGTCAAGTACGTTGTGCATAATTATGGGCGGAATTTTTAATGTTTGTTCTGGAGTACTTGGATCACTGTCTTTAAGATTTTGAAGCACTTCGAAACGCGATGAAGTTTGAACATTGTATAATGGCATAGAGTTTTCATCATCATTTCTCTTTCGTGTACTTACGTTTGCAAGCGTTTCGTTGGAAGTAGTTGCGTGCATCTCCTCGCTTTGGTGTTCTTGAGGCAGGGATGTTTGGGGCGGTTGCTGCTGCATTAACGGTTGCCCTTGCTGCGCTGTGGGTTGATTCTGTTGAAGCAGCAGTAGTTGCTGCTGTTGTTGCTGATGAAGGAGTTGCAGATGTTGCTGTTGTTGTTGCAAAACTTGAAATTGTGCTGTTGGGAGAATGCACTGATCGCTGTTGTTTGCATATAAGGTATCCATAGCGTTCACCAACACTTGTGATGTGCTGTGTAGCCCCGACTCGGGGCTACCTTGGACGTTCATTTCGCCACTCGCGGCCACGGGTTGGTTTTCACTCACTTGTGGTAAATACTTATGATACTATTTGCAAAGTTAAACTGTTTTTGATGTAACAATATATAATATTTAAAATAGACACGTAGATTGCTGTGCAAGGGAAACTAGTTTGACACTCAATCTAAACACGCTACGCAGAGAGAGAGCTGTGGCGTACGATGTTCACGGCACGGCTGCTCGGTGCGAACTCTGATAAGACTTGACTCAGTCACTGATAACTGCACGAGCAACTCGGTGCTAGGTCACGTCCGTTCCGCTCGGCGGTTGAGAGCGAACTTGCCAAAGTACGTTTAGACGTTCAAGATATATTCAAAAAGGTATAAAATACCTTTTAAATGACCCATGTCATGAAAACTTACTAAATCCCAACTCCTTAAAATGAAAAAGCTTCTGGTAGATCATAAAAGTCTTATATGTGCCAAAAATGGCACGTCGAAAGTGCTAAGATTGTACAATGAACAGCTAAATTAAATATAGTTTATAAAGAAAATAAGTTTCATTTTAGCTTAGTAACGTATGTTAAAGGGTTATTTTTTATACTTTTATTGTCACATTTATGATACGGACGATTTTCCAAAAATCTGCCTTTACACATTGGCCAACCACACGTTTGCGATTGTAGTCTAAGCGTGCATCGTCTCCGCGGCCCACCATTACCTCGTAGATTCCTCGTTTATTTTAACTGCTTTAATGTAGCAATTGGGATATTATTTCGGAGCTTTGGAAGAGATTCAACCATCGAAGCAGGGAAAATTGTTTGGACGACTCGTCGCAATTATTTTTTAAAGCAGGAAACTGATCCATTGATACGCATTCCCATGAAACGGGTAGTGTAATTTTTATTCTCTTGTTTTTGTGTAATTACTGAAAAGCGTTGGTAATTTGCTCACCGATGAGAGGTTTGCTGTTCCTATTTTGTCACTTCCATTGCTGTTGCAATGAACTTCGTGAAGAGAAGGAAGGAATGAAGGAAGAACGGGAGAAAAATAAAGGTAACGTATCTTGCCTTTTTTGTTATTCTGTTTATTCTTACTTTTCGCTCCAAATTAAACTAACAGACAACACTTCTAAAATACCTTTTTGTTTCCATCTGGTTTGGTTCAAAGGATATTTAAAATGTTAAATACGCATCACATATCAGATATAGATCTTACCACTATGACATTTTGTCTCCTCGTTTCGTAACTATTCTCATCATAGGGTCTTCAATGTGGAGAATGAATTATTCTCAGTCTAACCCCATTTTTGGTAGTACATGGGCATCATATACCAAATGTAAGGGCCAGTGGTGCGATTTGCAATACGTGTTCTACTGCAGTTGGGGTGATATCTTACCACTTGGAAAACTATATATAGCGATTTTCTGGTTAGTACTGTAACTGAATTTGAGGTACCATCCTGACTTATTAAATCTCTAGAGATGTAATTTTATAGTATATAGATAATATATATTTACTGGTCTTTTTGAGAAAACCTTACTGTATTTAATCGTTGTTTACGTAATTAGTACAGAAAGTGAGTCTTGGCGTACGAATGAAATGCTTTACAGTGTGTACTCCAAAGACACTTTCGTACGAATTCCATACATTATTTATTGTACAAATTCATGAAAAAACGTACTCTAAATTAATACGTACTTAAAAGTATACTCTTCATCGAATTTAAAACAGATATTTTGATTTGTTGGAATACTTTAAATGAAGCCTGAACGTTATTTTAAAAGTTTCTCTATGAGACTCCGATTTTCATTAAATTATCTGAATTTTTGAAAATTAGAAATTTCTAACATTTTCGGATTCTTCCATCAGCTACATTTATGAAGCTAGTAATATTTTTTCTTACTGGAACTTGTTCCTTAAAATTAAATTTTTCAATAATGTCAGGTATAATATTTTCAAAATTTTACTTATTTTTAAAATAAAGGTCATGTTCCATTTTTATATTAACATACTGATAAATGATTACCATATTTAATTGTATATTAAATTTCGCTATTCTGGATCAGTAAATCAACTATTGTTGATTCTACAGCACATACTTTCTCGAATTATTTCTATTTTTTGCAGTTTTAGAAAATTCATAGAATTCAAGGAAAATAAGACCACTGCATTTTTAAGCGTCTTGTGATTTATCCATAGAATAAATTTGGAGCCATTTTGAGAAAAAAAGTACTTTTTTATAAATTGCACTAACTTCAAGCACTAAGTATGCGAATATGATCGTACATGATCCTTTCTAAAGATCTAATTTTTAGAACAGAAATTCACAACAGTGTTTCAGAAAAGTCTGTCATCAATAGTGTTCTTTTCGGATGTTAATTTTTTCACTTTTTAAAAATATATAGTGTTTTCCAAAAATGGAACCAGTAACAGCTTCTTAATTCCTTTGCCTAATACGAGAAAAAATTGAATGAAAACATTTAGAGCCCTTTTTGAAAGAATAAATGTTTTTAAATGCCTGTATTTCACGAAAATTAGACAAATATTCTCAAATTTTGTAATAATTGTACATGGAATTATTAAGATTTGCTATTAAACAACAGATTTCTTTTAAAAAAGCTCTGTCTTCAATACTTCAGTTGTAGGAACACGCCGAAAAAGTTTGAACTTCTGCAATTTTCGAAAAATCAGTGATGTCAACGAGAATGAGACCGAAACCATTTTTAAAGAGTTATTTTGCCTATGCATGGGAAAAGTTTAATAAAAAAATAGGAGAGGTGTCATGTTCCTCTGAGAATCATAATGTGCCGTTTCAAACTGTTAAGGCCTCGAGTCCGTTCAGATCGATTGAAAAATATCCGTTTTGAAGAAAATCGTCTGAGCGGATTGGGCGCTAGCGTTGACAACGGGCAGATGTACAGACAGATGGACAGAGAGCCGTAGGTGGAAGGGCGGAGTGACAGTGAGACAAACACAGAAGAGCTTTACGAGAATGTCAGTGTTTCTAAATGAGATCTGTAAAAATATAGAAGTTTGCGAACCACTACCATTCGAATCATCTCTCGAACGTATTTCTTTACAATTCCCAGAATGTAAGAATTCTTAATAGAAGAAAAGTGTTTTTTACACATATACAAGCTTTGGTGTATCGCATCGGGAACTAAGCAGGAGGGTCTCAGGTGAGTGGCTCGAAGATCTCTCGATTCACAGTACGGCGCCTCCCACGAGACTAACCGTATATTTTTCAGTCTCACGATCTATGTGTCTTTTTCTGAGACGTCGAGCACCCGTAAGGAACTCGAGATTGTAAAAAATCGACAGTCACGGGTCAGAGGACAAGATTAATCTTGCAAATCCCACGAGGAAAGAAGTCTCGGTTCCTGAGTTCGAATCGCCCACAGGGAACATGTTATAGTAAAACAGGTAATTTAAAGAGAGAACTCCTGAGAGTTGACATTAAACAATAAGCAATGTTGTAAGTAAACATAAATATATAATTCAAAACATGAAGATTTTCAGAGAAAATTTCAGGAAAATGGGATTTATTCGTCAACGCAGTTCTATATTTTTATTTTTTGTATGGTTATGTTCTGTTAAGAAGATATGAGACGTAAACGGAAAGTTTCAGAAGGTATATTTTGTCTGAAAAACACTATGTTAATCAGAATGTTAAACAAATGTCGAATTTAATACAGTTTCCAACCGGTAAGTCGGTCGAATAAAAACTTTTTTCAGCTTGCCAGCGTTTCAAAACATTATTTCCTCATCTAAGCTTTCTAAATAATTCCTTAAGTATTAATGCTGAGATTCTGCTACATGTGAACTTAGGGCATCAATTGATGTCACTGCAGTGCCTCTGACCGGGAGGTTGTAGGGTCCTAGTCCCGACGGTGTCAACATTTTCGACATCTGCTTCGTAGCTATGTCGAATTCAGCCGTTGTCTATAAGATAATTCTAGCGGTCAGCTGCTCACATGAGGAGGAGACAAAGGAATAGACTCAGAAGCGTTTACACGCCGGTTTCAGCTAAAAGGTAACGCTGTGGACATGGCATTCTCTCAGTCTTCTAAATTAACCTGGCATCTTGACTGAGTCAGAATGCTTCGTCATTTCCATTTAGAACGAAATAACCCTCAATCGCAATTACCAAAGACATGTGATTATGGTTATGGGCATAGAGGACGCTGCTACCTTTGTAATAAACCCGGGAAAAAGGTTCAACTTGTAATTGGTGGGTACACTGCTTTCCGACAAACAGAATATCTGATTCGGCACAACGACATTGCTGTTGTAGTCCTTCAACCCTGGTTGCGAAGGCAGATGACAGAGGAAGATGACCCGTATTACAAGTTCAAACCGGATATTATTTTGGATATGAAACGTCGCAGACATTTGTGAAAAGATGTCTTTCCCACAGATCACAGGGTCGAGGCCAACAGGCCAGACATTAATAAGGGTGGAAAGGTGTCAAAGAAAGGGATGATTGTTGGCATAGATGTCAACATAACGCCGCTTCCACAGCCGAAAAGAAGCGGAAAGGACACTGCTTGGCTGTTGAATTGAGCGACATGTGGTCTCTGCAAATACGCTGATCTGCTGAACTCACCTCATGATTTGGAGGTGTATTTTAATGAAATATCATTTCTTTTCACTGTGGAACGATGCCTTTTAGAATAAAATATCATTTTATGTTATCACAAAAGGAAATTACCCATTTTTATATTATATTTTTTTTGCAATTGCCTTCGATTTCGACTAATAAGTTCTTTAAAACTTTTTTTTCATTTTTCACATTTTCCCGCCGTTTTTAGAGCATTTTTCCCGTATTCCATCGATTTTCATATCATTTTAATGATACTAGCTTCATATTACGAGATGCAATAAGTATTCTTCACAAAATGCCTGGGTAGCCTATTCATTTTTTTCGCTCAGAAATTATAGTATCAGCAGGTGTGAGTATGTAATCTAATATTCCTTCGGCACCATTGTCGGTTCAGTGGATTTCACGATAACTTAAAGATTTTCTGGTCAAATCCATAAGAGAATTTTGCATGCTGAGTTCATATGAACGAAAGAAAGAAGCCTCGATTACATGTAACATATTTAAAAGCTTGAATTGTTCATCTGAACTAGTTGTAATCAATTTTTAGGGCATTTTAGGGCACTTTAGGGCGCTTTAAAAATATTTCAAGAGCATTTTATTGATCATTTTTCGTGATGTTTAGATCATCAAAATCCGCCCCTACTCATGCTCGTCAAGAAGTGGCATATCGAAAGCTCTCATCTTCTTCGAATAACAGACGATTGTATTTCCAGAGTCATCTCACAGACGTATCATAACAGTAATCTTGATTTTATATAGTACAGTATTCGTGATTCCTCAAGTATCTCTGATGCTTTGGATGGAAATTTTCCTTCAGAGTGTGCGATAATTCGAAGCGTGACGTCGAACATGTGAAAGAGTGCTCGCGTGGCTCAGGGCGAAAGTCGCTTGCCTTTTACCATTGAGGTTCCGGATTCGATTCCCGTAGAACCTCATGTGAAATTTGTTACGACAAAACGAGTTTGCCTGTTTCGCAGGGGCTACTCCAACCCCCTGAAGCGTGAAGCGTCCTAAACCTTACCCCTATCCTTATTCCTTCCCAATTCTGGCCGATGGGTAGATGACGCGAGCGCGAAAACGCTAACTGTCAGGTGATTCCCTGACTTGATTTTATCAACGCCTGGAGATTTTTTACTATTCATACTTATTATTAACCTTTTATATAACGTTGGCCCCTGGTAGCACAAACGAATTACATTGAGTTATAGTTGTTACATTTTGAAGAACAATTTTGTTGCAAATATATACTATATTTTCTACATGTTTCTTAAATGTTATAGCAAATTTAACTGCTATTTTTTCTTAATTAGTCATTCCAAAATGTATAATCATTTCATCACCTAATTTCTTTTGTTGTGTTCCGATCACTGAATTAAATGTTTCCCATATTTCCTTTATATTATTTTTATGAATTTTAAATTCACAAGAATATAATTTTGTTTGGTAATTCCAGATGTTACTTCATTCATAAGTTTTTTTTAATTTCAGTCTTGAAGTTTCCTTGCATTTATTTTTCATTCAGCATTTTTTCCATTTCCTGAAGGTCTCATCCCTTTCGCTCATCATTTTCATGATTTCTTGATTAATCCATAATTTCTTTTCCTATCTCCTTTTTTGTTTTCCACTGTTTTCTTTATTAACTTTATGAAATATTTCTTGTATTTCTATATAGATTTCTTCTGCCCAATTGTATTGTTTTTCACTGTCATTTGTTTTCCGTAGTTTCATTTGTAACGTTTGTTTGCAGATGTACGTTTTCCATTTTGAAGTCGGTTTTACCTCATTTCTTGTATGTGGTAGATGCATTTTAATACCTACCAAATAATGGTCAGTTATATTGGTTGTTATAAGAAACGGAGTTACATTTACAAAACGTCCATCTCCTGCTACATGGTCAAGGCATGATTTTGTTTCCAGTTTTTTCCTGATTCCTTCCCTGGTTTCTTCCTTTAGGCATTGAATTAAACCATTGCTTACCATCATGTCATTGTAATTTCTCAATGTTTTGCTTTCTACCAGGAGATTTATATTTATATCTCCGATTAAAATTGTTTGTTGTTCTTTATATTTATTTAGACTGTAATCAATTCCTTTAATAAATTCTGCTCCATTAAATTTCGGTGGACTATAAATGGCTAGTAGCAATATTTGTCTTGTCTGTTAATTTCACTTCTCCAAATATACCTTCATAGTGTTCTTTTTTGCATTGAATTTCATTAATTATATTTTTTTATTAATACTAAGATCCCGCCTCCCCTTTCTTACTTTCTCGTATTTTATAAAACGTTTGAAATCCTGGGATCGTATTTAATTCACTTGTTTCCATATGATTTGGTGTCCCAATAAGACCAAAGGACTTGTCATTGCTTCCCATTACAAACAGTATTACATAAAAATACATTGTAACAATGAATTATCATTTTCATATTAGTTACAACTTATTTACGAATAATTTTAGTTCTGGCATATTAATAATAATTATAATAATATAATATAATAATATAATAATAATATAATAATATAATAATAATAATAATAATAATAATAATAATAATAATAATAATAATAATAATAATAAATTAAAAAGCGCGAGGTTAACAAAATTTGAAAAAAATGTATACTTTTTCGCTCCTGAGTTATAGAATAGTTATTTGCATCGGCAAACCATTCCAGGGTGGCACGTCGCTGCCCAGCCCAAGCCGACCCAGGTCCGCCGAGAATGTTTATAAACACGGGCGCCGATAAGTCAGGGCCGTATTTATACGGCCGGCGCTGTCTCGCTCTATGGATGGTACACAACGGCCGCGTTTGTCTGGCGCGGGAGCAAACGGGCGAGTGTTGCGCGGCGCGCGGCGGCCGGAAGAATTACGCTCCCGGCGGGAACCGTCTCCGGGCGTTGCGATGGAATGCCGCCGGGAAGAAGGCGCGTTACGGGAGATTGGAATGGCGATGGGTCTGGAGCGGTTCAAAATGCTCCCATGATCCTAGTATGTCAGGACGTGGACGAGGGGGTTCTAGCACGATATGTCGGTTCGAACTAACCAAAAATAAATATGTAAATAAATAATATAGAATTACTATATTTTATTATTTTTTTAAAAAATTATTGGAAACTGTACATCAGGCCTTACCTATTACAGTTGACGATGATAGGTTGGGCCATTTACAAAGTAATTCTTACATTTCTTTCTTGTTAGTAGAATTTAAAAAAAATACACTTTCAGTAGGTAAATCAACAATGCTAAAGTAGAAGTTCGAAAATAGTTTACAGAAAGTTACATATAATATTCATGTTTGGTCTCATTTCACTATAATTCTGTAGTATTCGTATGTTGCAACTGTTCAAATCAATCTACTCAAACTCCATGTTATTCTGAAAGAAATGCTATTCTGATAGAACAAAGGAACGTAACTTAAGGCTAGCTGATGAATGATCGTGTTTCCATTCATAGGATGTAGCCTGGAGTAGAAGTGGAAATTCAAACAAAAGTTTGAAGAAGATCGCTTGTAACTTATTTGCAGTAACTTTATGACATAGACCCAATATTACTGATGCATACCAAAAACCAGTGGTGTTACAGAATAGCAAAGACTTTTACATATTAGTTTCTATTTCCACTAGCCTCGGCAAGCTGTTCGGACATGACACATACCTTTGTAAGGTGCCATCTATCGCCGCCCAAAGCGCATCTTTTTGAAATTATCTTAATTTTTCATCTCCCAAATAGTAGAACCGAAATATTATTCTAATAATATTAAAGAAATAAACCCTCGTCCTAAAAGGCAATTTTCCTCAAAAATTTGGAGCTGTCTTTAAGGAAATATCATTTAAGCGCTACTGTAAATTCGAAATTTGAACCTCTTTTCACTGAGAACTATAGAGTTTTCGAAAAACTTCATATGACGTCATTTCAAGCACTTCAAGCCCACAAATGCAAAACCGTTTATAAATCGCTGGAAATGTGCATATTAAGTGCGAGAAAAGGTCTTTCAAAAAATTTACATTTCTGTAATTTCAAAAACAAAAATAAATTAATACAGCAAACTTAAATCTATGTCGTCTTAAACAGTGCAATTAGCACTATCTTTTGGAAAAGTATGAAGGAAAACATTAACAAATTAATACAGCAAACATAAATCTATGTCATCTTAAACAGTGCAATTAGCACTATCTTTTGGACAAGTAAGAAGAAAAACATTGGAGCCGTTTTCGAGAAAATGGCGTTTGAGAGTTTCTGAAAATGCGGACTTTCGAAAAAAACAACAACAAAAGAATAGAGTGGTATGGCGTTTCTGTCATCTTTTAGAGTGACTTTAGTTCTATCCGTCCCAAAAGTTTAAAGAAAACATTTGGAGCGGTTTCTCGGAAAAACTAATTTAAAAGAACTCATTATGGAGAAAAAAAATATTTAAAGGAAAAATCTTCAATTCTATCTTCAATTCTATCTATCTTCAATTTCCTAGTTGTAGAAAGACGCCCGAAAAATTTTGAAATTTTGAATTTTCGAAAATTCAGAGTTAAACCTGAAATTTGATCTCGCTTACAAATGAATAATTTACCGTCTTTACTCTATTACTCTGCTTGATTATTGAATATGAGATCTCACAATTTGTTACAATGGTCTGGTTTCTTCACAATGGATTCTCAAAATAATTTTAACCTTTAAAGCATGTTATACTTTTTGCTATTGATACCTATTGACGCAGTTGAGTGTACCGTTGATACGTTTAACACGAAACATCTAATTTATCCTGTACTATTTTTTTACAAAATGTTACACAAATTACACATAATTAAGTCGTTTAATTACATTGTTAATTGGTAGTCAATGACAATTTTGTTACTCAATTAAAATTATCACGTTTCAGTTTACTTGGAACATCATTCTCACTTTTTTAGCTTTTAACTATTTTTCCCTCTTTACTTTCTCAGATTTCAATATTTTACTTAATATCCCCTCTCGCAAACGCTGCAGTTACATTTTGGAGATCCCCGATAGCCAACGTTAAAAATGACAGGACTCCGCTGAGCGTGCAAACACACCCTTTTCTGAGGTTATAACTTCGCTAAATTTTGCTACTGGAATACACGAATAACTTGGAAAGATAAAGCATTCATGATAATGAAAATCTCTAAAGATATTGTAGTTCTTGCTAAGCGTACTCGGAGGATTTTAGGAGAATGTGGCATTTTTCTAACCTCTTTCGCCAACGCTTTCTTGACGGACAGTTTCTTTCCGTCCCCTTTTCTTTTCTCCCACTAAGCTCTAACTCGTCTTTCCAGAAAGTTGTCGCCTGCCTCTTTTGTTTTCATGTTAATGTCAAGTGAATTCTAGTTCAATCCGAAACGCAGATGGTTTTTAATGTAGCTTTTCATTTACTTCATCGGAACCATCAAATTAATGAAATATTTCATAAAAGTTGAAAGAAGATACCTCCCCATTTACCACGTGTTCTCAACATAACGTACACGCAACACATTCTCTTTTATGAATTTCCCAGATCAATTGAATCAATAATTATACTTCATGCTATATTTAAGAAAATTTACTTCTTTCTGGGCGTAATATTTGAATATATGTCTGATATAAATGGTATAAATATATTGTCGGATATACATATTTGGATTCGTGTCGGATTCGTTCCGTTCTCTACTGCTCTCTGGTCGTCATCTTCTCTCGAGACCCTGGATACAAATGGATTCTTTCGCTTTGAATACCTTATTAGTGCGCAGTCCCTGTTGCTTAAATTCTATTAGTTTAAAATCCTTAGTTGAGAGCGATTATTTCCCTCGCGTTGGCTAATCATTTGAATGGAAACTAAGTTGGTATTACTCTCTTCTCACCCACACAAATATGTAAAGTCACAGCATTAGATTCCAACTTCAGGCCGGTGCCTGAACTGTAAAGTAAAGCGTTGTATCCTCGTAATGATGAGTCTTAATTGGCGTTTCTGATTACCATGCTATTAAGTAGGGGATCACCAGAAGAGCGAAATCGTTTCTGAATTCTTTGCACCAAATGACCCCTGCATGTTTTCCACACATATGTTCTGCGCATATACTTCTACATGTTCACTAAATGTTTTCACGCGAGTGTCATCACATGCTCACTTGCATGTTCATGTTTTCTCATATATTCCTACCATATGTTCTCTCACGTGTCCACCAAACGTTCCTTTGCATGTTTACTTTTCCCTCTCATGCTCATCACATCATTCCTGCTTTTGTGTGTGTGTGTGTGTGTGTGTGTGTGTGTGTGTGTGCGCGCGCCCGCGCGCGTACGTACCCAGAAAAAGGTAATAATTTCACTTCGTTAATTATTTTATTATATACAATTTTATATTTCTTTTGTATGTATTGTAACCACCGACTCACCAGATTACCTGATTCCTTCGGCGATTCAGCTTTGCCCGGCTGCTCCGTCGGCAGACTCCCTCGAGGGAGACATGCATGCTTGCCTAACTACGTAAGGGAAAGACGTAGGCATTTTCATAAAACTCACTTTAGTATTGGGTGTGGGTGAAGCCCAGTAACATGAATAAACTTACAACTAACTTAAAAGTAATCATAACTTATTAACGGCCGGTATGGCCAGAGTTCACCTCAGCTCCGGTGTCTTTGCCCTCCCGGGCGGTCGTGATCCAGCTCACAGGTGCGGTGTTCGGGCATCCCAATCCCGGCAGGTCTGGCGGCGGCCCCGGATTAGGCCAGCGGCGGGCGTCGACCAGCGGCTTCTCAGCGGCGCTTGCGGGCGGCGGCGGGAACGCGCCCAGGCGATGACGGATCGCTTCGCGATATAGTTTGTCACGTCCCCGGCTCGTACTCACATGGCCCTTTCGGTCAGGCACCCACTTGTGTCCTGTCCCATCGTCCGGCTGTCGTCACACGAGTCGGGCTGCAATGTGGCGAGGCGGCGTGGCATTCGGGGTGGGCAGGACAAATTAAGTGGCCTCGCTACTGCCTCAGAAGCCAGTCACCTCCTCGCTACCTCTGATACAAAGTGATCTCCTCGCCACCTCCGATACAAGTGATCGATCCTCTCATCCGCGGTCCCTCAGGAAGGCTCGTGTACCACGTGATTCCTCCCCCCCATCGTCTACCTTTATTGGTTGTCGCGCCACCCGTAACCCTTCCGCCTATCACGGCGCCAGCGGCGAAGCCGCCCCTAGCAACCTCCCCCGAAGTAACCTACGTCACCTAAATTCCCGGAAATAGGCGCGGGTAATTCCGTTGTTCGGTGAAGGGGTGTGGGTGGCGTGCTTCCCCACACGTCGTAAGGGGTGCGCCCGGCGCGGGTCTGTGCTGAACAAAACAGGCGTCTTTTTCCGCCTTTCCCTAGCCTCGCTAAGCGGCTCTCCCTGGCTCAGCAGAAACGGCATTTCCGGCTGCTCTTAACGGCGACGCGGTTCTTAATTAAATAAAATAAATATATGACTCCTGTCGTCATCCGCGATGTGCGACCGTCCCATTACAGTATATTTATCACCGATTCCTTAATCTCTGAATAATGATAACCTAAACTAATTTTTTTTCGTTCAAAAACTATATATTGAAAGTAGTTCAGACCTAATTTCACCCTACTATCATTTGATGCATTTCATCACGATCGAGGTTTAGTTTCGTGGTTTCATTCTGAAAATATTTTATTTTTATTAGAAATGTATTGCAATTGTTCAAAATTTGAAAAAAAATCAATTTATTTACGTTTAATATTCCACTTTTCATAGTATCTCGCGTATTTTAAAACTCAAAGGTGCAGCGCGTGTTGATGCAAATTCCAGACTGTTAATGAGTATAATCATTGATGGTGACTTCAGGGCATTGTAGTTATACCAACGAATGCTGCTGAATAACATTGGAAAGGATAGTTTCAGTGATATTATTGGCAACAAAAAGGTCAAATTTACGTGGGTTTTAGGACATTCTAGGTACTAGAGAGAAGAGTTCTCATTGCTTTGGCGTCCTTGCTGGTAGCGGATGCTTTTGCAGTGCCTCTGTCCTTGCAGTGACCTCTATGTCCCTGCCTCTCTCCGGGAGGTCCTGGGTTTCGAATCCCGACAGTGGCAGGATTTGTGATAGTAGCTGCATAGCTAGATTGAGTTTGGCTGCTCTGATCGGTAGTTTTCCATGATTTTTCCATTCAGTACCAGTACTTTAACAAACGGGCCTCGGGCAGCATGCCACCTTTCCTTCCTCTTCCTTGCCCTGTCCTCATCCTTTAACACACCACAGACACACACGTAGACTCACCCATGCCAGGAGACCAGTCAGAGACCCCAACTCCCCCTCTATCACCCATGCCAGGAGACCAGTCAGAGCTTAGAGCTGCTCTCGGCTGGGGCGGTGCCCCGCTTGTGAAAGCTACCTGGTTAGGGAAAACCGCGCAAGCCGACTGGAAATTTGGCGCCGGATCTCGCCATCCAGCAAAGAAACATGAACACCACCTTTCGCGATGCACTTACGGGATGTTTCTCCTTCGCATAGGGGTCCCATATCTTGCGAAGGAAACACTTCCTCGATGCACTGTAGTCATACAGTATAGCCTGTACTCGAGATTAATTCAGGGCAATAACCCACACATTGAGAATAACAGTTAACAAAAAAAAGTTACCGAACCACAATGTGATATTCTAAAATGTAATTCGTTAGTAGATCTGATGTATGAATATGATACGTATGACTCTGAAAATGTGAGCACATTCACGACTAAGTGATCATTATTCACAACGGTGCACTCCATCGAGCTAGCGAACACAGCCATCTGCATTATCAATTCAGATTCAGATGGCGTAGCAGTAATACCAAAAATCGGATCATTTGCTGTCCCGAATTTATTTTTCGGGACACCGGGAGAGAAGGAAGAAAACCTTTAAAAATCGAAAAATTGTCGCATCATTAATTGTGCGTTTTACAGTTGAAATCGTGACTAAATTAGCGAGTACCGAATAGCGAATGTCTTTCCTTGGCCTAGCGCTCTCGCTCACGACATCGGGGAGAGTGAAAACTTGACATAATGTGATGCCATCTATCGAATTTTGTGTTAACTGCGTGGACGTTCGCGCGAAATCGTCTCGTGCCGATCTCCGCTGGTGTCGGTTACTTTGAAGAAATATTTGCTAAGACAAATATTAGAAGTACATAGTTTACTAAATTATTGATATTTTGCATTATCATTACAAATATATATATATATATATATATATATATATATATATATATATATATATATATATATATAAACAATCTGAGCCAGGTATTAGCACTACTCGCTTGAAGAACAAAAGTTTTCGCGAAATTCGAAATCCAATAATGACAATTTTGAACGAATACGCAAACGAAATTTTAGTGAAGCTTAATACACGTAATTATTTCACTGAATTATTGACTGAATTATTTCACAGAAGTGTCTATTTTATTAACATTTTGAGAAATTAAAGATTTGTATTTCTTGTATGGTGGCGTTTCAACACAGCTACGGAAGGATTTGGCAGGGGTATGATAGGTTGCTATTCACGAAAGTCACGTTCTCCAGTTAAAAACGCCAACCGGGAAAATATTTTGACGTTTCGAAAAAATACGAATAGGAATTTTAAAATATTAATGTTCCATTACAAAACTAGATTTATTTATCATCAATCAGAATCTGATGTATCTAATAAGGGGTTTATTACAAGAACGAAACAAGTTCAAAATTCCATATTTTGAGATATTTCATCAAGTTACTCCCTTAAACTGGCGTTTTCTGGAGGGACATTTCATTTCGCCAGGTGCTAATCACATTGAAAGACATAAGGCTGACGAAAATCACAAATTCATTACCATGCACGTCTACGCTATGAAGTTTTTGGTTCCTCCTGACAAAATTTCGAATTTGGACAAGTATTCTTATTCTCTCCCGAAAGGCAGTACAGTAATTCGCAGCATTTCACCACTGTAAATGACCTGAAACCTCACGAAATTGATTTTCTTAGGTTTTACATTATGTTTTACACGGAACCTCTTAAAAATATTGCTAATCGATTCTTCTTAGACTGATCTCTTAATCGGATCTATAAGTGCCGTAAAACCTTCAAATCACGTATTCGGTGCCTCGAGAAAGAGTTTATTATAAAACTAATAAATTTGGCCGATTAAATGAAGATAATTATATTATTATAGTAATAAAGAGTTATTATATAATTATAACCTTTTTATGAGTTATTTAAAATTTGTATCTATCATTTTTATTTCATTATTAATTTTTATTTAATTTTATAATATATTAATCAATAGCGAGACACTGAATGTGTGACAAACTTCGAACACTCATCCCAACGTCTGAGTTCATGCTGGAACTATTTTTGGACATCTCTTTTTATAGGAGCGTGGGTCGAAGATCGAGCTACGTCTCTTGATTTTGACTCGCCTCAGGGACGTTTCCACACCTTTTATCTTCCCCGTTCAGTCGTCGAAGAAGAAACGCGTCGTGCGTCATCGATAATCAATAACTAATCTGAGAGATGCTCTGCGTGATGCTCGCGCCATTAATATTGCATTCGCTCTGCTAGGGCGACGATAGAACTCGGGTTCGTTACCATTTACAAAATTGATTTATACACCAAATTTGAAGTTTATGCGTTGTCACGTCTACAGAAGAGACTTCTATAAAGCTGAAAATGAAGTATAAAAGAGTGATTTTGATTCTACATAAGACGAGAATGTATGTGCTAAAAATATGCGATGTAGTGAAATGGAAAATTAAACATTTTAAGTTCATTTAAGTATATGATATCCCGGAGTTTTTCGAATACATTTATTAAATCTGATTAGAGCATTCCAGTAAAAATATATTTAGAACCTAAATCAGAATTCCAACATTGTGTTTAGAAGTAGATGTAAATGGTTTATAAAATATACAGTTCTAGTGTTTAATATTTAGGGACATTCAACTTATTTAGTTGAAAACTGAGAGTAAAAGAATATCGCTCATTTACACCATGTCATAGTTCGTAATACTGCAGAACGTTTTATTACAAAAAGAAATTCTAATATTATTGCAAACTTTTCTTCTGATGTGGTTGCACCGCTGCGCTGGACCCAACGTGCGCATAAATTTGACTCGGCGATTTGGTGTAGTGGTTAACTTAAGTACTTGAGAAGCGTACGCGGTTTTATCGGTGTTGCATCGTCGTGCTCCACATGCGCACTAAGAAATTCAAGCATATCTCCTAAACGAATGACTTGTTTCAGTTATACCTTTCCTCCAGCAAATGAGCCAACCTGTTTTGGTGGAAAAAATATTTGTTCATGTGATATTAATATTTTCTGATCAAATAATTCAAAACGATGTGCATATGTTTTAAAAATATAGTTCGTTTCCATTCATGTTGCGTATCTACAGAATACACCCGCTTTCACAAAACGAATTCCTCTGTAGGAAACAAGAAACATTTTTACGTCATACAAAATTTTATGAAGTACTGTGAAGAACAATTATGTAAACGTGAATGCAGTTCTAGAGATCCCTACGTATTCCTTATGGATGTGCAGATTTAGATGTGGTAGATTTGTCGTGGGGCTTAATTATTGTCGGTTACTCAATTAGTCAGCCTATTCCCTTTGCCTGGTCAAATTTACAATGCCTAGCACTAAAATGTAAACACGTAATTAAAAGTGCGAATCATGAGTAATCTCGCGTAAATTAAGCAAATTCTCAGCTTTGGCATGATTTTATCTGCATGAAACTATAAAGTTGATGTCAATAACTCTTTAAATTATGTGTTAAAAGGACAAGGAACATTGAGGTGTAGAAAACAATGAGGAAATATTCACCGCTGGCGTGCCGCCGATTATTAATCAGATTATTAATCAATAGATTCATGTTTCCGGACCCGTCAACTTCTACTGTCATTATATTGTTATTTGTTAACATGATCCCATTAAATTTAAAGAAAGTTATTACTCAAAATTGCTTTTGAGAAATTACTAAATTATGTGATTGTGTAAATGAACATAATTGTAACATTGAACCATAAGCTACCAAACACAATTTTCACTTACTTGACATGAAATTAACACCCAACATACTATGGACTTTCCGTTAATACTTGATGTGGAACCAAATTAATTTTAGAGAACGACTTAAGAAACTATTAATATCGAAATCCATATTGCTCTATTTCTGTTCTAGAATACAATAGACTCTCAAATAAGTACTGTGTTTTGCTGTCAAAATTGAAACAATAATTAATTCAAAGTGTCCATATTATTTTTACACATCCAATCACCTACACTTACTGCCTTCCCCTCATTTTCCCACTTCTGAACTCCTTTCAATAACCTTCAGTTGCTTACTAGCTACTACATCAACTCCTTCCACTCATAATGTTTTTCTTTTCAAGTTAACCGATATAGTAATGACCTCTTTCATCAATACCTTTTTATTGAAATAACAGACGAGTATCTTATTTCTTATAATGCGTACTTGCCAGATAACATTTTGTTAATGTACGTTTTAATGTATAATACGTTTAATATTATGTACTTTTTAGTGTATATAATAAATAATGTACCCTCTTGTATTAGATTGATTTCAATCTGAATGTAGATCTCCACTTAATACGACAATGATCTTTCATACGATTCAATATTTATAACAATTCTTCTAGGTAAGCTACAAACATTTAAACAAATAATACTTAATATGTGTAACTTATTATGTTCAAACCATTCTGATAAATATTTTTATAAACAAAATTGAAGTACTTGAAAAGGACGAAAAATGTTGTCGAAACGTTGTACGTATTAGATCAAGTGAAAATATAATAAATTTTGAGAAATAACTGCCTTTAAAACGAATGGGATCATTTTAACAATAAATAATATATTTTATTAGACAGATAATACGAGCATTATAAATTTCTGTAGAGGCCGATGACTTTGGGTCATTGTAACACCTCCTGCCTGATAAAATAAATCTTTTAACAGTGGTATGCACATTTCTGAGACCACGTTTGCGAATTAATTAAAAGTCCTATCTGCTGCAACCGGGACAGACTTTATGCTCCTGACACGTATAGTAGTGCAGTGCATGAAAGTATGTGTGTGTGTGTGTGTGAGGATACGGCAAAGAAGAGGAAGGAGAGGTTCACGTGTTGTCGGTGGCCCCTTTCGTTAGGGCACCGCTCCGGCATTCTCCTGTTATTGATCGGAGAAACGAAGAAAAACAACCGATCAGAGCAGCCAGCTGTTGCAATTCTCCTTCAAACAGCGCGGCTGAACATAGCTATCTAGCTGGTGTCGAAAATTCGTCACCGTCGTGTCACATACCCTAGAATCTCCTGATGAAAGCCGCTGCAGAGATGGTGGCAATGCTGGCGCTGAGCTCAACTCAGCCCGTGTGGCATGCCACGGTGCAGCACTGTCGCAGTGTATCCCTTTGACGCGCCTCCAACCGAACGTGCCGTTAGCAAAACCCTCCCGCATCGCAGACCTTCAGTCCTTCATGCGACGTCCGTGTTGTACATCTTCGTCGCGGAGGGCAGGCGGCTGGCGGCCTGGCATGGGCGCCTGGGCGGGTGGCATGGGAGAGGGAGAGGGAGTGAGGACGGGAGGAGGAGTGGTGAGGGATAGATTATATCGAGGGAGGGATGCGTGGGCGGGAGAGGCTGAGAGGGGGGTCTCGCCGCTGTGGGGAAAAGGGATGTCGAGGGAGGGGGAAGTGCTCGTGGGACCGAGAGGGGTTCGGGGCGACGCGGGTCGAGGTCGGAGTGCGTGGGCGTAGGGGGTCGTGGGCGGGGAAGGGAGGGGGCCGCGCTCATTAACTCGACGCGAAGGTAAACGCAGCCAGCAGCGCAAACGTCGCCCTCCCCTCCCTCCTCCTCGTCTCTTCCCTCTTCTCCCACGCGCCCGGACGCACCCCCGCTCTCCCCCGCCACATCGCGCTCCGTCGGGATCTGCCCGCCCGATTGTAAACGAAGCTCCGCTGCATTTCATATCCAGGCTGCGGGCGTGCCTGCGGGCACAGAGGTGCGGGGGTGCAGAACTCGTAGCCACTTTCCTCTGGGAACATTTTCTTGAAGGAATTTTTAGTCAAGAGGACTCAATCAAAGTAGATAAGAATTATTTTATCCCTTCCAAGTTTAATTGGCATTTTGAAAAAAAAGTATAATTATTTGTGAATAGAAATGTACCTATTATTATATTGGTATATCATATACTAATATTTATACATTATTATTACAAACTAATATTGTTCTCATTATCTTGGCAAAAATATGAGTGATCGTATAACTTTTATAAATGAATTACTCATCTCACTTGACGCCATTATTAATTGGGAAATTCTTTATTTCTTTTGGGACCTTTTATGACCATGCGTGATCTACCATGAGAAATTGCCTTCGGGTATCCGTTAACATCAAGAGCATGGATTAATATGAGTATTTCTCGCTTAGGCGTGCACAAACTACAAGAGAGGAGGCCAACAACTTATCCGGGGATTAGCCTTATCCATTTCACATTTTATTTACATCTGATATTTTACTTGCACGATAATTTTAAGTGTATTTTTAAAATGTATTTTGAGGCGGTTGTAAGATGAATCGACTCATAATTTGATTTTTGGAGGGGATAGTTTCGACATTTTTAGTTGTTTGGAAAGATTTTTTTTGTCCTTTTATAGGGAGATGGTGTCTAAATTGACCACAAATGAGAGAGGAGAAAAGATTGGTATCTGTTGCAGCTTTTCTGGAAGTTCCACTCTCAGGTGAACAGGAATCTGTGTTTCTTTAATTTGAGGAAACATGAAGTTTTTGAGAAGCGGTATGAAATGTTGCACTTGCCGACTCTGTAAATGTTGGTGATATCTGTGTCCACCTTGCAGCTGTTTGTAAATCGGAGGACCCCGAAAATCTTGTTTTTTGTAGCTCGAAAATTTGTTGTTGTGGAGGTTGTAATGTCTGATACGTATGGTGGATATCTTGTTTTATGGCACTGTTTGTACTAGTATAGCATCGGTTTGAGAAAACGTTTGTCTCGTTCGTTTGTTGCAGTCCCGTTTGCATAATAGCTGGTGCTTGTTTGCTGTTGATCTGCAGGTAGCTAGGTTGGTTTGGTGGTAGTGAAAGTGGCAGATGTAGATTTTGTTGAAAAAACGTTAGTTGCAATTGAAGGGGTGCCCGGAAAAAGAATGTATCTAACAAAAGAACAATTTTACAGTAGAAAGAAAATATGTTTGTAGGATATATTTCATAAAATATATAAGTGAATCCATATCCTCGTGAGAATATAACATACTATTTCATGATTATGTATACGTGTTTCCACATTACTATAGTTTGTGCAACTGTCACAATGAAAAACTGATGAATCATCATTGTTTCCAATATGTTTTTTTATTTATAAGCGAATTAATAGTTCTCATGTAATTAAGATAACAAATAAAATAACATTTTAACTTAAATATTTATACTCGCACGTGTATGTCTCCACGTACAGTGAGTGCCCCATACGTAATTATTTTAAATTGAAAATTTGGATAGAACTGACGGTGTTCAATGTTTGGAATATAGTCACACATGAGTAAAAGAGATTTTTTTTTCATCCGAAAATGTAATGGATCCTCGTATACAAGTGTGTGAGAGTCAAGCGTAACAGGTCCAGCTGCATTGCCTCTCTTCTTTTTACAAGAATACACACACTACAGTTGCAAAATATTTTGTGATTTCTTAACATACACAGATAATGGATCATCTACTCTGTAATGAAAAGTTTCTTCTGAGTCTAATTTCTTGCAAAGTAAAATAATATTCCCTTTTTTACTATTGTTTATCGCTAATATTTTCACTATTCACATTTTGTTAGAGATGTTACCCTTTATTCCATGTAGCTCGGTATAACGTTGTTTCGCACGTTTATTGCACCTTTCCTTGTGGTATATTCCCCATGATCTTTGAGGCATTTTCTTTTGATATCCTTCCAATTATCTGCATTTATTTTACGCTTCCGGCCTTATTAATGTGCTTTAGCGCACCAAGCGATGCTCTTTCACCTGCACACTCGGCCATCTGATGTTACATCCTATTTCCACGGAATGCGATGTTGAATCATTAATAATACGCCAATTTTGTTGATTACATCCTTATTCTCGGCATCCCTTCAATTGTTGCCACGTTTGAAGCTATGATAACTGTTTGCAACGTCTGAAGCTTTGTTAATTTTTGTTGATGCAGTTGTAGAAACACAGCCGGAAATTGTTTCTCCTGTAGCTGCTGATAAATTGTTGTAATTGTTGCTGCTGCGTCGGTTGATATACAAGGTCTGTCCCAAAAGTAAGTTGAATGACCTTACGCCCCGAAGCAAGCCACTAGCAAGGCGCGCCAAGTGACGTGAATGGTTGTGTGGGGTTTAGGGAAGCTAAGGACAAGCACGTCAGTTGTCTGCAGGCTCTTTCACAGTGCGCATCACTGCTAGTTTGAACCCTTGTATTAGTGACGCGTCGGAATTTTAAGATGCCACGTTTCAAGGACCAGCGTTACGCAATAAAATTTTGTGTTGTGCTCAAGAAGACGGGCGCTGAGAATGTTGCCATGCTAAGGGAAGCTTATGGCGATAGCACCATGTCCAACAATATGATTTACCGCCGGCAGAAGGTGTTTCGAGAAGGCAGAGAGGACGCCGAGGATGAAGACCGCTCTGGACGCCCGTCAACGTCACATTCCGATCAAAATGTGAAGAAAGTGAGGGACATGCTGAACTCAAATCGACGCCTGAGTATTAGAATGCTGGCAGATGAGTGTAATATCCCTAAAAGTACTGTGCATCGTATTGTTACCGCAGATTTGGGCATGCGGAAGATTTGTGCGAAGATGGTCCCCAAGGTGCTTTCCGATGAACAGAAGGCTGCTCGTGCAAGGATTTCGCGTGACCTCCTGGAGCAGTGTGAAAATGATCCGAATTTTTTGTATAATGTGATTACGGATGAAGAAACATGAGTTTTCGAGTATGACCCGGAGACCAAAAGACAAAGTGCTGAGTGGCACACGCCAGATTTCCCACCGCCCGAAAAAGGCGAAAATGAGCAAGTCCCGTGTAAAGGCCATGCTCATCGTGTTTTTCGACAAAAGAGGCATTGTCCACTCAGTGGTTGTGCCACAAGGACAAGCAGTGATCAGTCATTTTTACTTGCAAGTCCTGAAAAGGCTCCAAAGCAGAGTCAAACGCGTCAGGAAGGAGATCGCCAGCACTTGGCGTCTTCACCATGACAACGCGCCGTCGCACACCTCCTTCATTATTTGAGAGTACTGAGCCAAACGCGGTGTAGCAACATTGCCCCAGCCGCCGTACAGCCCCACTTGGCACCACTGGACTTCTTTTTGTTCCCGAGGATCAAGAAGGAACTGAAGGGCCACCATTTCGCGACTTTGGAAGCCGGCAAAGAAGCAACGACGAGGTGCTCGAAGGAGGTCTCCGTCGACGCCTTCCAGGGAGCGTTCAGCGACTGGGAAAAATGCTGGCGCAGGTGTTCCGAAGCGGAAGGAAGCTACTTTGAAGAATTTTAGTTACTTGTATATTTATCTGCAATAAATCTTTTTTCTTGGACTTATTCAACTTACTTTTGGGACAGACCTTGTATAGATGATTTCTGATGAGATTCCATTGTCAGCACTGTTTCTATTCTCTTCGTGACATAAAGATCTGCGTCTCGGGATAATAAAAAATCTGAAAACAAGATACACAAAGTATGAGGAAATAAATATTTAGGTAATTGACAATTTTTTCTCGCAGATCTTTTATCCAGCCGACTGCGAGTTACTCTTTACGTCCTGATGAGACGCCCATTCGACAGTACACTAGGCACCAACACACTTGCGGGTTCCTCTGATCTCGGGTCAGCAGAACGCAAAGCCCTCCGCGACAGCACATACGAGTGACAAAGGACAAACCAACCACGCCCAAGGCGGAATTTGATCCCGCGATCCTTCGGTCAGAAGCGCTGAGTCCATATACGCTCTAAGCCACCTTGCCCAATCAGGTCGTCAGGCACTCAATAATACGTGTTTAATTCTGCAGGAGTTAAAAAATATGATATGAAGACCGTTTTGAAAAAATATGCAGCTTTCTTACCTATTAATTCACTTTCCGAAAGAGGGTTCGATCTTAAATGCTCCGATCTAGTCAAGGAAAAGAACACTTAATATATCATTTCATTAGAGATAAGTTGAAGTCAGGAAGGTAAGTAACATGTATTGAGAGTCGACGATCTATTCCAACACTATGACTCCAATAAATTTTTACTGAAATTGAGTTGATTAATGTGAATTACTCTTAATACAGGTACTTGTTTACATATGTGATCGATCTGAATAACCATACAGATGATTCAATGTAACTGTATTCACGTAATATTGAAATACGCACTTGTTTTTCATGCATACAACCTCTAATATCTGGCGTGGAAACTTTGTTATATCATCTTTGTGATTGAATGAATTGTAAAATAATGCAATTCCTTTTCGCTGTATTTAAATGTTTATATACACTATGGCTGCCCTTAGTGCTCGCTCCGCCTACGTACTCACGCCCACGAAGTAGATACTCCGTAGAAAATTCCACAAGGGGATAAATATATATTACGCATAATTTATAATTCCAGAAAACAGCTCTGAGCTAATTTCGGAAATGCAATGTATTTACGACGGAAGTTGAGCAACCGACCATGGGTTCCGAAAATTATAGTTCAAAAGGCAAAGTCCCCATGGGCGTTAAAACTTAGTCGTATTTCGTGTGTTGAGGTTTCTCTTGACGTAGTGTCGCACATTATCTAACAGTAATGTGCCCGCAGATGTATCTAGTGTGTACTCTGAAGTATATCCGCGGGGGATAAATAACATTTATGCTTATTTCATATTTCGTGAAAACATAGCTCTGAGCAGATTTAGAATATACGTACGTTGTGCTACCGACTGAAGTGGAGCAACCGACTGTGGGTTACGATAACAAATGTTTCAATATATTTTATCACTAGTGTCACTTAAAGGAGGATTTAGCATTTTGACAGAATACATCGTTTAGCGCAATTAATGAGCAATCTAATCAGATTAATGCCGTTACATTTGTTCAATATTTTACCTTTGTGGGAGAAATTTTATAGCATGTTCTTTTGCTGTCAATATGGTCAAGTGTGTAGAACTAACTATTAAAGACAAAGAAATTTTCATTTATCCACTATATCAAACTGATTAAAAATGTTTTTGTAAGTTTTCCAGCAATTACTGATGTTTTTTAACTTTGTATAATGAAGTCTCATTGTAGGAAATACTTGTTATGAGTAACCCAGAAAACCTTTTTGCGCCGTTTTTTATAAAATTAGATAGAAGAAGAGAAAAAAGATGGTAACTCATATTATGTATTAGTAAAGCTTGTCCTAATTCCATGGTCATGCAACAAGAAAGAAGTTAATCTGGCAAAACCTACATGTGAGCATAGTACCATCTCAGTGCAATGCTCTGTAAAGCAAGTGCAATGCTCTGTAAACAAAATATTCCTGAATAACTTTTTTTTGTGATGTAGATATTTCAACTAGAAGCAAAAGTGTTAAATTTCATCATGATTTGATTAATTTGGCCAAATGTTGAAATATAAGCAAGGAAATTGGAGGCGCTTAGCGTGGCCATATTACCTTCACATACCTTAGTTACTATAATTATTTCCTAATTTTATAAAATGTAAACTTTGTTACTTAAAAGAACTCAAATACGTAACATTACCTACACAATATAATCTTCAGGCTCTAACTTTAAGTTAGCTGAATCATACTTAATTGTATTTGCAATTAACTGAAGAATCATTAGAAGGTTCACTTGAATTATTTGCAGCCGGTTTATCAACAGAATCTGACTGTGAGTTATCAGAATCTCCCAGGAAATCTGCAATGTTGTTTATTGATCCCGGCAAAGACATTGTGATTGTGATTGTGATTGTAGGTTAGACACGTTTCAGCTTTGCGATATGTTCCCAAACACACTAATAGATGTCACTATTAATCAGTTAGATGTGAAAGTAAGAGATTTTCCACATATGAAACTGAAAATTCTTTTTCGGAAGATGTGACTGTCACAAATTTTACAAAATTGTCGGTTCTTCATCTTTCGCTCTAAGCGATTCAGATAGTGGACAAAGTACGATCGATATATATTTACGTATTTTGTTTAACATATTTGTGACATGAATGACAATAATAATTAATGAACATGACGTGACATGAATGACAATAATATTATTACTGTTCGATTTCCAAAACTACCTGCTCAGTTTAGCTCGGATCATTTGCCACTCTCTCGGCAGCGACTCTGCCTAGAAAGTCCTTAGTTTGAGTTCCGACGGTGGCAGAGTTTTGACACAAACAAGAGGTAGGATGAATAAAGCCGCTGTCTAGAGAAGAATTTAGGTGTCCTGCTGATCTGATAGGTAGTTTTCCATTGTTTCCTCGATGAGTACCAGGCGAATGCTGCAGCAGTACTTTAACATACCACGGACCGCGCTTTTCCTTGTCCTATATTTACCCGTAGCTACACACACACACACATGGATTCACATACCCTACACTATCACAATTTATGTGATCAGTTGGGACTTTATAACCTGTTTCAAATGGGGCGGTACCCCTCCTGGAGAGATACCTGGAGGAGGACACCCCTCTCCTCCTCCTCCTCCTCCCCCGCAAGCCGGCATGTACGTCGTCGCCGGATATCACCGTCCAGCATGGAAGGATCAGCGCCACCTCCTGAAGTAAAAAATTCTTTACACTCAACGGGTGATCAATGAAAACAAACACTAAAGACATGAATGTATTCAACAACCATGTATTACACAGCATTGCGTTTTATCAATATACGTCATCATATGCAAGTGTATAGCATAATATACAAAGGTGCATTGATTAATGCTATCTCTGAAAAAATTGGTAAAATATCGTCAATATATTCGAAATAATAAAGTTATAATCACTAATATGTTCCGAAAATAAACATTCAAGGACTGAGCTATACCCATTAATATAATACTCACACTGCCAACGTAAAGTTCTCCCGGCCAACAATAATTTTGGATTTTGTAGCCTGCGAGCTTTAATGGCTCGTGTAGCTGGCCGACATGGACATTTTGTTTTTCAATAACGAAATTTTATTTTAGAGCCCGCATTGAAAGTTTAAGTACGCTTTTATGTACTTCATGGACTCAGTTTGTGCTCTTTGGGTCGAAGTGCAATCGCATTTACCGCTTGACTTCCAACAAAAAGGGCAAAACATTTCTCGCAATCAATTTGCTCATTTGTAGATTATGTGCAATTCACGAGGAAGCATGCTCTGTCAAAGCTTACACGTTATACGAGATGCTAATGTTTTTGATAATAAGGGCTTTCGCGATTAGTGAACACTTGAGTGAACATCAGGATATTACCCCTTCGGAAACCAAAAGTCTATGATCTTTTAAGTTTCTTCAACGATGTTTTATTACGTTATTGTTCTTGTAATTTTTACTAGCAAATTAAAAGCAGAGTTCATTAACAATAACTCTCGGTAAACTTTTCTGAAGCGTTAGATCAAGAATGGGAAAAATTCAGGGCTTTAATCTATATTCTAATTAGTGTTCCTGTAATCGTGTCTGTTAGTATATCTTTCCGTCTGTCCGCCAACGCCTAATCCGTTTAGTCTACTTTCTCCCAAATTGATATTTCCCAGTCGATTTAAAGGTCTCTATAGAATCTAAGTTTGAATAGGATGTTTTGCTTTTTGGGGATATTGTATATGAAGCCTCAATGTATTCAACAGTTTCTCAAAAATTGGTCCTTGAATAACGTAAAGGTTACTTAAGAGGATAGTGCACGTCCCATTTCATTAAAATTCCTGATTTTCCGAAAATTGAAAAATGCAATTTTTTCAGTGTCATCCTTCAACTATAATATTGAAGATAGAGCTTGTTTCGGCATAGAAATATGTTTTATTAAGACTGATCTTTAAATACAGTAATGTACAAATTTTGGAATATATGAGTAGTTTTCACGTAATTTCGCGTGAAATATAGGAAAATTTAAAATTTTTAAAACTATTTTTTTCTCAAAGAAGGCTTTATATATTTTTTCTTTACATTTTTCCTCGTAAATTTCTACGGACGTGAAAAAATTGATGCTAGTCAATTTTCCTGCTATCTCTGTTCTCTAAATTGCAAAATTTTAATATTAGACATTACAAAATTGAAGAAAGGAATTTTTGCTTAAACCTAAATCTGTTCTAAAACATCAATGCTGAAAGATCATGGACTTTTTTTGAAAAAAACTACTAGTTTCGCGTAATTTGTGCTTAAAATTAATCTTTAAACACGTTTCTAAAAAACCGCTTCAAATTTTTTCTTTAAAACTTTTCGCGGATAAAGCAAGGGACGCTTAAAACAATAATGCAGGTTTCCTTTTCGTTGAACTGTTGCGTAAGTTGTAAATTAAGAAATTTTGAGAGTCTAGTTGCTTTGGTAGCACTAGTTTTTATCTACAATGGGTGTTGTGTGGTGTTTTATTTACAATAATTTTCAAAAAATTGTAGCGGTTGGTTATTTCTCTGCCTCATGCTATCATATATGCTGTGAACGTGTTTGGTGAAATTTTATTGAAAATAAAAGTTTTTGTGTGTAAATAGGAACGTGTAATATGTATAAGTTTCAAAAAGAATTTCTGTAAGACAGGGTAAAATTGTATGATGATAATATTTTGGAAAATATGAAATACTAGCTCAAGAAACGTTCATAAAAAGAAAGGAATTCAATCTTTGATTTAAAGTGGTAATATTTTTTTTCATTCCCTCCAATTAACGTCGCCCCGTTCCGCACCCCCCTCGCATTGCCCTCGTCTCCATCCCCAATCTACCTCACCCCCTGCATGCTCCGCCCTGTTTTGTCCCTTCCAGCCTACCTCCACTTCGCCCCTTCTGTTCCGCCTCAGCCACACTGCCACTCCCACTCCCACTCTATCACTCCCACACCACAATTCCCATTGCCTCACTCCCACTCCGCCACTCCCACTCCACCACTCCCATTCCGCCACTCCCACTCTGCCACTCCCACTGCGCCTCTCCCACTCTATCACAGACACCCCACCATTCCCATTTCGTCATTCCCACTCCATCATTCCCACTCTGCCACTCCCACTCCGCCACTCACACTCCGCCACTCCCACTTCGCCACTCCCACTTCGCCACTCCCACTTCGCCACTCCCACTTCGCCACTCCCACTTCGCCACTCCCACTTCGCCACTCCCACTCTGTCACTGCCACTCTGTCACTGCCACTCCACCTTTCCCACTCCGCCATTCCCACTCCGCCACTGACACTCTGTCAGTCTCACTCCTCCCCCAGCCGCAATCTGTGGCACTAGTACGGCCGCCATACCTACCCTGTGGTGAACCGGGACGAGGATAGGCAGCGGAGCAGGGCGGGGTGGTATGAACAGCAAGCGCCGCGGACCATGTCAGCGGGAGGAACACGGAGGGCCAGGCATGCGCCCCAGAGCCCGTGTACTCACCGTGATAGGCGCGGCCGCCTGCAGCGGCGAGCGCACCGGGCGTCTGCAAGCTGGCAGGCGCTCTCCCGCGGGGCCGACAGCGGCCTGGAGTGGAGGCGGGAGTGGGGGTGGGGGCGTTGGTGGATCTGCGCACTCGTGTTCATCCCGCCGGGCACGCGATGACCTGCCCTCATTCTCCATTATCCTCCCTTCCCCTCCCAACATGTATGTCCACAACCCGTCTCTCTACGCTCACACGCCTCCTACTGCAACTTGCAATAAACTGGCCTAATAAAAATAATTATTCATATACATTGCATTGCAAGAATACTCTAAACGTATACATACAGTTTGAATCATCAGTTGACCTCAGAAAACGCAAAAAAGGACGACCACGCTCATCCATACAGTTACAACCACTTTATGAATTATCTTTTGAAATAACAATCGCAAAATATAAGAATCTGCAGCAGTTGCTTCAGCTTTTTCTTCCTATCCACCATCAGTTTTACAGGAATCTACGAGTAAAAGACACAAGTCAAAATTAGTGTCGCCGGTGGCCGAGATGTGCTGTAGCGATCTCAGACTGAAGGGTCGTGAATTTGAGCGCTCGTCTCGGGCATGATTTTATTTGTGTTCATCTTCCCCTCCCCTAATTATCACTACATCACGCCATCTTCGCAGTTACTATACCGTTAAATGCAGTAGTGGAAGCTAATTACCCAGATATAGATGCGACACTAAATAACAAAAATTAAAAAACACAGTGTTTTGGGATACAATGAAGAGCCCAGCCGCAGTACAGACTGTCGCAACGAGCGATACGTTCAGTTCTATTCGTGCAGCTCAGTATTTCATCCGGACTTCTTACGGACGAAAGTTAATTTCGATCTTATTTTCTTCAAAACTTGTGTTCCTTCTAGCACAGAAGAGTTTTGCCGGGGAAAATAATGATTGTTATGTATTTTTGTCCCTATTTCCACGTATGATTGTAGTTTTTTCTTCTAAACGTACCATTCATTACCTTTGACGTTTTATGTTATTATCATACGTAATATCACTAGTGCTTTAGAAATTGTCTATAAATTCCCGACTCGCGAAGCGAAAAGGGGAGTTATCAGAGAATTTCCAAAGCACGACTGGTATTTACTAGGACTATTCCACAAGTGAAATTATGTCCAACAGAGTTTCAAAATGCACCAAATATTGAAAGTAACTGAAAGCGTACGTTAAAATTAGAGGTTATGTTATAGTACATACGCTGTTTATTGGACATCGACATGGCGATCGATGTATACCGCCTCCTAAGATGGATGAGTCACAGTTTATAATTAGCTAGTGGGCAGAAGCGGTAAGAAAAATTAGATAGGAAAAGCGATAAACGTTTTGAGATACCTCGCCCTAATTGGGGCATTTTGTATGCATAGTTAAACACTATTGGTTTTAAGTTCACGAGTGGAATAGTCCAATATAAACATACCTGATTAAATATTCTCAAAAAACTATGAGTTATTTCAATTTCCCAAAAAACTAAATTGTGTCAATAATTCATGTTTCTTCTTCTTCTTCTTCTTAATAATAATAATAATAATAATAATAATAATAATAATAATAATAATAATAATAATAATAATACATATTCCTCCGCTACATGTACTATGATAAAAGATGTGGAAGCTGTGTCGAGACCTGATAGTGATAAGAGTTCTTTCTATGCAGCAAGATTATACACCAAATATTGCTGTTTCACTATTCGTAAAGTGGCCTCAGCGAAAACCTGCGGTTCAGGCAAAAACGTGTGGCCAATAAACCATTAGGTAACTTACAAAATGTTGTTCCCCACCACTTCACATCAAACTTCCTTTGATGAAGATATTTTCGAAAACACCGGACAAAATGCGTCCAGTTTTCCCTATCTGAGTATTTTCATTGGCACAAATATCGGTTAAGTTATCCAAGATTTGATTTTTACATTACATTGAGTGATTGTGAAAACTTGCATGGAATGCATGAACATGTGTACTAACTTTCTCGGGAAATTTGAAGCTGAAACCTATAAAAAAGAACTGAAAGAAATTATATCATATTTCCATAAAATGAAATTTAACACGTCATACAATTACATTTCCTTGACTGTCTTAGAGACTTTTCCCCTCAAAATTCGGCACACACAAATTATCGAGCAAGGCGAATATTTTCACCAAGGCATTTTCACCAAGTGATTGACAAACTTTATGGGAAGTTGGAACTTAAGTATGTTGGCAGGATAACGTTGCAATTTATCGAGATAAACTTCCAAATCGGAATACCTCAAAAATAGGTCAAAATTCTTGTATAGAAGTCCGAAAGTGTGATATACAGTCCGAATGTGTGAATTATTCACATTTTTCATTCTGCAAAAAGGTGTACAAGCATATTAGTGTTCATGTTCAAGGTGTTAAAGGTTCATGTTATCCAATCCTTGTACTTATTAATAACAATGTACCTTGGATTTAGTACTTTTGTGATAAACAAGATTCGCGAAATAAGAAAAATAAAATAAGAAAACTATAACGTTTTCCTTTATATCATCACAATCTACTTGATGTATTAAAATGCTCCATAAGTAGCAGCTTGTGGACCAAAGGTGTTTGAATTCCCCTCCATCCTTCCAGCAGCGCCTGGCTCCATCCCACCCCCTTTGTGGTCCTCAACCGGAGCTACATGCGGGCGACCGCCGCTCTCCGCAGTTCACACTCAATTAAGGCGCGTGCTCAGGGGCTGAGGCGCGTTTACATAAATGCAGGCGCGTGCGCCGCGCCCGCGGCCTCAGGCGTCGCCGCGCCATCACGACACGTATCGGCGCCCTCGAGATGCAAATCGAGCGCGGTCGCTCCCGACCCGCCCACGCTGCCCTGCTGCCCCTCCCCCCTCGACCAGCTCCTCCTCCGTCTCGCCCTACCAGCCGCGAGTCACCGCTCCGCCCACGACTGTGTTTCACGCCGTTCCGGACGATATCCGTATCCCACTGCAGCTACACCCAGATTTCCCTGTCTGGGCCGCCTTAGCCTACCGCTCGCATTAGCCCACTTTCTTTTCATGTCCAATCTGATGTTCGCTCTACACCACCCCTTTCTCCTCGTACCGTTTAAACTTTCCCTTCTTCACCGCTCGTCCTCACCCTCCGGCTCGTCCCCGATCTCGCTCCTTTCGCGCTCAATCGTCCTCACGCCCCCACTCGTCACCGTCCCTGCTCCTTTTTGTAAAATTATTTTTTACATCTTTAGCTCAATTGAAGAGTATTACAAGACAATCCTAGGGGAACACATTACAGTGCAGAAAACGATCGACTAATGCATCTCCATAAGATGGCTCTGTTGATAGCTCTATCAATCCGCGATCGATACCCGTAACGCTGCGATTCAAATCCAAGTCTGCTCAATTTTTACTTTCTTGTACACGTACTACGTATACACGGAGTAATATACGTAGTATAGAGAAAGTTATGTAATGCTGCGGAAAATCGATTACAAGATTTCAACGGAAATACACGTTTTGATACACACCCTTCATACCGAAAATATGTTGTTGTTTTTTTCAAAACGTCCGTCTGACCGTCTGTCTGAGCGTCTGGTGTATGTGAATAAATCAAGCACCTTAACAACGCGTCGGATTTTTTTCCAAACTGAATAAACCTTTCTCGATCTGGCATTAGTCGAAGTTCTGAGATTTTGAAAAACAATCATTAATTTTTCGGAGTATTTACATGAATTGAAATTTTCTCAGGGATTGCTCAAAATTTTTTCTTTATATTTCTGGTAAGAATAGAATGAAAAGCATTTGTAAAGATGATATAGGTCTGATTTTCACTGATACCTGATTTTTTGCAAATTACAAAACATTGAAATTATTTCGAAGTCTTCCTACAACTCAAAATTGAAGATAGAAATTTTTCTTTCAAGTAATATTTTTTCTACATAATTAGTTCATTTATTAAGATCGTGCACATTTTTTGATAATTTGAGTTGTTTTCGCGCACAATTGGGGGCAATATGTGAAATATTAAAAAAAATAAAAAAAACAACTTCATCAAAAAGGCAACAAACTTTTTCTTTAAACTTTTGGTAGGGATAGTCGTAAATGCACTCTATAAGATAACATAAACCCCATTTTGCTCTTATCTTTTGTTTTCTCAAAAATTACAAAAATGAAAATTTTTAACTTCTCTCATGTCTTTTTTGCATTAGAGAAGATTTTTATATTTAGGCATATTATATTATATTTATATTATTATATATTTATTTATATTAATTTATATTTATTTATATATTTATATTAAGGCATATTTGCATTAGAGGAGATTTGTTCACATTTTTGTATTTACGAGTGCATGCTTTAATCGATGTCTGATAAATATTCTCGGAAACTCAACAATTTTTCTGTGAAATTGAGCTCAAAATGCCGCATTTACTGAAACACTCAAATGCCATTTTCTCAAAAACGATTCCAAATTGTTTCTTCAAACGTTTTGTACGGAGAGTGCTATGTACGCTGTTTAAGATGACATAAAGTTCATTTTGAGGTATTCTTTTGTTGTTATTTTTTTCAAAACTTACACAAATACATTTTCAAAATAGCTCTTACGCCTTTATACACATTAAATTACTGTATAATATACACATTACCTGCAATTTGTGTACATTCTTGCATTAGCGAGTAGACGTGCTTCAAATGATTTGTAATTAAGCTTTTCGAAAGTTATGAAGATTTCTGTGAAAAAAAAAATCCAATTTCACACTTACAGTTACGTTTAACGCCATTTTCTTAAGAACGTCTCCAAATTCATCGAAAATTTCCTTATATGATGAGGTTTTACTCTTCTTTAATATTCTTAAAGTAATATTTCGGTTCTACTATTAGGAAACAGAAAAAATCATAATTAAAAATAAAATGAATTTTGGGCGGCGATAGATGGCAGCTGGCAAGAGTATGTGGCAAATCTGAAAAGTTATCCCAGACCAAAGAAATTAGAAAACTAAGTAGTAGGCGTAAGTCTGTGCCATTTTGTAGCACTACTGATTTCTTTAAATGTTTCGAAAGATTAGCGCACATTACGCCCAATTCAATGACAGAAAGACACTTAAAAAGTACTCTCGTTTAAACTTTTGGGAATGGTTAAAGCATTGCTTTGGAAGCTTTAGAAGGATAATGATGTGAATTAGGTGTTAAAAGCAGTATTTTTAAGGAATGTATTTCAATATATTAATAATTAGTAATTTATTTTTCAATCATGTCATTGTTAATTACTCTAGCAGAGCAGTTAGGAGAGCGATGTGTAGATACATTTATCATGTGACCTTCGGGCCATGGTGCCATTGGTGCGTGACGACTCGTGATGACCCCTGCTGACTTTCCTTTGTGTCATAAACATACGTAGGGCGTTTCAAAAAACAGTAATAGTTATCACATAATTTTGAAATAGTAGATCGTTTTTCTTTCTTCGAGTAATGGATGATGTGTAAGTAACGTAGAAAGTGCAACAAAAACATTACCAAATCGACGTGAAAATATGTGCTGTTGCAGCAGCACTACACCTTTTCAACATCAAATTGAGAAGAAAGGTGAACACATTGATACCAAAGGACACCATATTGAGTCTACCCCATTCATTGAATCATATTGGTTTATATTGATAATTACTTTCAATTTGACATTAAATAGTTTTAAACAAAAAGTAATGATGAATCGTTTATTGTTTTAATATTGATTGCATGAGGGACGCTCAATAAGTTATCTACCTCGGTATCTTACGGTGCACACTGTTGGAGAGCTCAGCGTGCGCAGGCAAGTTGGGACATGCCTGAGTATGGTTCGGCGTCAGTTGCAAATCAGTCTGCCGTATGTTCTTGTTATGAGATGACAAGTGCAGTGTCGTGTGAGTCAACGGAGCAAATGAAAGATTACGAACCCTGTTGCTTCGTATAACTTAATCATTGTGTTTATAGTCCAGATCTGGCTTCTAGTGAGTACTTTCTGTTTCGAATCATGAACAAATTATCCGTGGGCGACGATTTCGTGACTCTGAAGCAGTTAAGAAATGGTGTATCTCTACAGTCAAAATGTTTCCTTCTTTACTGAGGGTATTCGATCACTGGATGCAAAATAGAGCAAGTGCGTTGTAGTCAACGGGGACTGTATTGAAAAGTAATGAAGTGAGTTTCAATATAAAATTTCATATTCATGCTCAATTTATTGAACGCCCACCATATTGTACGTATAAAACCAGCTTTGTTTTCCGAGCTTTTCTTGGGTAGTCATACACACTTCTCACATGGACTGATCCTGCATAGTTTTATTTCTAATTCGGCGCGCATTGGAAATTACTTTACGATAGCAACCTGGCACCACTTGTCACAAATTCCACTAGACAACAAACCCCACTTTTCATCGCATCAATTCTGCTACTCCTGTATGTGTCCTGTATCACTTCCACGAGTACTTTCTGAATTCGTTTTTCCATCGTCATCACGCCTTCACGGTCACGCCTCATTTACCCGTCGCCGATGCTACGGCTACAAACCTCACCGCAGTTGCCACCACCGTCATTAACGACACAATCACCAGATTCACCATTTCCACCACGCTTCCACCTCATTACCTGTTCTGAATTGCACCCGCACCAAAGCAGCAGCGCGTGGCCATGCGGGGACGCCCACCATATTAGATGTGATGGCTAGTGAGCCCTCCGTATCTTCCCCTAACTGAGTACAGGACATCTTCCGTAACTGGGGATACAGCCGATGAATAACCAGGGCTGATATTGGTGTTGTGCGGCGGGCTTGACCAGTAGCATGAAGGCATTAGTGAGATGCTCAAAGGGGGTCAGGTTCTGGGAACGTTGTGGGCTTGGCTGAATGTATTGATGATTTACGTTTTCTGGAGTCGTCGTTCCGCTGACTGTTGGGCAAAAAAAAAAAAAAATTAATTACTCGAGAAATTACAAAATCGTACAAAAATTTCATTTTCTTGATATTGTTTAATATTATTTTCTATGACATGGCAAATTATTACTTTAAATTCATTTCGTGAGTACTAAATGCATTCGGAACAATTTTTTAAGAAAAAAATTCGTAATTTTCCTTTTCGCGATAAAATAGTGTAAAAGATACATAACTTTTGACTTTTTATTAACCGATGTATTTTTTCTGAGGAAATTTTGATGTGTATTAGGGTAAGTTCAATCATTTCACACGCACGTGTGCATTATGTTGTCATTTCATGTTATAATTGTTTGAAATTCTTGCTCAAAAAATATTTTTATGTACAAATTATAAATATTTTATTAAAAATGTTTAAAAAATGAAATTATTTGATAATTTTACCTTCTTAAGATGTGTAATCAAGGGTGTATATGAACACATGCCAAATATAGTACTTTTTGTTCCATTCGTCACACAGATGTTTTGATTTGTTTTTTACGTTAAATAAATAAAATTTTGGGTACCCTTTCCAAACAGCAGCACATAAAGAAATCTCATATAAACATGGATGTGAAACTGATTTATTTCATTGCTAAACAAATATTTTCCTCCGCATTGAAAAATCTCTTGTTGATCTTCCTTCAATCGTGGCCCCTATACTTCTACTCGCATTTCCCTTTAGAGCAGGTCATGAATACGTTCTGTTTAGTACTCTGATTTATTCCTTACTAGATGCAACGATTAAGGTAAAGGGATATTGAGGCCAGACTGAATTTTTGACGACACGTTTACCAGCAATGTTTTATATTTATTCTTTTAGGATTTCTGCAGCCTACAGCTGGAGTTACTCACGACGGTGTCTTCCATCACCATTTCAATGACATGTGGATCCATGAAGGCACGGGTTTAGTGCGACGATATACCCTTCAACAGAGGTTCAACTTAAAGGGGAGTTCGAGGTAAGATCATTCACATTCATCTTCTTGGTTTCTATTTCTTCCTTCCGCGACTTAGAGGTCACAGTTATCTGGAGTTTCACCGTAAGGAATTGTGTCATTATTTCATTGTTTACCTCTGGACATTATTCAACAAATGTGATTAATGTTAAATGGTAGTCGAAGTCACTTCAATCACATAGTACATGACCATTGAACAATCGCTTTCCATAAAGATGGATTGATTGAGGGAGATACATTGAATGGCCATTGAATGAATGAATGAATTCATTGAATTCAGTGACGGAGCTCCTTAAGTGGATAAACCAGTAATTAATTTTTCTTTTGCTCAACCATATATCACGTTAGGAAAATATTTTTGGCTAGTGTAGTTACCTTGAAATATAAATTGATGCGATTTATTAAGTGATTGTTGACCAGTTGGAATTATATGCCGTGTGGTTCTTACGTTTAGGTCCATACAAAAAACCAACCCTTTACATTGCCGACATTTCGGCTATCGCCCTTCATCAGGGCTGTAAGGATATAAACTAAGAAAATTACTCATTTTTATGGTTTTCTATGCTGCATCTAGCAATATCCCACATTATGAATAATTAGGCGCAGCTCTAACATTATGCAAGTGTTGCACTGGACAAATTCATTGTTAATACATGACATCAACCAGCTACATTGTGTGAATTGTAAAATAATTTTTATCCTGTGAACTTAGTTTGTTTTTCATTTTTTATTTAAAAAATCTTATAAGTCCTAAAGCGAATTAGCTATGTTTATTTATAAGGCAGTTCATTGTTCCTATGTTACTTTTAAGACACCTTTTTTAATGTCTTCCATTTGTTCTCAGCTTTCCGCTCCCTGTAATATATTTCGTTTGGCAATTGTGGGTTCTTCTTATGATTTCGTTTTCCAGAAAACTATTTGTACTTAAGCTCATTAATGGCCTGCATTGCTTCCACAACTTCTAGTATTGATAATTTTAACAAAAACTATAATAATAAGGTTGAAATATAGCCCTTGGAATATTTGGAATTGAGGCCTCAGTAAACAAGGGATTTTTCGTATAAATTGATAACCAACTCTTCTTGAAATCTATTGTTTCCGACCACAAATTCCACAATAAAATACCTGTGTGCCATTGTACTACGGTTCTATTATTCTGGATAGTGTACTATATCTTCGATATTCGGGGGAATGTTACACTGTGCTTCCCACAAGTACTGGCAGAAGATTCTTCTTCCATTTTCATAACAATGCTAATATCAGCAACGCGTTGATTTCTTCCAAAGAACATTATCACTAATTATTGTAATGGGAATAAATGAAAAGAAATATAACGTGTCTTGGACATCTAGTGTTTTCGCACTCACCTTAAAATCCCCACCACTGTTTACATGGTTGGAAATGGTGGCTTTGATTTCTTGTGAATTGTCTGATGGATTTACACAGAAAATAAGCATGTCTGCCTTTAACTCATTTTTCACCAAATATAAACTTACGGTGTTCTTGCAATTAGCGATTGCGATTTATTTGATTTTTTGAACGTTTCAGACGTTCCAAACAACTGTAATCGTCCGAGTGGGTTGCTGAAATTATAATTTTGATGTGAAGTTCTATGTATGATTTATCTATCCAGCTTATAAAATTGATAAAAAACCTCCTGATACGTAGCAATCGACTGCCGCAACGCATTTTACCGGGGCGGCAACACCTTGTAGGAAGCAAGACATACGATGTTTTTTACCTTATTTTTATCGGAAAGCTTTGCTACATCAAAAGTGCAATGAGAATCTGCTGCCTCTAAGCCTCTGGAATAAATAAGGACGAAGGCTTAGAGCAGATGCTATTGGCACCGTGTGCGCCACGCTCCCCCGTAGAGCGTAGGTACTACCTGAGAATGAAGCGGCATAAACAACTGGAGACCCTCTACGCAAAAGGCGCGCTCGCTCGCTCCAAAGCCAACGGCGCGTCAAGCGCTCCAAAAAAGGATCATAATATTGAATAAAGACGCTTCAGATTTCGCGGAAAGAAATGACATCGAAACCTGTGAAACTTCAAAGCTACGAGGCTGACAGAGCAGTTTCAGGGCAATATTTCTGCGAAGTGATGAAAAGTTGCAGTAAAAAGAGGGGGCTGTAAGTGAACAGCTTCATTGGACTTTGCTACAATAGATGTTCCGAGGCGAGTGATTTTAAAATTCTCGGAACTTGGGAAACGGATGTTAATATTTAATTCTTCCTTGGTACAACTACAGTGTAACATTTCCGCTAGACAAAAAATCGTCGCTCGTTATTGTTGTCTGTACGTCAGGCCTTATAATAATTCGAATAAATCCAGCTCAGATTTTATCATTCAAACAAAAAAAATGCACACCTTCCGCACTAAGAAGATCTAGTGGTTCCAAGAATGGAACTTCTGAGCGACACGACCTAATTGTAGAAGTGAAGAGAACAAATATTTATGGTTGAGCAAATGTTTTGAAAGTGGGTTCTCCGATTCATTGGCAGACAATGTCGCAGCGTAGCGTCGACCGCAGCTCAGTTTGACTATGAAGGAAAAGCGTGAAATGGTTTAGCAAGGGAAATGAGTGCCACGACAGGATACCGTCTACACTGGGTATTCTGTTATCCTGTATTAAAAGTATGTGGTCATCAGTGGCGACAGCGCCTTGAGGAATCTAAAAATAAAAAAAACCCACTAGTGGTGCTACAACAGCACGTACTTTCTCGCCCGTATTTTTACGCAGAATTACGCGAAAAGTACTCAAATTTTCGAAAATTTGTGCATGAACTTACTTCAAAATCTATCTTGAAGGAACGGGTTTCTTGAAAGGAAAAATCTCTTGTCTATAATATTTTAGTTGTAGGAAGAAGTCGAAAAGATTTTGAACTTTTGCAATTTTCGAAACATCTGGATTTTTAAGGAATATGACACCTACACCTTTCTCTTAAACGTGCGTCAAACTGCTAACGTTGTTCACAGTCGGACAGACAGACAGACGTTTTGCCGTCTTTCGATTTTTCGGTATCAAGGACCCACAAAACACGCATTCTGTCTACGCCATGTGTTAGGATTTTTTTATATTTAGCAACGGGATTTATCCACATTTTCGTTTCCAGGGCCCTGTAATAAGAGTTTTCTGCCGAAAATTGGCCGTTTATTTGCGCTGCATTACATAACTTTCTATCTCATAGTGAGAAAGTAATAAATCAGAGTGAAAGTTGCAGAGCGTATTAATAATTCATTAAATCGTGCCGTTTCGTTTGTAAACACAATCAGCACACATTTTGAGAACGAACACTTTTTTGTCCACCTATGAGAACGATCAGTGTGATTTAATGGGCCGCTTAGCGTACTTTCGCTTCGCCTTCCCGGGCTATTGTGTGTTAGGTAATGGATGCTTGTGAAAGTGTAGGGGTACTGGGAGTTGGGTGGGGCAGCGAATGAGGTTTCGTAGGCCAGATTAAATTAATTCAACTAAGAACATCAAACCTTCCATGTGATTTCGTTAATTACTGTTTTATTCGCTCCAAATACTTTTTATAATCTTTATTTTCTTAAGCTTAATAGTATCTTCTGTTGTCAACGTAAAAGTTGCCGTAGACACGTCATATTGCTGCTATGGCTTGCAAATCTGTTGTACATCACTGGTTATAGTTTGCCCTCGTTCAAAAAATATTCTGAAGAGAGTTATTGTATGCAATTGTATGATTATATACCTGCCTTCTCATAATTCGCATAATTCGCATAATTCGCATGTCATATTCATGCGTCATATTATACTCTGCATAGTTCTTTATCCTTTTCCAGCTTCTATACTTTCTCTTCTTGGGAAGTGCGATGGTGTAAAAAGCGATTGGTGTAGTGTCATTTAAACAAATTTCTATGGCATTGTTTTTCTTTGATAATATAAGGTATAACCTATGTATTATTGTAATCTCAGACAATGATTCAATATCATCCTTTAAACCACTAATTCAGTACTTTTCCCTTTAAATACATGGATGGAGATTGTGATTCGAATCACCCCTATTGGCAGCCAAAAGGAAAATTGTGTATAAAATATGGGTTTCAACTCTCGTCTTTCGTTGAAGTCGTGAAGTTGACAGTTAAAAATCGGCAATATGAGTTTTTCATTTTGAAACAATGTTGTGGAGCATGAGAAAGACGGTTTAATATGAATATTTTTGAAGGAACTTGAAAAGAAATATTATTCACCTATTATTATATTATTTATAGCACGATATACTGAATGTGCCTTCTGTTATATCAAATACAAATCTAGTTTAAGGAGGATTCATCTAATCATTGTACGAAAAATTGCAGAAAACTATTCATATTGTATGGAACTATTTTTGGTCACTCATTATTTTCAAAAGTCTTCTGACTCTTGGAGATTTTTCAAAAAGGGGTTTTAATTTACATCTAAGAAATGTTTTCGTAAAGTTCTCTCTACGTGCCATCAGCATACAAGTTTCGGTCTTGTTATTATTCTTTCAACTCTCATGACGTTCGCGCCTGTGGTAAATTAGGAGAGTAAAATAATACTCATTGCAATTATAGACTCTGAAAAACTACTCTATTTGGTAAGATTTGGATGGGTATCAGATTTTTCCCCTTCTTTTTTGTCGAAGATTTCAGTGAAGCTCAGTGTTACAGAAGCCGAAGTGCCTGCGGTGGCGTGGCAGTCGGTTTGAATTGAACGTTGGGAAATGAAATTTAAATTAATTATCTTGAAGACTCAAACTCAAAAAAAACTTCACTCAAAGTCCAAGATGTTAGAGTGAAACGGGGAGCCCAATGTAGCGATCATTGTTTGGTAATTGCTAAAATATTCATACCATTTACATTGAATAGCACAGATAAAGAAAATGAAGGATTTGTCATGAAACCTACCAAATACAAATTAATCAGTCTTTTCGATGAAAGTACAGCATATCTCTACAGAAAAAGGCTTGAAACTAAACTATTGGTTAAATACAGGCCAATAGAAAAAGAATATGAACACATAAAAGAGTGTATTCACCAAGCCGCAGAGGAGGCTTTAGGTACTTGTATATTAAAACCGAAACTGTGTTGGTGGGACACAAGTCTAGAAGAAAAGATTAAGAGGAAAAGAGAACTGTATTTAAAATGGCTTAGTGACAAAAAAACTGAAACTAATTTACAGTACAAAGCAATAAGTAGAGAAGTAAAACAAGAAGTATTATCAAGGAAGAATAATTATGGCTGGATAAATGCGATTATATAGAACAATTCATAGGTGGAGCACGGAGCTCAGAAGCCTGGAAAGTAATTAAATCTATTAAATCGAATGAGAAAAACAATATCGCATTATCAAATATTGGCATCAATAAATGGAAAGAGTATTTCGAAAGACTGCTTCTAGAAAACAGAAACTTCCAAACACACAAGGAAGTAAAATTTGAACAAAGGGTAGATCTGACAATTAAAGATTTAGAAAAAGCACTTAAGACAATGAAATCCAATAAGGCACCTGGTCCGGGAGATATACCGGCAGAATTACTGAAATATGGTCCCTGTAAACTGCACCAAATGCTCAAACACATGTTTTCAAGGTGCATGAATGGAGAAAATCCTCCTCAGGAGTGGCGAACGTCTTACCTAACACCAATCCATAAGAAAGGATCTAGAGACAATGAAACAAACTACAGAGGAATAGCAGTTATTGGATCTATAGGTAGACTGTATAGCAAAATAATACGAAATAAAATAGAAGAAGAGATAAAAGGAAAAATAGGAGAGGAACAATGTGGTTTTACTGCCGGCAGGTCAGTCATAGACAATATATTTACATTAAAACAACTTATAGAAAAGAGAACAAGGAGAGGTAGGGAAGTTCATTTGGGTTTCATTGATCTTCAGAAGGCGTATGACAATGTACCGATTGCTAGAGTATGGGAAGAAATGGATGGACTTCAAATCAGTGAAAACTTAATTGGAGCCACACAGAATCTATATAAGAATAACACCTCTCAGATTAAGATCTACAGCAGGCTCTCGGATCCATTCCCAGTCAGCAAAGGTCTTCGTCAGGGTTGCTGTCTTTCCCCAACACTGTTTAAAATATATCTGCATCAAATTTTACAGCAGTGGGAGAAACAATGCAGAGTAATGGGAATGACGATCGGAGAGGATAAATTGTTTACTTTATATTTTGCTGATGACCAGGTAGTAATTGCAGAAGATGCAGACGATTTGAGTTTCATGATCCGTAAACTCAATGAACACTTTTTAAAAGCAGGACTTAATATTAATATGGACAAATCTGAATACCTGGCAGTTGGAAAAAATGAAATAGAAGATCTTCTTGTGGAAAATGGAGGAAAAATGAAAGGGGTAAACAAATATAAATACCTTAGTGTACTTTTTAACAATAAGGGAAATAGCCATGACGAAATTGAGAGAAGAATAAGCTTGGGGAGAAACGTGACACGAAGTATAAACTCTGTCTTATGGAACAAAACCATCATTAACACTACTAAAAGACGTCTTTACTCCTCGCTAGTTAAGAGTGTTACAACATACGGTTCAGAAGTTTGGGAGATCGATAAAAGAACAAAAGGGAAGCTGCTGGCCCTTGAAATGGACTACTGGCGTAGAAGTTGCTGTTATAGCAGACGTGACAAAATCAGGAACGACGACATAAGAAAGAAAATGGATGTCAAGAAATCTATTCTTGACGAAATAGAGAAAAAACAAATCGTCTGGTACGGTCATATTATGCGAATGACAGACGAAAGATGGCCAAAACGAGTCCTGAAATGGGTGCCAACAGAAAGACAGAAGAGAGGAAGACCCAGACTTGCATGGCGGCAGGGAGTGCAAGAGGCTATGACGGCAAGAGAAATGCCAGATGATCTATGGTCCAATAGAGAGGCATGGAGACTGAGAGCGGAGAAACGGCGACAGCTGTAGAGCAACTCCGTACTAATATATGTATATTTTGAAGACTTTTTGTAATCTGCTTTTGCCATTATTCACAAAGTTCGGCATAGAATCTGCAGTATTATTTGTAACGGTAGTTTCTGAAAAATAGTATTATATGTTTCTGATCATTTTATATTACTGGTGTAGAAGCCATATCTGTTCATTGTAAATTATTTCACACTTAACGTTGTGTTTTAGTTTCATAAATACATTAATTAATGTAATTATTATAAAACACTGTTGGACTATTGACTAAAATGTATCTGGGTTCAAGTATTCCATGACTAACTTTATTAAAGACAAGAATATTGTATAGTAACAACATTTTTAAATCTTTAAACTTATCTTTGTATAAGATTTATAAATATTTGACGAAATAATACTTTCTTAAATATTAATTTAAGTGGGTTAGTAGCGAGAAAATTGTATACTATATCTTTTTTTTTTCGAGAATGTCATGAGGGTATCTCAGACATTTTGTCGAATATGCTCATTTTCAGACTGTAGGGTTTATCTTGCAAGTTTTGTCGACTGTTCCATTATTTTTTACCTGACTCAATAATATATTTGGAGAACCTATCCCTTGTGCTTCTCAACATACGTAATTGTAATTGTACCCCCGGGATTTTCTTATTACTTATCTTTACCGTGTAGTAATTCAATTTCTGCAACAGTATATCTTTATTTACACATATAAGCTTGCTCCCATACAACAATCGGTATTGATTAAAATTGTATGCTAACTTTTATTAAAGTACAGGAGTATAGACAAAATGCAGGAAATGATGTGTATATTTTCTTGGCAGAAAATACCTAGTTTATAATTCGGCGTATTTATGAAATTTCAATACAAAAAATTTAATATTTTGCACTAAATTACTGTGGAGTTTTGGTGCGACCTGTAATAACGATTGAATTTCATTTCAGTGCCTTGTTTTCGTGGCACAGGATTCACGATATTTGGACTCTTCGGATAATTTCTACAAGCCAAGGGCATGTAGCAATGGAAATTCAATTTAATCAGATCCAAATACTAGTGCAAACGTCATGCACTTGCTGATTTCGACTCAGGTTACTAGAACGAACCTTTTGTGGATTCATTACATTCGTTATCAGGAAACGCAATTCCGTGTATCAGCAAAGGACTCCAAGCAAGGACTTCATTAACAGATAGACCATTAATTACTAACAGAGGTCTTTTTAGATTCACTAAACGTACGTTCATTAGTCGTATTTGAATTGACGCAGTGCAGAACGCTTGACAATGAGGACGTGAAGAGCTGTGATCGTATTTTCACTTCTTCGAGAGTTTCGTCATTAGTGACGCAGGAAAAATAAATCGAGATTTTTCTTGTCGCAATTGGCAATTATTAATCGAAAATATCAGATTTAATCTGCTTGTCAGATTTTTGAATGCCGTTTTGAGCAGAATGATAAACTCGCAATTTAGTGTAATCTGTAGAGCTTGTTTTTAACTGATTTCGTTTGTACCGAGGGGATTTGCATGATATTTTTTGTATTTCTTTAAATAATTAATACAGGTGTATCAATTCAACAGATAGTACGAAATAGTTAGAAATAAGTTCTCCTAAACTTCATGGCTGCTCCTCAGTATTACAACCTTCACCTTCATTTTAAAGTGCGATAATTTTACCCTAAGATTCACCTGTACAGCCGAAATTGCCTTCATATTTGGTAATTTTGTCAAAATTATTCTTCTGTAATTTTGCGTTAGATAAATATTAATTTGAAACTTGAACGTGACGTTCCGCTTGGATGCAGACAAATAGAAATAGTCTTCTGTTGTAAAAGTGTTTTCACTACATTACGAAAAATCTCGTCGCCAGGAATAATAGTTTATATTGGGAAACATATGACATTCAAAATTACAATTACAACCTAGATTAGACGATAGATTTTTTGACGGATTTTTATTTTCATCACTAGGCATCGAAAAAATCAATTAAATTAAAATTTCATTTTTCGTTCCTGAGTTATAGAAAACGTATTTGCAACGGTAAAGGAACTGCAGATTTTATTTTCCTGCATTGCTAACAAAATAGTAACTCACCCTTACCTCTACTTCTACTACTACAAACAAAAGGAGAGTTCAACAGAACGTGCGTAAAGTGAAGCTACATTTACGTCCAGAAGCAAAACAAGGGACTGTCTTAGCATTTGCTCAATGGATCAGGGAAACTGGCAAAAACTTGATCGAGGTGGGGGTCATTGACCCGGAAGCCGAAGTTCATTATTTGTTACAAGCATATTAAGTTTTTAAAAAAAATATACAATACAAACGTAAACTAATTCGTTATAAATCACTGTTCTGTTAAAATAATCATTATTTTTCTTTTTGAAAATCAGTATAGTCTCTAATTGTATAGAAATATTTGTGCAGCACAAAAGATTTTACTTTTAACTTAAATTTGTGATGATGATGATCAAATGATTAATGTCATCTGGCAATGCGTTGTAAAGTAAGTAGTACGTTGTAAGTAAGTACATGTATGTGGATTTCTAGTAGTGAGCTGTTCATACTGACACTTGATGAATGTGATTTCTACGAAGTGTGCTGTATTCTTAATATCAGTATTGCATAAAAATGTGTCCTCGCCGTTAAGCAAGTCAGTTTTGACAAAAATTACAGATAAATAAAAAATTACAGATACGTAAATAAATAGGCAAGGCAATGGTACGATTCCAAGCTGAATAAAGAGAGTCTTGCAGGGATCACGCGGATAGCATTTTTCATTATTCGAATAATTTTCTTTGGCAATCTGAAGGTTTGGGTACTACACAATGAGCTTCCCCAGAATATTATGCCATATTTCAGTCGGGAATGCAAAATACACGCAACGATCTGCATGAAGGCAATTGCAGAATTTCAAAGAATTCGGTATGAGTAACATAACGAACTTCATTTAGTGTTTAATTCTGTTATATGTACATTCCATTTCACGTTTGATTGAACTGAGATACCTAGAAATTTTGTAACCTCAATATCAGCTAATTGCATATTGATCAATTTCAATGGAGCATGCGATTGATGATATGAAATGCAAAAAAGAATTATTATCCTTCGATAACTATTAATTTTCTAATACAAAACCAATTTGAAACTTCTAAAATCGTACTATTTATAGTTTCATTTTTGTCAAGAACTTTCGTGCCATAAGCAAACAGAACCGTTCTTCCGGTTTTAATAGACGAGGGCATATCGTGTACGAAATGTAGGACCTAAGATCGAACTTCGCGAGTCCCCATATTTAGTGGGTAAAAAATTACAAAGATAAGTAAATAACGTCCTTTCGTGCCAGTACTATATTTCTACTCTTTGAGATCAATGTTTAAGGTACGAGGTTATCCAAGCTAGGGCGATACCACGAAGTCCAAGGTAATTTTGATAGCAAGATATTATGGTCAAAAGAAAGATCTAAAAATATTCCAATGGGTGCTTCATTTTGGAAAATTGATGAAGCAACATCTTTAAGAAAAAAAAGTTTCCGTATATTTTTATTTTCAAAACACGTGTTGTGAGTCTGAAAACGTTTCGTTTTTCCCGAGAAAAGTTTCCATTCGCGTATAGAAAAGCTTCTCTAATATTTTTGAGAAAACTGACAAAAGAGAAATTGATTCCTAATTTTGAATTTCATTTTTGTTTCTTTTTTAAAAAGAAGCTTAATTTGTGCTGTTTTGACAATAACTGGAAATATTCCTGTGCATAAAGAATCATTGAAAATGTAAATTAACGTGTGTATAAAGGCAAGTACACATGTTTTCAATAAAAAATTCGGAAATACATCTAAACCAGATGTATATTTATTTTTTAGTTTACTGACTATTCTCAGGATTTGGTCAGAAGTTTCAGAAATAAACATCGCGTTTAAATTTTTTTTGGGAAGGGAATGATGTTGCATTTTGTGGTTTTAGTCCCTTCGTAAGTTCAGCCGCAATTCTATAAAAGTGTTGGTTGAAGAGATTAGCCGGATTTTTTCAGATTACTTGCTTCTCTTTCATTATCCCTTAAAACAACATTCTCTACTTAGTATCGAGATGATGTGATCATATTTTTTACTATATTTCACATTGCTTTTTGTTTTGTTACTTGCGCTTAAAATATCCTATAAGTTCCTTAGAGTACTTTTGTATTATCGGAAATAGACATGGAAACCGGGTGATACGCCATGATATTTAGAAATAATGTAAAACGTACGTTTGTTTTTACACGATGATCTAATTCCTTGTGTGATCGAAGTATTATTTTTCCGTGAAAAGTTTAATTTTCTCATTTTGAGATGCGTTTTAAGTATGCGTTTAAGTGACGCGAAAGTTTTGAGAAAAAAATATTATATTTTTCATTTGTGTCAATAGCTTTGTAAACTGTGTCCCATGATTCCTTCAGCTAGTAGTCCGTTAATAATTTTGTTTACTTTACCTAATGTTCTGTACACTCGTGTTTTATTTATTGTGTCATTGTTCATGTTATTTATAATTGTGTGAATTTTGAAATCGCGGTCACGAACGAAGATTAGCGGTTTTCATTTCATATCTAGTTGTGGTTTTGTTAATTATAATTTGATCTATCGCTTTTTGTGATTTAAATGTATTTCGTGTAGGTACATACACTGTAATATCTAAATTACAAGAATGCAGTAAATTGAGAAACTTCTCATTGTCGTGGGATTCACTTAGAAAATCAATATTGAAATCTCCACATATAAGAATGGATTAATGGATTATAACAATGTCTAAAAGATGGTAACACGGAATGCTAATATATCTTTAATCTTTCATGAGGCGACTTCGGAATTTTTGGCACAAATTTGATGATTTAGGCACCAAAAATCGGTAACAAAATTACGAAATTAGGTACTATTACGCATGAAAAGTGACGTTTGAGGCACTTAATGTACAAACAACTTAAACCAGGAATTTAAAAAAGTTATATATGAACTGTCATGTTTCTGACAAAAGGATTAAATTAGGTACTTTAATTTTTCAGGAAAGTCAAGTATTTTTACATTTAAGAGTAACAACAAGAACTCAATTTTTCACATTAATTTTTTAAATTTTACTTATTTTTTGACACTTCTCGTTCTCAACCTATCAACAGCGCAGCTGCACCGGGAATGGATGTAATTACCTAAGAAGCGCATGCTGATCGGAGACCGGAGGGAAACATCCTCTTTATATTGACTTGAAGAGCTCCTTATGTTTGGTTTGTTGGGTGAGAGATTCCTGTGCGTAGTCGATTGCGTATTCGAACAGCAAATATTCACGTTTCGGGACATTCGGGAAAGGATTTGCGTTCCGATAAAACACATTTAAAAAAACGAGTAATTAAAATATAGTAATTCATGAAAATTACTTATTTTAAACAGATTTAGGCAAACAAATATTAAAATATGCATCAACTGCCGCTTTCGGACATTGTAGGCACTATTATACGCATTTAGTAGATCTATTTTGATCAGTAGATCTATCACTATTCATAAACATCTGCAATTATTTTCCACAACCTCATGAAGGAACAAAATAGGTATTTTTTTCCTAAAATTAGAGGTCTATTCACCTGACAGATGGTCATTATTTTTATTGTTCTTCAGGGCTAAATGATCCTCGATATCTTGGCGCTTCATTTTCTACTTTCCGTACTTCCGGCAAGAAATCCAGTGTGTATATATAAGGGAAACACACCATTTTGGATAAAGGATTAAGGATGTAGCTTTCTATTAACTAAAGTATATTGTTCCACGAAGCGCCTCGGGTGGTTTATGGACAGGGTTTATGTGAAGAGGTCCCGCGTTCGATTCCCGACCTGAACAAAACTGAATCTGTAGCTTTCTAATAAAAGTTGTGTCAATTTCTTTAACTGTGACGAATGAAAGCTCAGGCAGGCCAAATAAGCCTGGTAAGGTCATGGGAATAAGTCGTGGTCGCCACAGGCCTTCCGTACCCACAGGCCTTCCTTACCTACGGGCCTTCCTTACCTACAGGCCTTCCTTACCCGCAGGCCTTCTTTACCCACACACTTCTTTACCTACAATTCCAAGCACATTGATACATGTTCACGAAAGGTGAGAGGAATTTAAAAAGCATGCGTTTGTGAGAAGAACACAGCGGGTTTGTATGGGGGCCAAAGCCCGGGGCACTGCCAACCTAGTTGCGGCTCAGCGGGTGCTCCAGCCCTTTGTAAGCTTACAGCACATACATAGGTACATACAGGGTATTCAGGGAGGAAACAACGAAACTTTGAAAACAGGCTTTTAAGTCCATTTTAAGTATTATTGTGTGTAATAAATTCCTTCGAGACTGAGTCGTCGCGCACTGGTTTGCCGCCCCGGTGCAAGTACATTTTGCCGTTTTCAAAAGGAATACTTTAATTACGTACTTTTAATAGTAGAAAAGTTCAGTGGTTTCAAATATTGTTTACTGAAGTGTTATTACAGGTTTATTAAATAATGAATAATATCTATGTACAGTATAAAATAACGCACTTTTAGAACTTTCAAACTTGCAAATTTTTATTCATTTTGCATATTTCATTTGTTTATGTTACTCTCTAAATATAGTTTCACTGCCAGTTGATATTCTAGCCTGATCTGTTAATATTTCTTGCGACATGATTGATTGTCGGAAGTTTTTAGATTAATAATTTTTAATTTTGAAAATGATATTTCTTCGGCGGCTACTGTACCAGGAAAGTTAATAATATTTGTAATATCTCAGTAATATCAGGGAATATCCCGGTTAGTTTATTCCGATATATGAATTCTAATACTTTGGTTGGTGATGATTTTGATTTGAGAAATTTGGTGATTGTATTAAGTTCATCTGCAAGTTCTATTGATTTTATATCTTGTGGACTATCTGTCCACAAGAACCCTTTCTTCTATAGATAAAACCTTAGTGTTAATAATAGTCGTCTACACGGAAATATGGTTCACACGGTATGTGGAAATTACCTTTTGGAATATTTGTACTGTCATCGTCATGTTCATAACCGAACATAGTTTTCTTTCTTCTTCTGCTTGTAAGTGTGTGTGTGTGTGGGGGGGATCTGCATCGACGTCACACAAATTGGCAGGCTCTGTTACAGTGCTTAGCATTTTATCAAAATTATAGCGATGTCTGAAAGTTCGTTGTAAGAAGACAGGCCCGTTTTAGAATCTGCCCTGAGGCCCCTGATTGATCCCAAAAATTTGGCCCCCCGAACACACACAGATACATATTTCATTCATTGATGTATAAAGGTAAACAAATTATCTATATATTACTACCAATAAATTTGGAGTGCTGAACGAAGTCTACGTTCAGTGCTGAACAAATAAAGACAGAGATTATATTTTGCTGGAATGTACACATTGTGTATTAACCTTCGAGTGATCGCGCGGGCGGTATAAATACCGCCTTTGAAAACTAAACGGCGCTGCGCGTTGATGTTTGAACTCAGTAGGGCGGGAAGCCAGCTATTCTCTAGTTATCTATTGAGACACAGGATATTGGGAACGTATTATCCCAGACCCATTCACATTTGCACCAAATTCACGCAAACGTGATCAACGTTATCAGTGTTTGCTCTACGCTTCATAAATGCCGCCACGCGATGGCGCCTGTTCCAGTTTGTGAAACCAAAGTAGAAGAAATTTATTTTCTGGAGAGTAATTAAAATTATTGCAATAAATTTTTAATTGCTACAATGCCCAGTTGATGTTGTTTAATACATTCCCCATGACTGTTGACCAAGAGTAGCTGTAATATTGAGAAAAGGAAAGGATGTTCCTCGCTGGCAAAAATAACGCCCTGCGATTGCGCATGTGACACCAAATCGCGTAAGCGCTCGAAGTTTAATAAATGGAAAATGAATATTAGTTTAAATTAATACAGAAAAACATTGTGCAAGTACGCTCAGTTTCATTTGTTTAGTGATAACGGAGAAAGAAGTATTGTTTCCCATAGTTGTGAAAATCGAATTGTCGTACTGAAAAACGGTGTCAAACAAACCGTTATATCTCAATACAAAGCCACAACTTCAAAGAAGTTCCTTTGAGATATGTGGGACTCGGTATACATAATTGCATTCAAATCTGAGATGGAACCGCAGGATACTTTTCTCAAATTTGCTTCAAATAAAATTTTGTCCAGAGCAACCTTATACTTCTCATGCACCCTAATTCAGAAGCGGTACGAGATCTCGAAAAGAGTGTAAGGACATATCTGGGTCAAAAGTATATTGTCCGCCATCTTTAGTGGAGTCTCAAGCTAAGCCCGACCAGGTTTGGTGATCCCACATTTTTACATATACGAGTACTGTCATAATTAAGACTCAAAAGTGCAAACGCTCCCGAAATTTTTGTGTAATCATGCGCCACTATGACTGCCTCTGCACTAAGTAGTAAAACACAACTTTGGTAAAACTAGTGGTGCTGAAACAAACAATATTTTCTCGCAATTTCCGAACATTAGCAATTACTGGTGTCGCTAGTCTAATTCCTTAATTAGGGTTTGTGAAGTCACGTAGGTTAAGCGAATTCGAGATTTTCCGAGTTCCTGGTTGGGTGACATCTAGGAACCCCGGGATTGAACGGCTCCGAGCCCCTGGCTGAACGAATAAAACGCAATGACTGACTGCGACGCGACGAGTCTTGACAAAAATAATAACGGGGGATTACTCTATGCCAGGCGCCCAATGGCCAACGTGGGCTTTGAGACGCGTAGTGTCGACAAAGGCGCAACATTTCTTTATTGAAAACTTCAGAAAGTTCAACGAAAAAGAGGCTTGCACCATTTTTCAGCGTTTTTCTTCTTCTTAGAAAAATAAAGAAAAAATTTGGGGCCGTATTCGAGAATTTTTTTTTTATAAATTGCAGTTATTTCAGTCAGAAATTATATGAACACTACTAAGGTTTTCAAAGAAAAGATATATATGACTTTACTTAAAGATGTAGTTTTTTAGAAATGTTTTAATTTAAAACAAAGCTCACTATTATCAACATTGTACTTTTGCAGTGTTGCATTTTTGTTGCAATTTTCGAAAATTCAGAGAGTTTGATTTTGCAATGTGCACCGGTTGAGAAAATGGAACCAGCACCATTTTTTAACCTGTCATTGCAATGCACGAGGAAAAAAATAGTAATTTTTGAGAAAATAATTGCTTAAAAATGGCTTATATTTCACACAGAATTACATGAAAATTACTCACATTTTCTGAAAACTGTACTTGACCATATTTCATGACCTGTCATTCAACAAGATTTTATTTGAAAAATCAATACTGTAGTTTTAGAAACTCGTCGGAAAAAATTCGAACTTTGGCAATTATTGAAAATCAGGTACTTCAATGAAGATTAGATCCGTGCCGTTCTTTTACGAGTTCGCTCTCCAAGGACAGTGTTTCATAAAAAATTGATGCCATTTTTGAGAAAATTTCGAAAATGTTGAGTCTTGATTTTGAGTACTGCTAAAAATCGACATATCCGATTAAAACTCGCAGGGCCACGAGTTCCTCCAGATCGATGAAGTAATACCAGTTTTCAAGAAAACCGACTGAAAAGTTTTGGCGCTAGCGTTGACCACAGACCGACGAATGGACGGACAGAACAATGTCGCCCAATAAACTGTTCTGTTTATTTCAAGTGTCCGGGGAAATACGAAATTTTTGTATCTATGGTTTTACTTCTACGTAGTTTACTAACCCGAAGGGTTAAAAGTGTAGTATTCTTTGATATATATTGGAAATGAAGTTTTGTTTTATTAAAAGTTTTAAATAAATATTCTAATTTTTGTCGCCTTGGTATTTTGCCGCCCTGGTTCATTGTACCTCTCACCAGGTTCATTGACCTCTACCAAGGTCACGACGACGCTGCTTCGACATTTCGAATGGCTGTCGCAATAAGCACTCAAAAGTAGATTTGAAAAAATGCTTTATATGCAAAAATTATTGCATTTTAGAAACATATAATCACTGCAGAAACATGTTATTTTTTTATTTTAAAAAAATGAATATATTCGTTAATAAAGAAGAATTAACCCAGATAAAAAAACACCCAATTTAAACTATACAGGTTTTTTCATTTCTGTGTTGATTTTTTCATTCTGAACTATATTTATTTCTTTAGGAACAATTTACATGTTTCTGGAGTTGCGTGAGAAAAAGACAGCCTTCAACAGTTCAGAATTTGAAAAAATGCAAAAATCTTATTTTGTGTTTTTGAGTATGTTTTATTCGTTATTTCTTGAATATGGTTTTTCCATGTTAATTTTTGATTCAGTAATACACCCAGATATTTTACGGGCGTTTCATTATTGAGCCAAGGAATTGCAGTATTATTGATTTTAATTTGTCCTGGTTGATGTATTTTTCTTAGTGAGAATATTTTAGCCTGTGATTTGGTAGGGTTTATGGCAATCCTCCATTTCATTGTCCATTCGACAAAATCATTTAAGTCCGACTGGAGATCTTTGCAAGCATTGGTAATGTTTGAATTTGCATTAAATAATACGGTATCATCTGCATAAAGTGCTATTTCTGAGTGAGTCATTTCTGGATAGTCTGCTATATACATATATGTTGAACAATAAGGGAGAGAGTGGGGAACCTTGCGGCACGCCGGCTTTGATGATATGTGCTCTTGATTTATTGTTATTAATACTAACTTTAAAATCCCTCTCTGACAGAAAGATTTTAATGATATTTTGGAGATAATCGGGGGTTCCTAAGGTTTGCAACTTGTAAAGTAGCCCAAGATGCCACACTTTATCAAAGGCATGTGCGATGTCGAGAAAAATTGCAGCTGTGTACATTCGGTTGTGAAATGCTTCAGCAATGTACTCCGTTACTCTTAGTAGTTGATGGCTTGTGGAGTGGTTTGGACGGAATCCGAATTGCGAATTTTGGTAGCGCATTTGTTTCGGTAAAAAATTTGAATAGTCGGGATTTTATAAGTTTTTCGAACATTTTGGCAAAGGTCGGTAACAAACTAATTGGTCTATAGCTAAGAGGATCTTGTGGATTTTTGTTCAGCTTGCAAATTTGTGTTATACTAGCAGTTTTCCAGGTCTTTGGATAATAGCCTAATCTTAGACAAGCATTATAAAGAGCTGTTAATGCAGTAATTGCATTGCGAGGTAATTCTTTCATTATTTTATTATTTATTAAGTCATGGCCTGCTGATTTTCTCGGTTTTAAAGCCTTAATTATTTGGTATGTCTCAGACGGGGATATAAATTTAGTTTTTGTTGGGACGGAATATCGCGGTATTGATAAATTTTCTTCCACTTCTAATTGGAAGTCAATGTCGGTTACCGGGTTAGTTATAAATATTTTCTCAAAATGGTCCGCTAAAGTTTCAGCTTTTTCGAAATCCGTCGTTGCTAGTCCTGTGTTAATAGATAATTGAGGGATAAATGATTTTTCTTTTGTAATCATTTTAATTGTATTCCACATTGTCCTGGAGTTTGGAGGGATGCTGCCTAAAAAGTTTTGGAATTGTGTACACCTCACTTTATGTAATTCTTGTTTAAATTTTACCGATATGCTGTTTAATTTTTGTTTCACAGTTTTATTGCGTGAGAGTATTGCCACATTCTACGAAGGTTATGTTTTTCTTTAATTAAATTTAGTAGTGGTTTAGGAAGCGGAATATAATTTTTGGTGAAATTCCTAACTTTAGTAGATGACCTTTTAATAGCATTTTTAATAATGTTTTCGAGAGAGTTGATACCACTGTCTATTTCAGATGATGTTTTAAGATTCATAGGATACTGACATTCATTTGTTAGAATGTTTCTATACATGTCCCAATTTACTTTTCCCTCGATAATTTTTTCGTTTTGATGGGCCTGAGGTTCAGCATTGAACAAAATTATTACTGGATTGTGGTCTGAGTCTAATTATGGTTTCACATTTTGGAAAATCGGAATGTTTAAATTTTGTGTAATAACTATATCTAGAATATCAGGAACTACATTTGGGTTATAGGGGTAGTATGTGGGCTCTGGAGGAGCTAGTATATTTAGATTTCTTTGCAGTGCGAATTTATGAAAAAGTTTCCCATTATATGAAGTAGTATTACAGTTCCAAACTTGGTTTTTACAATTCAGGTCTCCTGCTAATATTATTTGCGATCTTCCATCAAATAATGCTTTCAAGAAACTTGAGGGAAACTTTTTGTTGGGAGGTTTATATGCTGCAATCAAAGTTATGTCAGAAGAGATCAATTCAATTTTGATAATAATTGTTTCTATTTCATTTGAGGATGGGGATTGTATCAGTGTATGTTTAATTTTCCTATTGATGAGAATTGCTACCCCACCTGATGCTATTTGAGAAATTCGATCACTGCGGTATGATAAATATTTTGGGATCGAAAATTTTTCTACCGCCTTTAGATGTGTTTCTGAAATACAAGCAACATCTATGTCATGGACTTGTAGAAAGTATCTTAGTTCGTTCTCTTGGCGCTTTACGCCATTTGCATTCCAGTTGAGAATTTTGAAGTTTTCTATTTTATTTTGTGCCATTGATATGAACAGAAATAAGTCTTTGAACCATTTGTTGCAACTGAGGAATGATTGCAGAAAGAACATTATTTATAATTGTTTGGATTAAGTTTTCGTTTATTACATTCAAATTTTGGAGAACTGGGGGAGAATTCCGCAGAGGAGGAAACTCTTGAGGGGCATAGTGATAAGGTTGCGTGTTCTTAATTTGTTGGTGATTAGAGAACTGCCTATTTGGCAGTTTGTGAGCTGAAAATTTTTGATTAACCTGATTCCAATTATATTTTTTAACTGCTTCTTTGTGAGCTTTGCAGCCTTTATAGTTAGCCGTGCGCTCCCCACTGCAGTTAACATACTTTGGTACATTATTATGTTTAGGTTTATCACATTGCGAGTAATGATGGCTTTCTAAGCATCTCACACATCTAGGTCGCCTTCCGCAATTTGCCTGTGAATGACCGAAAGTCTGACAATTTTTGCACATGATGAGAGTTTTAGACTTTATGCGAATTTGAACTCTGACAATGCTGTATATAAACTGATTTATTCTTAAAATTACTTTGTTATTTTCATTATCCGTTAAATCGACCGCAACGGTAGTTAACGGTTTACGTTCTCTTCCGAACAGTCTAACAACTTTTAATACTTGAAAGTTTTTCGAAAGTTTGTTAAATATTTCCTCTTCTGAATAGGTAATTGGCAGATCTTTTATTACAACCGAAAAAGTTTTTTGGGTAGGGTCCCTATATGTGTGATGCTCAATTTTCTCTTTTTCACAGAATTTTCGGTATTCTCTATAGTCCTCTATTGAGTTGAATTTAATTTGAATAGTGTCTTTATCTAATTTAGTAGAAAAATTGTCTTTTGTAATAGCTTTTAGTTTACTGATAAATAGGGGATAGTCGAGTACTTTATGGACATAAAAGGGGGGTATTTTAATGATGGATTCTTCACTTTCTTCCCTTTCGTTTGGCGAATTTTCTTCGGTCATATTTTGAAAGCCTTGGTACCTATTTTTGACGGGCACGTTGTACAATATTCTTTTAGAAGCATTGTTTTCATCTGGTAGATCTACGTGCATGCGTTTTAGACTTTTACTGTTTTCATTAAAACCACTGGTTGACTGTTGACTAACTGATTGCTGTGGGGCAACACCATACCTGTTAAAATAAGCATCTTTAGTGCTTACTGACTGAAGGTTGGTCAGAGTCCCTTCCGTTTCTCCATCCTGTTGCTGGGCGGGCGGTTGTGACGTGTTGAATTGTTCCAGGGGTTGAATATTTTCCATTTGGTGTGGAAATGGAAGCACATCTCCATTCATTGCTGCGAACTGATTTGGTGTGTCACCATTTAGCACGTGAGCTGCTGACACTAGTAGACCCCCCAGCGTGGGGGGACTTGTTGGGAACATACAGCTTTCGCTGCACTACTACACTTTCACTGTCGACTAATATATTTTGTTAAGCACAATAAAAAAAATACTGTTTCACTCAAAAAAAAAACAAAAAAAAACACCGTTCGAAGTATGGGGAGCCGTTGGTAGCGGCGCCCGTTTGTACTTGCACTGGAAAAAAAACCCTGAGGGAGAAAAACCTGCCGTCAGAAGCCGAGTACATTCTAATCTACCAGCCTAAACTATATATTTATTTCCTGGTGCGGACGACACGATATCTCCCTCCAGTCTTTGGCTCCTCAGTGCCGGAAATCAAACATTGCCATAGTAGATCATCTGCACCAACGCCTTTTCACTTATATTTGGGCCACCCTCTCCTCTTTGCTCCCAAATGTCCTTATTTAATTATTGACAGTTTCAATTTTTAAATTTATTTATTTATTTTATTTATTGATTTACTTTTTACTAAACAGATGACTATGACTGATGGCTTATTTACTTAGCAGTTTACTAACTTAAATTATTGATTAAATTATTGTTTGCTTAACTTATTTATTTCCTCTCCAGTCTAGGCTCCGCTCAGACTAACCCGTGCTGTTTTCCCACTCCCTAATTTTCGTTTCCCTGATGGTCCGAACCTTTTGTAAAAGTGTTCCGAATTCTTTCATTGAGTCAGACCTTTTATCGCCTAATATTTTCTGGGCGAGGGTTACGTTTCTATGTTGGTGGTTAGTGGTAAATATGGTTTAGTCTCAATTAAATTACAATTAGATTATTTTAAATTACAATTTTTTCAAACTACAAGTTTAAGTCTTTATTTTGTGTGTTTTTAATTATTGAAATTATAATTGTCTAAAAATATCTGCAAGTGAATCTAGTGTGAAATAGTTACGTAATCTGACAGAAAATGCAGACTGAAGAATCATTCATTATTGAATTTGCTTGTTTGCTTTACTACGACTCGTACTATGACCTGAAAATGATTGGTTGTAATTTTTACAGTATATATTTCACCGCGCCCCCTTGCATCAGTGTGGTAAAACCTTTTCCGAAATGTTGATGCAGATATACATATGTGTCTCTGTAACCTCACATCAATCAAGCTTTGCCATACTTACACTCCGATTTAACCGTAGTGTCCTTTAAGGTCACGGGCGGCAAGGAGTAAAAATGTAAGTCGTAACAAAGCTCTGGATTGAACGACTCTGTCTCCCTCTCCTTCCAGCTCGTGACCTGGAACAGGCACTACATTTCAATCGCAGTTATAATATGCATACAAATGGAATGTATTGTTTGAAGTATATCAAGAACATTCTTGAAAAGAACTTTTTGCGTAAAATTACTACTCAGGAGGAGAACGTATGTTTCTTTACAATTCATATAAATGAATTTACTAAATTCAACATCGAATCTGTCAACAACAGCAAGTGCAACTTTTTAGAAACGTTCGTTGAGCAGAATTGGTATGCTTGCTCTCGCAGATCGAAGAATATAGACCCGATTTCCACTCTTCAAAGTTATTAAAATCTACATTATGTACAAACACCAATATGTTTCTAAACATACCGTGAAGGAAGTGAATCTGGCGAAATACGCTTCATTCAACATAGCAACACTCAACAATAGCAGCCTAGAAACGCAGCCCTTTCGGTCGCGTCCGCTGGGTGGAAGTAGTGCGGTAGCTCTCGCAGGTCGATGAGTATTCATACGTCGGTTGGTTTTCGCACCCTCATGTGTTGGCGCCGTCGCTCGCTCTATCCGTGCCCCACCCCCGCGGTCCACTGGAAATTAATCACATTCATGGGGAGGCTGCGACGTGACGCGTCGACCTCACGTTCAATGCACAACGCAATGTCCAGGAAATTGAAATGCATCGGAATCGTAGGAGATTAGACGCAGGCTGTTCTTTCACTGGGAATCGCGTCTGGGTAAAGGAAATGAAGAAACCAAATTACGCTTCGAGGCATTCTGAAAAAAAATATATTATTGATGTTGATTAAATGGCTGTGAAAAAATAAATGGAGAACGTATTTCTGATTCCAATTGAAAATAACTTCAATTATTTTAACAATAGTGAAATACTGGATTTTCGTAAAATCTAAGTCAAAAATATCCATGAAAACAGGTGCTATAAAAGAGCCAAACATGCTCGATGAAGAGGAAAAAGAATTAAATAAACACTATCAAATTTAAGTCTTTCACTCATTTCGTTTTAATGTCTTGCGTAAGAGAGGAGATTTAACAATTTTTTAAACTTTTCTCGCATTAGATTCATTCACTTGTTAAAAAAAATGTGAGTCAAAATTACATTTCTAGGCCACGACATTTAAGACGAGCGTACAAAATGACTACATTTGCCACCAACCGACGATTCCCGGACAATCTTATGTGAAATTTGTTCTATCAAAACAAGTTCGGCTGCTTCACAAGGGCAAGTCCACCCCCTGTGCAGTGTCCTATACCCTACCCCTATCCCAATTCCTTCCCAATTCTGGCCGCTGGGTAGTGACGCAGGAGCGCGAAGTAGGAGGCGCGTACGCGGAGATGCTACCTGGCGGTCCTCTTGACAACCGACTGCAACGAGACGTGACAAAGGCAGATAATGTTAATGGAGGAACTCCAAATGCACAAATTAATTGAGGAGTACTCCAAGTCCAAAGCCCCAATAGGCTTGAAGAGGCGTTGCGTCAATCCAGAAGCAGCAATCATTTTAAAAAATGATTCAAATACAATTCAGTAAATTCAAAAAGTGCATATGAGTAATAGCACAAGCATTAATGACTTTAAGTTATGCATAATTAGTAAAATTGTACGTGAGCTTACAGCATTCTTTGTCTCGAATATAAACTCAACTAAATTTGCAGGTAATTTATATGATTTAATTTTCAATGTATTGACTTCGCAGCATAAAGATAGTAATTTGTATTTAAATCACGGCATATACACAATAATAATTATTTATAAATTATGCATAGTCATTGGAAATTTAGAAGAGCTGCTTGGGCCATTATTGTGTCTTGTAAACTAAATAGTTGTTAATTTGCTTGTAATTTATACGAGCTAATTTTCAATGAATTGTTTAGTAATTGATTTTTGCAGGATACGTAAAGTAGAGATCATATAAAATCCCTATATGTTGTGTTGGGATATGTTAAAAATAATTGAATATTTAAATATTATCTATTAAATATTGATTATCCGTAATATCGATTATCCATAATATTCTTTATCCGTAATCATAATAATATTGAACTACATGTCTTTATTGTCAGAGTAAAGGAATATTCTATTAATGCATAATAATAATAATAATAATAATAATAATAATAATAATAATAATAATAATAATAATAATAATAATAATAATGTCTTTATTAATGGCGAGGCTCAGGCCATAGGGCCTGCTCTTCCGCCTAACCACTGAATTTACATACATTTAGAGTAGAAACATTTTAAGAGGCGAGGACAAGCTGTACATTTACGTCTGGGAGAACAAATCTAGGGACCATCCCGGCGTACGCCTTAAGCGATTGAGTAAACCCAGAAAAACCTCAATCAGGATGGCGGCTTAGGGCCGAACATTAATAGAACTGAGTATGTTATACTGAGCAGTGAAAGGGAAGTTTCGTGAAAGAGAAAAGAAAAGACGTACAGGGGAAGGGATCAAAAAGTATAAATGATAAAGTTTGTGAGGGAGAGGGAAGAGAAAAAAGCGAAGGAAAGGACGAAGAAGAAGTAGGCGAAAAAAGTGAAGTTATTTAAGGAACGTTACAGAAAGCTACGTTTAGTTTACAGTAGCACTTAACATAAATATACATAATTTTTACACCAGAGAAGCACAATACACTATAAGCTAATAACAACAGTAATTTTAAACACAATACTGGCAGTATTAAGGAACAATACAAAGAGTGCGGGTATCTTAACATCAATTTTGTTTATGACAATATATTGTAGTGAATATCCTGATGATGGTACAAAGATAGCTACAAGTATATTTTATCTGGAACGTCACTAATATTTTTGTATATTTTATTAACAATTTCATTAGGGTACACAGAAAAATAATAATGCTCATAATTTAGGTGTGAGAGGGAATGGAAGGTGAGGATAGAGCAATGAGGTATGGGGTAGAATATTGAGAATAAAGAGGGGGAAATAGAGGGTGTTTAACGGGGGCGGTGACCGGGCGCTTGGAAGTGGGAGAAGTCTGGAGATTGAAGAAGACGTTAACGCCGTTCTATATGTCGTTATTCCTTACCCATGTGGTTAATTCAGCTTTGAATTTGCCGAAAGTATTTAAATGTTTTACTCTCGCTGGTAATTTATTCCAGGCTCGGATAGCTGTAATGGTGAATGATTTACTGAATGAAGTCGTGTTGTGACGTGGTACACAAAGCAGGGCTGATTCACGAGCTCGATTTAGTTTCAGAGGATTGAAGTTACTTATGAGGCGTGTTGCATGAGAACCGGTTAAAACTTTATAAAGAAGAAGTAAAGAGTGGAGTAACCGTCTTTTGTCTAGAGTAAGCATACGAATTCTGTCAAAAAATTCGGATACATGGTCGTATTTTCTTAGATTAAAAATAAAACGTACGCATGCGTTCTGGGCTACTTGAAGTTTACGTTGTAATTTGAATGTCATGTTGGTCAGAAGAAAGTCGCAATAGTCGAAATGTGGCATGATAAGTGATTTGATGAGAGTCTCACGTGTGCTACCTGGTAAAAGTGCTCGCAGGCGTTTCAGTGAGTGCATTGAAGCAAAAACTTTACGGCAGGTTGAATCTACGTGCGAGTTCCAGCTGAGAGTGTTTTCGATAACTACACCTAGGTTCTTGACTTCAGAGCACCAAGGTAAAATGGTGTCATTTATATAAATATTGGGCAAAAGAGAAGAAGAGATTTTATTCATAGTGCATTTCGAGCTGATAACCATGCACTGTGATTTGTTTGGGTTTAATTGTAAGCCTAAAGACGCTGCCCAGTTGTTTACCGCTATTAAATCTTCATTAATTTTTTGTACGAGTGAAACGAGGTGAGACGAGTGACCACTTAGATATATCTGAAGATCATCGGCATACATTTGATGACTGCAATGTTTAAGTGCATTTCCCACGTCATTTACATAGATTAAGAAGGCCAGTGGCCCTAAAACAGTGCCTTGAGCAACTCCGCGGTTAAGCTTCAAGTCCCTTGAGCTACGACTAACGGACACCACTCTTTGGGTTCTGGAAGTTAAATAATTAAGAAACCATTTACACGTGGGCTGTGCAAATCCCATGATCTTTAGTTTGGCGAGCAGGATGTCGTGATCTACTGAATCGAATGCTTTGCTGAAATCCAGAAGAACCAAAATAGTTATATTACTGTAATGTATTGCTGTTCTCGCGTCTTCAATGACATTTAGTAGTGCGTTTCCAGTATTTCTGCCGGAACGGAAACCTGATTGCTGATCGTTTAAAAGTGATTTTGTTCGAAGATACTGTTCAGTTTGCTTCCGGACGACTTTTTCGAGTACTTTAGAGATAGTTGGGAGGATGCTAATTGGGCGGTATTCAATAGGGTTTTTGGTTGATGTTGTCTTGGGAATAGGATGCACGAGCGCAGTCTTCCAGGATAAGGGATATTGCCCGCTCATTAGTGAGAAATTTACGATTTCGGTGATAATTGGGTACGTCACATCTAAGCTATTTTTTAGCAGCTTGGCATTTATACCATCGGAACCTGAAGCATTTGATTTGAGACTTTGAACGATTTTGATTATGTCCTGATGTTCAACGGACGAAAAGAAAAATTTATCGTTGGATTTTATTTTTGCGTTTTGGAGAAACAAAAGAGATTGCATTTTCAAGTTACTGTCAAATGCAGGAACGCTGTTTATGAAACTGTGATTTAGTGATTCTAAGGGTATATTCGCTTCAATTTGGGGAGGACCTTTGCCTATTGCTAGATTTTTCAAATTTTTCCACATCGTTCTCGAGTCGCTGTTTCTGCCGAAGGTGGTGTGGTAATATTTTATTTTAGCGTTGCGGCATTTCTGCGTAACTAAATTTCTGAGCATTTTGTACTGTTTTTTAAGTAGTTCGCATTTAGTTTTCCGGAAAATTGCATACGCTGCATCACGGTCTTTCATTAAATTTCGAATTTCAGCAGTTAACCATGGTGCAGGAGGACGAGTTACACGCGAAATTTTTAAAGGCGCATGCCGGTCGTAGAGCTGTGTTATTAAGTTAGTGAAAATATTTACTTTATCATCCAGTAATTCTTCTTCTTGTACAAGGCGCCATGGAAGTGCCAATCCATCTATAATAAATGCTTGCTTATCAAATTTTGAAAAATCGCGGTATTTGATTATGTGATGTAAGTATTTAGGGCACTTCAGGTTGTAAACAAGGTAACTTAGGTCGTGTTTTGAAATCCCAGGAACTGGAAATTGTCCATGTTTTCGAACTTTGTTTACATTAGACACTATAATATGATCGATCCAAGTTTCTGTGTTCTTTGAGTGGTGTGTTGGTGCTAGAGGTAAAATTTCGAGGCACATGCTGTGGAAAAACCGCGTAAAAAGCTCTGCAGAGGGAGAAGGTTTTAATAAGTTATGATTAAAGTCACCCATTACAATAACGTGTTCATAGGAATTTATCGCAGATGCAATGGTTTCGTCCAGCATATCTATGCTGCCTGTCTTAGGAGGTAAATATGTTACAGCCAAGAGACATTTTTTCCCTAAAAGTCCAACTTCGATAAAAAGATATTCGCTACGCAGGCAATCCGTATTTGTTGAAGATAGTAAAAGTTTATGCCTAAGATCTTCGCGAATGTGTATACCGACGCCTCCACCGTGTGCGGCGACGCTGGCCTTCCGATCGGCTCTTATTAGGCGGTACCCTGATATTGCTACTAGCGCGGAATTGAGAGAATGCTTCAACCAGGTTTCGCTTATGAGAAGAGCATGAAAACGGTGTTTAGATATTATTTCCGTTACTTCGTCGAAAAGGCAGGGCAGAGACTGGGCATTTAAGTGTGGAATGCATAATATGCCTTAAATGTATTGTTTACACCAAATGCGTATTCAAAGTACGTAATGTGCAACAGCAGAAGCGCTCCCTGGATTTTTTCTGGGGGGGGAGACTAGTTTAATATCCACCTGACTTCGTGTTTCCTGATAAAAACTTTTCTTTTTTGTTGAATATATAATTTATTTCAATTTGTTGATATTTGGTTAAAATATGTAGTTATATTAAAAGACTTTCATTACTATAGGAAATTAGTGAAATTAATATTATTGATTATGGATCATGCTTCGTGGGTGGAGAAACTGTAGTCCCATGAACCTTCCAAATATGGGTGGGCTACTGTACAAAATAAAACCATAAACGTGCAATGTGATTCAGAAAAACGTATAAAAGTGCATTATGAATGAATTTCTACCATAATCAGCAACAAAAATATAGGGAAAATACACATTCTTGAAATGCTTTAATTAAATTTTTATTTTCTTAAAATCCCATGAAACATACGAAATTTTACATTTGTAGTATGCTTACATTAAAACATTCATTTACCCAAATACAGACTCCAGTATTAGTAATGGTGTGTGTACTTTTGATGGAGGTGGGGTGGCGGAGGTGGTTTGGGTAGCAGTGGTGGGTAGCAATTGTTGGGTGAAGGCGCTAGCAGGAGAAGTTATCGACGAACTTCTCTTTTTTATAGTTTTTTTTTCAAACACATTAGAATCATTTCTGTGCATAAAAAAATCGTTCCGAGTAAGCGTTTCCAGTTTGCCCGCATGATTTTAGAAAAAGTGACTTGTTTGCCAACAAAGTATTTTAGTACTTAATCGGACTTGCTGGAAAATTCTTTTGTGTTGGAAATATGGAAAAATTTAATTATTAATTTCAAGTCAGGATCTGAGAAACTTTGGACAAAATTTATGAAAGGTGAACATTAACACGTCGCGCATTCATCACCAATTGTCGCGCACACCTACATACCAATTACCATACGCTCCTCTGTGAGAATATTTTACAACCCTTTCTCTTTCTACAGTTACCAGAGAAGAGGACAAAATTGATGGTATCCAAAGGTGGGACGAAGAGCTTCCAGCCGTCTCGTCGTGCATCGCGTTCATTCTCTGAATATGAATGAGCCCCTCTTACTGCTGCAGAGCGCTCGTCCCACCCCCTCCTCAGACGCCTCAAAAACACGCAACTAGCCTGAACCCCAATCGGAATCGGAACATGCCCCGTAAAGCGGGCGTTCTACGACTTGTTACAACGGCGAGGAACGCGTTCGTTTGTAGGCAAACGCGTTCCTTGGACCTCCATTACACGTCAACGATGCTTAATGCGCCGCAGCGATGCATGCGCCCGCTGCCGGGATAATCAAATGCTAAATAAGGAGAAACTCGACGGCTGCATATTTGAGGCGGCCGCGGAGGCTCCCGCGAGGGGCGCCCTCGCATCTGCAATTCACTCCACTTCATAACGCACCCCTCCCCCCTTGGCCAGCGAACGCTGCGCTGCCGTCTCCGACACCTCCGCGCCACTACACCAGACCCTGCCTCACCCGCTGCAGATGTCATCGACGCCTACTCACCCACTGCCTTTTGCGTCGCTGTCCTGTCTGACCTCTAACGCCGCCTTTTCCACAGCCGCCCTGTTTCCGGCACCTCCGCCTCGCCGCCTCTCCGCCTCCGCCCCCGTGCCTTCACCGCACCCCCACCTTCAGCGTCTGTTGCCCCGACCACCGTTCCCTCGGCAACCGGCCTGACCACCGCCTGTCCGCCGGCAATACCGGCCAGTCCGCCAACGTCACCTCCTCCGCTGCCGCCATCACCGCCCTCACTTGCGCCACTGTCACCTTCGCCACCGTCACCGACGCGTCTGCCCCCGCTGTCTTCGACCCTGTCGTCTTTTCTCCCAGCGCATCGTTCCAACCACCTCCTACCCGGCGCATTCGCCCACATTCCATCGTCTCTCCACCCCCACCCCGGCACCTTCGTCGCTTCCTTTCTCGTACCCCGCCATCCTCCTTCTCTAACCCTAACTTCCACATCCGAAGCCATCTCCTCGCCGTTCCCGCCCCTGAAACACCGCATCCACTATCGCACTGATCTTTTGTCATCTCTGACATGGTCCCGCCATCTCTATCGCCTTCGTTTACCCCTGACCTCACCTCTTCTGTAACTCCGCTTCCACAGACTCCTCTATCACCGCTCCAGTCGCCTCCGCTGCTATTCGCTTCGACTCTACCGCCCTTCATAAGAGTTCGCATGAGATATCAGGGCGTTTGTGCGCGCCAAAGCGGACAGCGATCGACTACAATCTATATCTTCTACGCATGCGCAGAGGAACAAAGTTGTTACAACTCGCGAACTGCGCATGCGCAGAAGATCGATAGTGCTTTCGATTGTTTTAACGTTCGAAGGTGCACAAACTCCCTATCTGTGCACTCAAGGACCGTTACAGTGTGAGGGAAACACTGCGCATGTGCTGTAACGCCATCAGCGCTACACATCGGAAAACATGGGCTAGCCCCATACAAGCTACGGATTCAAATCGACCAGAAATGTGTTGCGCCTGTTCGTAATTTGTATAATTGGGTTTCTAGTGTACTTTCTTACAGGAAATGTAAATGCAAATTTTTGTGCCGAGGCTACCGTTCGAAAATCCCGTAAGTCGAAATGTTTGAGACAGTATAACAGTGTGACAACGAAATTTGCCGCAGAACAAAAATATGCGATTGTGATGTAGTTCAATGTCCTGATGACAATAGTGAAAACCATTTATCGCTATCACGTAAACTTTATTCTGGAAACGCAGTTTTATCCGCTCTCGGTTGCGTTATTTATGCTGTCATGGCGCTCATCACATTGTAATTTTAGGACTATTATTGCCATAGTGTTGGAATTAGAGAGGGGAGGGGATATATGCACTTAGCGTAGGTAAAAGGAAGCTGCACTTGGATCAGTCAATCGATAGTTAGATCACTCAGTATCTACTATTGAAGTGTTTGAACCCGCTAACGTGAATATTTGTTGTGCATATTCCTTTGTTTATTATACTCAACGATGTCTAGGAAGTGTGTTAAATCACCAAATCTTTTCTGCTATGTGTGCGGCGAGAGTAAGACTAAGTCTCAAAGACATCTCATATCTCTGACCGCCAAAAAGACGTACGAGTTTTGTTTTAATTCAAAAGTAAGTGATGCTAAGTGTTAGTCACCACAGAACTGTTGCTCATGTTGCTCCCGTTATTTAAGAGGCTCGTTGCATGGAACTCACCCACCTATGCCTTTTGCCGTGCCACAGTTGTGGAGGGAACCTAGAGACCACATTACAGATTGCTGCTTTTGATTAACGAAAGAAACAGTGATCTTAAGAAAATCAAAATAGTTTCGTATCCAAATTTGTAATCTGCAGTGCGACCAGTTCCGCATTCTTATTCACCCCCAGTTCGAAAACTACCAACGGAATGGACCTTGGAAAATGAAATATGATGGTAGTGACAAACCAACCGATCACGAAAATTAAGATTCCGTGCTGTTGGCACATTGACCGCCAAATTGCTTCAAATTTGGCGCCTCGTTTGTAATAAGGCACTTCTGATGTTCTTTGAAGGCGTTTCAGAGGAGAGGATCATACATTTCAAACTTGGCGCTCTGGAGATTCAACTCAAAAAAACCGCGCGAATTTCTTCCCTGTTGACCAAATACTCACTTCTTTCGTCTTCACTTCGTACAAAGTTCCTTGACGTAGATTGTCAACTGATTCTTGTTAGTTCGGAGCGTCACCGAAAGATCGCATCAGTTCCTGGGCAGCTCCTCGTGCGAAAACATGTGTGACATTGTCAAGATTCTGAGAATCTAGAATCCAATGATTTCCATGTTAGACGCCACGAGCTCGCATTGTCATCAGAGGCGAAGTGCAGAAAGCTTAGTAAAAACGTGTTGGACGCTTTCAAGGTTCGATTCAGGGTGTGCCAGGCACTGGATGCCGTCGTAACGGCAAGTAAAAAAACGTAAAGAAACGTTAGATTTTGTCTGGACAGAGGTAACCGTGATAATCTACTTCAATACTCTTTGATGTTTTCCTCCAAGTAACAATCTTTGTCAATTGTGTGTCGGTTCTTTTCCAGAACACTCTTGTCTGGTAAATAAACTACGGATAGAAGAGGCGATGTTTCGTTGCAGCTTCTACTAATTGCGCTCCCAACTTATCTTACGAGTATTTCACAGCCTAAACACACGCCATCTGCAGAATTTCTACAATCACAGATGTTGTCACAGACAGAATTGAACGATAATGAAAGAGATCTAAATCTTTCAAAGAGGCAAGCAGAATTACCCCGGTCTCGCCTTCAAGAAAAGAACCTTTTACAACCAAACACTAGTATTACATTGCAAAAAAGACCCCTTGATCTTTTCTCTTTTTCCTTAATGGCAGTTTGATAGTAATGACATGACTGTTTATAAAATTTGAGATGAATTACTATCGGGAAGAATGGCCTCTATTTATAGATTCCTCTAATCCATTCTCTTACATAACGGAAATGAGAAACCTTCTATACCAATGGCCCTTTCCGTTCAGTTGAAGGAAACCTGAACATGAGGCTACTCCTGAAGTATAGTGGCTACTCGAATCACCAATGGAAAATCCGTGGTGACCTCAAAGCTCTGGGACTTCTTCTAGAAATGAGGACTGCTTACACAAAATATTCCTGTATCTTGTATCACTGGGTTAGTAGGGCAACAAAAGAACATTATGTAGTCAGAGACTGGCCTTTAAGAAAACTTTTCAATCATGATGATGAAAAAAAATGTGTCGCATGAATCCCTTTCTGAAAAAGACAGTGTGCTGTTACCACCACTCCGTCTTAAATTGGGTGTTATGAAGAATTTTGTGAAACTATCGGACATAGATGGCCAGAGTTTTCAAATTTTACTATCTAAATTTCCTGCGATTAGAACTGCAAAAATTAAAAATTAATATACAAACAATTAATTATACTAATAATTGAATACAAACAACTTTTGTTATACAATTAATTTTTGTTACATGATCTGTAGATTAATACACTACAGATTCCTGCTGTATTATTGAGCAGTTTTCAGGTTTATCGAATGGTATATGCGTATATGTGGTATGGTGTATGTGATATATATGGCGTATCTTTTCCAGAAAAATTGGTACGTGATGGAACATATCTGATTTCATTTTCGCAATCAGCGCAAGCGATTTAGTAAATTACACATACTTTCATCTCGCGGCAAGACACAAAGTTCAAATTTGTTGCACTGTGTATTCAGAGTAGCCGTCTCCCTCCTTTGTGACGTCAGTAAAGTGCTCAGACTAGAGGGCGAATTCTAGCTATCCGCTTTCTCGATTACTCCACCACCACCACCACCACCACCACTATCGCCATCGCCGCCGCCATCACCGCCATCGCCCTCACCGTCACCACCCTCACCGTCACCGCCCTCACCGTCACCGCCCTCACCGTCACAGCTCTCACCGTCACAGCTCTCACCGTCACCGCCCTCACCGTCACCGCCCTCACCGTCACCGCCCTCACCGTCACCGCCCTCTTCACCACCGCCCTCACCGTCGTCGTTGCCGACTCCGTCGCCTTCGCCTTCGCCGTCACCGTCGCCGCCTAAATCCCCGTTTCCGCCTCCGAGCTCGCCTGCTTTCCCTCCACCGCCCAGGCCGCCGCTCGGGCCCTTAATACAAATGCAGTGGATTGTCCAGAGCAGCTGAGTCCGCGTGCCAGGGCATCGGGGCAGCGCCCCCGTTAGCTCCGGCGCGCCCGATCTCCCCGCTGTCCCCGCGGGGCCCAGCTGCCCTCTGCCCCCGAGAACCCCGGGCGCGGCGCGTCGAGGCGTGGCGAGGCGGGGCGGGGCGCGGGGAAGTCGCGAAGGGCAGGACAGTCGTCTGCAGCGAGGGGGAAGGCCAGCTCATTCTCGAGGGGTGGGGGATGGAGGCGGCTGCGCACGAGTTGAAACTGACTTCAACGAGCGCGAAGGTGGCGCGCCCCGAAATAAGCGACGGGAGAGGAAGTAAACGATGCGTCATCTTAAACGTTGCGGTGAAGTTACAAGGGATGAGATAGTAGGTGCAGAGTGGGGCAGGCGAGGAGGGAAGTGGACCGCAGGAAGCTTGTCAGGGGGTGAAGTACGATTAAGCTAGCAAGTAGGTAGCGCACGGCGGTCTGAGGGTCGCGACAGGTAGAGCACGGCTCGGCGAGAGGCGACAGTGGCAAAGAGAAGCGTTGCAAACCGACGCTGGCCGGAGAGAAGAAGGGTCCGAGAGACAAGATACGCCGCTCACGAACAACTGAACGGTTCTGTCGTAAAGTCAGACGCACATGCACAACAATGCCAGCGACTGTCTCACTGTAATCCAGAAAACCGACAAGGCATTGTCCATATTTCCAGACGAGCGATGGCGATTTTTTTCTTCCTCGGTTCAAAATCATGATTAATGAATTTCGTTTTTGATTTTCTCAATACCTAATACAAAATTCGTGTACGACGGATCGAAACTGAAAAATATACAGCTGAACATTTATTTACACAAGAAGCCATTGCGAGTACAAAAATATTTTGTCGGATCATTACATGGTAGATGGTAACCTTATTATTGATGGGTGATATTAATAAACATTTCGTAGCTCCTGAATGTTATATTTTCTTTATAAATTGCAATAATTAATAAAGTAAAAATTGTGAAACACTCCATGCATTAACACATTTTACGTACTTTATGTTAAGGAAATTGAAATAGCTAATGGAAACACAGAACCAGTCTCTAAAAAGTTTTCATTTCCGTAGAATTGCTTTCTTTCTATTATTATTTTTATAATATTTTTCTTTCTCGCCAGCATACTGCAGTACTACTACTACAACATGTTGCAGTTATAAATCTAAATTACAAAGGAGTACGCTCGAGACTTTACCAGCAGCTTGTGTGTAATCGAATATGCATACAGTGTAGTTTTCACGGGCTCTTGATAATTTGAACACGAGTTACGAAGAAAAATATTAAGTTTTATTGTTGGGCACAATCGGGATAGGGGGGCCCCGAGCGGGCGATTCTCCCAAGACGAAGGGTCAAACCAAACTAAACACTGCATCACCAGCAGCTCAGGTAAGAAAATCGGCTTGAAGATTCTGACCTTTGATGCCTGCTTGCTGGGCCTATGGTGTCAGTAAATGCAAAAGAACTCCGGAAAACAAATTTATAAAACGTATATACTACTGATTTCTAATGCGCCTATAAATTGAAAGAATACTATGCACCCTCCGGCAATGTGAGAAGTTCTTATGGAGCGTATTTTTTGTATAGTAGGTATGTAAAGAACTGTCGTACTGTAAATACGGTATACTATATTCCTGTACTATTGGCGAAAATTTTTTTGTTAGTACGATTATATGTAAATTATTGCACTGTTATACGAGAATATGCAATTTGTTGTTCTTGAGCAGTGTGGGTGTTGTTTTTTGGGAAAACATTTTGTTCTTTTGTTCAGCGGCATTTTTGTTGCTGCAGGCCATTAGAATTATATATTTGATTTTATTTATTTTCGTCAAAAAACAGGTAGATGCTATATGTGATGTATGGGGAGAAGTGTAATCTGTGCACGTTGTAGTATATTACTAGAATATTATGCAACTAGTTTGTAATGTCAAGTATTATAGCATGAGTACATGATTGGAAAATGAGCGCCGTTAGGATATTGTTTTCAAATTTGTTCGAATGCAATGAAGAACATTACAAACGATTTGCATACATTTTTTTGCGTAATGGCATTACAAATTTATAAGAGAATCAACGTAAATATTTGGAGAGATGTATTGTGACGTCACGGGTATTTCACATACGTGGCAATTTGCTCAACGTGTGATGATGTAATTATTCGGGCCATAAACGGCAAATACGTTCTAATCTGTGCCATAAGATGCCATTTTATGAGTGATTCCTCGTAAAATGTAGTTTATAATGCTGGAATAAAAAAATAGCTAACAATTCCTTTGAAATAAAAACCAGCCTAGAACTTTGATAATCAAAACTTACTTTTTGGAATATTTGCGGATTTCAAATGGTTCTATTCGAAGGCGTTTAGTTCAAACCAGTTTATTCCTACCTGAAAAAGGACGAGAACATAACTAGTGGTGGTACAGCTGGCACAGACTTTCTCGTAGTAATGTTTTCTAATTTTCTTGGTGTGGACTGGCTTTACGGTCTTGCTCCATCCTTCTGCCAACTGCCATTAATCGTCGATTTTGACATTTTCTCAATTTCTTGGTTTCATAATTCTAGAACCGAAATATTACTTCAATAATATTAAGGAAGAGTAAAACCTGTCATAAATGGCAATTTTCACTGATAAATTTGGAGCCATTTTTAAGAAAATTGAGTTTAAGCGTTATTGTAAATGCGAAATTTAAAGCTCTTTTTCTCAGAAAATTTTTGACTTTTCGAAAAACTTCATTTAAAGTCATTTGAGGAACTTAAACTCACAAATGCGATAGTGCTTAGAAATCGATGGAAATTTACGCGTGAGAGATATTTCAAAAAAAATACATTTGGGTAAGTTTGGGTAAGTAACGAATACAGCAAAATGACGTGTATGTCATTTTTAACACTGCAATTAGCAATCCCCGTTCTAAAAGTTTAAAGAAAAAAATTGTCGCCATTTTTGAGAAAATGGAGTTTGAGCGTTTTTGAAAATGCGGAATTTTTAGCTTATTTTCACAGAAATCTTTTGAGATTTCGAAAAACCTTATCTGACATTATTTATAGTAAGTGTACTCATAAATATAAGAATGTGAACAAATTGCCGCTAATGTAAATATTACCGACATGACAGAGACATCAAAAATAGTTTTTTGTAATTTTTGGAAAAACAAAAGGATGGAGCAATATGGTGTTTATGTCATCTTACAGAGTCAGTTTAGCACTATCCCTACCAAAGGCTTAAAGAAAAAATCAAGAGCCATTTTTGAAAAATCTTGTTTTTGTAATGTTTAAAATTGCAAATATTGCTCGCAATATTACGCGAAAAATACTAACAGTTTTAAAAAAATGTACAAGATCTTAAAGAAATAACTCTCTATGAGAACAAATTTCATTTGAAGGAAAAATGTCTTCAGGTTTGTAGTTGTAAGAAATCGCCCGAAAAATTTCAAAATTTTGAAATTATCCAATATTTAGAGTTAACTCGGTAAATCGGACCTATGCCACTTTTATAAGTGTATTTTACGCTATTCTTATAAGAAATTTAAAGAAAAATTTGGAGCCGTTTTGAGAAAACTTTGACAATGTCCTGGTGGCTTCATGTAAAGAACCTCTAATAATTGAAGAAAGTTTCTCAAAATTGTGCGTTTCGTGTCCAGTCAGATCGACCGTGAAATATCCATTTTGGAAAAAATCCTACGTATGGTTTAGGCGCTAGTAGTGTTCACAAACAGACAGACGGACGGACGGACGGACGGACGGGCGTTTTGAAAGAAACATTGTTTCGGTATCAGAACGTGTATTTTTGTTGAAATCTCGAAATCTATTTTCTGCAGAATTACATAACTTGCCCTAAACTACGAGCATTACTCCGTATATACGTACATCACGTGTGGAAGATTTTTGCCTCTCTTGAAAAGTTGCTGCAGATGAAATGAGCTAGTTTGGAGAGCCTGTAGTAATCTTAAATTTCATTAAGCAATTCTGTAGCGATATAATCGCTCATCCAAAAATCGTATATATTTACAAAGACTCCAATAAAATCGACAGTGTATTCACACGTACTAAGGGTAGGAAAACAATATTAAATATTAATTGGCAAAGAAAGGAATTATTTTATCGAACTTCATCCCACTGTTTGATAGGATGTTCATGTGCAGTACATTGATTTCATGTCACTATGATTGTCGACAGTGTAAAGTCACAATCAGGGGCTCTGAATTGACGATATTGTCTCACCGAGACGACAGAACGTGGGTGACGGGTAAGGGTTTAACGCTAGAAAACATGGTTCATGAAACCAAGTGTTACGATCATGCGAACTATGGTGCACATACAATTCACCTAATAGCAAGAACATCTTGATTCCTTGCCCATCGAGGAATCAATAGTATGTGTGCAAGCGTACGAATACATATACAGCTACAATGAACATAAAGACGCACACAGACGCACAACAAACATTTGTTCTGTTCAATAGTTATCTCTTAAGTCTTGTCTAAGCGTATGTCAAAAGATGAGAAATAATTAAGTAGTTTGCAATTTCTTAGAAAATCAATAGAATTCACGTTATTGAATTTGAATTGCTTGGGGGCTCCAACTACATAGGCCACTACAACCACAGCAAGTCTTCTGCTATTTGTAAATGTTAATATTTCCATTTTGGCTTCCACGTGTGCCTCACCTTACCTTGTTACTGGCACATGCCCTTCATAAATCTGAACAAAATATTTTATAGTATAATATATAGAATTTAAATTTAAACATTCGAATATAAATAAAAAGCCACATTCAATGACAAAGGGCTGTTGAAGCTGATACTGATCGTTCGGCGCCTTGTAAGAAGAAAACCGCCAGTAAGACATCTCCATATATCTGCCAGACCTTTGAGCTTTAATACATCGAAAGCGAGGAGCAGGTGGTTCGCGGCCTAGTTGTATCTCAACGCCGTCAGTTCAAGGCAGCGAGAAAATTTATATGACGTGCGTATGCGCGAAAGATGAAACAGCGCCAGCCACTGGATGTCGTGTTGTAATGTGTAGCAATGGAAGTTCGGAAGATGACAGAGATATTACTATAGTAGTTGTAAACAGGTCTTACCTGTTTATATGCTGTATATATGAGTTGTAAGTGAATAATGAAATAGGACGAGGATTCTCCTTGCGGAAATTTCAGTATCTAACACTTTCACTGGTATATTTATGAATGACTGCATCACTGTAATTTAAGATCAGAGACGTATGAAAATGTGACTAGGTTGTTTAAACGTGGTGTCAAATGTAGAAAATTCTTCTTGTTACTTATAAATGTTTTGTTCCATATTTTAAACAAAGTTCGAGCTCAGCTCCCGTCGGGGCAAGACCTCCGCCGGAGTCGCTCCTTGTGATAAAGTGTCCGCTGTGATAACACCTAGGTTATTGTGTGTACTTTAAGTTCTATTCGGATACAAGTATAACTAAACAGTGAAGTGCATGTAAACGTATATAGTGCAATATAAATATTTAACAATTAGTGAAACACAAAATGAAACTGCTGGCCTCGGCCAGAGCATCCGTGAAGCAATATTAACTTACAACGGAACAACATCCGTTGCAATGCAGTCAACCGATCCACCGCAGCTTACGCCAGAACAGCAGCTTCAATGGCAACCCCATCAACAAATGGTCCCAACCGTCGCAGAACGGCTGCACGGCATCCTCATTAACACCCGACAACATTTTAGTCGTAAGTACGCCAGGGCAGCAGCCTTCATGGCACCCTCCACAAACACAGCACCAGTCGTGGCTTCAAGAAAATGATAAAGGTGACCATGAAATGTCAACAACTGATAACCACGGAGAAGCAAGTACTGACGGTTGGCAACTAAATGTACGCAAACGAAGAAGACGAAGTGATGGTAGTCAATTAAATACTAACCTACCGACATTGACAGAAAATGTGATTCCTCTACAAAATAAATTCACCCCTCTAATGAATGAAAATCAAACTCAAAATGAAACGGCGGGGAAAGAAACACATTTTTCTATCCCACCCATATTTATACCCGGCGTTACAAATGTCCCAAAATTGATTGACATTCTCAAGCAAAAAGTAAAACAAGAAGACTTTACATATAAAATGTATAGTAATGAAATAAAACTAATGCCACGCACAGTGGACGCGTTCCGCTTGTTAATAAAGCTCCTCGACGAAAAAAAGGCAGCATATCATACTTATCAACTCAAACAAGACAGAGCTTTTAGAGTTGTACTCCGATACTTACATCCTACAATTGATAAAGATGAAGTTGTAACAGAATTAAAAACCCTCGGACATACAGTTCGTAACTTACATAACGTGCGGCATAGACTAACTAAACGCCCACTCTCACTTTTCTTCGTAGATCTTGAACCAAGCCCAAATAATAAAGACATCTACAAAATAGAGAAACTCGTCAATGCCATCATAAAATTTGAACCTCCCTACAAAAAGAAAACAGCCGTTCAGTGTCATAGATGTCAAGAGTACGGACACACAAGGTCATACTGCAGAGAAACCCCTAAATGCGTAAAATGTGGTGAAGAACACTTCAGTGAAGACTGCAAGAAGGATAGAAATGCACCAGCCATATGCGCTTTATGTTCTGATAATCACCCTGCCAACTACAAAGGATGCCCAGAATACCAGAAATATATGAAAAGCAGAATTCAATATAGAAAATCAACATTCCAAAATCCAATTTTAAATCCTAAAGAGAAGCAAATAGTACCAAATGCCTCAGATTTCCCTCCATTACCCATTCACTCCCTCCAAAATAGAACTTCCAATCCCAACCCACAATCCGTAAGAAAACACGAGCAACCTCATGATAATGCAAACTATTATCCAAATCCCAAACCAGTATGGAATACAAGAAATTATTCTAATCATGGAACTACAAACGACCAAGAAGACCTCAGTAAAGTCCTTGATAAAGCCTTTCAGAGATTCGAAAACATTTTGAAACAGCAATCCGTGCAAATAAATACCCTTCTTAATTTAATCACTACACTGATATCCAAAATGCGTTAAATGGCGGGAAAAATAAAACTTCTACTCTGGAACGCTAATGGTATACTCCAGCATCGCCGAGAGGTAATAGCAATTCTCACCGAACAAGCCATAGATATCATGCTTATATCTGAAACACACTTCACAGATAAAAGCTATCTTCAAATTCCGGGATACGAAATCTATACTACTGAACATCCGGACGGAACTGCGCACGGCGGAACGGCCGTTATCATTCGTAAAACGGTCAAACATCATGAGCTTACCGAATACAAAACAGAAGAAATTCAGGCCACCTCCGTAATGATTACAGAAAACGGTAGACCACTAACCCTAACAGCAATTTATTGTCCTCCGAAACACCAAATAACGGAAGATCAATTTGCTACGTTTCTAAAAACGCTTGGACGGAGATTCATAGCCGGCGGAGACTACAATGCCAAACATCAACAATGGGGCTCACGTCTCAATACCTTAAGGGGGAAGAATCTACTTAAGGCAATAAACAAATTGAATGTTATGACACTATCAGCAGGAGAACCTTCATACTGGCCCACTGATATGAACAAAACGCCTGATCTTCTAGACTTTTTCTTGGCAAAAGGAATAATACCTGCTACAATCAAGATTAAAACCAACTACGACCTTAGTTCCGATCATACGCCAGTAGAGATGACCATCTGTTCGTCCGTTATTGAGCGCAGATCACCACCTAAACTTTGTAGTAAGTTTACTAACTGGGATAAATTTCGAACATACGTTAACAACTCGTTAAGCGTAAATATGCCTCTAAAATCAAGCAATGACATAGATACTGCAGTTTTACATCTAACAGAGGTTATACGGAACGCTGCATGGAGAGCAACACCAAAACCTGATGTAATCAAGAACTTACCATATCCCAAAGAAATTAGACAAAAAATAACTGAAAAACGCCGACTTCGTAGAATATATATGTACACCAGACTGCCTGAAGACAAAAAGAAACTTAACGCATCAGCCCAGCAACTAAAAAGAGAACTAAAGGAGTACCAAAACACCAAATTTTCCAATTACGTAAATTCCTTGTCACCAACAGCTATAATTAATTACTCACTGTGGAAAGCAACAAAAAAAATCGGCCACAACAACACATCTCGCCTATTAGAAGACAAGATGGCACTTGGGCACGAAGTCCTGAAGAAAAGGCCGAATGTCTTGCTATACACTTTTCTACAGTATTCAAACCAATAGCTAAACGAAGTATTTCGGAAAATGAGGTAATGAAAAGTTTACAGGCTCCCCTCCAACAGTCGGCACCCATCAAGACGTTCAATTTATGTGAAATAGAAGAAACCATTAAAAAGCACATAAATCCTACTAAAAGCCCAGGACATGATCTTATAACTGGTACAATATTACAAGAATTACCCAAGGAAGCACTATCATTCGTCACATCCATCTTTAATGCCATTATAAGTGAGAGCCACTATCCGACTCTCTGGAAGTATGCACAAGTGATAGCCATAGCGAAGCCTGGAAAACCTGCTACAGACGTTGCATCATACAGACCAATAAGTCTTCTCCCAGTTTTATCCAAGGTATTTGAAAAACTACTTTTACAACGGCTTAAACCAATAACCGATAATATAATACCAGACTTTCAATATGGGTTTCGTGAAGGTCACTCAACTATAGATCAGACACACCGAATAGTAAACAAGATATCTCAAAGCCTAGAAGAAAAGAAATATTGCTCTGCTGCTTTCTTAGACGTACAGCAAGCATTTGATAGGGTCTGGCATGCAGGTCTGCTATTCAAAATCAAACAATTACTCCCGCACTCATTCTATACATTTTTTAAAACGTATCTATCCAGCCGCTTTTTTCAAATTAAATACCAAGATGTTTTCTCTGGATTTAAGTCACAGACAGCAGGTGTCCCTCAAGGAAGTATCCTAGGACCAATTCTGTACGTAATCTATACTTCTGACTTACCAACAACAGAACGCACAATGATGGCTACATTTGCTGATGACACAGCTATTTTAGCTGTCGACGAGGACTCAACTCGAGCATCGCAACACCTGCAAGCGCATCTGGACAAGATAGAAGAATGGACGAATCAATGGAGAGTAAATATAAACACAGCAAAATCACAACAGATTACCTTCTCACTTCGAAAAGAACAGTGTCCCAAAGTGAAATTAAACTCGTCAGAACTCTCAGTAACAACTGTTGTGAGGTATCTTGGTTTACATCTAGACAGCCACTTAACCTGGAAACCTCACATCTTGAAAAAGAGGAAAGAATCACAACTGAAATTAAGCAAATTATCATGGCTACTTAACCAAAGGTCTAAGCTCTCCTTATACAACAAAATTTTAGTGTACAAGACAATAATCAAGCCAATATGGACTTAGGCATCGAACTCTGGGGAACTGCCAGCAAGTCAAACCTGGAGATCCTGAGAAGATTCGAAACAAAAACACTGAGATATATATGCAACGCTCCATGGTTCGTCACCAACAATAATTTGTACAAAGATCTGAACATCTCAACAATGACAGAGAATATCTCGGAGAGAAGCAAGAGGCATCAGAAGAGACTGGAATATCACCCGAATCAACACTCAGTGAACATGTTGGACAATAGTGAACATGTGTATAGGCTAAAGCGTGAACATATTCTAGACTTACCCTTTAGATTCTCTTCATAGTAACTTATATCATGTATACCATTTGCTAATTGTTCCAAGTGAACAGATTGTAAATTAGCAGAATTGAAAATAAAATAAAAATATTTTAAACAAACGTTAATAAGAGATAAAAATGTCAGAGACCATGCGTTTTTGTTAAAACGTATTCGTAGCCATACAATTGTGATGGATTTGGAATTTTGATATATTTTTAATTAAATTTAGCACCAAAATCTTTTCGAATATCATCGAATACAGTTGACACGTAAACTGAGCAATGTAAACTCATCAAGAATAAATAAAAAAATACAATTTAAAAAAAGAAAAACAAGTTTTGGGTATATAATGAAAGTAGATTAAATGGCATTCATTTATTCATTCACTATTAGATCATGCAGAACACATCATGTCAGCTTTCGCTACTCTCGGTGACATCGGCCGCTGTGCGATTTTCCTCAAACCAAATGATGCTGACTATTTGAATTATTCTTGTTCGTTTCCATTATGTTTGTGTTACATTCAAATTCTTCATTTCATTCAGCTTTAAATCTCTACAGGGGCGTTCATAAATTACGTAACGCAAATTTTAAATACTCTTTCTCCTGTAACGCACCAGTAACCCCCATAGATAATTACGTAAAGCTTGCGACCCCCTACCAATTACAAAAATTAAAAATTTATTATATAACAATGAAAACAATTTGTTTTAATTTTATTGTGGTATAAAAAATGAATAATAATGAAAGTCAGAATTAATTCGCGATGATGACTGCATCTAACAATAGGTTTGTGGATTACGTGAAGGAAGTGTCAGTATCAACAGTCCAGTAAAAAAATTCACATACAATACATGCACATTATTTTTCAACACTTGCCAGATTTAATTACAAAAATTAAATTCTATAAACACGTTTAAGCGATAAGTAAAATCTTTTCTGCTGCGTAACTGTTTCTATACAATTACAGACTATACGGAGCATCAAAAAGGAAAGTAATATCAATTTTAACAATGGTTTTGAATTCATCATTACCATTTGGATTGTAGAATTCTAAATAATCTGTAACAAATATTGTACCTTAGTACAGTGTACAAGAAAAAGAATCGTTTCCTTGTTACAGTATCATGGATATGGTATACTCCAATGGTTCTTTTTTTCGGTGTACTGTACCCTACTTGTAGGTCAATGACTCCCAACTCCATCAAGTTCTTCGTCCAGTTTCCCTGATCCCTCGCGTGAACGTTGAGATAGCCCCTTGTTTTACTTTTGTACATAAATGTAACTTCACTATCTGTAAACGCCTTTTAGAGTTCTGCAGATAATGTAGTAATTCAAATTATCATTCACCATGTTCTCACGGCAGGAAGTCCTCCACGATTCCTTCACAAAGGGCGCGCAATGGAAAAATAGCCAAAATATATAGCTAATTTGCCTTCGCATATAGTGTATATTGCACTCGAGCGGATTTTTCTTATCAATTCTTGCCAAAAACGCTCATTACATTTAGATTCTGAATTCAACTTGTTTGAGTTTGGGAAGGGACCCCTGAAAGAAAAAGTGCACAGAATACATTTCTCCTAATAACACGTCACACACAGTTTTTAATGGTTTGTGAAGTTAAATAAATAAGTAGATAAAAAAATAAAAGACTTTTTTAGGCGAAAGAATAAATTACGTATGTAATTAAATCAATACATTACTTTACGTAATTAATTATTTTTGTGTATCGGTAGCAAAATAGTTAACATTTTTACGTGCTTGTGATCAGTTTAACTTATTTATAAATGAATATTGATGAAAAAATCATTGAGTGCATCGGGGGTTCCAATGAGGGTTCTTTTTCTGAGAACTTATATATTAATCAACCCTTAAATATGAAATATGAATGCGCAAATGTCAACACTAAAGCATGTTGAAAAAAGTCACCCAGACCGGGAGGTCTTAGGTTCAAGTCCCCAAGTGACAAGATTTTGGACACTAACTAGATACCTTGGTTGAATTCAGTCGCAGTATGGAGGTGAAATCTACCGGCCGTCTACTGTGATCGGTTATTTTCCGTTGTTTCTCCGATCAATACCGAGCGAATGTCGGAGCAGAATCCTAGCAAACGGGCCATGAAGCGCGCGCGCGTGAACTTTCCTTCCTCTTCCTTCACCTGACCTGACACACTTACAGTTACACTTAAATGGACTACACTACTACGCATATAGGATGACTGGTCGGGAGCTTAGAGCTTGTCCCTGCTGAGGCGGTGCTTCGCTGGTTGGAGATACCTGGTTGGGGAAAACCTCGCTAGCTACGGGAAGGCCGGCGCCGCATCTCACCATCCAGAGGGGAAAGATCACCACCTCTATAGGAAGGAACATTCACTACGCTTATGGACTAATAACCGTATCAGTAGACCCTACTGGAATCACTACCAACCAATCAGTTAAACCAGATTTATACCATCTCCTTGTACATTATGGTCAACATAAAGAAATATGTTTCTGGACGGAATCGATCTGTAATGTTTTGTGTTCTTTCTTGTGACATTCATCTAACCTGGACAAGCATATAATAAAAGTTGTCTAATTATGGTTTTAAATATAGTAGTCATAAATAAATGCGTTTTATGGAAGTTTGGCTGACATGTTTATCAAAGTCCTTGCTGGAGTTTTGTCTTAGCCTCTCACATTTTAATATTTATATGCTGTTTCGAGTGTAATTGTGTATCCATTAATAATCCTAGATATTTGATGGGTTTGTTAAACAGGTGCCAGTTAATTAACGGAGTGGGAAGGCTGTGTGATCTCAGGGTGAATTAATTGTACAGCAGTTTTGTATGGATTTAATTACATTTTTATTTTGGAGGACAGCCTGCCTACATGGTTAAGATGTTATTCTAGTTTGGTTTTAATTTGTTCTAGAGAATGGCCGGATGCATAGTTTGCAATATCATCAAACTGCGCTATTTTTATTGAGTTGAGTTTGAGTTAATCTGCTACGTACAAGTATAGGTTGAATAGTTTGTATAGGTTGAATAACGTTGGCGAAAGGGGCTACCCCTGTGGTAATCCTGGTTTTACAGTTTGAGGATTTGATCGATGGTAACTCACCGTGACCGAGAAGGCTCTATCTTGTCTGAGGCTACTTATTATTTGAATCAGATATAAAAGTGTGCCTATTTCTTTGAGTTTGTGGTTTAATGCAATGTACCTGATCCAGTCGAATGCATGGGCAACATCTCGAAAGATCGCTATAGTATGGTGTTTCCTCTAAAAAGCGTTGAAGATGTGTTCTGACAAGCAAAGTAATTGGTCCTATGTGGCGATGTGTTCTGTAAATACGAATTGTTCTATAGGAAATGCGTTGGTGACGTGGTGGCGTTCTATAGGATATGCGATTATCAACGTTTTGAGATTGTTTTTTCTAGAATTTTCGAAAGCGTGGGGAGTAAACCGATTGTCTATAATTTTCTACTAGGCTTGCTTTTTTAATTGACTTGACAATTGGGGAAAAAATTGCAGGTTTTCATGTTTGTGTAAAATATCCAGTTTGTAAACACGAGTTGTAGATATTTGTAATATATTCTACTCGTATGACTGGCTTTTTTTATAGGGAATGCTTTTAAAACGACTTTGATATATTTTGGGGATGTTTATTCAATCTTAGCCTGGAGCCATTTATTATTATGTCATTTCAGTTAGTAATTGTTTTGTGAGGGATGCGGTTTTGTTGAATTCCTTGTGAAAGATGCGTAAAAACATTTTGCTAGTTCTTCTGCTTTCTGTTCTGTTTTGAACACTTTCCCTACGTTTGTGTTTAGTGGCAGAATGGTAGCGTTTTGTATGAGTGTTTTTCTTGTGGAAAGCCGAAAGAACTTGTTCTTAATGATGCTGTAATGAACAAAGTTGTCATTCTGTTGGTCTTTGTATTTTTTAAGTACTCTTCTAGTTATATTAGCAATTGGATTTTGTTCGGCTTCCAGTCCAGGCATTCTTAGGCGTGTTCAAAGTTTAAATATATCCAACATTATCAAATATTATTTGCACATCAATTCCTTTCATTGTGATCATCTGTGCAGTGAGTCATTGCCAGCAGCTTTAGCGCTGCCAAATAGCCAGACTGCCGCTCGCGGAACGCAGACGAAACCTTTTTTTTACGCCTTATGCCTAGTTTGTTTATTCAATGCCATCGGCTGAGCTTCGTTAAATACGCCGTTCTCAGATGGGTTTACAAGCCAGTGGCGTGTAAGATTGGAAAGACGTAAAAGATTTATTGCCCTCAAAGTGGATGTGACGATTTGGAGAAAATTTGTTGTTTTTTTTTTGACGGATAGATGCAAACCTGTCTTTCTCTCATTTATTTTATAAATTAGGGAAAATACGGTATATAATGGCTTAAAAGTTATCATAGGTGCTTTTTCACAGTGCATATCGAAATAAAACATACATATAATGAAGGCCAACATTATGCTTATAATTGATAGAGATGGCCTTTTTTTATCACGAAACATGCTTTGAAACAATTTTGAAGTAATTATTTTCTTTGAAAGACGTTTCAAAAGCGATTGATTAGTGCAAATTCAAGCTGCACTTGCAAGTGATTAGTTTTGAGATCAGACGTCACTTTCTTTGGATTATCTATCGTCTTAGCAACCAATGAACGTATTACTTTTAGTGAGTAAATATGAATGTCTAGTACTTCCTATATTCCAAATGTACCAACAATTTTGCATTCATTTTCATGGAAAAATGTTTCACACACTTATTTAGATGGCCATGCATTCAACAGCATTAAATATCGGTTGTGCTAATTATGTTTTTGTGTTGGACTGTATTATATACAGTAATATGAAGGAAAACATCTTGACTGCCTGTAGAATTCGCATTCTAAGAACTTTACCGTCTGCTAACAAACAGAATCAAGAGCCTCCATTCGGAATCGTAACGATGCAGCCATTCGTCTCAATTTATCAGGCTGTCCAACGACGTCAAAGGCGACAACTCCACGAACGATAGTCAAGTGTGGCAGCCTTGAAGATGGATGAGTTTAAAGTGGGAGTAACAGCACGGTGGCAATCTTCAATGAAATGGTTTATTTCACAAACCAGTCAATCCCCCATGTTAATTTTTGTTTTTATAAAGGATATAAGTAAACTTTTCTTCAATAACATTATTGAAATAATACTACTTTCAATAAATAATTGAAATCCAAAAAAATCTCACGCGGAGTAAATATGAGAAGAAGAAATAGCAACCACAGCAGAAAAATAAGAGGAGGTAATGAAAAATTATTGCATATTTCATCATGATGTCCAATCTCTTTCTAAAAAATAAAATTAGGATTTATCGAAGCAACATTACAGGCCGACGATCTAACTCAAATAGATTTTTCTTTACATTGGTTACCCCGGAATGAACTAAGTAAGTTACCGCCGACTTCTTAGTTTTTATCTTGCAGGATCCTATTCTAGAGAGGAAATCAAATAAAGACATGGATATGGAGGTTCGTGTGTTTACGTTATAAATGATATTGATTCTACCTTCAGTATGCAATTGGCTGATGTTAAGGTTGCAAAATATCTGAGGCTCTTAATTCTGGCAAACCTTAAAAGGAATATCCATATAAGTGATTTATACACTAAATTAAGTACATTATATTGTCCATTCGCATGTCTTTCAAATTGATGTAGCCTTCATGCAGCACATTCCATGTATTTTGAGAATGTAGGAAATTCCTTCCTGAGATATGGCATCGTATTCTTGGAACTTCAATCTGTAGTCGGACTTTTAAATTAAAGAAACCTTTGTTCGAATTATATGCAACTGTCATCCACGTGCTCCCTGTGTTTTCTTTGAGCCTGGAATCCTACCATCGCCTTATTAATTTACAAATCTGACGATTTTGCCAAAATTGACGTGCATATTTTTGTACAATATAAATATTTATAATTACAACGCACGCCTTAGAAATAATATTTATCAGAAGTGCGTATCAATAATTATAATACAAAATATTGGAGAGGATTTTCTATATGCAAATGGAAACATTTTCCAGGAGAAACAAAGCCTTTTTAGAAACCCAACCTAGATTGAGAAAATCACAATCCATTATGTTTTCTTTAATTTTTCTTCCGATGGAGTAAATACTGCTTAAAAATGATACGTCTCATTTTAGTTGATCGCTCTGAAAATTGCGAAAGTTACAAATAACGCTGTTTTAGCACCACTAATTAACGCTGATCACCATCATGATCGCCACAAACCTCATAAAAATGGTTACATTGCGGCCCCCACTATGTTAACGCCCTTGAAATTGCCTCGAAACAGATTTGAGGTTTGAACTTTGGTTATTGAAGCCAGAGTGCTAATGCACACATTCTTATCATCAAAATATAAAATTTGTATGTGAAAGGGGAAGGTGCTTAAGTCGGTCATAGCAAATACTAATTATTTCAGTTCTCCCAGCTAGCTTTAAAAAGTATCGGGCGTTGGAGAGCACTTCACAGAAAAAGCCGCCGCATACAAAAACCTGTATTCAATGGAACATGGTATGGCAATGTGGAGACAATTTAATTATAAACTTTATTACAAAACTTGCCGCTGTGTGAATTGTGGTTCTGAGAAACTGTTTATTTTTAAGACAATATATTACATCATCGCCATTCATGTTCTTAGTTTCTAGTTAAATTGTGATGAGTACGAAGTTTTTTAAAGTAACACATTCTACCAATGGCATATATTCTGGGCTAGCTAGGCTAGCTGCGAAGCTTGAAGACAGAAAGAGAAGAAGTATATAAAACATTTGTTTATAAACTAGTACATTAATATAATAATATTTGCCGGATGAGGTATCTCAACTGATTCTGACTGACAGGTGCATCAACTGATATCACGGTAGAAGTGTAGGATATCAACTAACCTGAAGGCCCTAGAGTTCGAGTCCTGGCGGTAGCAGGATTTCCGACACTAGTTACATAGCGAAGCTGAGTTCAGCCGCTTTGTGGTGGAGAGAATTCTAGCGGCCGGCTGCTCTGTCCATGGTTTTTCCGATCAGTTACATGCTTATGCCGGATCAGTAACTTAAGAAACGGGCGTCGGACAGTGCGCGACCTTTCTTTCCTCTTCCTTAGCCTATTCTCATACATTATTTCATACACACGTACATGCTCTTCACTACTACGCATGTCAAGAGACAAGTCGGCAGCTTCGATCTTGCCCCGGCTGGAGCGACTTCCCGGTCATCGGAGATACCGGAATGGGAATCACCCCGCAAGTTGACGTGGAGGTTGGCGCAGGATTTCGTCATCCAGCGGCGATGAACACTGCCACCTCCCATGATAAAAGCATGAATTACAGTAATTACAGGGATAATCATCACAGCATTTGAGGCGCTCGGAAAACCGTAATAAATCATTCAATAAACCTTGTAGGATTTACTATAATTATAAATGTCCCCTTCATAGTAGCTCTGAGGTAGTTGGATTTCTCAATCTGAATGAGACATACTATATTTATTCTTCCTTGAGCATTTAGAAGCTAGATGGAGAACTTTATATTAAAAACAATAGTTCGAACTAAATTCATTCCAGCATAAAGCTTATAGTATATTTTAAAAAAATAGTCTCTTTTGAAAACATTGTAAGTAATATCGCTTCCTTAATCCTCCTTAATAATAGTAATTCCTTAATTAGCTTCCTTAATTAATATCGTTCTCCATATTTTCGAAAATCTGGGGTGAAAATCTGTAGCTCTTGCCGATTCGAATCGTTTCTATACACGGCAGTGTATATTTCTTGTTGTTAATTTTTTCCAAAACACTCGTCTCTACATTTATTCATAATTCAAGTTACAGTAAAAGAGCTGGTGTAGGGATTTCGGTGTCTTAGAAAACGAGCTTAATTGAATCCTTCATCATACCTCTCCCACGTTTTTTTAAATGTTAATGAATAAATATATAAATTAGAGTGTCCGAACATGTGAGGATCCCTTAACGTCTGCTCTTCTCATCATGACACCTTGCAGTCAAACAATGTTCTCGTCCAGTCGTGTCAAGGCTTTATCAACTCCATCACCATAAGTGCTTTGCGTTCGCGGATTTCTCTGCAAAATCACAGTCTCCTCCCCGGGCGTCGTTTCCCGTGCGCTCTGCGCCGCGACGCTTTGAACGCGCGCGTCTGTCGAGATAAGCGCGGGGCCAGGTGTGCGACACGCTCTTTGGTCGCGACACGCCCACAATGCTCCGAAGGGCGCTCTGTGGACGCGCGTTTCGCCGCGGTCGCTCTCGCTGCACAGTGCACCGCCCCGCTGGTTCTGGAAGAGCGCGAGACCGCGAGGAGGTTCTAGGGTTGGCGTCCCGAGAGGTGGCTGGATTTTCGACACGAGCTCGAGAGCAGGGTCGAGATCAGCCGCTGGCTGGAGGAGAATTCTACCAGACGGTTACTCTGATCGGTGGTTTTCTGATCAACAGGCAAAAGCCAGAGCAGTACCCTAACAAACGGGCTCACGGACCGCGCGCGCATGGTCTTTCCTTGCTCTTCCTTGTACTATCATCACCCCTTACTTACAAACATGGAAGGATGGAAACATGGAAACTGGAAGTATAAATGTGTGTGTGTGTGTGTGTGTGTGAGTGTGTGTGTAAGGGAAGAGGAAGGGACAAGATATTCGTCTGTGGCGTCGGTCTTTACTTGAACTGGAAAGGCTTGGGATGAAAGTTGATTCACATGAGTAGTAGAATATCGTGAATTATATAACGTATGTGTTATCTGTACGATACATTATTCTAACTTCGTAGGACATTTTTTTAAATGATTTTTACTACTTCATTACTTATATAACATCTACCATTGTCTTAAAAAATTATTTTTTTCACTATTTCTTTTTGAGAAATGCCCGTCTTCACATTTTATTTGAATTTTTCTCTATATTTCTCTCTCACTCCACAGTTTACAAGCAAGTATTTTTCTTAAAAATTATATTTAATTTACTTTCCTTTCTCAAAAGTTATTTTTTACAGTTGTATGAAACATTGATTTTTGGCTCATTTTTTTCTCAGTTCGTCATGAAATCCTCAGTTCGTCAAATACGAAAAATTTAACATAATAATTTCCATTTGTAGTAATACAATATATATTTATTTGAAAACTTGTAATACCTGTTTGAACGAGCGTAGCGCGCTGATTTCGCAATCGGGAGGTCGGCGTGGTGGGCTTTACCGCCATGGAAAATAGTGAGGGACCGCGTCCGCACTGTAGCATCACTGACCGAAAGAAACATGGAAAACTATCAACCAGACCAGTCAGCTGCTAGAATTCGCCTACAGAAGTGGTTGAAGCCGACCCTCAAAGGGGGTACGGCATTCCTCTATAGTTAAAAAACTCCAACCTTTGAACTTTCTCAACACTGATCGATCTAAGACATCGCCGCTGATTTCTCACTCCATAGAACGCGGTTAACTCGCTTGAAAATGTATCTACTCAAATTCTGCATAAGAGGAGGTGGCACTTTTCACTATCATTTTCACTCATAAATGGCCAAACATGCCTTGAAAGGAAACATTTTTTGATTTAATTTTCGTTTATAAGTCGTCGAAAACGGTATAAATTAAATATGATACATGGCGAAGACGTATAACTTCGGCGCCAGTTCTCCGTGCCCTCACGGCCATTACCTCGCCGCTTCATTCGCCCACCGTGTTCGTGTCGAGAGCCGCTCTGCGATGGCCCGCGCCCACTGTGTGCGGCCCGGCTGATCGATGCCGCGCGCGATAAGAGAGGTCATCAGTATCATCGTAAACCCCGGGAGCGGGTCACGAGGAGTGCGTGGCGGCGCGTAGGGATGCGTGGCGGTGCGTCGCCGTGCGTCGGCGGGCGCAAGTGGGCGGCGTGAGCTCCATCCACCTCCGCCGTCGCGTACCTGTGGGCCGTAAATTGCCTTAATGACCGGGGCGTAAACAAGCACGTCGCGCCCTCGTCCCCGCGCCAATCGGCGGTTACTCTCGCCGGAGCGGCGGGCGTGGCGGGGTGGCGGGGGTGGGGGGACTGCGGGAGGGCGGGGGGGCGGTGGCTGCGAGGAAGCTGGAACGGGGGACGGCGGGAGGAGAGCAGCCTAGGCAGCGGGGAATGTCGAGGCGGAGAGGTGGCGGAGCAGCAGGGGCGGCGGGGGACGGGGCAGTGGAGGCGGTGGCGGTAGCGGTGGCAGCGAGAACGGCGGCGATGGCGGAGGCGGCGGCGGCGGCGGGGGCGGGGGCGGGGGCGGTTGCGGCGGCGGCGGCGGCGGCGGCGGCGGCGGCGGTAGCCGCGTTGATGCGAGCGAGATACAAGCGCGGCGGGTGATGGGGGTTATCGACGGTAGGTTGCGCTCCGCAATGACCTTACGCACCCCTGCACTCGATACAGAAGGAATCCCTTGTGATGATGATCACTCTTAACTTCATGAGCCGTGATGGGCAGCTATCTACGTACGTGTTAACTTCGCTGAACGGTTTATGTGCTACAGAGAAGGAATAGAAATTGTCTGTAATTTGTGATGATGATGTCTCTTCACTGGCCATTTCGTAACTTCCTTTTACAGTACTCAAAGCGTCCCAAAGGAATATCAGTGGAATATCGACAAATATATCTTCTATGTTATAATCGCCTCTAATGCATGTATTATTATTGCCATCTAACTTTGAAAATGTCTATCGTAAGGAATGGAGATGCAAGTAGCGCTGTTAGAATGAATACAAGAGTAGTTTTTATGTAGCTCTACAAAAATTGTCAAGAAAATTATTTTAATTTCCTGACCTTTAAATATATCTTATCCGATTGTCTTAGTGTAGCATCTCTCAGAATATCGCGAACTTAATGGGCATGTAGTTTGTTGTTCACTTTTCATCAAGTATCATGCGATCGAAAATCTCATGTAACGAAATTACACATTTCACATTGGCTCTGAAAACAATGTGCACTGGTGTTTCGCAAGTAAACATAATATCTCTGCCGCAGAACACGCAATATCACATATGTAACTTTGTTTCATGAGCTTTCCCATCGCATGTTCATTGGCGAAATGTGATTATCTTCCACTCACCGTCATGCTCTGGAAGATTGTAACATTTTTTCCTAGAAAATCTATACGCTGTTGAAAGGCTCATTATTTCATAATTTATTACTATAAAAAGTACTGACGATGGTAATATAATACCATTAATCATATGGGCATACAATTAGAAAATAAGTAAAAGGGTTTTAAAGGCCTTCGGATAAGATAAAAATTCTATATTATTCTTGTCATAAAGACCATAATGTGCTCGTTAGTAATTACACACACGCGCTGCCGTGCTCTTGAATAAGAAACCAACAACGACTTAATGGTCTCTATTAGGCACAAGAAACGAAGTAAGTAAGTAAACGCAGGAAGTAATTATCTTCGATATTATCGCGATTATACTTCCTGGAAAAGAATATTGGTTTAGGCGGCATTACCTCCCAGTAGGAATCGGAATTATTACTATATATTTTTCCCCAATATATGTGAGAAAAGAAACAGAAAATGTGTAAATTAATTATTCATTATAGTGATTAAAATTGCTCCGTACAAGCATTTTTCAGGCACAGATCGTCGCCGATCACATTTTACTATGGATTCGAAATAGCTGAAAGCAAGTTCTACCTCTAGAGAACTAATTGTACCCGCTAGTCTTCAGTACACATAATTGTAAGAGTTTTATTTGAAGTATAAAATACGATCGTTGTATATACAATTTTATTTACAAGGAGGCGGGACGTAAGTGAATAAGAGTACCATTTAGCCAGTGATGGATTCCGGAGGTGGGGGGAGCAGAGGTTAAAAAGAACATACCCCCAGCCAGAAACATGAGGAGACAATGATCTGTAAAAAAATATTTGTTAGTTTTCGATCGAGTTACGAATATGCTATTCGAAAAATGATCATGCATGTTGAAATTACTTCACAAGCATCCGCTCATCCTTGGCTCAGTACGTAGTTTCCAAGAAGCAGGTAGTTTTCTTTGAGAATTCATGACGAAGATATGGTGGTCACAGAAGCCCAGTAGCATTATATTGCTTTGTAAGAAAGCTGATCCTGTAACATGAATTGCAACGCACATCTGTAATGTTCTATTTCAATATATAAATGTATTAAAACGTAACGTAATATATTGTTTTAGGCAAATATGTAAAAAATATGTAATTATACCAAAATATGTAAAAGTATGTACAAAAAAATGGTTCTAATAATTTCAGTGTGTCTTGCAAACACTAAAAAATATTATTTCATGCAGCTATAATTTTCCTATAAAAACATCTAATTTCATAAAAATCCGTTCCCTACCTATCAATAATTTTTATTTTATGCAAGACCACTGTTCATAAGCAACAGTGTAAATGGTGATTCAATACCATATACTTTCTCGCATTCTTTGTCACAGCTACACAATATCATAACACTACTTGAACTTGCAAAATTATATCCATCCAGCTAACATCTTTTCACTACGATGCGATTGAAACGCGGAAACAGTTATTCGAGTTAGCAAACCATTCGTGATACCCTTACTACACCAGCCTCATATCTAATCTCAGCCTGCCCGACGCTTTAAAATGAAGTTGAACATTTGCACTTAGAGATTTGAAAAAATCAGAGATTTTCATATCCGTTATTTGAAGATATAGTTTTAATGAAAAGATTACATTAAGAAAACACAACTACTGTCAACGGTTGCGGATGGATGCCAACTTCAGGTACCCGCTAAAATAATTAATTCCCTTATTTTGGAATTGTTTTCTGAATACTTGAACAAACAGAAATACTCGAGGAACATTTTATTTTATTATTCTCTTACAAATAACAATGTCTTCATTTAATTTGCAGGCAACTTCGTGTGACAGTTTAAAAAAACATTACTATCGACTGCGTATTTGATAATCAACAATGTGTACAATTTTTCTCGTGATATCCTAGTGTTTTATTTTGACTAACACTAAAGGCCAAAGTGTGCACTATCCGATTATCACAAAACATTTGACAAAATTGACATATGCTCTGGCTTTGTGCTATTACGCTTCTAATAGTCCGCACATTCTGATATATTATCATGACGAGTAGTTCCGGATTACGATAAACATTTTTGTGGAGAGTAACCGTGTACATTAACGAATGAGTGAATGTTGGCAGCTATTAGATTAAAAACAATGTTTTATGTCGACCCGCAGTAAATATTTAGAATTATGAACGGGATTTATCCGCAGATGCAATCCCGCAGAGCGGGGAATTAAACGGTTAGATTTACGTACTTTTCGAAAGTGCGTTTTCATTTTTGACGCCCGGGATTCTCCCCCAATTAAGCGAACACATTCTCCGATTCACTCACTCGTATAACGCTGCTGTAAACGAGATCACTATCTGTCCGTAACATGTAGAAAATTATTTTTAGGTCATAATATTTACCGATATGCAAGAAGTCAATATTAGCGATCGTGAACCATTAGTTTTATTTTACATGCTTCCGATATTCATGTATTTTGTAGAACGAAGAGCATATGAAATGTGATAAAAAATGCAAACTTGAGCTTCAGAATAAAAATAGTGTAGCCTGGAATGGAATTTTATTATTAGTTTTAGAATCTTCATTTCTTGAAATAAAAACTTTTAATTTTCTAAAATTATTAATCTAAAGTAGTGTTATTTAAGAGAAATAGAAACAATTACACAGTGTAATGAGACGACGCGTCTTTTATCAAAACAGAGATTGTTCGACTTGCATGAGGGGTTTGAAATAAAATTGTACTCGTTTCATTTTGTGGAATCAGACAAAAGAAAATGTTTCTGGGCTGTAATGGATGTATACTGTTCGTATCTATTAGGTAAGATGTAATTATTTTTAAAACAGCCTTCTCAGTCAAGAAATGTGTCAGTGATGAAGTGAAGAGCAGGAAGAAACAAATCTGTATAGTGGAGCACAAGTTTTCTTGAAGTTGTGCGCTAATGTTCTAAGAATTGCAGTAAAGTTTCAATTTTACCGGATCGTCTCGTTCAGTTGTTCTCGTGCTGCAACAATGGATAATAAAATATGAAAACCTAGTCAAAACAGTTGTGAGTTCTCGGAGACCGACCTACTTCTATAACTGACTCTATCAGCTTCGACGACATCCACTGTGCGGCAAATCCACTTAATGATTTTGATATAGTAAGCAATGACAAAGCACATGGGCCCCATGTAGTTATGTCAATCAGCTTTCCTTTGCTCTCAGAAAGCCAAGGAAAAAGCATATAAAGCCAATATCAGTCAGGATATGATACTATAGATGTAGGCAATGGTGGCGAAGTTCGTCGCGCGTGGCGTTCAAGAAGCATCTCTTACAACGCTGTCTTCTTTTCGCTCGACCTCCTGTGAACGAGATGACGTGTTGCTTGGTGTGGGGGTATGGCAAAGAAAGGGGCTGTGCAATTGCCAGCTGATAACGCGCGATTGGCGCAATCGTGCTTGAAGAGTATTAACTGACTGTACTGACCGTACGCCTGAAAACATGACGATGAACAATGGAGACGTTCCCCATCTATAGAAGTATTTATTAGCAGTCTGAAGCGCTTGACGAAAGCTCACAATCGGCGATGTTGGGCGGTAAATGTTTAAATTTATCCAGCGCGAGCGAATGGCAATAATCTGTCTGCAAATTTAAATAAAAAATAAACTTTTAATTGTGAAATATTATTGTATTATTTTTATTTACAGAAATTTGTCAATCGCCAGCTGATCTGAGGATACTTCTGGCAATATTCGCATACAGATAGCGGTGAAAACGGTATGCAATATATCTATAATCAATTGACTATAGAGACTATGCTAAAGAACACAGATGCCAGTCAAAATGTTATTGAATGTGGAGTGGAGTTTTTGTTAGTTTTTTTTTCTACGCAGTTCAGTTAATTTAATGTTAGTATCTCCAAATGGGCTATATCAAGTCCATGGGAAACAATACAATTTTTTATTACGAGTCTTTGGTCTAGGTTAGAGATGTCCAACTGGGAAGGCAACTAGGGCCACAACTAAAACCTTTAATATGGTTGCGGGCCGTCTTTACATTACTTGGGCGATCCACACCTGACTTCCCCGTAGTCTTTGATCTCGGCAGTTCTATCGGCTGCTCTGAAACGGAAGGGGGTGTGGAACCATGCGTAATATCAGGCTGTACTATGAATAACGCAAGGAAACACATGACAATTATTTGAAATTTCTGAATTTACTAGCAAAAATCTGAAATCCAAACTTGACCTTCTTTTAAAATTAGGGGATGTTGACCCCGACAGGGAGCATGTGCTAGGCGAGTCGTATGTACGTTTATTATTTACGTAATTTTCATGTACACGCCCATGCTATTCTAAACAGCGTACTTTGCAATATGAACATGTAATAAGAAATATGCAATTTGTAATAAGTTTTATACTTTTGTGTAAGAAACTGTATTCATATACAAGAGAGCTGAAAACTATGCGATGTAATGCCATTCTTTGTAAGTACAGGTAGTTAATGTGAGTCGCTTGTTTCGCATTATGAATTATCACCTCTTTTAAACATTATCTGTGAAGTATATCCTCTCTCTGAAGTACTTCTCTCGGTTCCTTTAATACCACTTTGTTATTTCCGAGCACTTTCGAACAGGCATTTGTCTCCTCGCTGCAAGGGACTGCGCGAATAACATCCCTTCCACTGCCTTAAACCGCTTTTCTTCGTTACCAAGGACACTGAACCGTGTGGTCCTGTAGTACTGCGTGGATTTTGCCATTGGTGATTTGATCTCATCCAACCTATTCGCGGCCCTTCATCAGTGCTCGTCCTTAACCCCTCCCCCAATGCTGCCAACTTTCCCCTCCCGCTCGTTCGGATGGAGGCAAGAGATTTTCAGCAGTAACGTGCGAACGACCGGCAACTGTGGTGCGTTGTGTGGGGCGAAAGACGGCTTTCAATATTTCGTCACACTTCGTACAAATCATCGAACAACCGTGATACAAATTATTGACGTAGCCGATAACGGGACGTGGATTAGTTCTGACAAAAGAGCCATCGCAGTTTGATTTAAAATTAAATAGAACAGGAAGAGTTCCAAAATTTATTTTCCACTCATGTTGTATTTTGTTGCGAAAGTACTGAGCTTTTTGTACTGTGGTATGTTGTTGGTTGGGTGTGTTGTTTAACATTTGTTCCAATTAACACCAAGAAATCGTGATGTCGCATCTGTAACGCAGTAATTAGAATTCAACGTTTTCGTGTGATATGGTGCGAAATGGCGTGCACTTCGTGTTTGGCGTGTGAAGTTTCGAAATGTGTAGGTAATAATGGTGAACACCGTCATTGTACTAAACAATGGCTTCAACTGTTTCGTTCTCTCTCGTTTATGTTGGAATGCACGAGCGAATCCATCTCAAAATAAAATAATAGGTATGTGTACATTTTTATTCCTTGTTTATATTTTTTGTTCGACATTGTTTTGTTTCGGTGGAAGCAATGCAAAATTAGCAACTTTCAAGATACAGTAGATATCAGTTTTTAGAATAAAACAATTTGTTGCAATTGTAGTGTAGAACGATGTAGATATTAATTCTCTTAAATCATTTTAAACTTAGATTTAGGTCTGTATACGTTTTGAAAGTGCGTAGTACTAGGTAAAGGCCAAAAAACAGGCAAGGATGTTCATTTTCTATTTGTAATAAATGTATTTTATGTATAATTATATTTTGAAATTACTTCAATGTATAATATATATGAAAAATGAACAGTACTGCCTGTTTTCTAGGCTTTTGCGTATATTTTCTTGTTTTTTTTTGTTTTAAACCTAACATCGAGATCATCGCATGCTTACTATACCTTCTAGACACGAAACTCCATTAAGTAAGAATGCCTACCTACAATTTAGGACCAATTTTGGAGAGGGAGTCAATAGCCGAGTATGAACCCACGATTGATTATCGGTATAATCAAGATGAAGATCCCATATGTTATAAACAAATACGAAGGAATTTGAAAATTGATTGTTTTCTGCTAAGAGTATTGTGACTTTGTAGTTCTCTTCTCGTCCTGATGTTACTCAAACAATCTATCCAGCGTTTGAAAGGCCAGCATCAACTGTATGACATTCTTGTTAACACATTTGTTTACTACAATCGAGAGTGCAGCAACCTAATAGCCTGACCAAAAATAAAATAATTTCTTGAAAAAAAAAAGATTTAAGGGTGGGATAACTAGAATTGATTCGAAAGGCCGAAACGTATATATGTACACCGACATTGGTTTAACACTTAAAAACTTAAAATAATGCTGATCAATATAAATGTGGACATACGAGTACGTACCACATGTTGATCATAACTTGCATGAAAAATATACAACCATCTGTAAAGAAATAGTAAAAATACTCTGAATAGCTCACACGAGAAACAATACTACATCCTTTACGATACTACATCCTTTAGAAATTTTCTTCAAAACTCTAATTAAGATTCACAGGTTTTTGTAATAGGATCCTTTACTACTAGTACTCTTCTGAAATACTACAATTTCGTGTACGAATTGTTAGGTTGACTGTACAAAAGTATAGTTATGTTTAAAATCACTCAATTGTGATTACATAGTTGTTTAAGTGTTTACCATAAAGCTTCGTGTTTATCAGGATGTCTCTCCTCTCAAATGCAAAATGTGAAAGTTATTAACTATATATCATGATAATGTGGACCTAATCTTTTACCTCGCCGTTTTGGTTCGACGTAACTAGTACCTTCTGCATCCGTCATGTGACCTTGATTTACCCTCGAGGAAGAAGAGGTTAGCGCCGTTTCTTTCCCTCATACTGTAAACTTTCTAAATTTAGATGCCCTCATTGAGAAAAAACAATCTTACCTAACGCTTTTCAACACTTCTACATTTTCTGATACGATAGTCACTGAACGTAATCAACGACGAGAAGATGAATTAAAGATCAAGAACAATAATGCTGACTTTAAAAGTTTGAGGGGCATTTTGAGCACGGGATGGGCGTAGTTATTCGTGACATACTACGTTGCTCCTGCGACCAGACCCATTCCCGTGATCTTGCGTTTCTACAGCGTCGTGTTTAAAATTTCATTTCGCTCCGTAGAAGAAATTCTCCAATACACCATTCGACAGCTGCAGTGCTTCGCATGTAATTGCGGGCACATGGTATTTAGGCGCGTCGGATTTTGGCTTCTCGGGAGTGCGCGCTCAGAATCACGTGAATGTTCTTCCCACAATTACTTTATTTCAATATGATTACTCTCAAGTCATTGCGAACGTAGTACGGGTGAAGTAACGATCCAAAAGAGTGAGAACTACTTATACAAATGCTGGTACAAGTACAGACTGTAAAACAGAGAATTTAGAATTACTACATTCATGCAACACGTTCCGTGTTATAACAGGCCGTAAATTAAAAAAAAATATCTGTCAGGTAAATGAAAATCTTCTCTGCACAAATTATGCGAATAATTATTTCACTGTTTGACCCTCTACGCTTCTACAGAAAACGGATGTAGAACGATCCAGGGGGTGAAACGTGAAGAATTCGTTTTCCACAATCCATCCCTTAGCACGTCTGTTCTCTCGGGTTTCAACCAAACGAATGCTCAATGCTCACTGGGGTCCGACAGAGCGTCAATTGATCTAGTACATGTACGTCGCGCAGTGATCGACGTGTCGATAGGAGTATGGCTCAAATTCGCGGCACACAGTTATTTCATGATACTACGTAATTCAGTCAATAACTCATATGTCAGGAGTAGGCAATGGCACCATGAGGTTAGGTGAATGCCGATAATGTAAAGCAGGCGTGTCAAACCGCTCCCCCACGACCCGCTTCCCTGACTATGTCCTCACATCCCTTCCAAATCCGGAAAGGTGTGCGTGTACACGCGCAAGTTAAAGCGACGTACGGTGGAGAATAGTAACTTCGTGCGAAACTGTTCGTCACATTTTTGTATTAATTAACCGATATTTGTATTATGCTTACTTTCTGTAGTCCAACCTTCTAACTTAAACGCAGGAATTTAATACAATTATTGCACTCTTACATAAGCAGATTACGAAATAAAGAGTTCGAAATTTTTCAGTTTGAAATTTTTAATATTTCTCGCAGTTAACAATAAGAAACGTGACTGATGTATTATTTAATTTCTAACGAATCATTTCTTTGTTTTACTAGAGGAAATGGATTTTAATGAAGCTACTTAATTGTATGTTCAGTAATCGCAGACAGTCCGTTTCGATTTTCGGAGATCCGAAAATCTTGCTAGCCACAATTTGGGGTGTTTAGATTATTGAAGATATTATAAACAATGTAGTCACATTATTCTATCGCACATGAATTCTATAGCCCTCTATTTTGCGCAATATTCACGGGAGACAGTGGCGGATCAAGGGGGGGCATGGGGGCCAAAAGGAATACAATTTTCATTAAGTTTCTATTTTCATATTTATTTTAACACAAAAAGTTCCATTTATTGTAGACAATCAGGTTAGAGATTAGAATTCAGTAAATAAAAATGTGGAAAGTTGGTTTATTTCGCCACTGTCTTCAAATACTACGTTTCTGCGATCATCGCCATCTTCAGGTACATTACTTTGGCTAAAATTAAATTTAATAAATATTCAAAATGAATTCAATCATTATCATCAAGACATCGTATAATCAGGAAACAATATTATTGCAAGCTTACCTTTCATAGATACATTACATATTGATTGTTAACATGGATGCTAATGCCAAGTTTAGTTATTTCAGTGAGAGTAAGAAAAACAAAAGAATGGATTGGAGACGTAGGGGGCACTAGACCTCAGGGAAAAGGGGGTGGAGTCAATAATGGAAGAGACTTTTTGGTTGAACGTGAAAAGCAGAGAGAGAAAGACATTTATTTCAGATATTTAATTCTGCGTAATATATTATCATAAGCATTGATGAAGTTGTTATATTCTACCATCAAATTCATGGATTTGTTTAATTTAATGTGTAACATTTCAGAAATTATTCTGGGAAATCTGGAATCATTATCCAGAATTTTGACATTTGCAAAATCCAATTTGTGACCCGGTTTTATTCTATTCATATTCTTTAATTCTAGTTTCTAATTTTCTTTTAATAAGACCAGTGTATTTTTTGTCACAAGTTTGAGAAGTTATCTGATAAACAGTTTTCTCCCTTTTCTTATAAGGTATTATATCTTTAACATTTTTAATTACACCTGTGACAAAATATGCACTACACTTACGGGACGGAAGGCTACAGCAGTTAACGCCAGGGAACACGTAATAATGAGTAGAATTACTTTTTATGCACCTAAGAGGATTCTCGTATCTGAGGGTTTCAGATGTTCCCACATTACCAATTCTTTTGTTGTTGTTTTTTGTTTCTGTTTTTTTTTCATCCTGTTGAAGACTCTTGTTCATCATCTACCAGCGCCAACTGAAGAACCTCCTCTCTTAAATTTCATAAGTAGATCTTTATCGGAGGCCTTAATTTCTCAGGAACTCACTACACCAAATACAAATATTAGTTGTGAAAGCGCTCGCTTGCATGACGCCGTTGAAGCTAGAGACTGAAAGTAAGCAAACTGCATCAAAGCATTACGGTGTTATAGTTTAGGAGATGGAGCGCGAAAGCGCTCGGTGAGGTTAGCGTAATTCCACTGTAAGTATGACGTAAGTAGTACGTTTCGGTCGTATTTGGCGTCGTCACTAATAGTCGTTCGTCGGCCTTTCAATGGTCAAAGTGCGACGTCTGCATTTTGATGATGGATTTCACTTCTATGAACAAATGTTCTATTTCACACGAGATAGATTTTGGTCGCATATTGCTACGAGACGTCAACCTAACTCTCCCTGAAGCCAAAGGCACATATTAACAAAACTAGTTTTTGTTAGTATTCATTAGTTTTGAAAATTATATAAACAGAGAGAGAGAAATAATAATAAATTTTAAATTTATCATCTCCATCCTAAAGGTCAAAAGTACCTTGTTGCTGCTGGCATGACATACTGTCATCTGCATAAATATATATAAAATAAAAATTATTTATAAGAAAACATCAAATCTGCTGGACCCTACTCCTACAGACTGGTTCAACTGAAAAAATGGGGTTGTGCTGCTGTTGAAGTGCATTTTATGTTTGAGATATTGCTTTTTATTATTACTATTAAACTTTTGCTTTTTCAAAAAAATGATTCATTCAAAGAAAGATTTTGGTTTTCTTTCTAGTATTGCATAGCAACAGAAAATTATCCAAGATCTTAAGGTCGAAATTAGCTAGGTATTCCATTTATTTTCGTATTGAAATTCAACGATAACTTAAATTAACTTAAATTATTAAATTATGAAATTTAAGCTCAAGTAAAAACACTATAGACCTTAGAAATTTTGTTTTCGATATTTAGTAAATTTGTTTAAATAGCTTTCATCTGTTATGAAAGCTATTGATTGTATACATTATATATTAAAATATGACAGTTAAATGCTTATAGATTGGGAACACGCACAATATAATGAAAGATGTATTAACTCACTGAAAAAAATACGTACGAAATTGTCACTTGTACACGAAGGATATTTGGGAAGTGTATGAAGATAGGGCGGTTCTAACAAGACCCATTGCTATAAAGGTCGTGGATTCGTTCGAGTTGGACATCTTCCGGTAAGACGGACTCGGCAATACAGGAAGACTGTCTCTGCATCTCACCTACTCGAACGTATCGAGTTCAAACCCCATTTCATAATTATTACGCTTTTTATGTAAAATATCCTGCTATTTTTGCATGGGACGTTGTAAAACCCATGTATCGAAAAATGTCTCCTGAAAGATTTCCAATATTCCGGAGAGTTAACGTGAATACCGCTTCTGCGTAGTCGCTAATGCCCTCGTCGATGAGACGGTAAATAAATATCAATTAAAATCACCTAATCTGCCAAGAAGTTAAGATATTTAAAACTGCATTATAATTCTGTTTACAGTGACACAAATTCTCGCATTGTCATAGACTTAAGTCAGAAAAATAAAAAAAAATCATTATGATATTTCAAATGAAGTTCGTCTGCTGGAGGTTCTCGTTCTATAATAACCTCTAACCCATTTATGTCGAGGTCGCGCGCAAGGTAACAAGCTTACTACAACCAGCGCGAACAACGTCCAGAGATTTTAAACTAAGAGTTGTGCAAATTCCTCCGGAGTGGTGGTGGTACTTCACTAGATACTTTGTCCATGATAGTATTTGGGAGAAGGTACTTGACTGTTGTCACAAATTTAGATATATTAATTTCCATTTTTTCTTTAAGGCAAGGAAATGATCCATTAAACTGAAATAATACATCAGTCTGATTTCAAATTCGAAATCGAGAGTAAAATTAAAAAGGAAAAAAATTGAATCAAAAGAACCTTGATTTTGTAATTCTGTTCACTTAAAGAGTGATATAAAAGTATGAACATTCTTCGGTAAAGTTACAAGATTTAACACGTTACATATTCTTATCAATTAAAAGTGCTACCCTTCCGTTAGCTTCAGACCTGCTAACTTTATTCCCATTAATGCCAAATAAATAAATAACTGCACGATTTAATAACACAACACAACATAAAACGAAAACAAGGAAAGAATTCGCCATTCAAACTTATCCTGTTACTTAGCAAAGATGTTTATATAAGGGAGAATTTAGTAAGAAAATAAACATATACAATTTTCGGTTATTTGATAGAAAACAAAATGTCAAACATATTTTCGTATGATGTCGCTATTCACCGCCTCGCGACACTACATCTTGAGTTTGTACACTCCTTTTTTGGAGTTTAAGGGGAAATGTGTGCAGTGTTAGGGGAAGTTTTTCGTGTCCGTAGGAGTGCCGGGTTCTTCAGGTGGGCAGGTAGCTCGTGCGAGGGCGATTTGATATGCCTATTCTAACCATTGACGAAATTCTCTAAGGAGCAACTTAAGCCGCTGCTTACTTTAGTTGATCCGACCCCGTCGTAAGTCCAAGGCCGACAGGGTCCATGCCCGAACCCTGATAAATGACTTCGATGTCGGGTTTCCAATAATGCGTATTATGTAGTAGAAACTAGAACGAGAGGCAACTAGAGCGAGAAACGTAGGTGTTACTTCACACTTTATGTGTTAAAGGGAATGTGCATACTCAGAACTGTTGAGAGGGAAGTCAGAAAAATTTGGAGCAGAGCAAAACTCAAATCTTGTGATAAAATAAAATATGAAACAACTAAAATACTAGAATTAAATTTTCAATAAGTACGTTTTGCAAAAACCGATTGAACGTTTCTCGTAACAACCATAATTTTGCCATAATTAACCAACAACCATAATTTTTTTGAATAATAAATCATTTGTTTGTTTCAAAATGAAAATTATAAATCTCATTTTTCACGGGTGGTAGAAAATGTAAAATAACATTGGCAATTAACGTATTTACAAACTGTCTAGCTTGGCAAAAATTGAAAATTATTGATGAAGTTCTTTAAAAAATCTCGTTTATTTGAAATGTATGATCAATCATATGACAAAATGGCGAGTTTGGGGAAGTTAGTTTTTCTAACCGTCATATCGGAAATCAAGCTCCCGGATTCCTTGAATGTCTGGCAGTGACGGATCCCGCAATTTCATGGCGTAGTTGGGCCCTGTCCGCGGGCATGTTCTGTGCATTTACAGGATGCTGCGCGTGCCACGCTGCGCATAGCTGCTGAGAATGAACTACCACCATCCAATTAGTCCGTCTATTAGGAGGTCGCAGTCGATGTGGGCGGGAGGATGTTTGTCCTGCTAGCAGTTTTACCAACGGTGAGACTAATGCAGTCTCGACTAGCACTAGCAGCTTGCCTTATTGATGCACATAAAGTGTGAAGTGAACGCTAACTACAAATATGGAATGATGATTTTTAAATGGGTCGCGATATCTTTTTCTAGGGAAGAGTAATTTTTAGTGCAGTTGTTATCACAGGCAACAATCATTTCCTATATAAGATTGAAACATTATAATACCAGTTCAATTATTATCGACGTTTGTTGCATTCATGTTAGTAGTCATGACATTGCCTGATAACGTTATAAGCGATGACGCTGGATATGATTGCATTGCGGGATATGACGATGAATTATGTATTGGCACAGCGGAATGTAAACAATGAACAAGAAATAATTGAGTTGAAAACGTATGAGAGCACGTATCGTCCGAACAAAATGGAGTCTAAAATTCATGAATTGAAAATGAGAACGTTTTTAAGATTACAGAACAAGGCATACGGCGTTTAACGAAAACTAACAGCTAATATGTTCTTCTGCGGAAAGAGTTACATTCACAACGTTACACAGCGTAAGGTATTCTTCCTCATCTTTTCTCTGATAAATATGGTATCTTGTCAAAATGAGGATTTAACTATTAATTACTACGTGGGATTGATTCACCAACAGCTCTCATATAGTGTGACAGATCCAAAATGAAGAAACTGGAAAAGTTAACTTTTGAAGATTATTTTGTTATAAAATATAAAAACATGGTAAATTCTTCTTATACAATACATATTGACATATTTAACGTTGTAGAATGGAAAGCAAAATGTAACTAGTTTGCTGTGCGCATTTATAGAGAAACGTACTATTTCAAACTGCCTGACAGATTAGAAATGTTTATCAGCGTGACCCTGACATTTATATTGAAAATCATGCTGAAGTAAATAAGCTTAGTCGTGTACACGTTAAACATATCAGTCGACATTAAACTATTGCGGTGTGCATGATGCAGGAAGATTCTACGAACTTAGAGCAATGAGAAATACAGACATTATTTGTTTACTGTTTTTTTTTCTTGTGACGACAGAGTATATCTGATCTCCAAATGCAGTCTTTCTCCCAATTTGGAGGAATAAGGATACTAATTATGAGATTCTGATTATTTAGTGTTTCTGGGCGCGTCAACTACTACAATCATAAGTCCCGGAAATTTAGCACACGTTACGGGAGGGGACGGTGATCATAACCCGCCGGACCTGGAGAGGTGGCTTAGGGCATCAATTGATGTCACTGCAGTGCCTCTGTCAGGGAGGTCGTGGGGTTCGTGTCTCGAAGGTACGGTGGCAGGATTTCCGACACCAGCCAAAAAGGTCTAGCTAAGATCGAGTGTCGAGTTCTGGCGCTACCTGGAGGAGAATTCTAGCGGCCGGCGGCTCTGACCAGTCGTTTTCCGTGGTTTCTCAGATCAATACCAGGCAAACGCTGAGCAGAATCGTACCAAATGGTCCACGGAACGCGGGCGAACTTTCCTTCTTATTCCTTGTCCTAACCTAGCCCTTACACACTTACACTTACATGCACTACACTACCATCCATACCGGGAGCTGGGGTAGTGCTCCGTTGGTGGGAGATACAGAAGTTCGCCGAAATATAACCTGCGGGGCGGACCTACACGTCGAGTTGCAGGGGGTTTTCCTCTCCAAGAGGTCTCTGCTACAGGGGCACTGCCAGAGTCAACCCAATCTGTTTGCTTCGTGCTAACCGAATTCTCCCCATCAACACAAACAACACACGCCCTCCATACATATAGACACCCCAAACCCTCATGTTCACTAAGTCCAAGCAAGATATTTAGGCAGGGTGGCTAGATATTTCCTAAGCGCTGGCGCGATCCAGCAGGTGGAATGGGGGCCATAAAGTCAAGGGAACCGCGGCCTTCCTTTCCGATCCTTTTCTTGCTCAGCTGCGTATCGGCTGCGTCTCTGAGCCCGCAGATCAGTGTCCCCCGAAAATGTTGGGGTGCAAAGGCAAGCGTCTAGTCGCTAGCGTGGACGGAAACCCTTCACTCCGCTCCGCTCCGCTCCGTCCCGCTCTGCCCCGTCCCGCTCTGCCCCGCGGCCCAGTTTATAGCTCCTCCCCGCCACCGCTTCGCTCGATTGCATCTGCCTGCGAGAAAACGTTTACAGTGTGCCTGTCACGTTTCGTTGCTCGCGCCTCGGCCTTTTCTTAAAGCAGCCTCGTAGACATTCGCAAGAAATCGACCTTAGACATTTGTTTGAAATCGAAGTATTAGGGCAGTCGCTTCGGGGTGAAAGATCCCTGGTTGTGGATCCCACTTATAACGAATGAAACTTTTGCCCCAGTCCGATTGCATTGCATTAAGTCAAGGCCCAGAGTGACACATTTTAGGATAATTTTTATTTTGACCGTCCGTTGTTTAATGATGTGGAGAAGTATCCGATTAATTAGACAGTCCAATTTCGAAAATGGGTTTAATTTTTTGTTTTAAAAAAGCATTTAGCTGTAATAATGAGATAAATAGTCAGATACCTTAAGACCACGATGAACAAATTTCGCAAAATCGTACTTTCGCATCATCTGATACAAGACGTTGGTTAGAAAAACAGATGGAAGAAGTTCGAATCATATTAACCCATATTGACGACATTACTGTGTGTCAACTGCAGGAATTTTCGAAACATTGTACGATAGATATCTGGTTTTTGAACTAATTTCATTAAGGAAAAAATCCTTGCGATTAATATTGTAATTTGCAATGTTTTACTACGCATTTTTTGAAAATAGTGTGTTTACCGAAAATGAGGCCTGCCCCATTTGTATAAGCATAATTGTATTTGCTCTTTTCGAGAAAAAATTTAAGGAAAGATTTGGAGCAGTTGTTGCGAACAAGTTTTATATCCTATATATCATGCACGATTACGCAACTTCCCATAGTTTAAAAAATACGTGTCCTTATTTAACAAGCTGTATTTGAACACATTTCTTTTAGAACAATTTCTGTTTTCAATATTGTAGTAGCAGGAAGATGCGTCCAGCAAACTGGCAACGCCCTTCGCGCGGTCCGCTGCAAACGAATCTAAACGTCTACTCGATGCTACTGTGTTGCCTGGCACCTTTTCTTATGCATTTATAAATTCGTAAAATTTTAGTTCTTGTTCAACACGAAAATTTCAGAAGAATAAAGTATGTAATGAACTAGTACTAGACGAATCTGATCAGCTACGAGTTCCCAGCACTAGGTCACGACTTCTATTCTCACCTATTTGCTCTTTAGAGAGTCGGTCTCTGATATAACTCCCATGCCAAGGATTACTCGTCGAACGATTTGTTATCGTCACCGAGTGTCATTTTCCACGTCACTGCAACTCGCAACTGCTGTACAATAGGTTTCCGTCTTTCATTTCTGTTTTTGATATAATACCAGTAAATTATAGTTCAAGCAGAAATTGAAAAAAATATTTTGACGTTAATTTTATATCTAATCGAGTACGTAATTCCATTTGTTAATGTATCCGGCTCTTTTTGAGTAATCTAAAATTGAATCTTGCTGGATGCTCAACGATTCGTTCCGTTTTTCCGGTTAATGTCTCTTCGTGCATTATTGATCGCAAGACGCCTTATTATATCTCGCTCCCAGGAACCAATGCATGTTTCTGAAAACAACCTCTTGTTGTCATGATTTCTTGGTCATTTCTAATTGATCCGCTAACATGCTCGAGAATGCGATGACTTCACGTTTGTGCAGTTGAGTTGGCAGGTCATTTATAAAAGCAGGAATATTTTTCTCTCTATTCGGACTCATTATAATGTATGATCTGTTGCAATAGCAAAATGAGTTTTGAGTGATAAAGCTTGAGATTCAGTTCTTTTTGGTTAGTGGTTATGTGTTTTCTCAACCTTAAAATATCTAGGGATTCTCGTAGATAGACGATAAAGTGTCCGCCTGTGGTTGCGGTTCATTTTAATTTAGGGACTGGGAAAATACTGTATTGTGTTATTGTATTATATCTCACAATATAATACAATAACACAATACAGTACAATTTCCCTCTTCGTGTCCCCCATCCTCAAAATTAACCAAATGAATGAAATTCGGTTCTCCGAAGCGACGGGGTCATTTAGCACTGCGGTTCTAATTAGCCTCTGAGAGTTCATATTAGAAAATATCCAACGCACAAATTGATATACGCATTATTCATCCTGTATGCCATACCTTCGCTGAAATGTGTCAGCATTTTTGTAGCATTGCCTTCACTTCGTGAATTATTGTGCTTGCTAATTAGTTTATACGAAAATTCGCCCCCTTTTGGAATGTCAATCTGAAATGTGATACTCTCGTTCGAAGAATCATCTGTTGAATTCCTACTATGAACATATCGAAAACAGACCTCAGCACAGCAGATTATGAAGAGTGTGCGTCCCATAATTCTGTGAACGGCATAGTTGCCAACAGGGGAAAAAATGTTTGTAAATTAACTCCAAACACTCACCGTGCATGGAAATGCTTCCAATATACGGTTCGGAAAAACGTACCAACGTAAAAAAACATCAATATCGCCGCATATCCCAGTGGGCCACTGAAAAGGTGTTTACCCGGCAACGGGCATTTCGACGGGTTGTGTTGAGCGGGGCGGCCGCAGTAAACGCTATCTGCAATCTCCCCCTCCGATAGCGAGCGGATTTGCGGCCCATCGTCTAATTTTAAATTCCACGAGTCGGCGCATGGGCCTTGCGGGGGCGGCGGGGCGAGAGAGAGGGCCATCTGGCTCGCGCGGGCTAATCCCAAGCCGAGATCTCAGCATCCACGCCCGTGCCCGCGCGCGCCCCCGCGCGGGACTACAGCTGTCGACAGGCGCAGAAACAGAGAATGTTTGAAAAGGCTTCAAAGCAAATACGGGAAGGAGAGGGAGGAAGAGGGGGACCAGGGGCCGGGGGTTGTTAAACATCGGGTCTTCTTTCTTTGTGTAGAAGAACGCGCATTTTAAAGTCCCCCAAAATACATAAAGACTCCCTTGAAAAGCTACGTGCTCGTTTCATTACGCCCGACACCCTAATATTCCGCTGGATGAAAATCGCGAGACAGCAAAGCGCACATGAAAAGCATTCTTAACATGTAGTAGGGATTCCAGTAAATTTGTTTTGTGTGTGTATGTGTGTGTGCTTGTGGAGCGAACGTATTTGAAGGAAAAATAATAAAAAAGAGATAGAAAAGATATGAAAAAGTTAAGATGCGTTTATGTCCGAATTGAAAACTTCCTAATAGATTTCATTTCCGGTATATTTATCGTGAATGGTGTGTGATACGATTATTATGAAAAGCAAATAAAGCGTTTTCATTTATAGTTTGCATGTTGCGCCGTCACATTGCACAGTAAAACGAAAGATTCCGGTATTACTGAGTACAGTGGCACACTAACGAGAAGAGCACATTGAAATTCAGCTCCCTCAGTAGTCGAAAACGCGCACGCACGCAAAATCACACACACACACTCACACACACACACATTATAAAAGTTATTCTTTATTTGCAAAATGGAAAATATTAAAAAAATATTCAATTACCAAATAATTATTTTCACATAAAAGGTCACATATGCATATCATAATTGTGAATCATATCTCTAGGTTCACTAGTCATATTTCATTTGGGGCCCGGTAATATGCACTTACAGCACAACCATTCCAACGATCCTGTGCATCATATCCATTTTAGGCCGTTATTTTTTTTCCTACGGACTAGAAAGAAAGTAATGTAATGCAGGGCGAAAAAACGGCGAATGTTAGGCAGATAACTCTTATTACAGGGCCCTGGTAACGAAAAAGTGAACAAATCCATTTGCTAAATTTAGAAACAAAACTTCTACCGTGTGTTGTAGCCAGAATCAATGTTTTGTGGGTTCTTGGTAACGAAAAATCGAATGACGGCAAAATGTCTGTCTGTCTGGGAACAACGCTACGGGCTAAACCGTTCAACCGATTTCCTCCAAAATTGATATTCCCCTACCGATCTGACCGACGTCGTGGGCCCTTGAACTTGAAACCGATATTTTAATTTTGTGGGGTACTTTACCTGAAGCCCCTGGGATAGTTTCAAAATTTCTAAAAAAAATGGCTCCAACGTTTTTGAATAAATTTTGTTGTTGGATAGTGTGAAGGATGTTTAAGAGGATAACGGCGCATGTTTAAAGTTCATTGAAAACCATGATGTTTCGAAAATTGCAAAAGTTCAAAACTTTTTCGCAGTCTTCCTACAAACCAAACATTAAGGATAGAGATTTTCCCTGAATGAAATATGTTCCTTAAAGCTGGATTTTGAAATAAAGTCATATACAATTTTTCGAAAAAAATGAGTACCATTTGAGAAAGTTTACGTGAAAATACGGAGAAGAAAGTCCGTGCTATGCCCTAGTTACTTTCTCGCCCATGCTTCGTAAGAAGAGAAATACGGCGTCAAGTAAGTTAAGCAACTGGAGGCATCCACGGACTCCTAGATGTGACCGTCTGGGAATGCTGGTTACTAACGGCCCGGCGCCGAGCCTCTGGCCGGCGGGATCAAAGGCACTGACTGACTGCGACGTGACGTGACCAAATGGCAAAATATTCAAGGGGATTACTCCGTACGCTTCATGCAGACACGTGTTGTGAAGATATAACAATTAAAAAAAAGTATTGTAATCTTACGCTGAAAACAGGCGACTTTTCGACAGAAAAACTGTTCTTATCGGACCTTGATAATGGATAAGAGCATAAATCTATTTTACATGTATAATAAATTATTTTTTCTAACATTTTGTGTAATTAGAATTCATTTGTTGCAGGTTTTTGATACTGAAAAAACGATTGATGGCAAAACGTCTGTCTATCCGATCTACTGTCTGTCAGTTGCGGTCAACGCCACTGCCTGAACTGTCAGCCTATTTTCTCAAAAATTGATATTCGATGAAAAATTTAAATTAAATAAGGTCCTCTTAGATTGAATAAGATATTTTGATTTTTGAGTTATTTTATATGCAGCCTGAACATATTCACAATTTTCCCAAATATGACGTCGTCGTCGGATGGTGTAGAGGACGTTTAAGAATGTTCTGGTCTCATGTTCGTTGAAATCTCTAATTTTCGAAAATTGAAATTTTTAAATTTTTTGGGCGTCTTCTGACAACTAAAATATTGAAGATTGATTTTTCGTAATAAAATATTTTGATGAAAAACGTAATATGTTGCAATAAGGACATGTTCAATCTTTCTAAAATCTGTAATTTTTGCGTAATTGTGTGTGTAATATAAGCAAATTATTTTTTTTAAAGAATTATTTTCTGAAAAACTCCTTTAATTTTTTTCTTAAAATTTTTTCATCATAGTATCTATTAAAAACGGTAAAAAAAGTGTGCTGGTCTCATTTCCATTGAACTCTGTATTTTCGATAATTGCAAAATTTAACGTGAAAAATTAAAAATTTTGAAAATGAAAATTTAAAAATTTGCAGCACTAAAAAATTTGAAAATGAAAATTTTTACATTACATTACAAATCTGGTTTAAAAAATCAGCTCTTTAAAAAAGTCATCTACAATATTTTTAAACGAGAATTTTTGAGTAATTTTTGTCTTTTAATTAATGCAGTTTATGAAAAAAAAAGAAAAAAGAGCACTTCTCCACAACCGCTCCAAATTTTTCTTCAAATTCTTTCCACGGATAGAGCAAGGAATGCTCCTAGGTATGAGACAGATGTAACGAATTAGTGTTGCAATAATTTAAATTCCACATAATTTAAAAACGAATAATATGTCAGAATTCAATAGACTGTTCCAGTTGTTATATCTCGGTAACTACATAAGTACCATTCTATCTTCAATATCTGACAACTGTCGATATTATCACCTTTAGACGGATTGCCTATTGGTTCGCATTCAGGAAAGAATATCGTCAAGTTGTCTGTAACGCTTATTTAAAAATTTTTGTTTTTAGTACCTGCCATTCATTTGGGGATACGTTCCAAATTAAAAAGATATTAATATTTAAGATAGCCTAAACAATGTATTAATATTTAAGATACTCTTAACAAAGACAAAAATATGTTTTTTTAAATTTATTTTAATTATATCAAACAATATGCCCTTTTTCATAAAAAAAACAACAGGGTATGATTTGTTACATATCTCAAGAACCTTTAAACATATTTTGATGATTCCTTTTTAAAATTGTTACTTGAATTATTCTTCAGTGCCTGAACCTAAATTTGAATTTTGGAAAGGGTACTTTACAGGGATTTGAATTAGAACTTTTAAAAGTCACTGGTAACAATAATGATTAACAGAGCAATTTATTATTTCTAATATGGATTTTCTAAAACAATTATACTTTTAGGAACAAGTGTTGACTTTCTGCTATTAAATAAAAAATGAATCGTAAAGATATTTTAAAAATTAGAAGAGTTCCGATGTTCGGGGTTGAGCCAAATAAGAGGAAAAGTAACTTTAGGGAAAAGCCAGATTAAAATTCAGTAGCTCTAAATTGCTCGTCTCTGAACACTAGATTCCTAACTACAAAAAAAAAAATTGTAAAAAAGAATATTCTGCTTTTGATGTGACGACATGAGGACTGTACATTAGTTTAAATTGCCTTTTTTAAAATTTATCACGAACTTATCTTAATTTTTCTTTCATTTTTAGCAATCATGGAAACTTGAACGACAAAGGTTGAGGAACGTGACGTGGCATATGCGCGCACGAAAGTACAAATAAATAAAAAACTAAGAAACTTATAGTTTTAAGTATTAAAAATTACACATCGCAGCGCAAAACAATGAATAACAAAATTCAATTTTTTTTTACTGAAAATCGTATTTTGAGGTAGGCGAGTATCTTAATGAATCAACTCCATAGTATCAAAAGTGTGTAAACAGTATTGTTTCACAATAACATAAATGAAGATTGTTGACAATATTCATGTTTACACTTTTGAAGCACGTTGATTTGACTATGTTCTATACATTAATAAGCAGGAATAGGTAGTCGGAAATTTTGTAGAAGGATTTGGAAAAATATTAATAATTTGATCTTCAATTGGTAATGGAACTTGTGAATAACCAAACGCTTGGCAAGGACGCTTTATTTACAGTAACAGTAACAAGGGCTAGTAACACCGAAGTTTTAATATTTAAGGATCTCCGCTCTTTAGCTTTTCACGTTCTTGTGTGTGTGTGTGTCAAATATATTTATTTTTCACAAAGAGAAACACATCCACAAATGTTTAGCCCACTCACAGGGGGAGCTCGTTTTCAAAAAGCTTTGTCAGAAATGAAGACTTTTTCTCATTTTTAAAAATATTTTTAAAGGAATGTAAGAGTAATTTTCCATTTAATTTTTGTTTGCGCGCTTCCATGAAAACCATCGTGTTACCCAGCACTTTGAAACACTCTCGAGAAGTAACAGAAATTAAGTAAATTAAGTTAATTTTCCTTTAAAATGGTGTCACGAAAGTTAAAAAAGTCGGAGATCATCGTTTGCCACAGTGACGAAGGTGTTTTCATACATAATAATCTGGGGAAATATTAAGAAATACATGATTTTACAGGTGGAAGAAATAATGGTATCAAGAGAATGAATTAAATTACAAACCATTATTATAGATATTAAATTATTTCAGTAATAGTTGCCTTGCAAACAGCCACGTTGAAAATGATTTTATCACATAATCCAGTTTTACGTAGTGCCACAGGGTTCTGTAGTAGGTTCACATTTTTTCGTGATCTATGTAAATGATCCCCTCCGTGCTAACAATGTGTAGTCATGTTTGCATTTGCAGACAAGTTACCGATTTACATCAGCGGGAAACCTTATGAAGTGGCCCATTAACTTAGTAAAACGAATCACGATTTTCCTTCTTTACTTCAAAGGTCAGTGAGAAATTGTCTTAAGCTAAACCCATTAAAATTACAATAAATTATTATTGGCTTCTGTAGGCCCCACAAAGCACTTCAAAATCTAAATTTTCTTAATATCATACTTAACATCACTATTCCTTTCTGCTTTCAAGTTAAAAATCTGTCTGATCAGCGATAAATTCCTAAATTGGGAACCCCATGCTCGGGACACATGTCGCAAAGTATATACCTCGATATACTCACTGAAATGTGCTTACAAAAGCCTTCTACATAAAGCCAAAAAACTTGTTTTTAAATCTCTCTTGCTCCCCATTCTTGATTACGATGATATTATGTATGGTAACGTGAAGTAATTAACCGCTGCTGCCCTTCAAATAGCTCAAAATACATGTTTGAATTTTAAAAAATATTATGAGAAAGTATTATTACTTCTCGGGATACTACAGAGCAAATGACATTTTAAACTTGAAACGTCAACGCATGTTCAATAGTTTGTGTATTTTCATCAAAATACTAAATACGAGTGTACCTATTACTTCTCTCATAAGACCTCGTATCTTAAAACAAAAAAAAATTCCAGAATTCCAGTCTATACAATTCTTAATTCACAATTTTTACAATAACTCTTACTAAGTTGCAACGACCAGGGAATGGATTTGTTTCAGTGTTATCTACCTTCTATATCATTAATTTAATTTAAGTTTAATTTGTCACCGCTCTGACTGAAAGCGTCTTTTCTCTTGGTACATGACGTAAATTAAAATCGCCCTTATACCGCCGTCCTGGCTGGATGGTTATATGCACTCATGTTTCATGATTGCTTCGTTTGAGATTTTTTTGTGAACATTTAAAGTATATCACTAAAATAATAATATTATTTTCGAGCACGTCTTTAGTGTTTTCTTGTCAGTAATGTTTCTTTAATAATATTAAATATTTTATTTTATTTCTCAATGTTGAAGAGCTTGCACACGACCTTTGTTTTCGCAAGTTTTAACCGGCCGCTTAACGCAAATTCGGGGAAGTTATTATTCCCTTTTCTAAACTGAGGGGTATGTCATGTCCAATTTGTATATAATGTAATTAACTAAATGTATCCTTTGAATTAGTCTTATTGTTCAATTATTTATCTACAAATTTATGCATTTCATGGTTAGGTGGAAGACTATTTATACTTATTAATAATTTATTTACTTTTATCCTCGCCATATGTAATAAATCATTTTTATCATCACTATGTGTCAGCGTAGGTTAAGTAAGAGGTTATAAATCTGATACTTTAAAATCATTAAACAAAAGTAAACTTTTCAGTACGTTATAATATACTAAGAATTTTTTCAGCGAATAAGAAACCGCTCTTAGAAATCCTAAAAAAAGTGACTTAATCGGAAGTGACCCATCTAATGTCACCTGGAGTGGAGCGCATTCTTGTCCCGTCCGTGAAATCCAGATACCACGCTTGTGAAGTGTGATGGGCGAGGTCGGGCCCTCCCAGCCGCCGAAGAACTCTTGCGTTACGGCGGCGGGGTGGCCGGCTCCCGGCACTGCGTTCCGGGCGAGCGCCTCTGCGCGCTGCGCGCCACCGCCTGGTCGGTTCCTCCCTCACACGAGGCGTGCGACGGGGCATGGGTGGGGGCGGAGGCTGTTTGATTGATGGAGCGGCGGGCGCCGAGGCGCCGTTCATCACCTCCGCCCTGGCGCTCGTGATCGCGGCCGCCGGCGATGGGGCTAAGCGGTGGCGTCGCCTCGGCCGCCCCCCAACCCCCCCGCCCCCGCCCCACCGCCCCCACAGCCCCCACCGCCCCCACCGCCCCCACAGCCCCCACCGCCCCCGCCGCCCCCACCGCCCCCACCGCCGCCCACGCCCCCGGCCGCCGCCGCCCCCCGGCCGCCGCCGCCCCCCGGCCGCCGCCGCCCCCGGCCGCCGCCGCCCCCCGGCCGCCGCCGCCCCCGGCCGCCGCCGGCCCCCGCCGCCGCCCCCGGCGCCCCCGCCGCCGCCGCCCCCGGCGCCCCCGGCGCCCCCGCCGCCGCCCCGCCGCCCCCGCCGCCACCCCCGCCGCCCCGCCGCCCCCGCCGCCACCCCCGCCTCCGGCGGCTCCCCCGCCGCCGCTCCCGCTGTCGCCTCCACCTTTCCCCGACGCCGCCTCCCTCGGCGCCGCCCCCGCCACCGGCCCCAGCCCCTGGCGCGGCCCCTCGCAGTCGTCTCCACCGCCGCTTCCGCCGCTGCCCTCCCGTCTACGCCGTCTCCGCTCTTCCCCCGCTGGCGCTGCCACTGCGCTGCCCGCGCCAGCCGCCAACACCAGGGCCCGTCTCGCTTGCCTGCGGCTACGGGCCCTTCTGACCGTCCGTAGGCTCTGTAGGGCATGACGATGCGATATAGTCAGGTCTCAACGGCAACAGCACAACGTAAACGTTTCATTTACAAAGTTGGTTTCTTCTTGAAACCTTCAATAGATGTTATTGAATGCTTTTCTTTCGTTTGTCACAGAAATCAAACAGATTTGAATTTGTGAAGCCAACGTTTGGGACGTTGTCGGAGGCTTCTCAGGGCTTCATTTTGTATATCGAATAATATTTTGCAATACATAATTACCTCATGGTGACATGTTACATTCACATTATTGTGTAATGCTTATGAACCATTAACCTAATAGTTTTCGCAGCATGGTTGTGGGGAGTCAGTAGACCTACTATTATTAATGTATACTAAGAGTTATTTGCAATACTAAACATAACTTCGATTTATTTCAATTATTTTTATTTTCAAAAGGATGGGAGATGATAGATCTTGCCATTATGATGGAGTCCAATCATTTCAATCGGATAATATCGTGTTAAAGGTTATAGTTGGAAAATAATGTAAAAGAATGCCCCAATTCGTCCAGTATGCTATATGTATAATATATGCTTGGAACCAAAAAAATTAGATCTATCACTTTTCAGACTCCCTTTAACCCTTCTCCCAATATTGTTTTTAATAGTTTGTTTCCGTCATGTAGTAAAGGTTTGTGACATCTGGAATTGGTAATAATGACTTTTAATACAAGAAGAATAATGATAGTAATAACAATAATAATAATTTGTGGTCGGCCCCGTGGCGCAGACGGTTGCGGCCGCCGTCGTCTGTGCCGAGGAGGCTGCAGGTTCGAGTCTTGCGTAGACATGGTCGTATTTGTGATTGTCCATCACCTATCATCATCATCCTTTCATCTCATAATTCACACTTCAAGGCCTAACAACCTTGTTGTAATCCAAGGATACAGCTGAAAAGCTGATCCTGGAAGAATTACACACGTTAATCGTGTAGCGTGGTCAGTAATGGCCTATACGCTAATAATTATAATAATAATAATAATAATAATAATAATAATAATAATAATAATAATAATAATAATAATAATAATTTGTGTCATTTGGTCCGTTCCCTCTCCAAGAATGTTCATCGTCTAGTTGTTATGGATTTTTGATATTCGATCTACCGGCATTCTCGTAAATACAACATGCCAATTAGTTTCTAGTCGTCTACTTTTCTGTTAGGATGATCTTTTAATTCTCTCTTTACACATTAACACGTTTATTGACTTTCGTATCGAATACATCGATAAATTGTTCACTTCAGAGATGTTTTGCACGGGTTAGCTAGTTAAAATATAATCTAAATTAAAAGACAAGAAGACACTCTAGGGAGCAGCTCGGGGTAGTGATTCCTTTTTTGGATATAATTTCGAGAAAGGAATGTATTTATTATTCATGTGTGTTGCGATTTTGCCTATTTTGAAATGATAAGCTGCTGGTATTGTAGCGATACCGATTTCCTCATACAAAATTTCATAAGGCTGAGGGCAGTTGGGAGATTAACAGACGGCGTTGCACGTGCAACCTCGCTTATCGCGAGAGCCATTTGCGCCCCCGGCCCATTAAGAAAGTCGTTATAAGGGTCAGTCGTCGAAAGATTCACTGAGAGGCACGTGTTCGCATGACCAGCTGCGAAATTTCTAGAACGCCCGCTTACATCCAGGGAATCCCAGAGCGATAAATTCTTTCACGGACAACGCCTGCCTTGTGCAAGCATGGCCGGTGTTCTAGAAGGAATAAGAAAATTCTGTACGCTCACAGTGACGCAAAGAGTTGAAACTTCCTTTACTACTCCCGTCACGACTGGTTGAAATAGCGTAATGCGCCATTTCCTTTGGCCAATAGCGACGCGACTATCATAAGGAGCTTGAGCACACGAGAAAACGAGTGGGGGGTAAAAGTTGACCTAATACGATTCGACTTATAAAATTGGCATTCAAGGCAGGGCAGTCGGGAGAGAAACTTCTCTGGAGGGGGGAGCTATTCACCGACCAGAGGCAAGTGCGCCTCTGATGGACTTAGAAAAAAACTTCGGTGCGGGCTATTGTAAAAGGGCTGAGTAGAGTGGGCAGAGAAAATTCTCTGAAGCGGGAATCAGTTGCAAAGAGAGGCGAATGTGTCTCTGCAGGATTTCTAGACTTTCCAAAGTTGTAATTGTGAATCATCACGAGTATCAGAGGAATCCGTGATTGGTTACTACGCTCTTGAAATCGAGAGTGACTCCTGGCCGACCCCGCGTTCAACCAGACAACACTACCAGACGCCGTCAACGCAGCCACGCGCCGCCGCCCCATTGGTGACGTCACAACCCGACCGCCAGCTGTTGGCCCGGGAGGCCATCGACCTCCGCTGAATTCTTTCGAAGGACGACAGCCTTTTCCTCGACCGCGCCGCGCCCTCCCCGGGCGCGCAGAGACCTTTCTTCCAGGCAGTATTATTCAATGGGCATCCGCCCCTGTGTAAATTTTGTAATGCAGCGCCGCGCTATGGCGCATTGACTTGTAACTTTTTTTTTACCATTGTAATGTTAATTATAATTCTTCCTAGTTTTTAAGCTTTACTCTGAATACTAACTTTTCATCTTCTTTTCTTTTTTTTACCTAATTTTCTCAATTTTTTATTTTATTTACAAGTGTAACTTCCCTGGGGCATTTTAATTTGATTGCCCAGGAATAAAAGTAATTTTTACCAGTGATCAAAGTGTTTGTTTCATGTTACCAGTATCTGTTTAACGATTCCTTCCATCACCGACTGAGCTATTAACCGGGCCGCTAACCGGGCGCTCTCTCACGAGACGACCGGGGGGGTGTTACAATTGGCGCCCAACGTGCGGCTCGACGGCCTAATAATTGAGGTTTTCCACGCCCAATTTTAAAGTTAAATTTAACTAAATTTTTGTTATAAATGGATGGAAGGACATTGTTACGAAAGAAACAATTTGTGGACTGGTAACGATTTGCTTTATTATTGTATTTTGTTTGTGAGTGTTGTTGTGTTGTGCCTCGTGTGTTGTGACTATCGTGTGCGTAATTCACGCGAAACAGCCAAAATGCTGGACGAATCAGGTATCGATGTGGCAGGAGATGGGAGTTCAGGGGAACAATCACCGCCCGAGACCTCCATCAAGGACTTCATGCAAATCCTCATGAAACAGATTTCAGAGGTGAAGGAAACCCTATCGGAACAAATTTCCGAAAGTAACAAAAAACAATCAGAAAGTGACAAAAAACACTCAGAAAGTAACGACAGACTCATGAAATTAATTTCAGAAAATAAGAAACAGATTGCAGAGGTTAAGGAAACTCTCATGGAAACATTCACGAAACAAATGTCGGAAAAACATTCTGAAAGTATGGAAATCCTCTCGAAACATTCGCAAAGATTTGACCGGCTGGACAGCTGCTTAGCTGACAACGCCGTAAAATTAGAGAAATTAGAAACAGTAATTGATCGTGGGATTGGAACAGTGCAGAACCGTCTCGATGGTAGATTTGATAAAATTAAAAATAGTGTAGAGAACCTGGGCAAAGAACTACAAAGTTCGAGGGCTGAAGTAAATCCGCATTTTGGGAATATTCAGTCAGAAATTAGTCAGAAGCTCCAAGTAGTTGATAGCAAAATTGAAGCGTGCTGCGAGCCAGTTATCGGAAATATTACCGAGATTAGGGCAGAAATGAGCGGAGAATTGACGAGAATTGAACCCAAATTTAGCACAGAAGTCAGCCAGATTCATGATAAATTCGAGAAATCAGGTATCACCGACGGGGAAAATATCAGGAAAAGGGAAGAAAATTTAGAGGGAAATCGGCCAAAATCTAAGACAATTAGTGAAGGAAATAATAAAGAAGGGAACGGAAAATAATCCTACGGTAAATTTGATAGGCGTATTAGATCTGAGATTTCCGTGGATTCCTCCGCAGAATCTGTGTTTCTGGGGTAAAACGGCAGAAAATCCAAAACCACCCTGGCCTCACCAAACGTTTTTCATTTTTTCTAAGTTTCTCAATTTTTTTTGTATTTTGTTAGATCTAATTAAAAATAACATCTTATTCTTAACTTACAATGGTAAATAAGATTTTGCTAGGATTTCGAGTAATAGTATTCATTTCTGGTATCGCTATTTTTTTTAATTTTTACTTAAACAAAAAAAAAATTCTCGCTTTTCGAAATTTAATTTCTCGAACTCCAATTTTTTTTATTCGGAGGGGAAGGCTAATGTAGCGATACCGATTTCCTCATACAAAATTTCATAAGGCTGAGGGCAGTTGGGAGAATAATCAGACGGCGTTGCACGTGCAACCTCGCTTATCGCGACAGCCATTTGCGCCCCCGGCCCATTAAGAAAGTCGTTATAAGGGTCAGTCGTCGAAAGATTCACTGAGAGGCACGTGTTCGCATGACCAGCTGCGAAATTTCTAGAACGCCCGCTTACATCCAGGGAATCCCAGAGCGATAAATTCTTTCACGGACAACGCCTGCCTTGTGCAAGCATGGCCGGTGTTCTAGAAGGAATAAGAAAATTCTGTACGCTCACAGTGACGCAAAGAGTTGAAACTTCCTTTACTACTCCCGTCACGACTGGTTGAAATAGCGTAATGCGCCATTTCCTTTGGCCAATAGCGACGCGACTATCATAAGGAGCTTGAGCACACGAGAAAACGAGTGGGGGGTAAAAGTTGACCTAATACGATTCGACTTATAAAATTGGCATTCAAGGCAGGGCAGTCGGGAGAGAAACTTCTCTGGAGGGGGGAGCTATTCACCGACCAGAGGCAAGTGCGCCTCTGATGGACTTAGAAAAAAACTTCGGTGCGGGCTATTGTAAAAGGGCTGAGTAGAGTGGGCAGAGAAAATTCTCTGAAGCGGGAATCAGTTGCAAAGAGAGGCGAATGTGTCTCTGCAGGATTTCTAGACTTTCCAAAGTTGTAATTGTGAATCATCACGAGTATCAGAGGAATCCGTGATTGGTTACTACGCTCTTGAAATCGAGAGTGACTCCTGGCCGACCCCGCGTTCAACCAGACAACACTACCAGACGCCGTCAACGCAGCCACGCGCCGCCGCCCCATTGGTGACGTCACGACCCGACCGCCAGCTGTTGGCCCGGGAGGCCATCGACCTCCGCTGAATTCTTTCGAAGGACGACAGCCTTTTCCTCGACCGCGCCGCGCCCTCCCCGGGCGCGCAGAGACCTTTCTTCCAGGCAGTATTATTCAATGGGCATCCGCCCCTGTGTAAATTTTGTAATGCAGCGCCGCGCTATGGCGCATTGACTTGTAACTTTTTTTTACCATTGTAATGTTAATTATAATTCTTCCTAGTTTTTAAGCTTTACTCTGAATACTAACTTTTCATCTTCTTTTCTTTTTTTTACCTAATTTTCTCAATTTTTTATTTTATTTACAAGTGTAACTTCCCTGGGGCATTTTAATTTGATTGCCCAGGAATAAAAGTAATTTTTACCAGTGATCAAAGTGTTTGTTTCATGTTACCAGTATCTGTTTAACGATTCCTTCCATCACCGACTGAGCTATTAACCGGGCCGCTAACCGGGCGTTCTCTCACGAGACGACCGGGGGGGTGTTACAGTATATCCGTTAGTTTTTGATACTGTGATATATGGGCTGTTTGGTTTTATTATATTAATGTTTAATTAAGTATTCAGTTGTTTGTTTCTGATGATTCCGGGAGCATTTGTGATTAACTTGCGTTGTATATTTTTTTATTGACTCGAAATTTATATGGTTTTGATTTTATGTTTTATTTAAAATGCTAGTTGAAGAGTATCCTGAGGCAAATAGCGCTGTATCGTCTTGGAATTCAGCAATGTTAATAGATGTATATGATGAAAAATCTGTGATGACGTGAAAAACTTTTGATGACGTGAATGAAGTACGCTGCAATGCAGTTTCATCAGTGTATATACGTATTCGATCAGGGTGCCAGATTCTGACAAACGTGTGTATAATGTCTGGAAATGTAGATTTTTTCGCCCTAATATGTACGTATTAAAGTGGAAGTATTGTAATACTGCAGAAAAAATTGGCGACTTTTAGCTAGAAAACTTCGTATTATATGGCTCTCGTATAGAAAAAAGGATAAATCTGGTTTCCTATGTATTCAGTTATTTCGTTTATTACGTTGTGTAACAAGAACACACATTTCGTGGGTTATAGATACCGAAAAATCGATTGACGACAATACGTCTTCTATCTGTGCTCAACGCAAACCTCCAAACCGTTCAGATAATTTTCTTGATATCACTCTCTTCATCTGGACGAGCTCGACGCTAAGTGAGTTTGAAACTGATATTTTGATTTTTAGATGTACTTTATATGAAGCCTCAACAACTACTTCAAAGTTTTCTCAAAAATGCCTCAAAATTTTTGATCAAACTTCTTCATTAGAGAGCTTGAAGGGCATTTAAACCAATGGGGCAGGTTTCATTTTCGTTGAAAAATATGAATTTTCGAAAATTGTAAGACTTCTAAATTTGTTTGGCGTCTTCATAATATTAAAGATAATAATTTTTCCTTAACGAATCGTTTCTCAAAGACTGATCTTTAAATAAAGTCGTGTACAAATGTTTATGTAAATGAGTAGTTTGCGCGTAATTCTGTGTGAAATATAAGCCTTTTTTAACAATTTTTTTTTCAACTTGGCTCCGTTTCTTTCATTACCTACGGAACAAATAGTGTAAACAAATTTGGATCCATTTTTGAGAAAAAATTGAACATGTTAACGCTTCTAGTAGAGAAGCTCCAAAATTCAAAATATCCATTTCACACTCACAAGGTCTAGGCAGTTCGATCGAGGATTATCAGTTTTAGAGGAACTTGTCAGGCAGGTTTAGCCGTGCTATTTACCACAGACAGATACGGACCACGGACAGTTCGACAGACAGAACTTTGCCGTCAAATAATATTTCAGTATGAAGGACCCACAAAAAGTGAATTCTTAGTATTCAGCATTTCAAAAGATCTAAGTTATAGGAACGAGATTTTTTTTATTCCAACCAAAGAATACGAATTTTTCTGTCAAAAAATTGGCGATTTTATCCGCAGCATCAGTAAATAAATAAGTAAATAAAATTTCTATCGACAGCTTCGTGTGCAGACACGACTCGAAATCTCGCCGCGGTTCTGGTGAAACCCAAATGTGGAAAAATTTGAATAAACCAATACTCAAGAGGATGACGATGATTTTGGAGAATTGATTCATTCTCAATTGAGAAAAATTATATGAGAATGAATTTGGGAATCAATGGAAGGAATAAAATAAAAACCTGTAACCGAGCCAGAAATGATCCATGCAATCTACGTACCGACTTGATCCGAGTGATATCCGAAAATATCATCATGCCATCACACGCCGCCATCACTCTGCGAAGGCCTCGAGGAAGGACACGAGAAAATTCGCGTCGCGCGATTCACGGCAGAGATGTCAGAGCGCGAATTCCTCAAGGCACGCCTTGATGTTCTTATGGCTGGAGTGACGCATAACTTGAATAACGCCGGGCCACCGCGGCGCAACATGTGCAAAACGCCAGCTATTCCGCGGGAACCCGAGGACCGGCAGGAAGGGGAGGGGGAGAGAGTGCTGAAAGCCAGGAAAATTAAATTTAAGATGAGAAGTTCAAGCACGCGGCAAGATTTTATGAAAGGCGAAGTACTAAACCTTCGCGGAAACTTCTGAGCGGAACGCTAAAAAAAAACGAGGTACGGGCGTGGCAGCGCAGGGGTGTTTCCCGTTTCGGCGGGCGCTGGCCCGCGTAGAGGGTGACCCGCGGCGGGCGCCGGCCGGCGCCCCCCCCCCCCCCCGCCAGCGCCCTCTTCCGCGGTGCGACTTGCCAGTGATGTCAAGGTCGATGCCTCCAACGAGAGTCAGTGGCACGGGTCGCAACGACGAAATCACCTTTCCAAGCAGTTGACCTCCTCGCCACAAGAGAGCACTAGGTAGTCAAAGTCGCTCTGAACGCTTTTAACGCTTTACACATGAAATATGATTAGACCGGATATAGATAAATAAATTTAAGGATGCTTGTGGTGATTTTTTTTATATTTTTAATTTTTTTCTGAAACGCTGTACTTAATGTGATTTTTCTTGCATGTGATATGCAATCTTAGCCCATTTGCAATCTTGACACTACTGTCGTAGCTGTCTCGGCCATCGTATCGGTATTATTATTATTATTATTATTATTATTATTATTATTATTATTATTATTATTATTATTATTATTATTATTATTATTATTATTATTATTATTATTATTATCACTATCATTATTATTATGTCATTGAGACCGACGCGCAATTATGGAATGAGTATTTAGCGGTGCAATAAAGATGATGAGAGTCTAGGAAAAAGAGAGGACCCCCAGAAAACTTGCCGAGAGCTCGTTTTGTCCACCACAAACCCCATATCGATATGCTGAAGGATTCCAAACCGGGTCCAGTGAAACCTGGTGTTTGCGCTACCCAGTATTAAACATGGTGAAATAACCCATGCTTACATATGCTGCGAATCCACAGACTTTGACACTGCGTATTTGGAGAGTGTTTCTCCAGAGGACGACACACCATGCGTGTCTTGAACGTGGGCGTACCATATCTGCGAGCAACCTGTGTGGCCCGCTGCTTGTCGAGGAAGCCCAGCAATAGGTAGGATGTGTGCGAAGGCTCTCGGCACTATTCGTTGCAACAAACGTCTTTGTGCTTGAATTTTGAGTCACGTGATTACCACGAGACAGATTTCCTAGTGATAAGCAATAACACCAGCTTTAGTGGCGTAATCTACGACGTGCTAGGGACGAGTTGTTCCCTCAAACTCGAATGAATTAATGAAGAGTCGGTGTTATGCTGTGCATTTAGGCCCGTACATCAACATTTCAACTCATTATATGTATCCAGAGTGTCTCGGACAGAAAATATCAGATATAGGAATGACCATTGCTTAATATTGCCCTCGGAAAGTCATGGAGCACGCGAGTGGACATTTTTATTTGTTTTTAGCTATCATATGTCCCTTAAAGGGCAGTTGCCTTTAGCGCCATTACATCCCTGGGTTCCTAGTCTGTCAATGGACCAGGAACCCGTAATATCTCGAATTTGCTTAAACTTACTGACTTCACGTAGTTAACGAATTCGTCGGTCGTTGTCGTGGCCTTTCAGTAGAACTATCCCAGTCTGGATAACTGAGGGGAAACCACGAAAACCCCGGACAGGATGGCCGGCACGAAGATTGAACTCGGGCCTCGTGAATGTGAAGTCAGTGCGCTACGCCCTGAGCCACTTTACTCGGTGCACGTGGCCATAAAGGGCAGTAAAGCGCGACAACGCTATTTCTGCTGAAGCACAATCGTCAACCACAAAGAAGAATGGTAAAACGTACGTACTAGTAAAAGGCGAGTGGCAGGAAGGTCACTGCTGCAGGCCTCCTTGGCAAGTCCGGCCCCAATTCTTGCATTTGAGCAGCTCTGTTTTAAGCCTCTGCGCTACCGAAGTCTGCCTTCCCCGAAGGCGGGGCGCCTTTTTATTTCCATCGATTCTTTTGTTCTCTCTGCCTCTTGTGAGTTGTTTCCGCTGCGCTCTTCCGCGCTTGACCCCTCCAAAGATAAACAATTTTCAGCATACTCACATACATACACACTAACACATACACGCACGCGCGCGTAAAGGCGACAAAATGATTGATGATTGAGGAGGTACGGATTTCGAGAGCCCAAATAAGTTCAAATATACGTAATGCAGGACAAAACGCCAGAGCCCGAGAGGCACGAATAGGATTATTTTATATTAATAAATAAAAATATTCAGAAAACTTCCTCGGTGGCTCATGGCAGTGTGCAAGCTTTTTGTCAGGCGGTTCTGGTTTGGGTTTCTGGCCGGGACTAAAAATAAAACGGTAGATAATATAAATCGTTTCTATAGCTTTGTGACGAAAGAGAAAGGTCAGGGAGACCAAATATGCTAGATACGGTAATGGGAAACACGTCATGGTCATCACAAGTTTCTAACCCCTAAGCGTGGATAGTAAATAAAACGGGGCCTGGGCCTGGGAACTGTGCTATCTGGAAAATGTCGGATTAATCCGAACCTAAAATGCCAAATACATACATACAAAAAATAAATTATAATCTTGTTAATGTAAAATCAGAAATTTTTCTTTATATTAAGTAAATGGGTTATGTTAAAAAGGCATATTTCTAAAAAAGGGTCCTTTTTCCAAGTAAACAAAAAACCCACCTGTTTTTAATGTATTAACTAATTGCAGATTTGCCACGTACTTTCATCTAAAAAATGAAAACCAGAAGTGAATGATATAGTGAGCTTCACTTGTTTTGCAAAGTTTGAAGATATGGTATTTTTGATAAATCTGAAACAATTACGACGTCCCTGCCTTGCGGGTTAAAGCGGTACGTGTGGTTAGCACGTAGACATTCCCACGCTGTATTCCTGTCTTCTCAACTTGAGAAGTGAATTTTCCCATCGTCACATGTATTGGGACATTGCAAGGAAAACGCGCACTATAATCTTGTCTCACTGGGAATCGAACCCGCGGCCGCGTAGTGGAACGCGAGCACGCTGACTAACAGCTAGCCACTAGGTTAATTATTAACAATGGTTACATAATATTTAATTGAAAGACGTTTCCTGGGGATACTTCAGAATCTCTGGAAAACCACCTTCGCCAAATAATGCGCGGTATATTAAAGCTTGTGGTCCTACAACTAATATATACTTTCACGAATTATATTTAACTTTAGGTAAATTTATGTGAGGGTTGAGTCTTAAGTCATAGCAACTATTTTTGTGAGAATATGACCACGGGTGGAAAATGTGAAATATACACATCAGAAGACTAAGACATAAACTAAGTTCATTTAACTACCCACCAAAATTGTTCTGATATTTATTAGTTTTTGAAATGACAGTATCGGTTTAATGTTCCGAAGCATTTTAGCACGCACGCACACACACAGACACGCACAGACGGACGAATGGAGGGACGAACGGACTTCACAATTTTCGAAAAGCATTACATACCCGTTATAAAGGCCCGATTCGGCAGATGCGCCATTCCCGCACACTCACTGGTAGGGACGTGCGTTGCAGATCACATGTCCTCACAGAAACTCTCTTGTGCATCTGGCGGCCGTCCGGTTTGGAAGGGCATTATTACCGAGACCTTCCACCAATTCCCTGTGCTAATCTCGGGCATTTCTTCCATGGAGAACGGCTGTCTTGAAATATGAGCGCTGTTCGAAACATGTTACAGGCATGTCGCGCGGCGGCGGTAGTCGGACAACTGATTTCACCTTTTTCTAATGTGCTAATAGAGACACTCCCTGAGCCACCTGTTGATGTGAACACACTCTACTGCAATATTTATTTCACCCTACGCATGAAATATTGCAATTCGATTTCATTTCCTTAAAAAAATAGTTTGCCATGACTTCTACCCTAATCCATGTATTTATGAAAGAAAGGCCAAACATTTTTTCAGTGGTATACAAGTACAATCAAAAGACGAGCAAACCAATCTTACTTAAAAAAAAGTGGTGCTGCAGAGTGGCTCAGACTTTCCCGTATTAATGTTCTAATTCCTTGGGTCTAAGTTAGGTATTTGAACTTGCCACATTTTCTTGCCTGCTGCCATCTATCGCCAACCAAAGTACATTTTTTTGACATTTTCTTAATTTTTCGGTTTTCTAATCGTAGTGCGGAAATATTATTTTAAGATTATTAAAGAATAATAAAACCTCGTCCCAAATGATTATTTTCTTTCAAAAATTTGGAGTTGTTTTTAAAAAACTGGCGTTTAAGCACTACTGTAAATTCGAAATTTGAAGCTGTTTCTCACAGAAAATTGTTGAATTTTGTAAAAATCTTAATTTGAAGTAATTTTAAGTACATTTACTCACAAATACAATAGGGTTTATAAATTGCTGGAACCGTGCATATCAACGGCGATCTTTCAAAAAATGTACATTTGTGTAATTTTTTAAGCAAAAGAAACAAAAAAAATCCTAAATTACCCTAAGGTCATATTAGAAGGTGCTATTCAATCGAAATGTTTGAAGATCAAATTTGGAGACTTTCTTTAGAAGATTGCGTTTGAGCGTTTCTGAAAATGCAGAGCTTTGAGCTAGTTTTCAGAGAAAAAAATGTTGAGTTTCGAGAAACTTTACATGACACTATTTAAAGCACATGTACTCATAAATAGAATAATGTGAACAAATTGCCGCTAATATAAATATTAACGTCATGAGAGGCTATGGCGTTTATGTTATCTTATAGACTGCATATAGCACTATCCTTACCAAAAGCTTAAAGAAAAAATTTGGAGTCGTTTTTGAGAAAATCTTGTTTTTGTAATTTTTTAAAAATGCTCATATTGCACGCAATATTGCGTAAAAACTAATAAAATTTTCAAAAAAATGTGAATGCCCATCATGAAAGAACTCACTATTAAGAAAAAAATTATTTGAAGAAAAAATCTCTATCTTCAATTTTGGAGTTGTAGGAAGACACCGAAGTAAATCATACTTTTGAAATTTTCGTAAATTCACAGTTAACCGTGAAAATCGGACCTATGCCACGTTTATAAGTGTATTTTACTCTATTCTTGCAAGAAATATAAGGGAAAAAATGGGAGCCGTTTTTGAGAAATGTTTACATGAAGCCCCCCGGACATTTTTGAAATACCTCAAATTTTTAATTTTTTTTTTCAAAATCTCGAAGACTCTACTTGAACCAGATGGACATGGGTTTCTTCAATGTGGAAAAAAATCCTACGCATGGTTTAGTCGCTAGTAGAGTTCACAGACACCGGACGGACAGACGTAAAAAATAATACTTTTTCCGAATCAGGGAACTCACCACAACAACAAGCAATACATATCATATTACTCTGTATATACGTACGTATACGGGAAAGTAAAAATGATGCAAGTCTTGTTTCCGGATAACTGTGTTCTCGAAAATTGCAAAAAGTTATACTTGAAAACTACAAAATTGAAGATACGGATTTTTGAGAGCGTAGGCTTCCGCGGCCGGAGTCAGTATTTACTTGGCTGTCCGGGTGACGCCGCGTCCATAGCAAAAGTGCCGACGTTTCGGTCGCCATTCTGCGACCTTCCTCAGGGCGTAAATTATTATTTACTAATTCATTTTTTGTAATGTTTACCGTTTGTATTTTGAGTGTCCTGTGGTTATGTCAATGATATATATTTTACTTACTTCTCGTGTAAATTTATTTTATTTTATTTAATAGGTAATTATTACAAACAAATTAGCTTACTTGATCCTATGTGGCTAGGCCGAAGGCCTTTAAGCCATTACAATACCTACATCCTTTCGCGTTCTAATCTTTCGAATTCTGGTATTCACCCCAAATGGTCTCTCCATCGCATCAAAGCTGCGGAAAAGAGACCATAAGGTACGGCTCAGGAAAAAACCCCTGAAGGGGGAAAAACCTGCCGTCAGAAGCCGAGTACATACTAATCTATCCGTTTATTTTAACTATTTATTTTCTGGCGCGGGCGTCCCGCCGTCTCCTTCCAGTGCTTGGCCTCCTCAGCACCTGAAATCAAACAGCGCCACAGAAGATCGTCCGCACCAGCGCCTCTGCCCTTATATTTTCGATCCCCCCTTACCTTCACCCCCTAATGTGCTTATTACTATGACAGTTTTATTTTATTTATTATATTGCCCTGTTACTTACTAATTGACTACGACTTATGACTTATTTCTTAACTGTTTACTAACTTAACATAAAATTACTGATTAACTTACATATTGTTAGCTTATTGACTTATTTATTTCTCTCCAGTCTAAGGCTCCGCTCAAGCTAACCGGTGCTGTTTTCCCACTCCCTAATTTCAGTTTCCCTAATGGTCCGAACCTTTCCTAAAAATGTTCCTAATTCTTTCATGAATTTAGACCTTTTATCACCTAAAATGTTTTGGGCGAGCGTTACGTTCCTGTTTAGGAAGTAGTAATTTCCCATTCCCATCCATTTTTTTCTCCATGATTCGGTTGCACAGCAAATTAAGAGGATGTGAATCCAGTCTTCCCTATCACCGCAAAGCACACAGATGCCATTACCACTTGCGTCCTTTAATCTACGCTGCATCCATCCCCCAACCCTGAACCAAGCGTACCCCCCTCTTGCGTCCTTTCCGAGAGTATGAACGTAACTTTCGCAACCCCCTCTCGTGTAAATTAGTACGTTGCATTACCTATTGAATAATATAGTAATTTTCTCCCTCTCGCTTTGAAATTATATTTACTCTTTCCCTCGAGCACTCGCCCGAAAGCTACAATTAAGGAGAACTAGTCCCATCAGGACAGTCTTGCAAATTACCTCTCTACTTAAACGAAAGGAATTCTCGAGTCTGTGCTGTTGTTACGAAGTTACTTATCGCCATGATTCTCGGAGACAAACTAGATAGGTTGTTGTATTTATTGCCTTGCTGTAGACATACAAATTTTTAAAAAAAAGTATTGCTTAGTTGTTTTAGAAATTGAAGACTCCAAATAATGTAACAAATAGATGATTCGAGTTTATGATATCGGAAAATGGTTGTATTCACCATTGCTTATGTACTTATGTGAATTTTGAAAAATTATATTCGAAGAATACAGATACCCAATTTTATGATTTCAAGAGCTACAATAAAACAGAAGAATGCTAAACTACCCTGTAATGTAAATAATATTTCAATATATATATATATATATATATATATATATATATATATATATATATATTCCGTTTCTACGTTAGGGTTACCAACTTTCTAGGTGGGAAATCGTCATCTAGGATTCTCTTAACGCAGGTCAGTACCGAAAATGAAAATCTCTTCTTTGTTTAATACCATTCGCATAAAATTAGTATTAGGTTGAAATTTTATTATATTCAGGAGTAATAAATTTACATCCTTCAGATCATTTTAGTTAATTTATTTATAATTTATTTTATTCGAGTTTTTCCGAAGTTGGAGACAAATGTACAATGTTTCATGTTCATATATTATTATTATGAAATGTATTCATCATGAGTGCCTTGCGGCCACTACTTGTCTTGGGCTTGCGCCTTTTTCACATTCGCTGCCGCCTTATTGTCCCGGGTCGGCCGGGGGGCTCCCGACGGCTGCGGACTTCCAAATTGATTATTGATTTGATTGGTATAATATTGTTTTAATGTTCAGTTTTTTTATATGTATTTTCTAAAACAAAAATATACAAATAATTACTTAGGTGGGTGGCGCGCATGTGTCAACGCGCTTGTTAATGTGCTACCATGTAATCCTTGTGCAAATAGTACACGCCAGCTATTCATTACCTGCAGTTTCTGTATGTGCTGATCTCCACGCACATCGATAACTATTGAACAGACGCATTCACCGTGCACGCTGTTTCCAAAGCGAACCCACGGGCGGTATTCTATTTTGTGTGTGCGCGGAAAGCAACACCAAAAGCAACTATTACCTGCAATCGCTCTCTCCCCTGGGAAGAACAAAACTGAGGACAGAGGGCGCGCGGCGAGCCGTGGCGCGCGTGCGGAGGGGCGGGTTTCGCGCAGCGCGTCCACATTGTGCTGCCCCAACGGGCTCCAGCGACCTGCCGCCGCCTCCCCCACCGCCACCGCCGCACACCTGCTTCTCGCGGGTGTCGATCATCGGGAATGCAACCCGCGCGACGCTTTGCGATGTGATGCCACGCGACGCCCACTCAAGCCCCCTCCCCGCTCTGTTCTCGCCCCTTCCTATTTCTCCCACCCTCTTTATATCCTCTCCCTCCTGCCCCACACCCTACAGCATCCACCAGCCCCCACTCGCCCCCTCCAGACCCCTCTCGCCCCCACCAATCTCCCCACTTCCGACCCTGCTGCTCCACTCCCGTCCTCTTCCGTCCACTCCCGCCCTTTCCCGCCGTCTCCCAGCTTCTCTCGCTCCATTACTGCCCCCCGCCTTCCCCCTTCCGCCTTCCTCCTGCCATCCTCTCGCCATTCTCCCGACATCTCCCGCCTTGTCCCACACTCTCCCATCCCTCTCCCGCACCCGCCCCTAAACACTCACACATCTACTGCCCCTCGCCCGCCCTCTCTCCCTTCCACCTTGAACCACCCTGCCATTCCCTAGTGCCCCTACCTACCATACCTCCTTCTCCTCTTCGCCCCAACCACCACCTCACACTATTTTTTCCATTATTTCTCGATCCCGCTCCCTCGGTTCACCCCCTCGTCGTTCCATTCTGCCCGGAACTATCCCCGCTCCGTCTCACCTTCGACTGCCTCGTCCAACCCCACATTCCCCACCCCGTCTCGCCGCGTCACGCTTCTTCGAGCACAATCATGTCCCGTCGCTTCCTGCTGCTTGGTGTCCCGTGCTATACGAACCCGCCCGGAGCCGCTCGCCCCGCCCCGTTCCGTCCCGTTCCGCTCCGTTCCGCCCCGCCCCGTTCCGTTCCGTCCCGTCCCGTCCCGTCCCGTCCCGTCCCGCCCTGCCCCGTTCCGTCCCGCCCTGTTCCACCCCGTCCCGCCCCGTTCCGTCCCGTCCCGCCCCGTCCCGCTCCGTCCCGCCCCGTCCCGCCCCGTCCCGCCCCGTCCCGCCCCGTCCCGCCCCGTCCCGCCCCGTCCCGCCCCGTCCCGCCCCGTCCCGCTAAATTCCCTCTCCCGTTCTGCTCCGTCTCGCCGCGTCCCGTCCAGAGCCGGTTCCGCCTCGGGACATGCCATGTCGCGCCATGTCCGACCCACCTGCCGAAGAGATACGCCTGGCAAATTGTCGCGGATTTAACGGGGTACAGCCCGGAAACAGGGTACGTGTTGCGGTCTGTGGGGCCCGTGTTATATTACAATCAGAAGCACCTAAACTGTAGTCCCCGGGCGCGTTGCCAGAAGAGAATATGTCAGTCACTGCATTTACTGCTACAATGGCAGCATATTTTGCGGTTAGAAAGCAGACCAATGGCACTACAGGAACTCGATCAATTAACGTGTTCTGCATTTTTAAATATTATGCAGACATGAAATGTCTATTTCCAATAAAACAGACATAATTGAATTTGTAAGAGATAATGAAAACTATTAAATTTAAGTTACAAAAAAGTTTATTTCTTTAATTTTTTAACTACTTATCTGTTTAACTATTATTTATCTATTTCACTATTATTTGCCTGATTAATTGTTATTTATCTTTTTATAAATTCTTTATATATTTATCAATTATTTATCTATTTATATATTAAATTCGTATTCAAATTACTCTAAAATCTCAGTTATATATGCAGGATGTAAATTTCCGTGGTTCTCCGGACTATGGACGAGATCAGCATTTACCTTATATAGCATGTTACAGAAATTGTCTCACTAGAGATATGTCATTTTTACAGAAATATCCATTCATTTGATGTTTCAGACAGTATTACAATATTCATACTGTTTAAATGCGAGTGATTACATGGCTTGTAAATATCCGTCTTTATTACATTATTTTGTTTTTTATGTATTTTCAAAATAATAACCATAAAATATAACATGTTTTCTTTCACTCATTAGCTCCTTTAAAAAATGTGAATATACTGCAAAGACGGTAATTTGAGGAATATTTAATGAACTTGACTCATATGGTGTGATGCACCCAGAGAGACGAATACATTGTAGTAATGATACTCAAGTGTGTTTAATATTTTAAATATTTTTTACCAACCCATATAGTAAAGTTCTTTTTAAATTGAGCTCCCTTCTGGGATTACTTCAGGTCATAATAGTTCGCGCCACTTATTTTACTTGCCTAGGGCATTTCATCTCTGCTGTACGTCCTTTGTTTAAAATAAAATTTTGTATGAGAACACTTTCAATCAAATTATATTTGGTTCCCAGTAGCCTATATGAACAAATATTCTTTTAAGCCAAAAAACAGTACGTTGAATGGTAATTACATTGTATTTTTCGTTTGATTAGATTCTGTTGTGGAGCGTCTGTATTGAATATTTCATATCTTCTGATAGATGGTTTGTCGTTTGCCTAAAAATTGATTAGACTTCGGTGAGCGGAACCACGAAGCAAATTGCGTCGCTTCGTTACGAAGTATTTATTGAAGAATATTTTCAATCTCTTGTGCACCGCAATTGTGTCACTCCCCTCTACTTCGCATTGCGAAACTCGCCAATTGACGACATGAAATGAAAAACGTTACTAATTAGATCCGTGTTTCAGCTGTCATATCCGCAAAAATTCAAAGGAAATGGATATAATTTTCGTCCATCATTGATTTCATTAGAAATGTTTAACGAATGTTTGAATGGAAATTTTATGTTTGAATATTGTATCATACGTTCTGTTTGTTGGAATGACAATGAGTTTTCAATACTTACGTCAATGAGTATTGACTGAATTTGAAATTATCGTATCAATGTTTTATTTACACTATTTTCATTTTCTCCATCTCAAGAAATAACATTAAACATCTCAATTAGATATCACTGTATATTTCTAATGTTTCCATGTAATCCACCAATATCATATTTTTTCTGATCACATAAATGTTATTTCGAATGTGGTATCTTTTATCATAATTTCACATCGGCAGCTGTCTTCGGGACGTAATATAATGCTCACAGACAGTGTCGTTTTACATTTTCGCTTAGTGTAACGTAGAGTAGAGGATGATGAAGTGGCAGTAAAAAAAAGACGAAGAGGAACCAGTTTTATCGGTTCCTTATATTGAAAAAGGTGACAATTTTTGCTCTCTTATACGTAGGACATTACTTCGAATAATACATTGTGAAGTCAGAATCCAGTTTCGTGTGACCTTGATACCAAAACATTGCTTCACAGCAAATCGTTTGTCTCTGAACAAAACTAGCGCCCAAACAATTCAGAGGATTTTTCACGAAGATTTTGATTCTAGAATCGATGTATTTGAATTGTTTACCCTTCAAATTTGAAACATGTTTTAATATTTTGGAGAACTTATAATTTAGCCTCAAAGACATTTCCGAAATTTTTCTAAATTTTCCAAAATTTTCTAACAATCTGCTCAAAAATTTTCAATTAGGCCTGTTTTAATTTTTACACAAAACATTATAGCAAAATACGCTTATAAATTGGCGCGTATTCCATTTTTCTTGTAATATACGAATTTTAAATAGTGCAAAAGAGTAAAATTCATTTGCGTTTCCCTAACTTTGCAAGATGGAAGATATGATTTTTACTTTATCGCCTTAGTGCCTTAGAAGAAATTATTGTACTCATGAGCAGGCAATTTTTCGACAGAAAATTTCTTATTGTTGGACCTTGATATCAAAAAAGCGGATATATCTTCTTCCTATGTGTACTAAATTACTCCCGCCAAAGAACCCATGTCTTGTGGGTCCTTTACACCGGAAACTCGATGGATGTCAACATGACCATCTGCCTGTGTGTGCCCTTGTCCGTCCGATCCGTGATCATGATTGATTGTTGAGCGATTGCGAGCACGTCAACTACCAGGGTCATTAGTCGCCTAAGTGTAGTGCATGTTTTTTGCTGGGGAGGTGGCGATCCCTTCCCAGTCGTATGGCAAGATTCGGCTCCGATCTACCGCCGGCTAGTGGAATTTTCCACAACGAGATATCTCCCACCAGCGGGGGAACCACCCCAGCCTGAACAAGCTCCCAGCTCCCGACCTGACTTCCGGCATGTGTGGTAGTGTAGTGCATGTTAGAGTGTGTTTTTGTGTGTGTGTGTGTGTGTGGCAGGGGTGAGGATAGGAGAAGGAATAGGAAGGTGAGATCCGTGCGGTCCGTGACCCGATTCTTAGGGAACTGCTTCGGCATTCGACTGGTGTTGATCGGAGAAACCACGGAAAACTATAAAAAAATTGATATTCTCAGATCGATTGGAACCTCGAGTCGGTACGACGGCCCTTCACATGAAGGCTCTATATTTTCAATTAAATTTCGTCTTCTGAGAGCATAAAGGACGCTTAAAAAGTCTCATTTTCATTGAGAGTTCAACATTTTTCGTCATCTGCTAACATTACAAAATTGAAGATAGAGTTTTGAGAGTATTTTTCACATAATAGATTAGAGAATAGTTGTTGTATAATATTGCATGAAATATAGGCTTATTTTCTCAAGAAAGGTTCCAATTTTTTTCTTTTATTATTTTCTTGGTAAGAAGCATAATACTATAAGTAGTGCTGCTAGTCCCATGTTCCGCAAAATCTCTATATTTTCAAAAAGAAAAAAGTAAACAATGCAATAGTACAATATTGAATATAATTTTTTTCTTAAATGAAATGTGTTTTAAGAAACCTGACCTGTATAATAGATCAAATATGATGTTTTGAAAAGACGATTAGTGTTCGTATGATTTCTGCTTGAAGGTACCCCAATTTTTTTAATATTCTCAATTTTTTCTTCAATTTCTTTCAACGGATAGAGCAAAGGTCGCTTAAATAATTATTTTTTGACATTTTTGAATTTTCGAAAGTGGTAACGTTAGAAAAATGCAAGAAAGGCTATAGTGTTGTAGCACTAATTTAAATAGAAAATATGTTTTCAGAATTAGGTTTTTAAATAATATCATACACACAGTAGGGCACACAGTGATGGGCGGTTTAAGGGCAACCAATATGTTTTATGCAATGTAAAATTGTGTATTTTAACAATAGTAAAATTCATAGTTGGCAAATGAATTACTACATAAATGTACATTTATAATGCTAAAAATTTAAACAGTTGAAAATTGTTCTTTATATTTTATAAAATGTGAAACTAAAATAAGGCAGAATGCATATAGTGATGGGCACTTTCATGACTATCGTGGGCGCTTTGTAATAGAAGGATGGGCACTTAGAAAAATGGATTGTAAAAAGGCCAACCAAGTGAAATTGCATTGTTGAACGCAATTGGCTTGTTTCTGCTGGTTTATTAAGCTTCAGTTATTTAAAAGGTCTAAACATTTCACACAAAAAATATATTTGCGTCGGCTGAATTACTTTCATCCACAGAATTTTCTGAGGAAAGGCATGATTAGTTAATCACCTTTTGACACAATTGGCAGAACACTCCATAATTCTTAAAATTGAATGTGTGTTTCCCCACTGAAATCTGCCCCGAAGAAAATATTTCCGTGGACTTCTGCAGGAAAAAGACTTGATGCTGCATCTTTCCGTGTTGAAAATGACAGTAGAAGTGCTCTGCTGACAAATATGCTTATTTCTTTCACCTCCTATAAGTGTTTAAATCTTGAATGGATGAATACGACTTTCATTGTGCAGAATTGACGTTTGGTTTCCTGAGGTAGCCGGAGTGTTTGTTTTCTCTAGATAGAGTGATTTCTGCTTAATGTTGTTCAACTTTTATTCTCTTTCTTCTCCAAAAATATCGCAGAATTTTTCAAATGTCAATGGTTTGTTCTGTGCGTTGCGGTTACAACGAATTCTTTATACATATTTGATGCGATGTCATTGTACACCCATCCTAGACATTTAGTGAAATCGATGGCCCCAAAGAACAAGGCTGCAAGAACTAGACTCCAACTTGGCTCCAAAGGACAAGGCTACAAGCTCTAAAACCACGTTGTAAAGTTTCTGGTGTTATTGCGCGCTCTGCATTCCCAAACACCGGAGCGAAGTTTTTTGTAGAGAAAGCCTCAGAAGGATGTTCTTGATGCAATGTTAGCCCTCCTTTCTTCCACGCACCTTCTCTTCCTTGATTGGTTGAAATACAGCAGCATCTGCTGGTTGAAGAATTCTTGTGGCGTTCTAATACAGTGCTATTAGAATTATTTGTAATTCAGAACAGAGCGCACTTGTGTGAAAAGTAAAGTGACTGTGACCACAGAAAGAAGAGAGATTTCCTAGTAAAGAACAGCCCAAATCAAAAGTTTGCAATCTCAGTTCATTTGAATGAAGGGATGAAGTCGCAATTGTATCAATAACACGTGCAAAAGATTTAATTGTTCACTGTGAGAACTTCTTTCTCTTCAAAGCGTTTTCATTCCTCAAAATCGGTGTAATTTAATAGTCTGAAACAGTTTTTATCAATTTTTATATCGGTTTTCTTTGCTTTTAGGGCATCGTAAACACATTTTAAGAGCATTTTATTGATGACTTTTTGACGATGTTTTAGGTCATCAAACACACTGCTCTAGTGATAACATTTTACCTCAGAACGTTAATTGAGGCAGTAATAGTCATGTCCAAATTACAGTTGTGGGCACTGTTCAAAATTTTTCTAATATTTTTTCGCATAACAAGGCAAACAATGTTCGAAAATTCAATATTAACATTACTTCAATGCATAAAAAAAGTTGCTCAAATTACAGTGATGGGCACTCTATGCCCATCTGCTCGTCAGAAATATTTACAGTTATGGACACTACCTTGTTTTGCATATGGTCTGCTCTGAGAAGGTGGAAACACACATGAAAACAGATTATAAACCTGGCTACACTACGCATAGAGCGAATTGCAAATAAAAACGGGCGCAGTGACTTAAATCCTTAATAAATGAACACCCCTAAGCTAACGAATCCACAAAGTTTCGATGCACGGACGACAAAGGGAGCTCACCACTAATTATTGAAGTGTATCTTCGTTCATTGCGGGGCCACATTCAATTCATATACCGGGTTTGCAAACTTGAAGGCGCACACGACACAGAGATTAGATACAAAGGGATTCTCGCTGTTTGAAAATCTTATTATTACCCCCCTTCCAGTTGCTATGCCCATCACTATGCTGCTGCCCGCAACTGTGCCGGTTACCCTACATTTTTAAATAGCTTTTTCGGGTAATTTTAAGTAAAATACTGACATTTAAATTTTATGAAAACACGATTTGCCCATCTGATATTTTGTTCCGCTCGAGTTCACCCGTGAATAAATTAAATGGACGTCGTGGAAAGTGTTGGATGAATTTCTCACCCAACAAATCCATCAAAGAATTATCAATAAAGGGTGATAGAAAACCAGAATTAATGGTGAACTGTCTAAGTATTAATTTTTATTTTTAATAATTATTGCAAATAATATTCTAAATGTATTTATTGGTGGTTCTTTTTGCTTTATAAAAAATACACCTGAAGATGCATCCGAACCTATAGAATTTTAAACGTTTTGTAAAATTTTAAAAAAATTGTCTGTTTTGGTTCCAATAATTCTTAATAACATTAATAGTAATCGAAGGAAACACGATTCCTATGCAGTTTTCAAAGGTAATACTTCTTCATAGGTAATAGAATTTCCACGTGTGCTTTTGAAATTGACGATACATTCGTCAATTTCCCGACTCGACAGGCCCCGACTCGCGAAGCAAGGGGGGGGGGGGTGTATCTGAGAATTTCCAAAGCGTGAGTGGTATTTAATAGGGCTCTACCACAAGTAGAATTATGTCTAACAGAATTCCAAAATGTGCCAAATATTAAAAATAACTGAAAGCCATGTTAAAATCAACGAGGTTGTTATAGTAGTTACGCTATGTATTGGATATCGACATTAGCGATCGATGTATTTCGCCTCCTAAGATAGATGAGTCACAGTTTATGATTGGCCATTAGGTAGAAGCGATAAGAAAAATCGGATAGCAAAAGCGACAAACTTTTGAGAGACATCGTCTTGAATGGGGCATTTTGTACTCGTACCTCAATCAGAGTGGCAAAAGAGCTTCGACAATTGATTCAAACGCATGCAAAAGTGTATAGATCTTCATGGGGAATATTTTGAAAAACAATCAAGTGATTTTCGATAATTAATATTTGTTTTTGTTCTCTAATCCTGAAATATAAAAGACACCCCTCGTATGTATAGGTGAGCACTATTGGTTTTAATTTCACGAGTAGAATAGTCATTTAAACAGGCTATTGACCATGCTATTGAAAGTAACACTGCGCTGAGGTCTGATGTTGGGTAATACGTTTTAGGGTACTCGTTTGAGGTAAATCACAAATGGAATACCAAAATAAATGTGTCACTAAATGAAGTTAATTATGTTTCACATTCAGAAATCATTCAAATTGAGACAGCCTTTATACAGCTCCTTGCATGTATTTTGAGAATGTGCTACCGTACAAACAATTCAATATGTGTAATGTATTTTTACCTGAGATATGGTATAATATTGTGGGGAAACATATATTGCCTAGGCTTTTGCATTATAAAAAAAATAATTGTTGGAAAAATAAGCAAATACCATTCTCATGATTCCTCGCAACTTTTCTCCATTGAACTATGAATCCTTTCTTTGAATTGCATTTTATTTACGAATCAATGGCTGCAGTCAAATCTGACTTAATAAAGGCACTGAAGAGATTTAACTTTTTTGCCGGTAGTACAGAGACACAACTTCACAAATTTTTGGTGCAGTGAATTTTCTAGTGACATTTTTGAGCAATGATTACTGCAAAACAAGAGACAAAAGAAGATCGCTTATATTTTTAAATAATTAGTGTTTTAGGTCTTCAGTATTATGTGGCAGTTGATGTAGAACTTTATTTTATGAAATGTTTACAGTATATTACGGAAATAAATGCCTATATTCGACTATTTTATGATTTAGTAAGTATAATGCCTATTGCATTTCAAATCTAGCTCTGATTTTTTGAAAATATTTTTTATAACTTGAACCTTTGATAAGTTGAACATTTACTTTTTCCAGAGACATTTTCAAATATTGAGGTTTGACTATTAGTTTTAGTTTATAATTCTGCTCCATACGTCTCAGTTTTTACTCTTTTTCCTTTATTTTTAAAAATGGAGTAAAAATAAATTAAATTGGGCCACTAACTTTATTCTCTTGTTTGTGTGTTTGCGTTTTATGTTATGGTTTTATGTAGCAAGATGTAGCTTCAATAATTCTTCGAAAATTGTATGATTATTAAATAAATAAGCTATACACGCTAATTACTTTTCGTAAGGAAAATGTTGTGGCGAAAAATTTAAAAACCATGAGGGACGCATGATAGTTATCATGGACTATCCATGCACGTTATCAAGTAGAGTGCTTCGCCTGGGTTGGTACTTCGACAATCAACGGTATTAACGCGACAAGAGACAGCAGCTCGTTCTGTCACGGGAAAGGCCCTGCTAATCTTTCGAGCAGCAAAGCATTCAGGGTCTGCGCTATGTGCGCCCGAACGCTGCACGTAAATGCGGGCGAAGTGCTATTGCTTTGACATAGAGTTGCGAGTCTTCTCTTGCAATTCTCTTGACCAAACCAAGCACTGGCCATTGCGGCTCGGTGATCTTCAACATTCCACTTCTGACCTTCTCTCCCGGGTCGTTCGGGGCGCTGCACCTGAATAGCGCATAGTAGAGTTGGAGTCGCATGCCCGAATCTTGGAATCTTCTCGAGAGTGCAAATCTCGTCGTTTCTGTGATAGAATGTTTTGAACTCTCACGTATACTTCGAACCATTTGCTTTTAAAATTTTTATTTTCTTTTTACTTTTAATTTTTTTTTAAATTTTTCACATTTCTTGTACTTGATAACATTTCATTTCCGTAACTGTTGTTATTATTATTATTATTATTATTATTATTATTATTATTATTACTATTGTTTAGGGATGTAGTTGACGGGATTGGTCAGACTATAAACATTTAAGCTTTTCGGAATCTTTTAATTCCATAATCAGGGCTTGTGTACAAAACAACGCAATGCATGAAGACATCAATATGAATACGCAATACATAAAATATATGAACACAATGGATAAAATGTACACATCTTACTAATCAATTTTAGTCAATAGACGAACGAGGAAGAAAGAAAGGTAGCTCTCTCTCTCTCGTTCTTTTCAGATTCCGTCCCAGATTGGCCAGGTATTGATCGAAGAAACTACGGTCAGAGCAGCCGGCCGCTAGAATTCGCCAGAGAGCGGTAACATTTGGTCCAGTAACCATTTCACTATTGTCAAAAATCCACCACCGTCAGGGCTCTAACCTTTGAACCGCTTAGTAATACACACTGGCAAATGCAGCTCAGGGTACCAACTGATGTCACTGCAGTGCCTCTAGCCGGGAGGGTCTAGGGTTCGAGACCCGATCGTAGCAGGAATTTCGACATTAGCTAGAAAGCTAGGCTGAATTCAGCTGGTATCTGAAAGGAAATTTTAGGGGCCGGATGCTCTGATCAATAGTTTACCGAGGTTTCTACAACCAACACCAGGCGAATGCTGGAGCATTATCCCTCACAAACGGGCTACGGACCAGACGCGATCTTTCCTTCCTCTCCTATACTCACTCCATACTTACACACAAATTTACATGCACTATACTATCACTTTTGTCCGGAGACCAGTGGGGTGCTTAAAGCTTGTCCCGGCTTGAGGCGGTGCCCGGCTGGTGGGTGATACCTGGCAGGGGACATCCCCACAAGCTGACGTATGTCGTCTCCGAATCTCGTCAGCCAGTGAGTGAAAATCACCGCTCTCTCGCGATAAAAAATGCACTACACAGACAGGACTAATGACCTTGGCAGTTGACTGAATCACTGATCGAGGAAAGTCGGTCACTGAGGCTGCAGTATCATCACCTCTTGCCCTCAGCCATCTCCGCCGGTGTAAGTAACTCGTCAGTCCAGAACGGCGGCTAACTATATTTTCTTTAAAACCGTGTTACAGAAACACGTAAAAACAGGTTCAGTTTGGCATATGCCATCCAGGTGTTTAGAGATGAGGGGTCGTTAGCTCTGGCAGCCTCAGAGTCCTCGCTCTCCCCTCCCTCCCCCCACGCACGGTCGAGGCTCTGCCCCCTCCAGAGACTGAATCGGATCTGCGTGACCGCAGCGTAGTCCGCGCATATCCGCTCACGCTGTGTTGTCCACAGAAATCCTCCGGCTCGAGGAATACCCTGGTCGGTATCCCCGCACTGGAATTTGACGGACGAGTAATCCGTGGAGTTAAGTACCCCTTTGTTGTCCGTGGAGTTCAGCAGTAGCTGGCAACTTGCCAGTCACCTTCACGTATTTCAGAAGCTCGTCGTCTCCCTGAATTCTTTGGCCCTTCGCATGGAGTCGGTGAGCTGGAACACTGAAAAAGTAAGAATATACAAAGGTATCCATTTGAGGTTTTCCTCGGATGGTCGCAACCAATGTGACTCTGGTTCTTCGCGTTGTGCTGGAATAAGCTTCGATATACGATGACGTATTGTTCGCATCAACATTTTCGTTTTAAATTCGTGCTTTTATGACAGACGTCTAAGATGATTGCTTCATTGGCCATCGTCTCTCGTCTTTGCGTAAGTTTTACGCAAGACGGTCGCAGCATTCTAATCGAGAACGCTAGAACTATTCTAAAAGTTCGTGTTTTAGCCTGGAGTTGGCACATCTATTCTTTTAAACCATGACTGCACTGACTCCAACACGCGCAGAATAATGAGCAGGTGCGAATGAGTAACAAACCTGCGTTTCTCCGATGGTGTCCTGAAAACAATTGTGGATCGACTGTTAGTTCAGGAGTGCGAACAATTGGTCGGATGACTCAACAGGCAGTTCCTCGGCCTTGAGTAGTTCTCATGCCATTTTTTAGACAAAACATTGGTAAATTGAGCTTATAAATACTATCGCATATTTGTTTGTATTACGACTTACTTCGTTGAATGAAAACATCTTTTGCGGCCGGCGTCAATAGTTACTTGGCGTCCGGGAGACGCCGCGAACTGAGCACAGTTCCGACCTCCGAACTCCAAGGGTTGTTGGTGTTGTTCGCCTGATCCTGTGGAGGGCCTCTTCAAACAGCTTGACGTCGTCGTCGTCGTCGTCGTCGTCGTCGTCGTCGTCGTCGTCGTCGTCGTCGTCGTCGTCGTCGTCGTCGTCGTCGCGTCATGGTAACGCGAGCGATCTTTCAGACGGTTGTGAAGTAGGAAGACTGACGGTGCGGAAGTATTGCTGACGCAACCTATCGGCGCTTTGAAATACACATCGTAGAGACACAGGCCTTCGCCAGCATTCAGGCTATTGGGACTTAATTTCCACTCCCTCTTTACCCTGCTCGTGCCCAACGCTCTTATCTGCCCAGGAGGCGAGTGTAGTAAAGAATGATGGCGTGGCTCATTTTCAACTCTTGGAAGGCAAAGGCCGATTTACTTATAATAATTTTTTATTAGTATTAATATATACAGATGAATTCAGTTCTTTTACGCAGATAGTTCATAATACGCGACTTAATCGTACACTCGATGATACTTTTAATAAAACTATGTAGAAAAGATATTTCAGTTTATTCAAACAGTATGTTAAAAATGTACCCGTGCGTTTTGTGACAAGCAAATATATTTCACATGATGGACTAAGCCCCAAAAATGGAATGGTTTGGTCTCTGTCTCTATTGAATTGCAAAATGAACAAAATGCATGTTTTAAGAGTCGTCAATGTAGGAAGTTGAATCTTACCTACTTATATAAGTACTACAATCCGAGAAAATCTAGTGAATGTTAAAAGAAATACTGTTTTGTTTTTTCATAACAATGTTCTCATAACTATTTACTGGTGTACGTCACAGCAACTAGCCCCTCACCAGTGGACATGAAACACTGAAATCAGGTACATTACCTACCCTTCTCATGGCGGCTGCCTTCTCCGGTAGCCCACGCGCACACGCACACATACACATATTATGCAACAATAAAACAAGTTGAATTTTAATAATTACTATTTAATAAAAATGAAATGAAAAATAAAGAAAATGAGTTTATGCTAACAATTTTGTTCTTCTTAATAAACCAGTGAACCATTATCCACATAGCGAGGCAGAAGTAACATGCATCTCGTTATAGCAAACACCTTTAATATTAAACAATAAATTAATAATGAAAGAAATACATAAATTATGCCTTCAACGGTATTGTTTGCCCCGATTGTACCTCTAGTGCTGCGATTACTACCATTGTTCTGACCATTGTTACTATCAAAATGCATGAAAACGCACTATTGGTCAGAAAACGGGAGATGGTCTATAGTGGAACCTGGTTCACTAGTCAGTTATGTGTTCAAAGATCATGTGGTATATTCTTTTATTGGTGATTTGTTATTGCTGGTATTCCAAATAAAAGAGTTAATGACATCGTCTTGGCCAACATTATTTATAGCAAGAATAGTTTTCTATGGATTAGCCATCATCATCAGGTACTTGCTCTTCGGAAGCCAGAACACTAATATTTGTAGGTAGTTTTCGCCTTTAATCCTTTCGTGTGGTATAGTTGAGAAGACACCACACCACACATATGGTATAGCTGACATGAATGCACAAATTAAATTTGCCGCCGCCGCCGCTAGTTACCATTTCAACGTATGGAGTTAACATTTTATTAAAAATTTATAATTTTGAATTGGAATGTTCAGGAAGTCACTGGTGCCCAATCAAGAGACAATTGGATTTTCTGATCTCTAATGTTTTATTTAACGCTGAGAATTTACTATAGTTTCATTCGTTTTTGATTTTTATTGAAGATTTAATTTTAAAATAATAGACTCCAGAAGTATAATAACTGATAAAGAATGTATAGAATCCTAAATTAATATTTATAATTTATTTAACGCATGTATATTCTAAAGTTTTCAACCCATAGATTCCCGATATTCATTACGGTAAACGAATCTAAATTAGAAACTATCCGGTCACTCAGGACAAAGCAAATTGATTTCGTGGCTCTGGAACAGTTTCCGAGTTGACGTTTGTTTCCAATAACATGCAAATCAACTAATGGAAAGCGCTTTCGTACTGCAATACCCTAGTAAATAAGTTGTCGCCATCACTCTTCAAATAGAATTTCACTCGCTTCTTCCGAAAACCAGCATATTCTCTTTAAATTGGCTCCACGTTTCGATTGTATGATGATAACTCAAAACTCTTTCCACGTCGAAATGCGTGAAGCTTCTAGTTAGAGAATTGTGGGTGTAAATGTAGTATCGGTAATACCTATTAGATTCAAATGTACACCGTGTAGAGAACAGAAAATGAACATTTTTTTCATGATTTGGGCTGTGGGAATGTGAAACGATGTTCGTGAATCACATAAGCAATGATCGAATCTGCCTTTCGTATAAAAACTCGTATTTTAATCATTCTCATTAACATTAAGTTTTCTTTATCCAATCGCAATTTTTTGAGTAAAATAGATGTTTCGTACTTTGTTTAGTGCCATATAATTTTTAAGATTGGATATTTTTCTATTGAACTCAACATCGGTATTGGATATAGACATGTTTAAGGCTCATCATCATACTACACTGAATAGTTGCATGTATTCATGCAAGTATTGATTGCGAAGTATTAATTTTAGTTTTTATTTTCTTGCTTTAATATATTTACATATTAAAAAGGAAGTATTGTAAAACAGCGACGGAAATCAGCGATTTTTCCACAGGGAAATTCTTGTTGTCGGGTAACGAAAAAGTGGTAACGAAAACGTGGATAAATCTTGTTCCTATATGTAGTAAATTACTTCTTGTAACGCTATGTGTAGTCAGACTACATGATTGTGCGACCTTGATACAGGAAAATCGATTGACACCAAAACGTTTGTCCGTGTGTGGTCAACTCACTTAAAAACGCTTCAACAGTTCAGACGATTTTCTCCAAAATTTATAATCCCTGATGGATATGAACTAAATCAGTGCCCTACGAGTTTTAAACAAATATTTTAATTTTTATGGTAGTTTACATGGAGCCTTGAAAAAACTTTTGAGTTCTGATAGTATAAGGGACGCTTAAAAAGAGCGCAGTTCTAATTTGTATCAAAATATCTTAATTTTTCAATTTCTAAAGTTCTAACTGTTAATTTGTTTTTCGGCATCTTCCTATATCTAAAATATTAAAGATATATTTTTTTCCTTATGAATATCTGTACTTCAAGAACATTTTGAAATACGGGCACACGGAATGATTCTACATGAAATAGTCAATTTTTAAACAGTTGTTTGGGCAAAGATCTGGTTTAAGAACAAGGTGTCTTTCGACATTAATATTATAACCGATGTCTCTGAGGACGCCGCTGTTAACGTTATTCTAAACTGGTGTACAATGAATACAAGAGATGAAGACATTCTTTTGCAACAGCATGACAATATTATCAAACGACATTCTCTTGCTTCAACATTTTCTCTCTCCAAGATTCAGAGCATCCCGTCGTTAGGACTGACCAAGACTGACCGACTCGGTCCGAGACAGAATATTTTGAAAATATGACGGTATTGCCTTTTAGGAATTTATAATCCGTGTGTGAAATCTTCTATTATTCACTATGGATGGTGCGCATACAAATTTACTGCACGTGTTTTGTTAATTATCGTTTCTGCGAGTCATACTATTTGCAATAAATTTCTATATGAATCATGGGCGTATGATGTTTAATAATAATAAAGTATTTTTTTTATTTTGTTACCTTTCTTACTAATTGCCTACCAACACTGAGTTTGCTAATATTTTTCTCACAACTGGTATACATACTTTTAATTTTAAAAATTATCATGTCCTGATTTAACAATTTTGTGACTTAAAATAGTGGCTTGTTGCTTATGACAATCAATGGCACTGCGTTTGTATATCTCCAAAGGTAAATTGCAAGGTACGTAAAGAAGAGTTTCCTGTCATTGCTACGCTCACTTTGGATCATGTCAATAACCTGCCCAACTCTCGGTGAATACGTAACACGCCGCTAGCGACCGCGTCGAAATCTAGCGACTCTTTCTAGTACTCCAATTCCATGCTTAGTTTGTGCGAGGTAGTGGAGTGCGAGCTGCGTGCATTTAAAATTGTTTCCAAAGACAGCCAAGAAGATGTTTCTTTATGAAAAACACTAAATCAAAGTGAATTCAGAGAATTAGGGAGCCATCGAAAGCGCTTTTGAGATATTGTATTAAAAACCGAGATTATTATCCAAAATAGTGCAAATTTATATTTAACTTATCGGAAAAAATGCGAGTGTGCTTTACGAACTACCATTATTGATAACGTAGGATTTGAAAGAGCTCTCCTCAAGAATGCCATTAAATTGGATTCACAAAACGTTACAAGGCAGTATTCTGAACATCAACACATCTACAATGATGAGTATCTACTAATTCAATGGATTGTCCTACCTGAGGCGACCGTCAGCCAGGCGGGGCAACAACCCCTCCCCCGCCAAGTAGAGAGGCAGCGCCGGCGAAAACAAGTGACGCAGCGCGTGGCAAGGAGGGCAGCTCTTCGCCTTGAGGGAAAATATAAGGTGCGAGAGTAGATAGTCTCGCCCTTTTACTTTTTCGCCCTTACTTCGTAAGAGAAAGCAGTGTAATCGTGCGCCGGAAATTTTTGATAGAAATACTCTTATTACCAGGCCCTGGTAACAAAAATTTGGATAAATCATGTCCCTGTATGTAGCAAATTACGTCCTCTAATACATGATGTAGTCGGAATCCCGTTTTGTGAGCCCTTCATATCTACAAATTGATTGACGGCAAAACGTCCGCCTGTCCATCTCTATGTCTTTCTGTCTGCCTTTCTATGTACATGTCTGTCTACCTGTCCGCCTGCCTGCCTGTCTGTCATTTTTGAAAAAAAAATTCTTTAAAAATTGCGTATATATCATGCAATGTTCCACTAAACTACTCATATTTTCGAAAAGCTGTACATTAGATTATTTAAAAATTTAACTTTCAAGTTCAAACATTATTCAGGAAAAATATTTATCTTTAATTTTGTAGTTGTAGTAAGACGCGGAACATTTTTTGTACTTTTGCAATCTTCGAAAATTCGGAGATTTTAACGAATATTAGACCTTTCTTTGAGCGTCACTTGCGCTATCCCAGGAAAAATTAAAAATTATATGACATTTTTTAAAACATTTTAATAATGTTAAAGCTTCATGCAAAGTGCCCCTAAAATCTAAATATCCGTTTCAAACTCACAGGGTCTCTTGGGTTCTGCCAGATCGACTGGGTATTATGGAGAAAATCGTCTGAACGGTACGGGAACTACGGTTGACGGCAGACGGACAGACTTGTTTCCGTTACCTAATTGTTCGGTATGAAGGTACCAAAAACCACGCAATTTTACTACACAATGTGTTAAATGACGTAGAATGTTGTAGAAAGTAGGCTATTACTAGAAACAAGATTTACCCAATTTTTCGATATCAGGGCTTAAGAATACGAGTTGTTCTGTCATAAAATCGCACATTTCTGCCGCAGTATTACAATACTTTCTCTTTATTACTTACTTATAAATTACTCTCTTAATTCGTAGTAAGGCGAGAATTTAATTTGCTCTCTTTACTATTTTTTTAAATTTACATAGTAAAGCGATATAGCAATAAAAGGAAAAAAAATATGGAGAACATTTTTGTTAGAGAGCTTTGTCGATCTTAGTGCACCGGAATAAGCAAAGACGGACGGACAGACTTACGTTTTGAAAAGAAAGAAAATTAACTATTTCGTTCTCGGAGACCCCTCCCCCATAAAAGAATTGCCAACGAAATTAAAACTTTTTTTGCAGCATTACATTACTATACTGTGTACACGTGAAAGTAAAAATGTTCTGAGAGCGGACGCGCTTCATGCCAATCTAGGAGAACAATGCAACAAATCAATACATTTATGAAGCGCACATACGACTGAGTTCTCTCGTATGCCGATAGCCTATGGCAGCCTTAGAATGCTAATGAGCTCGTTTGAAGTACTTTTAAATCACTCTGTGAGTATATAATGAAATAAGTTGAAGCACACAAAGAGAGAGAATACTTAATTTTTTTTTGGCTCTCTAGCCGCGATTTTACGTGAAAGTAAACTTAAGTAAATCTGTTACCTCTGCTGTTAATAATTTAGGGCGTTGAAACATCAAAGTCACTACCCCACTGGTTTCATGACTTCACCACATGGACCTGGCACATTTGTCTGGTGATTTGTTCGAGCTCTTTTGCGACAAAGGTAATCACGCTTCATGTCTGTGCGGGTTTTGTGTTCTTCAGTAATCTTGCAAAAGAGAAAGCTAATTCGCTGTGAAGGGGGTCCCTCACATTCGGAATTCTTTTTAACAACCTCGTAGACCTCCGCTGAGATCTGCAGCGGATTTATTTCTCATTTGTAATCCTGTACGCGTTAGGTATTCAACGCGTCGTACATCAATCATTGCCAAATTCAACGCATGCTTTTTACAGGCACCCTTATGCACGGTATTCGAGAATATTATACAGAGCATGTATTAGTAGAAAGGACACTACTTTTACCAGGAGATTACGTGCACATCCATCTCAGGATCGTTGAAACTGATCATCGAAAGAATTCAGGCACAGACTTGTCAGAATAATTTCAAATCCATTGCAGGGCTTTAACATTATAGAAACGAGAGGAGAATCACAAGACGATTATTTGAAGACCATATTTAAAGTTCAAATTTTGAGGTACTGATTGCATTAAGAAAAACTGGTGGTGCTACATCAGTACAAAATGTCTGGCATTATTTCTAACTTTTGAAATTTTCGAAAATTAAGAGTCCAATGAAAATGTGGCGGGCGCCATTTTAAGCGTGTGTTACTTTATTTGTGGAAACTTTAAAAGAAATGTAGTTCTTTGAGAGCTGTTTTGTAAATTGCATGGATTTAAAGAAAAATTACGCTAAAAATACATGTTTCTTCACAAAATATAACTTTTTAGAACACATTTTATATAAGATATTTTAGGAATGCAATTTGATTTTCCAATTTTTTTAAATACACATTTCGCCAAAACTGAGAGCAGCGCCATTTTGTTAAACGTCGTTTGATACATACGAGAAGAAAATTTGTTTAAGAATTGGAGCCCTTTTTATGTAAAAATTTGAATATTTTTTTCTGTTCGAAAACACTTTCGCTGGTTTATGTAGTGGAATAATATTGCGGAGCCGGTACAAATAATGCGAAAAAGTATCTTCTGTTGTAGCACCACTAAAAGATTGGGTAAACTTAAATTGGGAGGGCGCAATTTTAAGTCAACTGTAACGACGTTATCAGAGAGCACAACCAATAAGGCTAAAGAAGCCTACTTTCCCGTGATTGCAATAACATTTTTATTTTCGAAAATAATGAATTATTTTCACTCCAAACTGGAATTTCGAGTACGAGTTCCATCGTGTGAATTGCTACCGATACTAGTATTTTATGTAATGAAATATTAAAGTGCATGTTTTTTTATATAGATTTATTCAGCTTAAATTACAGAGGAACAATGGAGTTAGATCATGTAATTAGTGTTGCTTAAAATGTATATTCTACTCATCATGAACTAATTATCTCATCCCGACTTTACGACAAAACACTGAATAGTATAAAGAAACAACACAGCATTCATTATGAAAGAAATATTATTTTGCTAAATGAAAGAACTGTTCTTTTATGTTTATATATTTATTTATTTCCACAGACCAGCATAACAGATTTACAGGGATTGTTTTCAAACAATAACAACTTAAAATACAGGTATACAAATAAATAAGACAGCAGAATACCTTTCAGTCAACATTTAAACAAGTATCACATTCATAAAAAAAATACAATCATTCTTTAGATAAATAGAAATAAGGGAAGCCCAACAGGTTCCTCATTATTGTTTGATGTTTTACAAGTAAGTTTGTTGATTATTCTTTGCATTGTTTATGCTAATTCTGAAAGATTTAAGGGGGGTCAGCAAATTGTATTAGATATTTATCATATGGAAATCTGTTTTTGATTCGGGATGTTGTTGCTGATGAACCAAGGTTGTAGTGGTCAGTTGTTGGTATATTATGCAAAGATGTGAAAAAGGAATGTGCGCGTTTGAGCAGTATATGATGTATAGTTTCTGTTTTTAATTCTGAGTGTAATTGATTGTTTCTAATGAACCAGGGGGCATTTACAGCTATACGTAGAATCTTATTTTGAAATGTTTGTATTTTCTTGATATTAGTCGCCGATGTGTTGTACCATATTGGTAATGCATACATTATAATGGGGAGAATTATTGCTCTGTACAGGACTAGTGTACATTCTGTTTTGAGAACGGTTTTTCTATTAATTAATGGGTACAATTTATGAAGTCTTCTATTTGCTTGTGTGATTTTGTCATTTATATGGTTTGTCCATGTTAGTCTGGTGTCCATTAATATTCCCAGATATTGAATAGGTTTCTTTTTTGGTGACCAATCCAGTGTTTTGTTAAGTAATTGTAGGGGTTTAAGAGTTGTGTTTGTTGGGCATAGTGTGAATATTTTTGCTAGATATTTGTTTGGGTTTAGTTTTATCTTCCATTTGTCTGCCCATTGTGTTACTTTGTTCAGTTCTTCTTGTAGATTTTTTTGGCTGTTTTTAGACACTTGTTAGAAGTTAGTATTGCACTGTCATTAGGAAATAATGCTATTGTTGTGTTTTGAGTAGTTGGGATATCTGCTGTGAATTGGGCTGCTTTGTGGTACTCCAGCTGTGATTTCTTTTTGTGTAGAGTAGGTTGAATTTATTCTTACTGAAAAAACCCTTTCTTTTAGGAAGCTTTTTATTATTTTTACCAAGTAAAGGGGTAATCCGGATTCTTGTAATTTAAATATTAAACATTCGTGCCAAACTCTGTCAAATGCTTGGGTTACATCTAAAAATATTGCTAGTGTGTGCTTTTTTTGTTCGAAGTTTTTATATATTAATTCTGTAATTCTTAAAAGTTGATGTGTAGTCGAGTCCTTTTCTTTGAATCCAAATTGGAAATGTGGTATGTATTGTATTCCATTAATATATTTCAGAAGTCTTTTTAAAATTAGTTTTTCCGTTACTTTGGCTACAATAGGGATTAGGCTTATAGGTCTATAGTTTTCTGTAAATGTTGGGTTTTTGCTTGGTTTTGGAATTGGTATTACTATAGAGTGTTTCCATTTTTTGGGGTAGTACCCTGTTCTTAACATTGAATTGAATATTGCAGTTAGATAGCTAATTGCTTTCTTATTTAGTTTTTGTAAAAGTATGGTTGGTATTTGGTCAATTCCAGCTCATTTTTTCTTAGGTAGCTGTTTGATCGTTTGGAATGTTTCATTTGGTGATACATATTTTACTGGGTGTGGAACTGTTGTTACTTCACAGTTATTGATATGGTTTAAATTGTTATTGTTTGTGGTTGTATTTAGAGTAAATGTTTCTTGGAAATGTTCTGCTAGTATTTCACATTTTTTCTTTGTTGTTGTGGCTGTTTTATCTGAATTCTTTAGTTCTGGTATGATTGATGGTTCTTTCAATATTTGTTTTGTAACCTGCCATAAATTGCTGTCTTTAGGATTTATTTTGTTAATGTAGTTTTTTATTGTTGGATTCTGTGTTAGTCTAAAACTAGTTTTACTTGGTGTGTTATTTTATTTAGTATTTTTTTTTAAGTCTGGGCTTCTATATTGCTGCCATTGCCTACGTATTTTGTGTTTCTTTTGAATTAATTTTTCAATGCCGATAGGTATTGTATGTTGTGTATATTTTGGTTTATAATTTGGGTTAGTATTTGCTTCTTTTGCTGCTTTTTGTATGATTTTAGTGAAGGTATCTATGGCAATATCAATTTCTTCTTTGTTTTTCATGAATCGGTTTGTGGGATGAGAATTATCGATGTTTGTTTGAAATATTACCCAATCTATGTTTTTTGTGTCTAAGCCAAATGGCAACTCAGTTTTAATATAGTTATATCAGAGGTGAGAATAACAGGACAGTGGTCAGAGTCTAATTCAGGTAACACATGAGCATAGAGGGTGTGTTTTAGATTTTTAGAAATGGTAATGTCAAGGATATCTGGTTCAGCATTACAGTTTTTGGGGTAATGAGTAGGGTTTGTTGGGGCTATGATTTGAAAGTTTAATGTTGATGATGCTTTTAGTAACTTTCTCCCATTAGGTGTATTCACTTTACAACCCCAATTGATATGTTTGCTGTTTAGATCTCCCATTAAGATTGTAGGTTCTGTATTATGTAATATTAGCTTTAATTCATTTACATTGATTTGTTTTTTAGGTGGTTTATATGCTGCTATGATATTTAAATATTCATTTTTTAAAGTTATTTTTATTGCTATTAGCTCTAGGTTGTTCGATTTTGGAATAGAAATTAATGAGTGGTCTAATTTCTTTTTAATTAGTATTGCTACTCCCCCTGCTGCATGTTCACATATTCTGTCTTCTCTGTAACAGTTATATCCAGGGATTTTGAAAGATTGTCCTGGTGCAAAGTGTGTTTCTGTTATGCATGCAATTGTTATTGAGTGTTTTTTCAGGAATTGAATAAGTGTATTTTTTTTATTTTGTAAGCCATTTGCATTCCAGTTAAGAAGTGTTATTGATTTTAAGTTGGGCTGTTTATCCATTTCTGATTATATTTGAGATTTGATTTGATACAATGTTTTGTATCTGTGGAATTAATGTAGCTGTTATTTGGTTAACTATTGTTGGTAACATGTGCATTATAATTTGTGTGATATTTGTCTGTATGTTATTTTGTGTAACTGTTTGTGCATATGTGGGTGAAGTTCTACTTTGACCGTTATTAAGAGCCAATTGTGGATGTAGTGGATTTTGATTTATGTTTGTTTGTCTGGGATACCAATAGTATATATTATTACGAAAAGATAAATTAGTTCATGCAATAGAATTTCATTATAAGGAAGTAGACAACTTTCTCATAATTAATAAAATTGACTACAATTCACAAATATGTTTCCGTATGTTTACGATAACCATTCAAAATGTAGATTCAGGAAGTCTTTGGAATTTGAATATTATTTAATACGTTTTCAAATATCAAATGAAACCTTACAGATTATTATTTTTTTAGTTCCATATCGGAAGATATTGGGCCTCACAGGCTGCATAATTCTTTCCTTATTTCTTCGTCTGACGTCGTCTTATTTTCATGTCATACTAAAAACTCCTATTGTGGAGTTCTGATATCTAAACTGTAGATAAATGTAGTAAATTACTTCCCCTAACAGGTCATGTAGTCAGAAACAACTTTTTGCGTGCCATTGCTTCAAAACAATTACTTGACGGCAATAATTTTTATAATAATAATAAATTAATTAATATATATATATATATATATATAAAATAATTAATTAATAATTATTATTAGTTGACGGCTATCCCTTGCCTATCACCCTGTTCGTTCCGTTCTTTCGTCAGTCGGCCCGTCTATGGTCAATGGTAGCGTCTTCTAAACTATTCAAACGACTTTCTCCGATATTTTCCAATCGATCTGGGTGAAATCGACCCTCAAGTGAGTTTGAAAGGGATATTTTGATTTTGGGTTGAATGAATCAACACTTTCAAAAATGGTTTCCAGGTTTTTTAATAAACTGCTTCCTCAGATAGAGCAAGGAACGTTCAAAGATGTGGGAATTGACTCGACTCGATTTTGTGTATCTGAATTTAGGAAAATTGCAAAAGTTATGAAAAGTGCTAGAAAATGCGTACTGTTGTATCAATAGTTGCCTCTCTCACATTAATTTCTGTCAAATCAATACCCCTTTTAGAACTGCGAGTTTGCGGAAATTAAGTTGGTTCAATTGTACGAGTCAGCATTGACGGGACATGGTAGAGTAAGTGATGATAAAGGTACGTTTCACAACAAAAGGAAAACTTGCCCGAAAAGCTTTTGATCCTGGTATTTTGACTTCACCCAGAAATCCGTTTGAGAGAGATGAGAGAAAACATCTGTGAACTCGATGCTCGTTCATTACCCTGAGAAAGACGCGCACAAAGGGCCTTCAGGGCTTTGTTGTATCACTTCTCCAAGAGACGAAAGACAAGACTTGTTGATACAAGTTAATCGCATCAGACTAATGAGGAGGAAAGGTCGGAAACTAGAAACATTGCGAAACGAGACCCTGTAAAACCTACTTTAAGGATTTGAGGGATGTAAACACTTTCCGAATGCTCTACGGGTAGTGCTGGATGCTCAGGCACGGAGTTTGGCTGAGATGTTAATCAGACAAATATTCCGGCCAGTAGTTCTAATTCATGAGTTACTTTTTTCGTTTGAATTTTCAGCCAAGTTAGGACGCGCATTCACACATATTCTGATGACAAAAAGTAGATATTGTAAGTTTAGAGTGTTACGTTTTGAACGCCAATTAAACATATACCGTGGAAATATGTGTATTTTTGTTACTAGGAAAAAATAGAAATAATGTCAGAATAAATGTAGAGTTGCAGCACTGCAGCTATAATGCAATTAGAACTCTCCCGTGGGACCGCATTTTCGTCATTTTATTGTTGCAGATATTACTCTCTGTTTACTATTTGCACTATTACACATTTTTTCTTTGTCTAATGGTAAAAGCATCCATGCCACAATATTCACTGCCCTATTATTGTGAAGAAAACCATATAGAAAGGAATTGGTTGCATGCCCAATTTAATCTTATTAAATAATCCTGCAGGTATCATTAAATGAACATTATTTTAAGGAAAATCTCCTAATTCTACTTGTTTCAATTTGGCAATATTTGCGATACATATTTCTGTTTCCACTATTTCTTTTATTAAGTGCTCGCTAAACACCCTTCTTTGAGAAAACCTATAAGACGTGAGGTTCCTCAAATAAAAATGTAGATATGACCACGAACATAGGGTATAAAAACGATTTATACTAAGATGCCAGACATCTAATGCCAATTTGAAATGATAATCTATGATTTCACACAATCTCTACCGACTGAAACGACCGGCTTAAGTGGCATAGGGCATAAATAGATGCCACTGCAGTGCCGCTGACAGCGAGGTCCTTTTTTTCGTATCTCGCCCGTGGCAGGATTTTCGATACTAGCTAGATATTATTCAGCAGTTGTCTGGAGGAGAATTGTAACGGCCCTCTGCTCCGATCCGTTATGTTCCTTGGTTTTCCCAATCACCAACAGGCGAATATCGGAGCAGCACCTTAATAAACGGTCCGACTGTCGGCTGAAGGGGAGCTCTGCCGGTAGGAGATACCTGGTTGTGGAAAGCACCGTAAGCGGGCGTATAGGTCGGTGCGGGATATCGCCACTAGGCCGGGGAGGTTCACGGCCACTTCCGACGAAAGTAAACCATGTACCACACTTACGGGACCTGCGACCTTGCGCAGTTGGCGTGTTAGGAAACACTCAACAATCAATCAATTATACACTGATCTGATCTTTAAAATACGAGTGCAAAAATAGTACCAATATGAACGACGAGTTGTTCACCAAACCAGTTTCATAAAGAAATGTCTAGTGTTGAATGCTTGGCGCATAAAATATTTGATGCTCGCAAGGCGCAGTGCGTCACGCCGGAAAGCTGCCTGGAACAATCCCGAGGCCGCGACCGCCCTTTTTCTCGCAACTTGATGGCTGTTGGCGCGCGTTCTCTTTCTTTACGTAGCAGGTGTCACTCGGCGAAAGCAAACGCATTATCCGTAAACAGTTTGCCCCTCCCACGCTAATATTTCACATGTCGCGTGCACGCCCGCAAGCGGAGAAATATCCAGGCTGAAGCGCGGGAGAAAAGAGAAGGGCGCGAGAGGGAGCGGAGGCGAAGGCGGAGGCTGAGGAAGAGGCGAAGGTTGAGGAAAAAGGCTGGCAGTGCAACGCCCGGAGCGCTGGCGGAAATTGCGAGCGCTTGTACACAACGCGCTGATCTGCCGTCGAGATCGTTTCTTGTTTTCTCTGTCCCTGCTCGTCCATTCTTTCTCCTCGCGCCTGTTTCCTTTTTTTCTTTTATTTTCTTCTGATTATTTTCTTTCTCCTCCTACTTTCCTTCCCGCAATTCTCCTTCCCTCTCGTCACTTCCCCCTCTTCTCACACCTCCTCTTTTCCCCACTCCCCTCCGCCTTTTCCCTCTCCCCCCTCTTCTCTCTCCTCTCCTTCCCTCTCCACTCCACTCTTTCCCTCATCTCTCCTCTTCTGTCTTTTCCTCTTCTTCATCTTCTCTCCTCTCAACTAACTAGATCTGCAGAACTATAATAAGGAAAATATAAAGCGGCCCGTTGTTTTGAAGGGCAGTTTTCCGAGGTAGCCGTGGCAATAACGTAACAAATGGGCCACGGATCGAGCGTGATTTTACCGAAGTCTTCCTTGTTTAATCCTCACCCTATTTTCACACACACATGTACTACACTACTACACATGTCGGGAGCTTAAGAATTGTCCTGGCTGAGACAGTGCCGCGTTGGTTGGGATACCGGGATAAAAAATCTCTGGAGGCCGACATGTAGCTGGCCGCCGTATCTCACCATCAAGTAGGGAAGAACTATTTCATCTGCCGAGATGGAAACATGTACCACACTCACGGAACTAATGACCATAGCAGTTGACGCGCCCGCGAATGCAAAGAAATATTGTGAAAAAATGAAACTTGTCGTTATCCTTCCTCCCTTTCCCTGTGATATGTTCCCAGTAAGGCTTGGGAATAGTGCCAAATATGGGAACAAATGTTCATTAGTTAACGTTCAAACAGCGAGCGTAATGCATTAAACCCCTTTTTATTACTTTGAAATATAAGTAGGAAAACCAGTGAACTAAAACAGCAAAAATGTTGCTAAACAAAACCAGACGAAATTGTTTTCCACAAAATGCACCACACACTGCTCAAAAACAATAAACTACTCTCATTTAACTCTGCAATCCCAAGTAAATATTTTAACAAAAACGGTCTTTACGAATTCTGCAATAACATAGTATTGTGTATATACAGCACAATAGTTCTGTCCATAAAAAGAATGCCAAAAATGCTACTGTTCCATAATGGAACACAAGGATAGCAAATATTTAAAGACGGGTGGCATCTTTCCTGGTGCCTTGCGACGACGTTACGCACGACTTGCACGACGTTAGCTGTATCGTAAATAGTGACGCACTGAGAATGCGAATTTAGCCAGAACGCGTAAGGCGACTGAAGGAATTACAGCTTCAAAAATTCGAATGTTTAGTCAACTTCTAATCATTGATTGTGTATTTTTCCCAAGTTCTTAGGAATCTAAGGAAACCTATACTTCTCCCATGACCGAGCTTGTATAATTTTCTTCCAATTTCTGCACGCATTGAGAATTAATATAGATAATTCGTAATAATTCATTTTTCAAGAGTATTTGACCCCTTTCATAATCTAAACATAAGAGGGTCATTCATTTTAGTGGAATCAAAAGGTGATGCATTTGCGTACATGACCACTAAGGAATGATTTGCAGCTCTTTTCTGTGTCCCTCTGCATTTATATTGTCTTTGAAAGATTACATGCTAACTATTTTTCTGCGGAATTAGAAATTGGGCAATACTTCCGTGTTAACATTCTAAAATTTTCCTCCCATATCTCTTGTGTTACCTTGAAAACGAAACTGATATAAAAATCTATGAATTATAAGTGTTTGTATTTCAGTTCTATTTGTATCCTTGATGTTACAAACTGTTAATTGATTGTAAAATAAGTTTTCCATTATTAGAATGATCTAGAATCGAAATACACCATTTTCCAAAAAGGACACAGTATTAACAGCGCGAGGCTACTCTATCGCAACCGCAAAGCAATCACACGAATTGCTGCAATAGTGTATTGCAGACGAGTGTGAAAATGAGTTCATTGCAGGTCGAATGTGATATCTTTTATGGCTAATCACGTGATGGTTTCATTGAGCTAATATACATGTGTTACGCCAGCCACACACATAAAAACAGTGTTGACAAAATATTCAGATACCTTTAAAATTTAACAGACAACTTTTGTCGACACATTTGTTGACAGGACACACTGAACGAGATAAGTTTTCGATCATCGGAGTCGCTACATGCTTTTTCACTGTACCATGTACTGTTTACTTTTGTGTACTAGTGCCTAGAAATACCTACTTCGGTTTTACCGTTTATTGATCGGAAAGTTGCACGTCGCAGGTGTTGCGTACATAAACCGTAGAGCAAAAAAGTATTTTGTATTCGAAAAAAGGACTAAATTGTAAGGTAGACATCAATGAATCGCACCTGCGACAAAATAGGCGCTCATTGAAAAATACAGACGGGATGCGTTCTGCTTACAGGCAGGTCTCTCAGGTCTCTCGCGCGCATAGAAAATAACGTTTGAATTTGCTTCTGTTTGAATCTGCTTCTGGATATGAGCTGTTTGCAATCAGAATGGCTTATGCGATCATGATGAAGCAGTTTGTCTTCATGGGTAGATCGTCATCTATGCTCATCACTCATTCTTGAGAGCCGTAATTGCATAACACGATTTAATTTGACTATTTCTAGTGCTTCGTAGGAATGACGCGCATTACGATATTTTTAGATCTATTGTTTGTTATCTAGGAAGATAATATGAAAATACGTGTTCGTGAATTGCAATTTTCCATTCCACACTGCTGTATATACTCTATCTCATCACTATTTTTTCTTTTTTTTTTCAGTAAATTGTTATCGCATAAAATTTTCTTTAATGTTGTGTTACCCACCTAAAAAATCATAATTGTTCAAACAGGAATATTATTCATATGGCTTTAACTGAAGCATTGAATTGACAGAATAACATTTCTTCATCCTACTCTCACATGAATTCTGAAATTAATTTCATGGTAGCCTCACTAGAAGTATGCTATACTTTCTTAAGTTAATATACGTAGAAGACTTTTAATGAAATCAGTTACATTTTCAGGCATTGTTTAACACTGCATTACAAAATATAACAATTCCTAATTTTGATTAATGATTAAATAGCGTGGAACATTCTTCTATACTTATTAAGGTTCGGTTAGTTATGCATTAAAAATGTAAAATATGTATGTAATTATGATATTTAAAACGGGTAGAAACGCAATAACGACTCAGGAAATATGTACTATACGAAACCTTATGAAATATTTTACGCTATAAAAAATTATGAAATTGTCATAATTTGTTAATTTCATCCGTTATATTTATCACTGAAGATCTAAGCAAATTATAACAAAACTCACCTAAATTATGGACCGAAACTGTTGCTGAAAGTCACATAATTTTTCCATTACAGTGTATAACAGTAATTAAGGTTTGCAAAGAGATACGATTGTTTGCTCCTTTTCAAAATTGATTTGTACTGGTAAATCATAGTTCACGCCAACACTGATGGTATGGTGGATATTCAAAGCTGGCAATTTTTCCAGTGACAATATTTCTTCAATGTCTGACCATCAAGGTCTTGCCGAACAGTCTGTTTGAAGAGGCTTTTCATCATGGGTAAAAATCCAGGCCGAACTTTCAATATCTTACAAAAATTATAATCATTTCCTAATGAAATGTAACTATTGTTATTAACTTCTCATTTGTTATTATTATTGTTATTATTATTGTTATTATTATTAATGTTATTATTATTATTAATGTTATTACTAGTAACTACATATGTATCATTCAAACAATATGCTCTAAATGTTATGCAATTATAAAGACTCCCAAACTATGCAAAAACATGCACTATAAAAATTGGATTTTTATAATGCGTGAACCTTGTTCGGAGGACATATTACAATATGCATATATTTAGATGTAATAGAAAAAAGTTGTTACATTACTATTCTAGCCCTAATAATAATAAATAAGTTTATATTTCAGACATTAACTGGAATGTTTTTTGAAGATTGAAATTTTTCTTTGGAAATATACTAATTTCACTTTCAAGATTTAATCTGAGAATAATTAGATTAAACTTTGATTGAAAAGGTGAAAAAGAATCACATATAAACCAATTTCACAGTTGCAAATTCAGTGAGATAGTTGCACGGGTGAAACACTGAACTCTTCGCTTCTCGCAGCTGAGCACCTCGTCGCTAGAGAGCAGTAGTGAAAGTGTATCTGGAATTTACCACAGGAAACGATTGGCGCGAGGGGGGGGGAGGGGTAGAAAGAAAGTGTTATTTTTTATGTTATTTCACATTTTTACTCTTATTACAGTACACATCTTCTGTTTTGGAGAATAAAAATAACTAATCTTCTTTGACAAACACGCTGGTGGAGGTTTCGTCCGTGTATCGTTGTAGTGTAACTGAAGGAGCGTTCTGTATATTTTCTTTCACTACATCAGTTGTGCTGATAATGTGTGGTATGTTACCGTGGCGTGTGCCGTGACACTGCTGTCAGTAGGGAAGGCATTTATGCAAATGTTTTATCTCTAGAAAGCATCTGTGTTCGGGATTCGTCTTGTTTTTCATTATCATCTTCATTTTCTGTGCTTTACCACGCACGTGGATGCACGATGAATTTTTCCTGAAATGCTCATGTTGAATTCTTGCAAATTCAAGAAACTAATTTGACTGTTATTTTGTGGCACATGAAAACATAATACTCTGTTTTGAAGAAACTTGGAGGGGGAGAGAGGGAGAAGGCAGACAAAAAGAACTACGAATATGACGTCGATGAAATGGAGGGAACTTTGTGGTTTTCATTATAAGCTCAGTGATATCATTTCTATTGTAGGGAAATAAGATGTTATATGTCACATTCTTATGCTAATAATATAGGTTGTTTAAACGTGCATTGAATGCCATTACTCGTTTAATTTCTATGCACTGTTTGTCTTAAACTCTCCTGTATGATCCTTGAGCATATGGAGTCGTTTGTGATCTAGCGTAAATATATTCCCGTTGCCTCTCATTAAAGCCACCGATATTACCTGGTAATTGTAGATTCTGCGTGTGACAGCACATGATGTATTATGATGAAACGATAAACCAGTGTAACAGTCAGCGAAGAGAAGCGGTCCACAAATAGCAGTCACGACGCGTATCCTAGGATTTTCCCATCACCGGCCAGCGAAATTATGGACGCCAAATCTGTGCTATCGTACTGGATATAATTACGGCACTCAGAGGGCTGATGCGCCATCAAACGATGGGTTGTAACACGCTGCGAAGATGTTTCTCGTCACAACAAACAAAGATTGCCGCGAGAAAGTTGACCTAATGGCCTGCCGCTGCTAATCCTCGTCTGTCGAAGGACCTTCTGCGAAGCCTAACAACTTTGCCATGAAGGCAAGCAAACAGCCGCTAGATACTTCGGTCGTTCCACTTCCGACAAGCTGGAGGCTCATGTTGGCGCGGGCTTCTCCGCCTCTTGTGAATGGAGCTTATTTGAAGAAAGAAAAACGGTCAAGCAAACTTCAGTGTTGGTAAAGGTAAATCATCATTATCAAGAAATTTATAATTATTACTAATATTGGTATTAACAATGATTTTAATATTTTTCAAAATAATGATATTATTATAGGGCCTAATAGTGATTCAAATTGTAGCGTATCCCTGATTTATTGATTGAGATTCAAGGCACATCAAATACTAGGGTCGTTAGTTGCGAAAGTGTAGTTTATTTTTTGCTCGGGAGGATGCGGTAGTGCTCCCCCGCTGTATGACGAGATTCACGACGAGGCTCCGACCTATCGCCGGCTAGCGGGGTTTTTCCCAACCAGGTAGCTGCCACCAGTGGGACACCGTGCCAGCCGGTACAAGCTCCAAGTTCTAGACCGGTTTCCAGGCATGTGTGGTAGTGTAGTGCATGTAAGTGTGTGTGTGTGTGTGTTAGTAAAGAGTGAGGATAGGACAAAGAATATGAGATATAAGATCGCGCGCGGCCCGTGTGTTAGGGTACCGTTCAGCCATTCGCCTGGTGTTTATAGAGAAACCACATAAAACTATCAATTAGAGAAGCCGGCCCCTAGAATTCTCCTCCAGAGAGCGGCTGAATTCGACCTAGCTGACAACCTAGTGTCGAAAATCGCGTCACCGTCGGCCCTGGAATCTAGGTCCTCCCGGTCAGAGGGACTGTAGTGACATCAGTTGTTGCACTGAGCCATTTCGCCCGGTAGAGCGCACTCCTCTGTTGTGCGACATGGTGAAGTTTAAAATAGGTCACCAAGACTATAAAAGTAAATCAGACTACCAGAAAATTCCGCTCTTCTATGGAACGCATTACTGCATTCATAGAAACGATAATACCAGTCATTTGAAAGGGATCGATTAATGTGGTTGCAAACATAATTTTGCACCCTCAGTAATTATGTGAAAGCGCACATTATAACAAGCACCGTAAAACAGGTGTCATCCAACTTTAACAAATATCTTTGCGTTTATTTTCTTGCATACTACGTATTTATGTAATACAGAAAAGTTGCGAAAACGGCATTTTTTCTACACGAAAGAGTGTATTGTAGCTCCTTGAAACTGAAAAGTACTTTTTTCCATTTATGTAATAACGGTCTTTACTTCCTCTAACCCAATGTATAGTCAATTTGTTTTGTCATGTTGTATTGCCAATGTATTGTCATGTTGTTTGTGGGCCCTTGATACCGAAACACATCTGTAAGTGAATACGTCAAAAATTGCAAAAAATTAACTTTGCAAACAATAATATTAATGACAAAATATTTTTGTTTTTAAGGAGTCTGTTCTGAAAACAGATCTTTTAATAAGCGCGTGAACAATTTTCTGAAACAAGGAGTAGTTTTCTTGTAATTTGTGCTTGAAGTAAAGGAAATTTATACTCGGAAAGGACGACTTGAATACACATCCAAAACATTGATCAAAATAGCCAATTCAAACCGTTGGATTAGTGGTTGTCTACTCAATGTTCTGTGACGTCCCAGAAATCTGCTCGCTTGCTCTAAGCTTAGCCCTGGAGAAAAAAGGTACTCGGCGCGGCGGCGGGCGAACAGTATTCCATTGATGGTACGAAAGTGAGGGGGGAAAGGTTCGCTTGTAAACGCAATAATTTAAAAATTTTTAAATCGGTAATCATTATTTAGAATGTTTATGATTCAATAACAATACGAAAAATTAAATAATAGAACATGGATTTCCTAATTCAAAGCAATATCTGACTTTTGTTTATCATAACCAGTACAGTAATTATTTTAAAATGGTTTATTAAAGACAATAAAGATCAATTTTAATAACGGTGTGTTTTAATTCAAAGATGAGCTATTATTGTAATATTTAGTATACATATTATTAGACGAATTACTTAAAAAACTTACACAACACGGTAATTCTACTTCCATTCTAATCCAATCTAACATATCATTTTTGGAGAAGATAGTTCCAACATTTTACAATAATAGTTTATACAAAGTTATGTAGTATAGCATCCTGAAATAATAATTAATGTTAATAAATAGATACCCGGGAGTGGTAACGCGAGAGAATTAGGAAACCAGGCTTGTTTATTTCATCCACAGTTTTATTTGAGAATTTTGTGTGATTTTCACCTCTTTTTCCATAATCTTCTGTTCGCAATATCCTTACTCATCTCATGATTGCAAGTTATCTGTCAATTCTCAGAAATTATTTTAATCTCGCGAGTTTCTCTGGGTCTCAGAGCCGCTTGATGCCTTATTAGGTTGAACATTTTAACATACTGGAGTTCTTTCGAGCACATTATACACTTCACCATTGTTCTAGTTTGTACAAAAAAAACCATTTTACTCAAACCCAAAGAAAATAAACGAGTGTAATTGATCTCCCACTCTCGTTGTCTGAAATACCTGTAATGGCTAACTGCCAAGGCCTTTGTCACCAGCAACCGCAGTTTGTCGATCCCTCCCCTCTTTGCTTCCGCGGTTTCTCTGAGCGCCTTCTTCCGGAGGCGAAGACTGATCCGATGTCATTTCTTCTCCAGTTGGCAAACGCTGCTTTAGATGCTACATCTAAATTTAATGGCCGATAAAACATCAATACCTTTGGATACAGAATTAAAAGGGAAAAATTAAATATTTCGCAGTACTATAAAGAACTTGACATATGCAAAAACATAACATATTAATCCAAAGTAGTTATTTAAAAACGTCGGCGTCCTACGCAAATGGTGTCAGGATGCAGGATTCATGGTAATTTGTCGATGCAAAATTAGGTTTTCGGATGCATGGTCAAGAAATATTTCATTAAATTAAAGAATTTATTTTATAATGTTCTATAATATTATTAATATAATATTCTTCAATAAAAGAATTTTAGTCTACCTTCCTTGGTTCTTGTGTGAGCAAATATGATTGCAAATTTTGGAAAACATTGGTTATCATATCGCTGGAGTGTTTTTTGTTAACACTTCCACAAGCTGTATGGTGATTTTCAGATAATATTTTATCTTCAGAATTGAAATGGTTGATACAATGTACAGTTAATGAGGATGGCGGTTAGTTTTTATTGAGGTGTTATTTTCATGCATGACATTTCCACCCTCACCATAAGAAATTCTCAAAGGGGGTCAACACCTTCAGTCTCACGCACTGCCATGCAGTACAAATTAAAAATACATTACCTTCCGTGTTGTGACGAGCGCATGTAGAATCGTTCTCCGCATAGAACGAAGGGCGCTTAAAGAAGTTTAGAAAATTTTAATTTTTAAACTTCTTTTATTGTCAGTAATACTTTTTGAAACTGGAAACTTCGGCCTTCTAAAGGACCTCGAAACGATTTTAGGCAGATCTAAAAGAAGCCACCAGGAGAAAGTTTGGGCTATTTGTGATTGGAAGGCAATTTAGTTCCTCTGATATTATAGTCCTGAAGCATACTGCGTTTTCAGGAACCGAACAGCATGTGTATCGAGGAATATTAAGGTTTACGGTGTCCTCTGAAGTCGTTCAAATTTTGTGAATGGCCATCTACGAGTATCTGTTGCGTTTCGATTATCTACCTTCATTTAGAATCTATTATTTATACTGGTAGTACTTACATCATAACTGCGTGTAAATTAATGGAATCATGAACAATAATTTTAAATACATATGACAAAGTTTATTAAAACTGTCTAAACATATTTATGACTCAAATTTCCCAAATCAAGAGAGCCACTAAACGAATTAAATTCAGGGAAAGCTTACTCGGCGTTGCTATTTTTTCCAAATTCAATTTCCTTGAATTCTTAATCCCATTCATTGGGACTGCGAAACCCAATTGCGCCCCGGGAAAACTACAGAATTGTACCGCCATACATCATTCCATTATCACCACATTTCATAGAAACCCGGTCGTTCTTTACTTTTTTATTGTTTATGAGGACGACCAATCCGAACCTTTTTCGACAGGAAACCTTCAAACCACTAGTAATAATATGCAGAAAAAAGCAACCATCTTGTTCCAGGTGCTCAAACTTAAAAATTCAATCCAGGGTTACAGGAAATTATGTTACAGATGCCGAGGCGACGATGACACGAAAATTTTTAAATCTAAAGGTTGGAAGAGACCTATAGCTTACTGAGAAGTGGAGGAAGTAGAAGAAGAATAAGATTTTAAAAATGCAATAGTGCACAAATTCACCTCGTGAGACTCCTTTGAATACTAATTTTTTGATTGTTATTTTATCACTGCCTTTTATAACAATTTAATTCCACTTCCGGGTCAATGACACCCATCTCGATCAGGTTTTTGCCCATTTTCCCTGATCCATTGAGCAAATGCTGAGATGCCCCTTGTTTTGCTTCTGGACGTAAAATTAGCTTCACTATGAGCACGTTTTGTTGAACTTTTCTTTTTCTTGTAATGGTAGGAGTAGAGGTAAGTGCGAGTTACTATTTTGTTCGCAATGCAGAAAAGTCATACTTGCAATTCGTTTACCGATGCAAATAAGCAAATACGTTTCCTATAACTCGGGAACGAAAATGTCAATTTTTTTCGAATATTGATAATCTCGCGCTTTTTTAAAAATCTATTTTTATTTATTTATTTTAAACTTTTAGCGATCTTTCAACTATTTATAGTTAAAATGACGGGAAGGGATTCTGGAACTCAAGAAAACGTGCGCAGATGATCGTCTCTCCCATAAATCACATACAGGTTTTACTTTTTTGACTAAATAAATATAAATATAAATCTTCTATCCTTTATTAATATAATTCTATTAAGTTCCAACAATTCTTTGTAGAATACATTTCATAAAGGTTCATTTTAGCATAGTAACAGAAATGTTTTATGGTTTTTATGAAAATAATTATTTGCTATTTCATGTTAACATTAATTTCGTGTAAAACGCACAAATGATTCATTTATCAGAATATCTGGAAAATTCTACGCTTATTATCGCGGACACGAATCTAAATATGTCAGCTGGTGCAAACTGACCACATTTCATGTATTCTATTGTTAGTGTGTCATGTACATGCTCTATTTAATGGGCTCATTGTCTATCTCATGTTGTAAGCTTACTTTAATACTTTTACACGTATTTACATCAATATAAAAATTCAGAGTTCGAGGGAGTTTGTAACAAAGCCGTTAATGAGAGACAAAGAGAGGGAGAGAGCGATAGAGGCGGGGGGAAAGAGAGGGAGCGGTAGAGAAAGGGAGAGGGAGAGACCCACACACTCCATATTTGTGTATGATCAGAGTAAGATATTCGAGAACACATCAGTATCATCGGATGTTAAAGTCGTTGCTAAGTCGAATGACATTGTGGTGCTAGCATATTTATGTTCTGGCATTTTTGTAATGGCTAAAAATAAAATAATTTTACTCGAGCCTTTAAACTTGTTTTCAGTCAGTGAATTCTGATTTGGTAGGACTTTATATCAGGTTTAATGTCAAATTCACGTTACCAATACACCACCAACCTCACAGTTAAATTCGACCTTCTCGACACTAAACACAAAGTTGAAAATTTGCTTTTGCAGTTTTCACTATTAAGAGATCTTCATTGACATTAAATCAAGATAGTTTTAAAGAACAGATTTTATTAAGAAAAAATATCTACCTTTATTAGGGTAGTTCCAGGAAGACGATTAAAAAATAAAAACTTTTGCAATTTTTGAAAATAAAGGGTGTTCAACAAAAATTACCCGAGCGCAATTTTAATAAATATACATTCCTTTAAGCATTGAAAATAATAAAGAAACCAGTAGGAGCTGTTTGTGAAAATTGTTTTTAAATTTCCTTCATTTCAAGAAAATATCACTTTAAAACTACTCTTATTTTTTAAAACAATGGACATGACCTTATTTAAAGATCCACCGGGAGATGTGGCTCAAGGCATCAATTTATGGCACTGCCGTGCCTTGAACCGGGAGGGCCTAGGTTCGAGTCCCAACGGTGGCAGGGTTTTTGACAGCTCACTTCACTTACGCTACTTATCCAGCAGGACAGCTCACTTCACTTACGAGACTAATGACCTCAGCAGTTGACGCGTCCGGTATCACCAATCAATAATAAAAGATATATTTATGAACAGACTAGTTTAATAATTTCTTCTGCTTTAATAGCCGGTATTTTCTCGCATTATTTGTAACTATTACGCAATATTCCATTACTACGTGAACTTGAAACGGTGGGTCGAACCGTCAACATTTTTTCTCCGTGCTGAACTTTGAACTCAGATTCTTAAAGTAAGCACGTCATTTACATCATTCCTACACGACCTCACAGGAAATTCAACCTTCCCGTCGCTTCAAAAGAAGTTGTTTCGCAATTGATATTTTAAAAAATAAGATATTTTCGTATACATTCTTTCTCGATCTAGTTTTAAACAATTTCATTAGGGACACACAATCTCCATGATCAATATTGTTCTTTTGATGTATTATTTTTTTGTATTTTAAAGTACATTTTTACGTGTCTAATGGCCATTCGAAAGAAAAAAATATTTTAAAAAAATTTGAAGTCTTTTTTTTAGAAATAATTCGTTTATTAACTTGATTAAAATTTCTCCTTCAAAGACATCCGTTTTTCAAAGAATGATTATCAATTATTAGGTAATCTACATTTTTTCGAAAATATGAGTTATTTCATTAAATTTTGCATGAAATAAAAAAAAATTAAACAATTATTTTCTTATAAACAGCTCCAAATGTTTCTTTACATTTTCCCTCCAATAAAACATTAGACGGATGGAAAGACACTGAAGGTTCCATTTTCGGGCAACTCTGTAAATTAGAAAACTACCAAAAATTAACATAGAAAAGTACAATATTAGTTCGAGTGATTTTGTTCCGTAATGAAATCTGTTCTAGAAAATGAGATCATAAAAAGAGGTCATGTAGTGCGTTGACTTCCCATTCGGAAGGCCCGGGCCGTCCCGGCCATCTTGACAGGAGTTTTCGTGGTTTATGTCGGTCATCCAGGCAAATGCTGGGATGGTTCTACTGAAAGGCCACGACGGCGAAACTAATTCATTAACTACGTGAAGTCACGAAGGTTATGCGAATTCGAGATATCGCTGTTAACTGGTTGGGTGCCTGACTTGCAAATTCTGGATCTAACGGTGCCGATTCCAAATTGCCTTTTACATGGCATACAATGGCTAAATACAAATTAAAATGCAGAATTAGTAAATTGTAAGAATGATATCTGTATTTCATACTAAAAAAGAATGGACTTGAATGAAAAGAATGAGACCCGGGCTAGAGAGCTGACGTTTTTCTGCATTACCTTGTGGCACACAGTAAATAGAATAGTAGAATATGAAGGAATTGAATGTCTATTCCTGGGTGCGATGGCGGAGTTCCCAGCACCGCAAAATCTTATTACGAGAAGATTGAGGCTCGGCCTGTTTCCACGTCCTGCGGTATAACCACAAAGATTGGGTTCGATGGTTGTGCAATACCTCTTTTTTCAGTCTGAAACCGACAACAGGAAGAATTAATTGACAAAGTCAAGGGACGGAATTGCTGCTGGGTTAAAGAGCGATAGATATGTGTGAATTTTAGGAGCCATGTTATAGTCATTTTATTATAAAGCTCTACTTTTAAATATTAGAGCGTATTTTCTTCAAAATTTATATTAAATTTGCGGTACTCTATAGACATTTCGCCCTTCGTCTCCCTCTTTCTGCTTCCCTCTCCCTTTCTCTCACGGTCTCTCTCTCTCGGTATCTCTACGTCCTCCTCTACATCTCTCTCTCCGTCTCTCCCTGTCTCTCCGTCCCTCTCTTTCCGTCCCTCTCTTTCCGTCCCTCTCTTTCCGTCCCTCTCTTTCCGTCCCTCTCTTTCCGTCCCTCTCTTTAGGTCCCTCTCTTTCCGTCCCTCTCTTTATGTCCCTCTCTTTCCGTCCCTCTCTTTCCCTCCCTCTCTTTCCGTCCCTCTCTTTCCGTCCCTCCCTTTCCGTCCCTCCCTTTCCGTCCCTCTCTTTCCGTCCCTCTCTTTCCGTCCCTCTCTTTCCGTCCCTCTCTTTCCGTCCCTCTCTTTCCGTCCCTCTCTTTCCGTCCCTCTCTTTCCGTCCCTCTCTTTCCGTCCCTCTCTTTCCGTCCCTCTCTTTCCGTCCCTCTCTTTCCGTCCCTCTCTTTCCGTCCCTCTCTTTCCGTCCCTCTCTTTCCGTCCCTCTCTTTCCGTCCCTCTCTTTCCGTCCCTCTCTTTCCGTCCCTCTCTTTCCGTCCCTCTCTTTCCGTCCCTCTCTTTCCGTCCCTCTCTTTCCGTCCCTCTCTTTCCGTGCCTCTCTTTCCGTGCCTCTCTTTCCGTGCCTCTCTCTCCGTGCCTCTCTCTCCGTGCCTCTCTCTCCGTGCCTCTCTCTCCGTGCCTCTCTCTCCGTGCCTCTCTCTCCGTGCCTCTCTCTCCGTGCCTCTCTCTCCGTGCCTCTCTCTCCGTGCCTCTCTCTCCGTGCCTCTCTCTCCGTGCCTCTCTCTCCGTGCCTCTCTCTCCGTGCCTCTCTCTCCGTGCCTCTCTCTCCGTGCCTCTCTCTCCGTGCCTCTCTCTCCGTGCCTCTCTCTCCGTGCCTCTCTCTCCGTGCCTCTCTCTCCGTGCCTCTCTCTCCGTGCCTCTCTCTCCGTGCCTCTCTCTCCGTGCCTCTCTCTCCGTGCCTCTCTCTCCGTGCCTCTCTCTCCGTGCCTCTCTCTCCGTGCCTCTCTCTCCGTGCCTCTCTCTCCGTGCCTCTCTCTCCGTGCCTCTCTCTCCGTGCCTCTCTCTCCGTGCCTCTCTCTCCGTGCCTCTCTCTCCGTGCCTCTCTCTCCGTGCCTCTCTCTCCGTGCCTCTCTCTCCGTGCCTCTCTCTCCGTGCCTCTCTCTCCGTGCCTCTCTCTCCGTGCCTCTCTCTCCGTGCCCCTCTCTCCGTGCCTCTCTCTCCGTGCCCCTCTCTCCGTGCCTCTCTCTCCGTGCCTCTCTCTCCGTGCCTCTCTCTCCGTGCCTCTCTCTCCGTGCCTCTCTCTCCGTGCCTCTCTCTCCGTGCCTCTCTCTCCGTGCCTCTCTCTCCGTGCCTCTCTCTCCGTGCCTCTCTCTCCGTGCCTCTCTCTCCGTGCCTCTCTCTCCGTGCCTCTCTCTCCGTGCCTCTCTCTCCGTGCCTCTCTCTCCGTGCCTCTCTCTCCGTGCCTCTCTCTCCGTGCCTCTCTCTCCGTGCCTCTCTCTCCGTGCCTCTCTCTCCGTGCCTCTCTCTCCGTGCCTCTCTCTCCGTGCCTCTCTCTCCGTGCCTCTCTCTCCGTGCCTCTCTCTCCGTGCCTCTCTCTCCGTGCCTCTCTCTCCGTGCCTCTCTCTCCGTGCCTCTCTCTCCGTGCCTCTCTCTCCGTGCCTCTCTCTCCGTGCCTCTCTCTCCGTGCCTCTCTCTCCGTGCCTCTCTCTCCGTGCCTCTCTCTCCGTGCCTCTCTCTCCGTGCCTCTCTCTCCGTGCCTCTCTCTCCGTGCCTCTCTCTCCGTGCCTCTCTCTCCGTGCCTCTCTCTCCGTGCCTCTCTCTCCGTGCCTCTCTCTCCGTGCCTCTCTCTCCGTGCCTCTCTCTCCGTGCCTCTCTCTCCGTGCCTCTCTCTCCGTGCCTCTCTCTCCGTGCCTCTCTCTCCGTGCCTCTCTCTCCGTGCCTCTCTCTCCGTGCCTCTCTCTCCGTGCCTCTCTCTCCGTGCCTCTCTCTCCGTGCCTCTCTCTCCGTGCCTCTCTCTCCGTGCCTCTCTCTCCGTGCCTCTCTCTCTCCGTGCCTCTCTCTCTCTCCGTGCCTCTCTCTCTCCGTGCCTCTCTCTCTCTCCGTGCCTCTCTCTCTCTCCGTGCCTCTCTCTCTCCGTGCCTCTCTCTCCGTGCCTCTCTCTCTCTCCGTGCCTCTCTCTCTCTCCGTGCCTCTCTCTCTCTCCGTGCCTCTCTCTCCCCGTGCCTCTCTCTCTCCGTGCCTCTCTCTCTCCGTGCCTCTCTCTCTCCGTGCCTCTCTCTCTCCGTGCCTCTCTCTCTCCGTGCCTCTCTCTCTCCGTGCCTCTCTCTCTCCGTGCCTCTCTCTCTCCGTGCCTCTCTCTCTCCGTGCCTCTCTCTCTCCGTGCCTCTCTCTCTCCCCGTGCCTCTCTCTCTCCGTGCCTCTCTCTCTTCGTGCCTCTCTCTCCGTGCCTCTCTCTATCCGTGCCTCTCTCTCTCTCCGTGCCTCTCTCTCTCTCCGTGCCTCTCTCTCTCCGTGCCTCTCTCTCTCTCCGTGCCTCTCTCTCTCTCCGTGCCTCTCTCTCTCTCCGTGCCTCTCTCTCTCTCCGTGCCTCTCTCTCTCCGTGCCTCTCTCTCTCCGTGCCTCTCTCTCTCCGTGCCTATCTCTCTCTCCGTGCCTCTCTCTCTCCGTGCCTCTCTCTCTCCGTGCCTCTCTCTCTCCGTGCCTCTCTCTCTCCGTGCCTCTCTCTCTCCGTGCCTCTCTCTCTCCGTGCCTCTCTCTCTCCGTGCCTCTCTCTCTCCGTGCCTCTCTCTCTCCGTGCCTCTCTCTCTCTCCGTGCCTCTCTCTCTCTCCGTGCCTCTCTCTCTCTCCGTGCCTCTCTCTCCGTGCCTCTCTCTCTCTCCGTGCCTCTCTCTCCGTGCCTCTCTCTCTCTCCGTGCCTCTCTCTCTCCGTGCCTCTCTCTCTCCGTGCCTCTCTCTCTCCGTGCCTCTCTCTCTCCGTGCCTCTCTCTCTCCGTGCCTCTCTCTCTCCGTGCCTCTCTCTCTCCCCGTGCCTCTCTCTCTCCCCGTGCCTCTCTCTCTCCGTGCCTCTCTCTCTCCGTGCCTCTCTCTCTCCGTGCCTCTCTCTCTCCGTGCCTCTCTCTCTCCGTGCCTCTCTCTCCGTGCCTCTCTCTCTCCGTGCCTCTCTCTCCGTGCCTCTCTCTCTCCGTGCCTCTCTCTCTCCGTGCCTCTCTCTCTCCGTGCCTCTCTCTCTCCGTGCCTCTCTCTCTCCGTGCCTCTCTCTCTCCGTGCCTCTCTCTCTCCGTGCCTCTCTCTCTCCGTGCCTCTCTCTCTCCGTGCCTCTCTCTCTCCGTGCCTCTCTCTCTCCGTGCCTCTCTCTCTCTCCGTGCCTCTCTCTCTCTCCGTGCCTCTCTCTCTCCGTGCCTCTCTCTCTCTCCGTGCCTCTCTCTCTCTCCGTGCCTCTCTCTCTCTCCGTGCCTCTCTCTCTCCGTGCCTCTCTCTCTCTCTCTCCGTGCCTATCTCTCTCTCTCCGTGCCTTTCTCACTCTCTCTCCGTGCCTTTCTCTCTCTCTCTCCGTGCCTATCTCTCTCTCTCTCCGTGCCTATCTCTCTCTCTCCGTGCCTATCTCTCTCTCTCTCCGTGCCTATCTCTCTCTCTCTCCGTGCCTATCTCTCTCTCTCCGTGCCTATCTCTCTCTCTCTCCGTGCCTATCTCTCTCTCTCTCCGTGCCTATCTCTCTCTCTCCGTGCCTATCTCTCTCTCTCCGTGCCTATCTCTCTCTCTCCGTGCCTATCTCTCTCTCTCCGTGCCTATCTCTCTCTCTCTCCGTGCCTATCTCTCTCTCTCTCCGTGCCTATCTCTCTCTCTCTCCGTGCCTATCTCTCTCTCTCCGTGCCTATCTCTCTCTCTCCGTGCCTATCTCTCTCTCTCTCCGTGCCTATCTCTCTCTCTCTCCGTGCCTATCTCTCTCTCTCTCCGTGCCTATCTCTCTCTCTCTCCGTGCCTATCTCTCTCTCTCTCTCCGTGCCTATCTCTCTCTCTCCGTGCCTATCTCTCTCTCTCTCTCCGTGCCTATCTCTCTCTCTCTCCGTGCCTATCTCTCTCTCTCTCTCCGTGCCTATCTCTCTCTCTCTCCGTGCCTATCTCTCTCTCTCTCCGTGCCTATCTCTCTCTCTCCCCGTGCCTATCTCTCTCTCTCTCCGTGCCTATCTCTCTCTCTCTCCGTGCCTATCTCTCTCTCTCCGTGCCTATCTCTCTCTCTCTCCGTGCCTCTCTCTCTCTCTCTCTCGCCGTGCCTCTCCCTCTCTCTCTCTCTCGCCGTGCCTCTCTCTCTCTCGCCGTGCCTCTCTCTCTCTCGCCGTGCCTCTCTCTCTCTCGCCGTGAGCCCCTCTCTCTCGCCGTGCCTCTCTCTACGCCGTATAGGATAAAACTACTAAAGCGCTGAAAAATAAACAAAAAACTCGCACATAATGGCCCGTTTTAGCCACTTGTAAAATAAATTACTATTCTTTGATACATTCTGAAGACGTCCACGTTTTGGGGGGTTATTCATACCAAAAAAGTTGGTTTGCCGAAAAATGCCCGTGTGTATTTTCGCTTTTGTAGGATAGGTATGTGACGTTACGGACTTGCCAATTACCTTTCCTTTGACCTTCCTAATACATCTTTGTACACTTCATCGCACAGTTTTTTGGCGCAAAGACGTTTACTTTTCCGTATTTTGATCTTCGGCTGCCTACTTCCTAGTTTAAATGTCTCTTGCAAACCAACAATGATTGTTTTTGTCACCCGGGGCTCAAAGGCAGTTTCAACGCAGTTGAGTTATGTCTTCGTTCCACCAGTAAACTGGTAAACGTCGATGGTTGGTTCTTCGTCTGGAACAACTGCATCACAAACTCTGGGTATCCAATTTATAATTCGCTTAGTATTTGTCTCTGTTGTCTCTGAAGGTATAATATCTTCCAAACAAAGGTGAAATATTTTATCGTCAAATACTTTGGCTTTCCATCTCCTTACCTCATATTCCAGTCCAACATTTCCTTGTTTGCTTTGAACTTGAACCTCTTATAGAATTGACTGGTGTAGATATTAATATATTATTCACCAACTATCCAAAATGCTTCCGTTTTCAACGACCTATATATCATACTTATGTCCAGCACTGCCCCCACATAATCATTGTAGGATTTGTATGTATTTGCGTATGAACGATCGCACCGTTTAAAAGAGAAAAAGTAGCAAATCTTATCCTCTATTGTTCGTTGTCGAATTACCTATCTCCACGGCCCGCGCGCTGAAGTACCGGGCCCTGAGCTGCAGAGTTTGATGCACCAAGCTGCTTTGTTGTGGTGATCTGCTACGATAAATCGTAGCCGTTGCTGTATTGTTCGCCCAGAATCGGTATATATTCCGTTCTCTCAGAATGTGTCAGAATATCCAGAGCTATTTCCCAGTGTTTCAGTTGTAGTTGAATGATTTTCATAGCCTGTCCAATATTACATTTAGAGCTCTTAGTTGAACGAACATTTGCACTGGGTAGAATTTTCCATGTCATATTCCGTGCGACGTACTCGTTGCCTTACTCGTTGCGTCACATACCCGTTGCGACTCATACCCGTTGCGACTCATACTCGTTGCGACTCATGCTCGTTGCGACTCATGCTCGTTACGACTCATGCTCGTTGCGACTCATGCTCGTTGCGACTCATGCTCGTTGCGACTCATGCTCGTTGCGACTCATGCACGTTGCGACTGATGCTCGTTGCGACTCATGCTCGTTGCGAGTCATGCTCGTTGCGAGTCATGCTCGTTGCGAGTCATGCTCGTTGCGAGTCATGCTCGTTGCGAGTCATGCTCGTTGCGAGTCATGCTCGTTGCGAGTCATGCGCGTTGCGAGTCATGCGCGTTGCGAGTCATGCGCGTTGCGAGTCATGCGCGTTGCGAGTCATGCGCGTTGCGAGTCATGCGCGTTGCGAGTCATGCGCGTTGCGAGTCATGCGCGTTGCGAGTCATGCGCGTTGCGAGTCATGCGCGTTGCGAGTCATGCGCGTTGCGAGTCATGCGCGTTGCGAGTCATGCGCGTTGCGAGTCATGCGCGTTGCGAGGCATGCGCGTTGCGAGGCATGCGCGTTGCGAGGCATGCGCGTTGCGAGGCATGCGCGTTGCGAGGCATGCGCGTTGCGAGGCATGCGCGTTGCGAGGCATGCGCGTTGCGAGGCATGCGCGTTGCGAGGCATGCGCGTTGCGAGGCATGCGCGTTGCGAGTCATGCGCGTTGCGAGGCATGCGCGTTGCGAGGCATGCGCGTTGCGAGGCATGCGCGTTGCGAGGCATGCGCGTTGCGAGGCATGCGCGTTGCGAGGCATGCGCGTTGCGAGGCATGCGCGTTGCGAGGCATGCGCGTTGCGAGGCATGCGCGTTGCGAGGCATGCGCGTTGCGAGGCATGCGCGTTGCGAGGCATGCGCGTTGCGAGTCATGCGCGTTGCGAGTCATGCGCGTTGCGAGTCATGCGCGTTGCGAGTCATGCGCGTTGCGAGTCATGCGCGTTGCGAGTCATGCGCGTTGCGAGTCATGCGCGTTGCGAGTCATGCGCGTTGCGAGTCATGCGCGTTGCGAGTCATGCGCGTTGCGAGTCATGCGCGTTGCGAGTCATGCGCGTTGCGAGTCATGCGCGTTGCGAGTCATGCGCGTTGCGAGTCATGCGCGTTGCGAGTCATGCGCGTTGCGAGTCATGCGCGTTGCGAGTCATGCGCGTTGCGAGTCATGCGCGTTGCGAGTCATGCGCGTTGCGAGTCATGCGCGTTGCGAGTCATGCGCGTTGCGAGTCATGCGCGTTGCGAGTCATGCGCGTTGCGAGTCATGCGCGTTGCGAGTCATGCGCGTTGCGAGTCATGCGCGTTGCGAGTCATGCGCGTTGCGAGCCATGCGCGTTGCGAGCCATGCGCGTTGCGAGCCATGCGCGTTGCGAGCCATGCGCGTTGCGAGCCATGCGCGTTGCGAGCCATGCGCGTTGCGAGCCATGCGCGTTGCGAGCCATGCGCGTTGCGAGCCATGCGCGTTGCGAGCCATGCGCGTTGCGAGCCATGCGCGTTGCGAGCCATGCGCGTTGCGAGCCATGCGCGTTGCGAGCCATGCGCGTTGCGAGCCATGCGCGTTGCGAGCCATGCGCGTTGCGAGCCATGCGCGTTGCGAGCCATGCGCGTTGCGAGCCATGCGCGTTGCGAGCCATGCGCGTTGCGAGCCATGCGCGTTGCGAGCCATGCGCGTTGCGAGCCATGCGCGTTGCGAGCCATGCGCGTTGCGAGCCATGCGCGTTGCGAGCCATGCGCGTTGCGAGCCATGCGCGTTGCGAGCCATGCGCGTTGCGAGCCATGCGCGTTGCGAGCCATGCGCGTTGCGAGCCATGCGCGTTGCGAGCCATGCGCGTTGCGAGCCATGCGCGTTGCGAGCCATGCGCGTTGCGAGCCATGCGCGTTGCGAGCCATGCGCGTTGCGAGCCATGCGCGTTGCGAGCCATGCGCGTTGCGAGCCATGCGCGTTGCGAGCCATGCGCGTTGCGAGCCATGCGCGTTGCGAGCCATGCGCGTTGCGAGCCATGCGCGTTGCGAGCCATGCGCGTTGCGAGCCATGCGCGTTGCGAGCCATGCGCGTTGCGAGCCATGCGCGTTGCGAGCCATGCGCGTTGCGGGCCATGCGCGTTGCGGGCCATGCGCGTTGCGGGCCATGCGCGTTGCGGGCCATGCGCGTTGCGAGCCATGCGCGTTGCGAGCCATGCGCGTTGCGAGCCATGCGCGTTGCGAGCCATGCGCGTTGCGAGCCATGCGCGTTGCGGGCCATGCGCGTTGCGCGCCATGCGCGTTGCGGGCCATGCGCGTTGCGGGCCATGCGCGTTGCGAGCCATGCGCGTTGCGAGCCATGCGCGTTGCGAGCCATGCGCGTTGCGAGCCATGCGCGTTGCGAGCCATGCGCGTTGCGAGCCATGCGCGTTGCGAGCCATGCGCGTTGCGAGCCATGCGCGTTGCGAGCCATGCGCGTTGCGAGCCATGCGCGTTGCGGGCCATGCGCGTTGCGGGCCATGCGCGTTGCGGGCCATGCGCGTTGCGGGCCATGCGCGTTGCGGGCCATGCGCGTTGCGGGCCATGCGCGTTGCGGGCCATGCGCGTTGCGGGCCATGCGCGTTGCGGGCCATGCGCGTTGCGGGCCATGCGCGTTGCGGGCCATGCGCGTTGCGAGCCATGCGCGTTGCGAGCCATGCGCGTTGCGAGCCATGCGCGTTGCGAGCCATGCGCGTTGCGAGCCATGCTCGTTGCGAGCCATGCTCGTTGCGAGCCATGCTCGTTGCGAGCCATGCTCGATACAAGGTCTGGGGGACCTTGGAATAGCAGCGCCAGGGCCAGCGCTTGTTGCTTTGGCGACAACGCGAACGACTGCCTTCGAACATGTTCATAGTGCGCTGACAAGTCCACAAAGCTACGCTCGCCGGCTCGGATTATTACGTTTATGCCGAGTGTGTCATTGTGAATGGTAGCATTGCTGATTACCGCACGCAGGCAGGCTAGCGAGAAATTGAGAATGCGAAGCCCCATCTACCTTAAAATCCACTCCACTTATTATTATGGCTTTTTATGAATATCTGTAGCCACGAACTGCGTTTGATGGGGTGCATTTTTTGAATAACGGGCACATCCTGCAGTTATTACGCTGCATTAGGGTTTTTAAAAATGAGTTCCTACCGGTGTGTGAGATGAGCAGCACTAGCACTAATACTCTATTGTCATTAGAATTAAATGTACTATTGTCGCTAGGAAGTCTATACTATTGTACTAGTAATAATGCTCACTAATGTTTTAACATTAAATACATATTAAAATTACTTACACATGCTGACTCACACGTATGTATGTCTCCGATATATTTGTTATGACTCTTGCTGCCGACGCACCAAGAATCACAAGTATCTCTTATACTTGCGAGCTGAAAAGCTCCCTAATGCACACACACTCGTTCATTGAAACCAACCACAGACCTCCACTATTTTCGCGAGTTTTGTCGGTCCGTCTCGAACATGCTCTATATGTCTATATTCGCGTCTGTGTGTTTGTATCTGTCTTTCTTTTTGTATCTCTCTATGAACAAGACTAGTTTCTAAACTGTACACACGTTTTTGATTCACTATATTTCCAAGATCAATCTGCCTGAAGTTGCGCCTCCTTCAATTTGAAACCCATACATTCATTTTTGGGAGTAATTTAAAGGAAGCCTCAAAATTTTCGAAATTTTTGAAAGAATTGTTACGAATATTTTTTCTATAGTTTTGCACGATTAGAACAAAAACTATGAGATTAATTTCTAATACATAAATCTTACTATTATTATGCTATTCTGCATTATGCAGCCAATCTTTAACATAAAAGTTAAGAGAAGTTTTATTATAGTACAAAACGGCATTGACAGGGCATTCATTTCACGTGACTAAGTGAAAGTAGTTAAATGTTGACTGGTGAAAAATAGTTGCTGAATAATAACGTGAGTTTCTCTTTATGTTTTATGTGATTTCAATAAAAATTACAAGTTCACTCGCGTGCAACCTTTAATTTTAAAGTTTTGCCGCGAAGCTATTAATCTCGTCCTCCACTCTCTGTTTGCATGTTCTGTGCTAGACGGGCCAGGAAATTGCGAATTGCGGATTCTGCTGGTGGTAACGCCACACCACTACAAAAAAGGACAAATGAGAAGAGGCGTCCGTCGCTGTTTGATTAGATATATTGAAGCTCACAACCCCGTCTCATCTTGTGCGAGTGGAAGGACAGATTTTACGCCATGCGGCTCCGATTGGTCGCTCAGAGGAAGGAAGAGGAATGTGAGAGGGGTGGTTGTTTGAGATGTGGAAGGGGTCACACACACACACATCCAATGTGGCGGGTTTAAGAAATTGGTGACATAAGGAAGGAGTAGGAGGTGGTTAATTCAAGGTGCAAGGTTAGGAAAGATGAATGTGACTTGTACACGGTGAATACAAGAGGGTAGTAAGTTTAAATTCGGGATGGCGGAAAAGAAAATATTATGAATGAGGTAATTGTACAGAAAGGAAGAGTACATCATGATAACTTAGTGTCTGGTGAGGAAATTTTAAAGGCGGCTGATGCGCGCCTGGAGATGTGGAGACTCACAGAGCTTCGATAACTAGAGGAACGACATGTGTTTTGACGTTTCATATTCATCTGAATTTCATTTTCAAACTCTTATATTTAAAGAATTTCTCTGCCGCTTGTAGAAAGTTTTTCTTCTTCAAATCCTGGATAACAATATCCAAATTGTTTGCCGCTATACATATTATTATTATTATTATTATTATTATTATTATTATTAGTATTTCTATTATTATTATTATTATTACTATTTCTATTATTATTATTATTATTACTATTTCTATTATTATTATTATTATTATTATTATTATTATTATTATTGGTAGTGGTGAGAAGGAGAATTAGCGTGGTGTAGTGGGAAATGGCTAGAGTGGGCGGAGTGAAAAGAAAATATAGTGAGTGGGGGGATAGACAGTAAAATATTGCGACGCCATGGAGGGAGAGGGGAGATTCGTGGCCAGAAGCAGAAGCAGAGGCGTGGGCAGGGACGAGCACAGGGGGATGCCGCCCGAAAGAACGACGCGCCAGATGAGAAGCCGCCGTTTCGCATAGCGGCTGATGAGAAGGTAATGAAACCACAGCACTTCGGATTTTACGACAAGGTGATAAGAGACGGAACGTGTGGCTTGGGTGGAGAAAAAGATCTGCCTTCTCTATTTCTAATGAGGAAGCCTTTCAACTTTTACATGTGTTCGGATGACGTCAGCCATTGAGGGTAATAGCATCAAAAGAGTGGAATTGAGTGGGCCATATGTGGTGCAGATGGAAGGAAAATTAAACATAAAAGAGTTGGTTGGCGACTCTCATATCAGTCAATCCACTTTTACGCACCATCCCCAAATCTCATACGTTAAGGGAGAATAATGAAATAACTAGTTATGCAGAAACATATTGTTAGATAGTCTTTTAGAATTCAGTAGTTAAAAATGGTAATTCTAATCATGACATATGTAGAAACGGAAAAAATCCCTATTTGTATCTGTTCATAAAACCTGATTCTGTATGAAATAAAGAACTTTTACTTGCGTACAAAAATGAACTCACACTTTCGTTTTTTACGTTAATGCGTACTTACTACGCACTAACGTAATAAATGGAATGTTTTTGCAATGCTGTGCCAAAAATGGACATTTTGTGATAGAAATACTTGCATTGTGGAGCTATGATATGGAAGAATTTTTGACAATTATTGTTCCTATATGTAGTAAATTACTTTCTTTACCCTTGTGTAGCCAGAATCCACGTCGTGTGTGACCTACATTCAAAAAGTTGATTGTCTGCAAAACGTCTGTCCTTTCGTTACACCGTGAGTCTCTGTAGTCAACGTCAGCACATAAACTCTTCAAATAATTTTCTCCAAACTCACAATTCCTCGATCGACCTAATTGAACTTGAAGCCTCAAATTTTTATGTATCTTTTTATTCGGGTAGAACGAAGGACGCTGAAAAATGTGCTTGGGTAATTTTCGTTGAACACTCTGAATGTTTGAACACTGCAAAAGTTCTGCATTTTCTGGGTCTTCTTAGAACTATAATATTGAAGAAATATTGTTTGTGAATGATATCTGTTATCTAAAGATTTATTTTTAGGTAATGTGATGAATACTTTTTTCGAAAATATGAATAGTTTTCGTGTATTTTTGCATGAAGTAAGGTAATTTTTATACAATTATTTTCAAAAAAACAGCTCCAGATGTTTTCATTGGTTAGAGTAGTTGCTTAAATATTGGGTTAAAAATGTTCTATTTTTGGAGAACTCTCTATTTTCGGAAATTGTAAAAATTTAACACACGCAAAAACTACAATATTGATGTTAAACTTTTTTCTTAATGAAATGTAGTCGAAAAAATAATTTTTATTTAGTGTCATCTGCAATTTTCTAAGAAAACTAGAAGTAGTCGTCTACTTTTCCCCCTGAAGTACATGGAATGTAGTTTTTTAAATTGGCCCCAAAACATCCAAATTTTCTCTTTAAATTTTTCCTCGGATAGAGCAAAAGACGCTTCAAAAGAGCGGTCCTATTTATGTTGAACTACCTTAATTTACGAACATTGCAAAATTAGGTAATAATGCCAAAAAATATGTGCTGTTGTAGAATTAATTTGTACCTGTATAAAATATTTTTTAAATATTTATTTAAGACGCTTTTAAACAACAAATGTCAGCAGCGTCCTCAATTACGACCACAACAAAGGTCACCAGGGGCTCGGCGGCTCAGAGCAATGACGCTCGCCATTCTCCAAGAAGGTCCGGGTTTAATTACCGTCGATTCCCCGACAATTTCATGTGAAATTTGTAACGACAAAACAAGTTTGCGTGCTTCACAGGGTGCTTCTGGCCGCTGGATAGTGACGCAGGAGCGCATGTGGGAGGCGCGAACGCGGAAATGGTACCTGGCGGTCTTCTGGCCAATGACGTACGGGATACTAAGACTAAAGTACAGACTTTAAATGTGGTAATGACGTAGGATTACTCCAAAAATGTATAAAGTTACGGAGGATTGCTCCAAGAGCGCTCAAAGCCCAACACGGGATTAGGAGATGCGTTGCGTTGTGATGAAGTCGCAACAAATGTAAAAAAACTAGGTACACATCAATGGATTACGTGAAAGGTTATATAGCGTGACAATTTATAATATATCACATATTACTCCCCATGATTGTATTACATTAACATCAAATTTTGTATTATATTATCTTACTTAAGTTAACAACTCCTAGCAACTTCAGTACTTTAGCACACCTGTCTGCAGAGCTAAATAATTTATAAAAGAATGTGTCTAATTTCAGTTTCTTTCCTTTGCAATACCGGGACATTCTAGGATAAGGTGTTCTGTAGATATTGTTGCACCACATTTAGGTCATGGTTCTTGGTCGGAATTTTTGAATAGGTAACAATACTTCCTATGAAAGCAACCAATACTTAGTCTAGTGATGATAACTCGCTATCTCGTATATTTTCGGCAGAGCTGGATCCGGTACGGAGTTCCTAACAAGATGTAGTTTTATTTTGAGAGCGTAGGCTTCCGCGGCCGGAGTCAGTATTTAATTGGCTGTCCGGGTGACGCCGCGTCCATGGCAAAGGTGTCGACGTTTCGGTCGCCATTCTGCGACCTTCCTCAGGGCATAGTTTTATTTTGTTTTCCATTGTGAGTCCCAATATTTGAAACAGGATGACATAAAAGAGATTTTTAATGACTTTTGTAGGGCCACGAATTTGATAATCAAAACTTAGAAATGATGCTATTTTTGTAGATTTATCAGCTTTCGCATTGTCAGCAATTGCCCTATGAGTTGGAATCCAAACAAATTCATTTTTTATTCCTTTTGCACCTTGAATAAATATGAGTTCTTGGATTTTTTGTATGATAGGATTACCAATATGTACATTGTCTGTGGCTCTAAGAGCTGACACTGAGTCAGTAAAGATATATAGTTGAATTGCATCGCCTGCCAGATTATTTTTCCGTTTGTTCATGCAAAGCATGGGCAGTCCTTAAAGCAATTGAAGTCCGCCTCAAATCATCAAATTACTTGCCCAAGTGCATCTTTACTGACTCAGTGTCAGCTCTTAGAGCCACAGACAATGTACATACTGGTAATCCTTGTATATACCTTGTACATCCTTGTATATCCTTGTACATACTGGTAATTATATATATAATATATATATATATATATATATATATATATATATATATATATATATATATATATGAGCCGATCAGATGGCCGAGATCGCTAAGGCAGTAGTGCCGGAGTGGTCTCGGACCAGAAGATCGCGGGTTCGAGTCCCGCCTCGGACATGGGTGTATTTGTGTGTGTTTGTATGAGTGTGTCGTCCTTTCACCCCTCATTATCATCATCATTTCATCTTTCATACCCCCAGGACTAACAACCCTGGGGGATAAAAATCGGATCCAGCTTAATGCTGGTCCCCCCAAAGAAGTGTTCGCAAGCACCTGCCACCGTGATATTAAATGAAAAACTGAGCCACGGTAATTGCAGGTTGCTTGCCCTGCGTGGTCCTAGTTGGCCGAAACGAAAATAATATATATATATATATATATATATATATATATATATATATATATATATATATATATATATATATTGTGGCGTCGCCAATAACAGCATAATTATTATATCTAGAGATAGCTCCCACAGATGCAAAAGTAGGTCGAGGGACGCTGCCTTTGTCAAGAAGGCCCTTTGTCACGCAGCAGAGCTTGTCCCGACCCCACTCAGGCCCGCCAGAGGCGGATGCGTTTATTACCCATCGTAAAAGTCGGCCGACCCCCAACGAACAATGCACGCCCTCGCGCCCCTTTTTCTGCCGCGCACCCGGGGAAGGAACGCGGAGTCCCGAAGGGTTGACGCGGGTGTCGATTAGAAAAAAGACACGTTTATGACGCTTCGTGAACGAGACCCTTTTCAAACAATACCCGCCCCCGCACCCGCTGCCACGCGCCTCGCCTAAGACGCCCGGATCCCCACAGGGGCTATTTAGAAATTAACCATAGCAGGCTGCCGATTAGCCTCCGCCGACCATTTATGGCCCTTGAAAATGAGCTACTGCGTGAACACGTGTCCAGACAGCTGCAAGAAGCTTCTGGAACCGTGTACAAAGGAAGTGAGAGAGAGGAGGGAAGCCGGAGTTAGAAAGAGAGCAATCTTTGGAAAATTACAAGAAAACTGCGACCTGGTTGGTAAATTAGAATGCTGAAACGCAGTTACCCTCAGCCAATGGGAAGCTTCGCTATGAGGGAAGGGGTAAATTTACAGATTCAGAAACGTTTTGGGAGGGGGGAAGAGAGCTTTCTTTAACACTAGATGCAGAGAGGAAAGACACTTATGATCAGAACGCGACTAGGGAAAGATGTTCGCAGAGTAGAACTTACGTTCGGAACTTAATGACGATCGGAACGCGACTGGGGAAGGACGTTCCCAGAGTAGAAGTTTAGTTTGATTAGGCCGGCATTAGTGCAAAGACATTCGTAAAACGGCACCGTGGATTTGCCGCGGAGGAAACTCGGGCGGGAGATCGCAGGATTCCGCACTACTTCCGGGTAGGCCCGTCTGCCTCCGCCGCCATTCACGTCGGGCTCATTCATTGCCCATACTACGCTACGGCCAGCGCCCGTGGCTCCTCGACCGGCTGAGTCCGCACAGTCTAGCGACTCCGCCGCCGCCCCCGCCGCCAGCTGAGGAGCGCCGCGCCGCGGAAGGTCGGTGACCTGGGACCGCTCGCCGCCCCTGCCTCCGAGGGCTGCCGCACGGCCCGCTCGTGGAGACAGCACAGCCAGCGGTGAAAGCTACGAGGCGAAGCTGCCTCGCAGGACAATTTTACGGCGAGAAATTAATAGTGGCCGCGCTCAGGCCCTGCAGATCGTAGATGGTGGATTGCATGTGTCATTAGAGATTAAGCCTGATATGTTAGCCTTAAGGGAATTAGCCTATTAGTAATTAGGGAAATGAGCTCACAGAATAGAGATGATAAGAAACTTGCGTCGCTCTTTGCGACCTGTAACTTCCCTGGCAGCTCATGGTGCCAGGAATAAACCACAATTTGTTATAAAATGACTCAGTGTGATAATTCATGACCTCCCAACACGTCCATCCAGCCACATTTTAGGAGCTGAACCTGGCGCCCTCCCCCGTTTATATTACAATATATATGGTAATATTACCATATATATGGTAATAGTCATAGGTAATAGGTCATACTCTTGTTGTAATCTTGTTATAAAATTTTAGAAAAATGCAGTGGGGTCAGTGGTCTATTTCTTGCAACATTATGGTCTTGCCAAAGCGGGACGGGAGGCATACATCTAGGTAAGTTAACAGGTTTAACTTATAAATCCTTTCAGGTACTAATTAATCCTCTCGCTTAGTAGTAGTGGAGATTGAGAGTGGAATTCATAGATAGATGTTTTCAGATGATCGAAAATATTTGTATGTGCAATATTTTGAGGGATACTTAAAGTTGAATAAAAATAATTTAAACACTGAACTTTACGTCGTAGGTCTAATAGTAGTTGCCCTGCTTGCACTAATAGACTATTAGCTTGGCTGGTTCTAAAAGCGCCAAGGCTTAAGTGACATGCGCTTCTGATTATTGGATTTAACTTTTTCAGTATTCTTTTGAATAAAATGAAAATTTTTGGTTGAATTATATATTACTGCACCATAATCGAACTTGAACTGGATGAATACTTGGTATATTTTGAATAGACCTACAGATTGTGGTCCCCATTTGAAAGACATTTAGACACATAAGTCAACAACAAAATATTTTTGTTGTTTTGTTTGTGAAAACAGGAAGTATCAGTTATTAAAGCTGCCAGTTCCATTGTGTAAACAGTGCAACAACAGTACGTGTGCACAATTCTTTCCAGAGAGTAATTGGATGCAGCATGATCTTTCATTTCTTGCCCTCCCCAATATGCTTCATGGTGCTTGTCGCATTGTTCATTTGCATGTTGCTTGTTGCACCTTTCAATTATTACAAACTTCATGATTTTTAACGATTAGAGGTTCTCATTTGTAATCCAAAGTCATGGCTTCGAAGTTCATTTTCCTACTATCATTGATAACTTTATTCTAGCTGAAGGGACAATATATTCAGGTTGGGGTTAACAATCATACAAGCTCTTGGAAAAAATGATCACGTAGATATGATTTGAAGGAAAGAAGATTATGGCAGCAAGTATTTGATCTTATATAGAAGGCTTTCGTGCCGTACTTTATCGATCGGTTGCTGGTTATCAAGGAGAGCTGCAGAACAGTACAAATTCTATTCTAGTCATGGCGTTATGATATTAACTACTGGATGGGTTTGTTGAACCTTCGAATGTCCTTCTCTAAAGCCGTGTTGGAAGTTAAGAAATATATCACCAATTAGAGGCTTAAGGTGCAGTAATAAGAGTATTTCGAAAACTTTTGACAATACCGATAAACGGTCTACGCTCTATGAGGTCATTCCGTGTCAGGTTTCCTGGTTTTAATATTACTGTAATTTGAACGCACTTCCATTGACTTGGATAGTGACTATACACTGTTTTAAATATTGGCGTTATAAGTGCAAGTGTTTCATCTGTAGTTCTTATAGTATCTTCCCTGAAATGAGATCTTAACCTCGTTATTTTGTGGATTTTGTGTGTCTTTTAATAGTTTCTTCTGTTTCTAGTGAGTTAATTTTTTTACACGTAGTGATAGGTGAATAAGAAAATATTAAAAGTCCAGTACTTCATTTTCAGTTGTATTTGGCTTTTCTACTGGCTTAAAAACCGATTTAAAGTGTTGTTCAAAATATTATGCTTTTTTCTGCGCTTCGTGCCCACGAACCACCAGTTAGATGAATATGTTGCTGCGGACGTTTCAATTTTTTCGTTATTTTCGTGTTCTTTTAGTTGTCTTTTTAATTGTCTTGGTGCAGCATTATATTTTCTTTTATCTTCTGCTTGACATGCATTCTTAAATATTCTTCGTAATTGTCATTTCTCTTATACGTTTTGCCTTATTTCTCCTTGACATGGTGAAAATTTACCATTGTCAATTCTTGGAGGCGTTGTTGCCCACGCGGCATTTTGTATCCGTTAAGTGATCTATTGCGTCTTCGTTATCCTCTTTGTTTTTAAAGCCTTGTATACGGATAGTTTGCTGTTCACAAACACACAGAATTTTTTCGAGTTTGTCTTGGCATAACTTGGCTTTGGTTGAGATGTAGCTTCGGAAATAATCGAATTGATGATCAGTTTTACCAGAGAATGGTCAGAGGTCAGAAGATGATTCATAGCTGGATTTAACTTCTAATGTGTTTTGCATAACATCTTTATATAAAACGAAATTCAGAAGGTTAGAGAGCTTGTTTACGTCAGTAGGCCAGTATGAAGGTTCACCCGTTCCAAGAGTAAGAACGTTCAGTTCATTTGCTGCTCTAAGGAGTTTTTCTCTTAGTTTAGTAGGAGCCATGAACCGCAACTGATTTTTGGCATTGAAGTCGCCGAATGCTGTGAATCTATTCCTGAGCGATTTTATAAACGTTTTGACATTTTCCTCTGTTATCTAATGCTTATGTTGGCAGTATTTTATCGTCTTTTATCGGCCTTTATCGTCAAGGAACCGTGTGTATCTGATATCATCACAGACGTTGCTAGGATTTCTTAAGTTAATTCGATTCAAAGTGCTTGATATAGCTGTGGATAATTTACTGATTTTCCTCCGTGCGCTGAGCTATCCGGATGTTGAGTATTACATTCTTTTATACGGTCGTTTTCAACTACTGGCGCGTACAGCGACTACTGTAAGCACCATTGCTTTTTTAATTTTGGGGGTAATGGTAGAGGAACTCGCATTCTCTATACTGACACAGACAACCATCCATGACCCAGGTGCGATTCGAACCCGTGACCCTTCAGCCTTAACAATCTCGACTATTGAGGTCGGTATTGTACTATTTTGAATATCCTCGCCGTTTTAATGCGTCGTAGCTTAGACCTTGTCTGGGCTAGGACGGCGCCCCGCTGGAGTGAGATACTTGGTTGATGAATACCCCACTAACTGACGGTAGGTAGACGCCGGATCTCTCCATCTAGCGGGGAAAGATTACCGCTACCTCCCAAGCAAGAAACATATACTACACTTACAGAACTAATTACCTTAGCAGTTGATGCGCTCGGTATCACTAACAATGAATCAGTCTATCAATCGAATGAGTTCAAAATCTTGTCTGATTCTATGTGGGCACCGTCGGAAGTCACGTCTCTCTTATCGGCGGCAAGCCCTAACACGCGGGGATGGACCCTGCGCACTATTTTTGGGCGAGAGCCGTCCGCCTGCGCCTGTGCCTTGCGGCGGGCGGCCTGGGCGCCGCGTCTCGCGATATATTTACCGTCAATCTTCAAAGAGCCCGCGCCGCGCCGCGCCGAGCGACGCCGCGCCACTGCCGTGAGGCACGGCCCTTGACTTGCGCCACTAGCGCGGGAGAATCCACTCGTGGAGCTCATATCGCCATCGCGCCCGTCCGCCCGCTTCCACACAGGAGGCGCGACGCGGCGCGGCTCAGCATCGTATATCAGGAGGCCCTCCTGTCTCTCTTGAGCCCGAGCGGGCGGCGTGGGAGCTGTGGCACTGGGAGGGTACTTACAAGGCATCCTAAGGTCACGGGGAGGGCACAGGGAGAGCGCCGAGAGGGCGCGGAGAGGGCGCGGAGAGGGCGCGGAGAGGGCGCGGAGAGGGCGCGGAGAGGGCGCGGAGAGGGCGCGGAGAGGGCGCGGAGAGGGCGCGGAGAGGGCGCGGAGAGGGCGCGGAGAGGGCGCGGAGAGGGCGCGGAGAGGGCGCGGAGAGGGCGCGGAGAGGGCGCGGAGAGGGCGCGGAGAGGGCGCGGAGAGGGCGCGGAGAGGGCGCGGAGAGGGCGCGGAGAGGGCGCGGAGAGGGCACGGAGAGGGCACGGAGAGGGCGCCGAGAGGGCGCCGAGAGGGGGAACAGAAGACATACGGAGGATGCGTGGGAAGGCAGGGATAAGGACTGAGAGTGCTTGGTGTGGGCATTGAGGAGGCACTGAGTTGGCACAGGGTTGGTAGAGGATGACACGGGAATGCACAGGGATGGCACGGGGAGGGCGCTATACAGCACATTGAAGGCACTAGAAGGCCACTGGGAAGGAAGTCATCGGGAGTTCTCTGTGGAATGTACCGGGAGACTTCTGGAAGGGTGACCAACAACGACCTGCATTGCCGCGGGCTATTTATTTGTGTTGATTACAACGTCACCAACGTCTTTTAAGTCTTACTTAAGCAACTATTATGTATTAAATTATTATTTGCAATATAAGTATTTAAATATATTGTTTAAAAAACCTCATCGTTTATATTCATTTTCATTTTCAATCCGTGAAAAGTCGGTAAAAATGTATCTAACTTCCATTGACAAACTAAATCTTCACTGTATAAAATTCCAGTAGTTCCTTTCCTTTGTTGTATTTCGCAGACTTTGTTGCAATATCTTTATCATTTTTTGGTCTTCGTTAACGCAACGGGTCTCGGAACCGTTGTTGGGTGTAAACGTTTGCCATGGAGTAATCCTCCGTTATTATCTTTGTCAAGTCTCGTTACGTAGCAGTCAGTCAGTGTCTTTTATTCCGTCGATCAGGGGCTCTGCCTTGCAATACGGGCCAACAGTAATCTGTACCAAAAGAGGTAGCTCTGGCCATCAAGTTATGTCACTGAGAGTCTCTCACCGGGAGGTTCTAGATTCGATTCCCGACGGCGGCAGATTTTTCAACATGAGCTAGGTAGGAAGATCGAGTTCTGTCACTGTCTGAAGGAGAATTCTAGCGCCGGCTGCTCTGATCGGTAGTTTTCGTGGTTTCTCCGATCAATACCAGGCTAATGCCGGGGCAGTACCATAACGAACCAGCCACGGACCACGCGCGATATTTCCTTCCCATTCCTTGATCTATCCTACTCGTTACTTACACACGATAACACTGACATGTATACACTACCACAAATACCGGGAAACCGGTAGGGAACTTAGGGCTCGTGCAGGCTGGGGCAGTGCCCGCTGGTGGGTGATACTTGAAACCCCGTTAGCCGGTCGTCCCGCTCGATTGGCCCCGGATTCACCGTCTAGTGAAAGATCACCATCTACCACGATAAAACAATGCACTACACTAACGGGTCTAATGATCTTAGTAGAAGTGTCCGGAATCACCAACAAATCAACCAAACAACAGTAATCTGTAAAGAACGTGTCACACCGCGACATATACATCGGTCGTTAGCAATCACGACACGCTAAGCTGCCTGATCATGTATCAGACGGTGATCCCCAAGGACTTCAAAAAATGATAATAAATAAAATAATAAATTTAGCAACTGTACAGAAACACCATTGTGAATTAAATAAAGATTTCGAGTTATGCCTATATCGTACCTGTTTACAAAATTGACGTCATAAATGGAAAGTTATGTAATATTACTTTCAACCACAAGACCATGAACAATTTCACAACAACATTTTCTCTTCGAATATCCTTCTATATCCGGTAGTGACTGTGACTTCTGCAAAAGTAAAGCCAGAGACGTGAAGTCAGAGCAAAATAATTCGCGCCTATGAGAGAGGCGATCCTTGGGTACATGGCATCCTTGGGTTAAACTCCGAGTTTCTACTCAATCTACCTCGACAACGAAGTGCGACTCCTCTTAATAGTTAATTTTCTCATATTTTACGACAAAAAGTGAAAGTGAATAACAGCAAAAGAGAGAGTTTTGTGAAACAAGAGGGTAAGAAGCCATTTATATTTTCTACGTTCTTTTGAAAACGTTGCTAATACAAAACGAAGTCGTTTTTGTTCCTTCCGAAGTTCCAGTATCCTTACGAAAGAAACGGGTCATAAAGGAAACTCAGAGATAAAGAGATGAAAGGGCTGTTATCTTCAAGGCTTTCATTTTTAAGTGACGTTGACATAACTTGGTTATCAGTTATATTCCACCACAGCAAATACTACGACACTCCTTTACAGAAGACGTGCCTAATAAAACGGGTAGGGCGTCTCTCCGACAGCAATGTTTTCTGTTTTCCCATTATTTCTTCTTCTTCCGACCATACAAAAATTGTAGCAATTTAAAAGTAAAAGTAATGCCTCTTCAGAACCAGTTTTCTAAGTGTTCTTTGCTCCATTCTTTTCTCAGAACGCCTTAATTCTTTGCAAATATGTATCCCTAATGATCTCTTCATACAGCTCTGACATTTTACATGATGAATTAGGTCATTCTTTCCAGGGAGTGCTGGTTGAGAAAGGAAACTTGAATCCAATGAGTCGAGAACAGTTCTGGAGAAAATAGGTATAATTAGTTGGAACGAGGAATGTGTTTTCTTTGGAGTAATTTTGTAAGGTGTTATTAATACTTGGAAAGTTTACGAAGACTTAGGAGCGTTCTGTACAAACGAATTAAAAAAATGTGTCTAAAGATTTTCTGAAAAGACGGTTCCAATATTTTTGGTGAACTCTTCGTATTTTTTAAAATTTCCAACTCTTAACTTTGCGAAAGTGCAATATTGATAATGAAGACATTTTACTGAAATAAATCATTTCTTCAAAACTAGATCTTTAAATATAGTCACGTTTAAATAAAGATCTTTAAATTTTGTGACATTTTTTATATTGTTAATAGTTTTGCATACTTTTACAAATTTTCGAAATTTGAAAAATGATTTTAATATTTGTGGAGGGGCACCCTACATCTACAATATTGAAAAAAGGTGTTTACTTTCTCGGAAACTTCTTACATTATGTAAACTATAGTTAGGCCAAGACAAAACGGCGAATTTATCGTCAGAAAAATTCGGGTTGTGGGACCCTTATATTAAAAAAGGGGATTATTTGTATTCCTATATATCGTAAATCACTTCCTCACACACGCTATATGTTTTGTGGGTCCTAGTTACTGAAATATTGGCATGACAGATTATGGCTGCCTGTCCGCCTGTCCACTTGTCAGTTTGTCCGCCTGTGGTTAACGGGAGCGCCTAAACCATTCAGACAATATTCTTCAATATACATAGATATTCATTCATCGATTGCCCTAAGAGTTTTAAATGGACGTTTAATTTCGGGGGTTCCTTACATGACTCTTCAACATTTTTGACATTTTCAGAAAAATGTTTCCAAGTTTCGTGGTATTTTTTTCTCTGTTGGCGCCAAGAACGTTTTAGAAGATGGCGCAGATTTCACTTTTGTTGAACTCTCTATAATTCTGAAAATTTCAATAGGTTAAACTTTTTTCGGGGACTTCCTTCAACCACAATATGAATGTACGGCCAGTTTCACCAAAACGGAAATTCTTTGAAGCTGATCCAAATTTCGTTATCCTGATCCGTGGAGTTGAAGCCGACTTGATCTTTGTGTCTCACCATCGTTTTGACAACCTGATGTTATGCCGGATCCCGACTCTTCCGAGCAGTCGTGACATGCGCGGTTGGCAACAATCTTTGAATGCATTTTAGGAATTCTCGCGTTCAGCTGTAGGGACGAGTTGTTTTGATTTTCGACGTTTTTTTCCTTGTGGTGCTAGAAAATGTCACAGATTTTCGCGTATTGTTTTTTTTTACATTTTCTTGGGTCTCGGCTAGCTATTTGGGCATACCACATACTCGGTCAGCTGCCATCTATCACCACACAAAGCAAAATGAGTCAAAATTATCCATTTTAAAAAAAAAAAAAAAATGAAACGTAGTTTTCTCAAAAAACGACTTCAAATGTTTCTTCAAAATTTTCGTACGGTTAGTGCTAATTGCCCTGTTTAAGATGACATAAAAGCCATTATACCGGCCTGAGTAGCCGAGGTCCCTAAGGTTGAAGAGCCGCCTCGGCGCGAATCGTCGCAGTTTCGAATCCCGCTTCATATGCGTTTTTTCGTGTAGTATTCACATGTTTTTTCTTAGAGATCCCCTTATAGTTAAACCAATCAGAGTGGCAGCTATATGACTAAGTTGTTAAACAGCGACCTTAAAAAAAGCCATTTTGCTGTATTCTTTTATTTTTACAAAAATTACGCGAATGTAATTGTTTTGAAATATGCACATTTCTAGCGATTCGTACACAATACTGCATTTGTGAGTGAAGGTGCATCAAATGGCTTTCAATAGATTTTTCAAAAAGTGAGATTTTTGGTGATAGGTGTTTAAATCATTCCGTTATTTATTGTATTAACAATAATGTGAAATAAAGTAACAAGTCTCTATAAGTAAACAAATCTCGGTTATGGACGGGCAGAATATTTAACAGACAGGAATATCTGTATGTTAAACCTTCTAACCTGAACGAAGAATTTTATGGTCTTATATCACGGTTAAGTAAACAGGATTACAATATCATGATACTTTTGATTAAATTTATTTTTAAATTTTACTCTCAATTGAGAATTTGAAATTTGACTTGTGTATTATTTCATTTTAAAGTATCATTTATTTGCCTTGATGAGAAAATAGTAATTAATATAGCTTAATCTGTGACACAAACTGTGTAGTAACATCTCGCAAAGACTGTCATGGGGCAAGTCTCTAGTGACGTATCGCCATTCCGTTACGTTGTACAACCCATACTTTTAAATATTACGTCCATTTCTCTGTAGCAAGTACCCTCAAGCTCTAGTAAGCTTGTTATCTTGCCCGCGGCCTTGACATGCCTGATCTAAATGTTAAGAACTGATCGTTGGTTTCCATATTTAAGAAAGTTACTTGCAAGTTATTAATCATTCGATTAACTATGTGTATTTTGCCAATTAGTATTTGGAAAGTGTTAACTGACTTGAATATTTTTCCTACAGAAACGTTTGAACATACTAGTGTAAATATTTTCCAAGTGTGTATAATCAGAAGAAACCAAAAATTATGAAAATTAAATATTAAATAGCAAATAATGGTGGTTTAATGTTAATTCTACATATCTAATTTTTCTATTAGCCATTGCCTTCCCTGTCATGAATCGTATAATTTTGTAGGTATTATTACCATCATTTTACCATTACAAATATGAAAAACAATGATTAATAATTGTTCATTGATCATTATTATCAATCAATTGAAAATTTACATACAAATATTCATATTTGCGACACATTACGCCACAAATTAATTTGGAAGTTCTGAACATGCGAAAGAAAGAAGTGAAGATCCAATTTGGTTTAACTCGCTTAGTCAAACATTTTATCGAGAGCATTTCGAAATCATTTATATCAGTTCATACAAATTTTCATCAGTAATGTATCCCAACCCTCTTATGTGTGACTTCTGGAGCGGGGATGAGGTTTTCAATAATATACTCATTTAAATTTGACAAATAAAACATTTACTACCTAAGATGATGAGCATGAATGATGGGTAATTTTACATGACATTTTTTTTACAAATTAGACATGCGGCCCTTTTTCTTTTAAATTTAAAGGTAATGGTTGGCTCGATACAAAACTAAATAAACTATTAGGCCACCATGAATACTGATGCTGATGGCATCTTTCTTTTAGCTTCACTCTAAAAAGCTAATGATTACCCTGGTTGTTGTTGGCGTGGCAGTTGAACACGTCCAGCTGGTGGGGTTGTTGACCAACGGTAGGGCGGGTTGCCCCGGACCGCTGCAGCCAATACCACGGCTGCGCGCCAACGTCGCTGCACTCTTCCCTCTTGCTCCTCAGGTCGGACCCAGGGATGGAAGCCCCGACCATCAGGAACCCACGACTCGCGTCGGCGATGACTAATTGGAAATCATCCAACTCCGAATTACGCGATCGCGGACGGTCCACTACCGTAGGCGGGCTGAGCCGGCCTCTGGCACGAGACAAAGTGCTACCGCGCGCCGATGACTGGCGATGACATGCTAGTGTTCACGGCCAGCGAGAATAATTCCTATTGCCGGAAACTATGTCTCTTTTTGCAAAATCTCATCAGTTAATTGTTGGAGCTGAGCCTCCCTTCTCGTAAGTGAATTCTGGAGCTCAACCTCCCTTCGCGAAAATCTTATGTGAATCGGAGCCGAAACTTCCCTCTCGAAAAATCTTAAGTGAATGCTTTCGGAGCTCGACCTCCCTCCGCGCGATTTCCAGAGTGAATCGGAGCCGAACCTCCCTTCTCGAAAAATCTTATATGAATGTTTTGAGAACTCTTCTCCAGTCATGAAACCTCTCTTACTACCCTTTTCTCCAGTGAGACTCCCCCGATTGACAGTAATTGAATTTAGCGGAGCGTGGCGGGGCGGAGCTTCGACCAATGACTCGCGATCCCTTGTAACGGCCGAAAATTTTCCGGCGTTTCGCCGGAGCAAGTCCCTCCGCGGCGGGCAAAAAAAGTCGTTGACCTAGATCGCGGACGGCCGCACGTGCGCGCCAACGTTCGTTGAGCCATAAATCTGTCTTTCAAGTGGGTGTGATTGCCGTCGACCCTCTTGATACGCGGTCGCTTGGAGGGAAGAGTCACACATCCTGTGTGCTTGGCGGGAGCGTGGTTGCTAACAAAGGTCCCCCCCTTCAAACGGCGGCGGCGTACCGACAGCAGTAGGCCATAAACGACCCTCGTCTCAATATAGCAGGGATGATAGGCACGGGGTCAGGTACCGCCTCTCCAACGGCCGCTGGCCGCGATGGATGTCTGGGAGTTTATTGATAAACACACGCGATGTTGAATTCGCGGCAGCTCGTACCGTTACATTAGCACCCCCCCTCATTCCCAAGAAAATTCTGAGTAACGCGAGGAATTTTATGGCCAAAGAAAACAAACGGTAGCGAGCTCCTTGAACGAAAAAAATTACTAAAACACACGCAATACCCAAAGTCATAATTAAACGTAACAAACAAGGACAAAATGAATCTAAGTTAGATAACTTACACACACAAAATAAACTTTTATGTGAGACTGAATAATATGGCAGCGAAGACATGGCCATATGCAAAAAATTATTATTAAAAGTCCTTAACGTAGTCGGTAATGAAAAGAAAGTGCGGTAATTCGCGCAAAAATCCAATTCATAAAACTAGCGACAAGTTACAAAATCTTGAAAGAAATCAGCATTCAAAATTACAATGAAAACAATTCTAACCTAACTGAGGATATCACAAAACTACCCTTTTTAAAAACTAAGACTGGGGTACGGAAACATCCGGCTAGTGCGTGGTACGTCTGGCACAACTAAGCAACTCTTCATTAATTCTACTAAGGGGGCAACGAGTGTAGCGTAACCGGGTATGAATCGAGACTGATAATTGCATATACCAAGGAAGGTACGACTCCAAGCTCAAACATTTGCAGATTAATGGAAGGAACGACATTTTATAACAGGAATAGAATAAATCGTAGCACGATATATTTTGATGTGCACTATATTTGAACTCCGAGTTTTAACTTCACGAAAGGACTGGGAAACTTGAGACACAATGGGAATCAGCCCATTGAAATACAGGAAGAAAGGACAATGGAACCCTTCTTGCGAGGAGAGACGGTGGCTTTGGGCAGTCAGCGTGTCTCGCGTGTAAAGTGGATCGTTTTATGGTTCCTTTTTATGGAGCAGAAAGATGTTCGATTTGAAAATAGATTACAAGAGACCTTGATGCTTTCTATAATGTCTATGCATCCGACTCATTTCCGTCAAGCATTCATAAATGGATTGGAGAAACGTTTCTTCCTTCTTTCCTGAATACAAATCGAGAATAGGTGGGTTCATAAGAATGCTGATGGGACGGTAAAAATAAGAGAATGCTCTTCAAATTAAAAATTTATTTGTGTACTTTATAATGTTTTCAGATGATGGTTCTTTATCATTGGATATAATTTTTATATATGGGTTATCCCACTCAAGCAGTCACATGAACTGAATGTTAAGACCTTTAGTCAAGGGCGTAATGGCCCACGAATACGCAAAAACTTTTTGAAGCGATTTTTTTTTATTTTTAATTACGACACCTTAGTATATGTAAAAGTACAGAGAGCCCCAACTGTTCTGATAGAGATTACCTTGAGACGACATTGTAAATGTGAGTGATAACATATTCGTCACGTAGTACAATTGGATTTTGACAGAGTTAGAAAACAGTGTTTCATTCTACATTATTTCTAAACAAATGAAAGTGAGCCAAATCGCACAACTTGTTTTTTTGTTAGGCTAAATATAAATAGGCAAAACAAAGTAGTGACAGGTGATCAGTTTCATTTGTATTGCAATAACGAATATGCAAATATTGTTATCGAACGTTGCGAAAATATAGTTGTTCTGTATGACGACGCTGCACGGGGTCAAACAATTCTCTATATCTAAAAAAAACTCCAATCATCTTCCTTTTCTATATTATTTCAGTAGTAGAGATGAGTTTTTTAGGATTTCGCTCACAACCAATCTTTATAAATGAGATCTCTAACGAATGTCAATTTCACGGAGGATTGACAAATTGCTCTTTAACATAAAAAATATGAAGAATCTGTAGAAAAAAAGCGTATAATTATTCATGCCAAATGATCCCCGAATCATTTATGCAGCAGTGTTAAAATCTACTTAGCCCGAACCGAAAACTGCGAATTAATAATTTTGCAACCATTAACAATTTTATATACAATTCAGAAATGTGCTCTATTGCTGCCGAGGAGTGTCCCCTAATTGTCTCAGAGTTGAGCATTGAAAAATAACTATTTTCAAAAGAGATGCATAAGTATTGCTAAATACCTAGTTTAATTGTTGTTATAAAGAGAAATATACATTTAATCTTGGAATTTTGCTGTATTTCATTTAAATGATTTCCTAGAATTCTTCTTCTAATTCGAGAAATACACGGTTTTACAACTTTTGTAATGAACAATTGCAAATCAGGAATTATAAGTTTTTTATCCATACAATCTATAGTAAACTGGAATTAATGAGGGTCAAGGATTGTGAATGAACAAAAATAAATTGAAATTAATGTGTGGTTAAAATGTGGTGGAAAATGAAATTAAAATGTGGTTGAGAAAGTAATTGCTCGAAATTTAAGCCGTGCGAAATATCAACTTAGCCGCAGACTGACGCAATCGATTTTTGTTTCTGAAACTGTAAAATTTATCACTATAAATCTCATTCATATATATCGTCTAGGGTTTTCAACTACCTTGTCGCAAAATAAATGGAATGTATATCGTATACAATCCATTGTTTAACTATTCCCTAAGATTTTAACTAAACTTCGGGCATTTTATTTTTATTTAAAAAATGTCAGAAAAGTCGCCCCACTGAAAACATATTTTTGTGAAATAACCCTACAGAAACGTTCGATTAGGAAAAGAGTGGACACAAGCAACATTTATATCCATTAATTTGCAAGATATGAGTTGTCTTGCGAGTTTTACAAAGGAGAGAGATGGCTAGAAATTCGCATTGTCACAGAAATCTGTAAGTTGAGCAGAGATAAAATTACTTGCAGTGATCTGAGAAAGCTTGCAAACATTTATGTCCAAAAAATCCACCTAAATAGAAAGGATTCGAAGCTATGCATATGCATTTCACTTTTGATAAATGTTTAGTGGTGTACTGTAATCATGTTTGAAACTGAAATGATTAATATGTCTTTGAATTGCATTTTTTTGTATGAAATTCTTTTAATAAATTCTAACCTAATTCAGTCCATATCTCCTAACCCTTGCATATCGAGGTCATATTGCTCAGGTATGCATGTGTTCGAATTCTGCGTTAATACCTAGGCATAGTCAGGATTCACGCCACGCTCTAATGAGAATATACTGATATTGCAACGAGGCCTTTAACTATCATTTATAAATGATACACCATCGTGCTCCGAATGCTGTGGCAGGTTGAGGCATTTCGGAACGTAACCCAGACTGCGAACAAAAAGTGAAGCAGAACATGCGGAAAATGAGTTTGTGGATACATTTTGTCACTGAAGCAGAGTCTGGCAGCAGTCAAGGGGATTGAGTAACGTATGGTCAATGGCTTACGTAGTGAATGACACACAGAAGCCAATGATATGTATTAATAAAATATAGCTTTTTCTAATTTTGTATACTAATGAAAGTCATTGAATCGACTTGCGTTATTAATATTAACTATTAGCCAACAAATAAAAGTATATGTGACATAAAAGATTTTTTATTTCAGATGAATAAGAAAATATCAAGGCGGCTGGACACTATGACTGAACCCCCCCCCCCCAAGTAAAATTCCTGGGTGCGCTTCTGCGTACGATTCATTCCAAACATTGTGATGACTCCGGGCGCCAGGCCACTCATTGTGCAGTGCCGGGTAGGTGGCCGGATTTATGAGGTCGTGCACATCGTCATGAGCACTTCGGGTGTGGGCAGTTCAGATTTGGAGATACGAGGAAAATTAAGGGCTAAATGACATACACAACACGTAGCAACACGTGAAAGCAACTTTTGAAACAGAACGGTGTTGTCAGACAGCTAAATGCTTAGTTTATAATAAAATAATTTAAGAAAAGGAAAAAAATACAACTTAATTGTAAAGACATGCAATTTACAATGGTGTGTTTCATTGTTGGGTTCTTTTGATTTATTTATCTTTTCTTTTACTCGCAATACGCATTTGCAATCGCAGACTACTTGTGCAATCGTGCTGTGTCTTTTTATTTTGTTTTATAACTAATTGATTATGTAGCAGAAACAGTGCAAAACCATCCATACTGGGATTATTTGAAATTATTTGATTTATTTTCGTCAAAGATCAGCAAAACTGTATGTGAGAGTAAGAGTATGAGATGAAAGGACTAATTGTACAGTCAGAGTCTCTATTTTTCAAACAGTTGAACACCACGGCCACTCGACTAGTGACATTATGATAACGACACACTTGTACCATTTGAAGTGTCTAACAATGTTTGAAACTCTCGTACCATTGTACATGAAGTGAGATTGTTATGGCACAGTGATAATGGGCAATTACTTGATTTTACGCGATAAGCTGCCGCGTGTGCCCGATCCGTTCTCTCTCTTATGCTCAAGGAGGTGTCATGTTCATATCTCTCTGGCTCACGGGAATTATTTGATGTCGCTGCAGTGCCTCTGACCAGGAGGTCCTACGATTTGAGTCTCGTCGGTGAGAGGATTTTCGACACTAGCTTGTCAGAAAAGTCGAATTCAGTCGCTGTCTGAAGGAAAATTCTAGGGCAGGCTGCACTGCTCGGTAGTTTTCCGTGATTTCTCCGATCAACACGAGGCGAATGCTGGAGCAGTACCATAACAAACGAACAAGGACCGCGCGCAATCTTTCCTTCGTCTCCTTTGTACTACCTTCACCTCTTTCATACACACACTTACACTAACAAACAGTTCACTACTACACATGCCTGGAGACTGGTCGGGAACTTAGAGCTAGTGGGAGATACCTGTTTGGGGTAAACTCCACTAGTCGACCGTAGGTCGGTGCCGGATCTCGCCAGTAGCGGGAGAAGATCACCACCACTTCCCGAGGGAAAACATGAACTACACTTACATGACTAATGACTTTAGCAGTTGACGCGCCGGGAACCACTAGTAATCAATCAATCAATCAATCATTCATTCATTTTTCTTCTTCGACGGTTTCTACCCCTTAGAGTTTGTCGTTTTCGATTTCCATAATTCTCGGTCCTCCCATTGACCCTCTTCCAATCCTTTCTCCTCCATAACTTCATGTGTATATTTCTTCCAGGTTAAACCAGGTCTACCTCTTCTACGTCTTCTTTCAGGTATCCAATTTAAAATTTGTTTTGGCCATCTCTCATTTCGCATCCTCTGGATATGTCCATATCATTGAAGAGCTTTATATTCTAGTCTTCTGGTTATGGTTGTTTGAACCCCAGCTCTTTCCCAAACCACTTCGTTTCTTATTTTATCCAGTCTTGTTATCTGCATCAATCATTCATACCTCCCTTTTAATTCACTGGACTCTGGCTTCGCGAACCGTGACCTGACTACCAGTTTCTCTAGGGTATCACCAAGTAGAAATTTCCTTCGTTTACATCTAATTTGTCGGCATTCTGACATTCTGAACCTTTCTGCCACTTCTCGGCCGACATTCGAGAATGTAAACATCCCTTCCTATGTGACCTCGAAATAGGAGCATTTGATAGGCTATTCACAATATCTTTTCTTGGGCTCAGTGAAATACGCAGTGCAGAAAACGTATTGCTGGTGAATCAAAGAGGGATTAGGTCCTGGAAAAACACTATATCGAAATAAGCGTCACTCATCGTTTAGAAATTGGCGTGTGGTTTCAGGAAACGTGGTGAGCGTATGAAAGGTGTATTAGTTTGTGGCTCTATTGTAAGTTGGGGACACGAAAGAGCGATGGGTTATTTCGACCTAGCTAATTGAGACCCTAGCCCAAAGAGCGTTGTTATACACATTTGAGCGAATCAAAACCATTTTATTTTTTAGTATAATATAGGTTATTGTTCAATGTATTTCACAGATTGAACTGTCTAACGGTAGAGGATATTGACGACATTTATTTAGATATTTGTTGAATACAATATATATTTGCGTCTCCCCCCCCCACACACACACACGCACAAAAGCGTTGGTATACGCATTTGATAGTTCGTACACAGGGCATTGCCTCTTTCTCAGAAAAAATGTGCGACTGTGCTCGGCCGGAGATCACTTGGTTTAATGGTTCCCGTGGATACTACCCACTCTCCGAAGCCCATTTCACTTCCGCATCGAACTTTGCACTTTTTGGAGACTCTCCCCATATTGGAGACATTTTCAACGGGGAATTTAAAGACATTTACGAATAGAACTTTGCACATTATCGTCTGTTGTCTCTCTGGGTGGCCGTTGTGTGCCGTTGTTTTCGTGCGTTCTCATCCTTGTTATGTTCGATATCAGATCCGCACGTAGAAAGATGTATATGCGACTTGAAATATGTGGACACTGTTTGTCGGTGGAGGAAAGGAAATTGCAACTGGTTCTTTGTGCAGTTATTGGCTGTCCTCAAACGTTTGTTACTAAGGCTTCATTTTTCTTCGGCAAATTAAAACTGTGCTCTAACCCAATGCATTTATCCATTGGCTACGATTATTCTTATAATCAATTTATAAATTTTAGGGAATTAGGAATGCATATATTCACTTTATGAATTTTTGGGGCTCCATGGGATAGATCTCTTAAATTGTAGCCATACGTATTTTCGTGCGAAAATAAGTGGACAAGTAATTAATATTAATTATTTTCTTTCAATTAACGTTTTGACTTATTTCTTTATATTCAAGCAAATAATTAGACGTATGGATACAAACGTGAGCTTTTTGATTTTCATGGACGACGCTTATGTGTCACACAATCTATAAATGCATATTATTATGCACGGTTAAGTTTTTATACTTGCGAATTTCACTATATTCGATCTCAAATTATAGGATTGCTTTCCTTAATATTATTTCGAAGTACTACGCATGTCATATGTTAGTCATCTACTTTCAAAAACAGATACATAATTTTTGTTTTCGATTTTCAGATTATGTCGTTTTCAGTTTGTGAATTTTTATCTTTAGACGAAGTTATAACATTAAAAACCAGATACACTATATGATCAAAAGTATCCGGACTCGTCCAAAATGGTGTTATGGTGTGGTCGTGTTTTTCATGGAGGGGGCATGCACTCTTTGTTATTTTGTGTGTCACTATCACGACACAGACATACATTGATGTTTTAAACACCTTCTTGCTTCCCGCTCTTGAAGATCAATTCGGGGATGGCGATTGCATATTTCAACACGACCGAGCTTCTGTTCATACTGCACGACGTGTGGCGGAGTGGTTACACTACAATAACTTCCCTGTAAGGAACCGGCCTGCACAGAGTCCGACTTGAATCCTATCGAACACCTTTGGGATGTTTTGGAACGCCGACTCCGTGCCAGACCTCACCGACATTCATCGATACCTCTCCTCAGTGCAGCATTCTGTGAGAAGAAACCTTCCAGCTCCTGACTGACAATATGCATGCGAGAGTGGAAGCTGTCATCAAGGCTAAGGGTGGGCCAATGCCCTATCGAATTCCAATATTATTGATGGAGGGCGCCATGAACTGGTAAATCATTTTCAACTACGTGTCCGGATACTTTTGATCACATAGTGTAATTATTTTATGACTTCAAAGTAGGGGTTCGTATCGAAAGGAAATATTGAAAGCAGTTTTAAAAGGAAAAAGAACTAGATGCGTGATATCAAATGTGCCCAGTTCGAGGAGCTGTGCCGCTCAGATATATCACATAACTTGGTTTCAAAACCAGATGAATATGCTTTTGAAAAACTATGTACATCACGGAAAAAGTAGATTTTCCAAAGTAATACTTTTACAAAGATGAGATTTAGAGTATGTTGAGAGATCTCGTTTCAATAAAAAAAACCATTCAATTACATTAATCACGTTTCCTTTATTTTTTGTACTTTGTGAAGAAAATGTATTAAGTGATGTATCTAGTTGAAAAATCATGATATATTAAAGCAACATGAAGCAAGTATTTAATTTTTGTGTTTTTTCATATAACGTAAAGTTATGCTGATTATTTATTAACCGAGAACATTATAAGGGTCCTAATGATACAGTAGCGACAAAAATCTTCGATCTTTGACTCGAGGGTTTTTTTATTCGCCCGAGATCATTAAAACCAGTTAACGTTCATGATACATGCAAGATTTTATTTTTTACCTCATTTTAATGATTCAGATTTTCTAATATACTAATTAACTGGATGTGAACTTGAATAAGTTTGCCTTTTCATATTTTTCTCCTATAATTAATAAGAGAACATATAGCGTCACTCAACGGTTTTCATATTTCCATCGCAACCACTATCGTCTTCATCCATGTGTGTATGTCGAGCTCCGTATCGAAGATTTTCTAAAAAAAATTGTCGAAAATGTAAAATTAATAGTCTTTACAGAACTTGGAAATATATTGAGCCGTCAATAAGCGAATAAATTTGTTTAGTAAACCTGACTACTTTTATAATTCACTGGTATAACGAAATGGATTGCTATCCAATATGCCAGCTTTTAGTTTCAAGTCTTCATCATTTCATTATGACCTACAAACATTTTCTGGTCAGTTGTGTGTTTAAGAATGGGGAGTAATATAATTAATGAAGGATTTTATCTTCAATTCATACCAACAGAAAATCCGTAAAAATGTGGTTGTTTTATCGGAAATGGTAATCATCTGACAGTAAATAACGTCAAAAAAGGTTATCGTTTCGTGCAGCCACGTCTTCTTCCTGAAATCCAGTCCGAGTCGATTCCACCTGCATAAATCGGAATCAAACGTTTCGGGTGAACTCATTAGCAAGCTACGCGCAGCGAATTAAGTGTGACTTGTACTCGACGAGACGTGAGCCATAGAGATCGAGAGGCCCGATACGAAGAGAACAAATTGCTTGGCTTTCTTTTTAGAGCCACGCAAGCAGTAGAAATCGCACAAAAAGACGCATTTGCGCGCCCCCAAACCTCACCGGTCACCCTTCTTTACCGGCGCTCCCGACACCCTACTCCCTCGCCTGTTTCGTCGGCCGCACGGTTCCGAATATTCGTAAATCGTAAACGGCCGGCGTAGGCTTGGGCCCTCGAGAGCAATCGGCCGGCGGGCGACCTCCGATCTAATCGTCCTCCATCACGGCATTCGCGGCTTTCCGTGCTGCGGCCGTGGCGTGCTGCTTCGGGACCCCACCGGTCTACCCTCGCGGCCCACTCGGCCAGCCGGCGGGCGCTGCACGATACGCCGGCGACGGGGGCGACCCGTGCTACAGCGGCCAGAGCGGCTCCCAGTTCCACCGCTGGCGCTGGGATTCAGATCCTGGCCGATCCATGCGGAGTTTGTGGTGGGGAAAGTCGTTTTGCTGCTGGTATTCTATGAGTGTCCATGCTTCTCTTGACTCTGTCTGGCTCAGGGCATTAATTGATGTCACTGCAGTGCCTCGGACCGGGAGGTCCTCGGATTCGAGTCTCGACGGTAGCAGGATTTTCTAGATTTAACTTGTCAGCTAGATCGCATTCTGTCGATCTCTGGTCCAGATTTCTACCGGCAGGATGCTTTGATCGGTAGTTTTCCGTAGCTTCTCCGATCAACGCGAGGCGAATGCCAGAGCAGTACCCAAAGAAACGGGCCACGGACTGCGCGAGGTTGGTGCCGGATCTCGCTTTCCAGCGGGGGAAGATCACCGCCACCTCCTTCCTACGCCTCCCTTCGGAGGGAAAGTAAAGCTGTCTGACTCATGTTGTTGATTTACAGCACGTAAAATATCCTCAAGCCTAAAAGAAGCCTATGAGCTAAATTCAAAACCGCCTGTTTCGTTACCTGAGTAATTCCTTCTTTTTTCGCTAAATGGTGAAAGGAGCGTAACAAAATTTGCGTGGTCAGACAGAGCAGGCCTTATGGCTCGAGACTCGCCACGTAAAATAAGGCATTAACTAACGAATTCAATGAAATCATTCGCGCATTCCAGGAACTGCCTCAAAACTTAGGCACCGGTCTCGAAATTAAAAGGCCTTGTGCTGACGGCACACCGCGCCCAGAGCAACTGTCACGAGATTTAAAGTCAGAGCTACACATTTTTTCGGGATAGGGGTTCATACCTTGCTCTTTTCGAGAGGTCAATTAACATTTATTTCCCCAAATTCATCTATATCAATTCCGGCTTCCTATCCGTGATGACACCACCGTGATGTTAACCGTTATTTATTAAAATACTATTATCTGATTGAGGGTCAAAATGTAGCGGGTTACATTACCAACTGAGGAAGTCATGGAATGTGTGTCATGAACGACGTTAAATTCATTGCGACTTGTCGGCAGGGCTTGCGGATTGGAGCACTTCTTGCATTAATGCGCTCATTATACTTCATGTATCTCGTTGTCTTGCATTGTAATTATTTCTTTTTATTATAATTCCCTTATTCTGCAGTGTGTAGTCTAATATAGCACGAATCTACATGAGATGTTTCCTGAAAAAGCAGTGATGGAAAACCGGTTGCCAGTTAGTACTCTTATATGTGGCAAGCAGTGCTACCAATACTCGACAGTTTCATTGGAGAATCTATGCAACGACGGCGCGTCATTACAGACGCCGGTGTCCGCTGTGGCGCGGCAGCTTGTTTGAATTTCGCATCCTGTATTGGTATTTACACTCTCTACAGATATTTGCTTCATAATTAACTATACGTTTTTAAAATATACTTTGGATATTTGTCGAGGGTATGGGAATGAAGTAATAGCTTTTTAATCAAATATTGCAAGTGAAAAAAGGCAAAGATCGTAAAACAGTGATTTTTAGTCACATAATAGTGAATATTTTAACGTCTGTTATAATGTTTATTTTATTGTAAGTTTTTTGACCTTAATAAAAGAGACTGAAGTTTTTATATAACAATTTATTTCATATTATATTTCACGTTTCGACCCTATTTGGGGTCTTTTTCAAAAATCAATCCTGTGTCCCGGTTAGTCGACATCATAAATAATAAGCATTTAGATAAACAAATTGTCATTCACACCAAAAATAATCAAGTCGTCAGATTCATCCATGACATACCAGTTGAAAGTCGATTCTATCGTTCACAAAATTGCAGAGAGCACCTTTCGCCTTGCAAAATTTAAATCTTGATCCCAACGATTCTCAACAGAGTGATTCAATCCTCGCCCGCCTTATCCTGCAGCGTGCGCAGATTTAGCATCACGACCGCGGCCTCCCTCGACTCGAACCCCGGCGCCGCCACCACTACCCCCGTTAACGTCGACGCCACCACTACCCCCGTTCTCTACCGGCAGCAGGCGCACGCGAAACGAGAGATTACGAATCGCTTAAGAACTTGGCTGCGGGCGGGCGTTCCCTCCCGCTCTTTCCCAAAAGACTAAACCGAGGGGCCGGTTTTTCCACGTCCCTCCCTCTGGCGGCGCGCGGCGCATTACAATGCGGCTATCAAGCCTCCGTATTCTCCTTCGTATTCCTAATGCGCTCGCAGGCCAGCCGAGCCGCGAGCTGGGCTAAGCACGCCGACCGCCCCGGCCGCCCCTGGCTTCGTCCACCTCCACCGCTCCCGCCACGCCGGCCACCTCCTCTGCTCCTCTTTGCCAACGTCCCCGCCCCCACCCCAGGTCCCCCCTCCGCAGCCGCTCAGATTAATGAAGCCGTTCTGCTTGGGCGCTTTAATCTCTCGTTCCGGAAGGCGTGCACATCGGATCCGTTTAATATGGGTCTCCTTCATTTGTTATTCCCTCCCGTCACTCGGTTCCTTCGATCGGGCCGCGCCGCGTCTCCGGTCCCCGCGACCTCGCGCGTCTTCGTTCGACTCGGGGTTCTGGCGCGGCGGAGCGGGGCGGAGAGGCGCGGGTTTATGGGGCTGGTTGCGTGTGCCCAGCGACGACTGTGTCGACGAGGAGTTGGCGGGTGTTGGAGCTTCCCAAGGTCGCGACTCCGCTTCCTGTTGGTGGTGGTGGTGGTGTGTGTGTGTGTGTGTGGGGGGGCTATCATCTGAAAGCGTTTCGTTTTTTAGGAACTTCACGATAAAGTAGAGATTTAAGTTTCTTCTTTTTTGGAACGTGTTAGCTGTGTGTTGTAATTATTATTACTATTATTATTACTAGTTTCCTTGAATTGGGAGAGGATTTCAAAATTGCCTTTAGTCAACGTTCAAACTCAACCTTTTGTACTTCTTTGATTTGTGTACGGGCTATTGTTCGATTTTGTTGCATTCCAAGATATTTGTAGAAGTCCTTTATGTTTATTGCTATTATGGTCTCTTTAGATAAGGTCTGATATTTAACATTGCCTGTGTTTTTGCCCATTTTATGCTATTGATTTTGCATTTATCAATTTCCAGTTGCGTTCCTGTAACGATTGAAAATTTCTCGGTTATTTTCAATAGCTTTTCCAATCCTCGTTGAAAGAATAGTAATTAAAAGTCATAAAAGTAATAAAAACCATTGATTGGTTGCATAGGCTTCCGCGGCTGGGGTTTGTATTGTCTAGACTATCAGGGACGAGCCACGTCACTGAAATGGTATCTAATGTTTCGGCCAGCGTATTGTGGCCTTTCTCAGAGCGTACTGCTGAGCTGCTGACGAAAAACTACCGACCGAAGCAGACGCCAGCTAGGATTCACCGACAGCGGCTAAATTTATCTTAATTCTCAAACTAGTGTCAAAAATCCTCCAACGTCGCGACTGGAACTTTAAGACTACCCGGTCATGGTCGCTGCAGAGACAGCTGCAAGGCTAGCTAAACTCTGCCGATTTATAGAAAAGTCGTAAGGCAGTCAAAAATCATGAAATGTGTTAAAGACATTTTGAATTCAAATAACACAACGAAAACAACGTGAGAATTATAAAAATACAACCGCACCAACTAGAAACTGTTCTGTGCCGCACAAGGTCAAAGCCTGCGGTATGAACTTGGGCACTCAGCGAGGGAACGGAATGCAACTATGCCGGCGGAATAGCGGCGGCGGGGTTGCTATGAATGCGCCCCATCTTGAAGTCTCATCGCTACGCAACCAGAGCTTGTCTACCCCGCCGTCCCCCTCCAGATCACCGAGAGGTGACTATAAGGCGGGGGGTTGTCGGCAGTTGGGGCAACGTTTCCCTAGATTCCGACTTAATGACACCGAAAACTTTTTCATTCAAAAGAAATAAATATGAATTCCTCAATAATCCAAATTTAACGTTCTGATGCATGAAGAAATTAATTCTGTTCATGAATTGGGAAAGGACAGAATTTCTTGTTTGAAAGGAGAGGCCCCCGTGGGTCACGTGGCCCATGCTCTTGGTTTTCTCTGTCCACCCTTGGCAGAACGCGTCCTCTCCAGCGGCTACTCTTCATAAGTAGGTGCAGCGGGCCGAAAAATATGTTTTGGTTGATTGTTTGATTAGTGATACCAGACGAGTCAACTGATAAGGTTTTTATTCCCGTAAGTGTAATGCATTTTTATCGCGTGATGTAGCGGTCAACTTCCCTGCTGGGTGTAGAGATTCGGCGTCGACCTACATGCCGACACGTTGGGTTTTCCGCAACCAGGAATTTACCACAAGCGGAGCATCCCCCCAACCGGGACAAGCTCTAAGATCCCGTCATGTCTGGGAGTCTGGTGCACGTGTGAAAGTATGTAAGGGGGAATAGGACAAGGAAGAAATGGATCGCGCGCAGTCCATGCCACGATTGTGCTGTTCCGACGTTCGCTTAGTGTTGATCGGAGACGATCACAGAAAACTACCGATCAGAGCTGCCGACCGCAGAATTCTCCAGACAAGGCTATGGAATAAGGAGCACTACGGGATAAAAATACGATAAGAGTACGACAACGCACTTAATTGAACACATAATTAAGTTTATTACAATTCTAACGAGCCTCCTGGAACGCCACTGGCATTAAAATACGAAGTTTGTTTTGATTTTTATCAAGAGAGTACAGTGCCAGCGAAGGACCTTTTCTTTGACTTCCGGGAAATCTTTGCAGAAAAACGTGAAAAACATTGCTTCTGAGGTAATGCAGGACGCATAGATGTGATGTTTCTAGTTTTTTCCGTATATTAATAATGCTTTAATTTTTGCATTTGTATATCTTTGCAACATTTTGAAACATGATAGATAAAAATATAGACTCCTATTTACAGAATCAAAATTGGGTCAGCAACTAAAATTATTACAAATATTACACACCCGAAAACGAAATATGTTACTTCGCCCATATATCTTCAACAAATTGTAAACCGCATACCTACACTTCCGAAGATTTTCTCTATGCCATATTAGGTGGTCTACCTGCATTTTATTTGCATATCAGCCAATCCCTTGGATTAAATTGCAATTTGCTAATTTTCTCAGCATTAATTGAAAGATATTTCACCATTAGTCATATTTGTATGCATTTTAATTAATAAAAAATCTTCTCTAAACCTATATACAGTTGTCGCAAGCTTCTATATACCTGTATATTATGGTAGCTAGGTAATGGAAAATCAAATCATGTAAGATAATGTGAATATTTCTACAGTATGAACTACTATAAAGTAGCGGAACCCGGCAGACGTTGTGCTGCCCTTCATCTCCGGCTATCTCCTTACCTCACCGTTTCCCTCTTTCCGTCCCGCTCCCTCCGACCCTCTCCCTCCGTCCCTCTCCGTCCCTCTCTCTCCGTCCCTCTCCCTCTCCTTCCTCCTTTCTCTCCTTCCCCCTCTCTCTCTCTACGTCTGTCTCTCTCTCTCTACGTCTGTCTCTCTCTCTCTACGTCTGTCTCTCTCTCTCTACGTCTGTCTCTCTCTCTCTACGTCTCTCTCTCTCTACGTCTGTCTCTCTCTCTCTCTACGTCTGTCTCTCTCTCTCTCTACGTCTGTCTCTCTCTCTCTCTACGTCTGTCTCTCTCTCTCTCTACGTCTGTCTCTCTCTCTCTCTCTACGTCTGTGTCTCTCTCTCTCTCTACGTCTGTCTCTCTCTCTCTCTACGTCTGTCTCTCTCTCTCTCTACGTCTGTCTCTCTCTCTCTACGTCTGTCTCTCTCTCTCTCTCTACGTCTGTCTCTCTCTCTCTACGTCTGTCTCTCTCTCTCTACGTCTGTCTCTCTCTCTCTCTCTACGTCTGTCTCTCTCTCTCTACGTCTGTCTCTCTCTCTCTACGTCTGTCTCTCTCTCTCTCTACGTCTGTCTCTCTCTCTCTACGTCTGTCTGTCTCTCTCTCTCTCTCTCTCGCCGTCTTTCTCTGTGTCCTGTCTCAGTCTGAATGTATCTGTGTGTTTCACTCTCTGTACTTCTAATTGCCTTTTAGTTGCAGATTCTTCACGTCTCTGAGGTGAGGTAATATCGATAAGTGCCGGACAAGCAAAAATGTAATAGAATGTTCAAGAAGATGTCGTCCCATAGATTGCGGTGTGAGAAACATTTCTTTGAGGCCTTAGGTCTCAAAAGTCTTGTTTTAATGCCCTAGAACGTTTTTTAGGAGTTTTGTACCCGTTCTGTTCCCTAAAAATACAGAACACTTTTTACAGTTTATATTTTGAAATTATGTACGATTTCAGTGTTTCATCCTTTTCCTGCACTTGAAATCGTCCTTGGCGATAACTGAGCGAGCATTTTATGATGTGAGAAAATTGTCTATGAGTATGTAGCTATGTTCTCGCAGGAAAGCTTCCTATTTTTAGACGTGAGTTTCATTACGTAACCTTTACCACATTCTCAATAGCTCCAAATATCGTACAGTTATTTTCCTTGTGTCAAGCGTTATTCACTGTTTTGGGTACGTTGTGTACATCAACAGCTTTTTATTATGCCACATATTTTCAGTTTTAATTCTGAGAGCACGTAATTAATTTTGCTGATTCCTCATTTTTTAATGTTATCTGCTCATGTACTTGTCGTCGCAATTAGTGTTTTTCTCCGTATTCATTCATAGAATTACTCTTCACTAGTAGAAGCGGCGTAAATTAAATACGAGTTAATACAATCGCTGCGGGGTAGCAAAAGAGCATTCACTACGATTTTATCAAGCGTAATAATGAGGAGCAATTATCTCTAATGAGACGCATTTATTAAAACCGTATTTTTTCTTTTGTACACTTTTAAACACGACAAAAGAGTACGCTGCTATTTTAAGTTTATGAGATCATTTAACTCAGGAGTGAGTTATATTTAAAATGCTTAATAAGTCATTTTCACTGTGCATTTCGTACAGATAGGTATGTTTGCGGATATACCAAAGTTCTTTTGTTATTTCTAATTAATTTATTTAAACAACTGTTATGATATGAGTTTAATAATACTCTGGTCATAAATTACGTAACATTGTTAATGGAAGTCTTCAAAATCTTACAGTTCCTTAAGAAAGAAGGGCAGCAGTTGACAGTTTAGCGCACGTAAAGCATTGTTTCAATTTTTTCACCATATATTATCTTACTTTAAATTCACTACTTGCTTTGAATTACCTTGAACTATCTACAGTCTAGTGGGAGACGGAGAAGCCATACATATGGTGACTAAAAGGATAATGGCAACGACCCATTTGGATATGGAGAGACAACCAGAAACTTGCCTCGGACCAAAGCCGCTACCTGGAGAGCGCCAGTGCACAGATAGAGCTAGCGCTGTCTGTGACAGCATGCGAACCATTAGTGGTGTGATGTTGAACTGGCAGGCACACACCGGCACACCCGAATTTATTACAGCCGATGAAAGATGCTCAAAGAACAGTCAGTTGCACCTGCTGACAATGTTTCCCGGACATAACTCGGGACCACTCAAGCAGACCTGCCGCGGCGAAGAATACAGTGGACCGACGAAATGAATGAACATATCGTTAGGATATATCTTTCTATCACCCAGTGTAAAACGCCTTGTAACATAAAGGCAGGAGTTACATAAATTTTTTATTAACCTTTATCCACATCGGTCACATTTAACGGAACAGAATGTTGCTGACCAGAGAGTACTGATCTATAAATCTGAAAAAATATGTGAGCCAGTCTAGAAGACAAGAAATGAAAGTTAAAATACAAGCAGAAACTCAAACACAACTGCAGGACTCAGTGTCATTGCAAGAATTCTATCAAATCCCAGGCCCTGATTTTGCAGTCCCACTCATCAGCGAGACTCTTAGAGATCCCGAAACAAATAGCGAAAACACCTTGAGTGAGAGTTTAAAATTAGAATATCAAGTGGCAACCGCAGAATTTGAGGTATTTGATCCACAGTGCATACCAAGGATTCCCAAACAACGCAACTCGAAAGAGCTACCATTGTTGTGGAAAATAGCAAATGAGCAGATACTGCCCTATAAATGTAAAGAAATTAAAGCATACCAAGATCTAGACACTGTCATCTATTGTGTAGCCGTAGCAATCGTCAGGTTGAACGGCGGATAAATGATCGAAACCCCACAGGCGCACTGCGGCAAGACAGAACTACCATGGAAAATAAGTCTGCAGAAGAAAATTGAGAATATCAGATCAGATATTGCTGTAATCGAAGCGTTCCAGAAAGCAGGCCGAAGTAAGCGTGTACGAAAGAAAGTAGCCAATGTACAGTGGAAAAATTGAAAACATGCTCGCTACGAACTGGAAAATAGATCCTTAACAGATTTTGTTGACACTAAAACAACATCTAAGGGTCAACAAATTCTGCAGTCAACTACTGCGCCGTTACATTAACAGCTTCAGAAGGAAAACAGGCAATCGATATTACCATAACCATCAAAAGATTTTCTACTGAAGAATAGCAAGAGACGACATTCAAGTTAATCAAATTCCAACGCAATCAACTATAGGAAAATTCTGGAAAAACATGTGGTAAAGAGAAAACGGTTTCAATACTAACGCATCATGGGTGCAACGATTAGAGATGGCTTCAAGATAAATTGAAGACCAACCTCCATTGAAACGGGAAATTTAAAAACCGTTATATGAGAGGTACACAATTGTAAAGGCCCTTGGTTGGATGGACTCCATAATTTCTGGATCAAAAGATTCACTAGTTTGCATGACAAGATACTTGAATTGATAAACTATTACTTCCAGAACCCGGAGTAAATCCCATTGTGAGGTTAAGACGTTTATAAAGCCTAAAACCGATGATACAGTTGATTCAAAAATTTTCCGCCCAATCACTTGCCTCAATATGTTTATAAAATCATCACCAGTTGCCTGCAATCAGTAGTTGAATATTGATCACATATAAATCTCCTTGCAGAGGTTCAGAGAGGATGCTGTAAAGGTTCCATGGGTTGTTAAAAGCAACTCATTGACAGTGTTATCATGTCGCATGCAGCCAAAAAGAATCGCAATCTCTACATTTGCTTTATTGATTATAAAAAGGTTCTTGATATGATTTAACATGACTAGTTAATCTATATTTTTGTCAGTTTAGCGAGAAAACCCTACAATTGTGCATTTTATGAAATCAGTTATGAACCAATGGCAACTACTATTGTTATTGCCTCAAATACGGAGATGATTACTACAATCACATTGGATAACAAATGTGGCATTTTCCAAGGCCAAGGCCACAGTTTCAATCCTTACTGGTTTTGCCTTACAATGAACCCTCTTTCAACTATCCTGAACAAAAATGGATCAGAGTTGGAATTAAAAGGCTTGGGAAAATTGAAAAGTAATAACTAGTAATTAATTTAAAACAGCGATTAAGTGCCGAAAATAAACTAAATTGTTGATAGGTTTTGACACAATCACCAATTCGTAATTTCATAATTTATAACTTTAACTAACTTTTTGAAGTTATTAATTAGATTTTTCGTTTAAATTACAAAAAAACCACACTTTTCGTTAAAATAACAAAACAGCAAAAGAACACTTGGAGTTTTTCTTCCAGATAACCTTCACTAATAATACTGGTACTTAAATAAACCAAACACACTCAAATCGCTAAAATAGAAGAAATATAAAAATGTAAGCAGCACAATTAAATCGCTTAACGCGTAAGATGGAACCAACCAGACCAGTTTTGTGTAACCGTGACTTGCAAATTGTTGTGTACCAATCGCGGAAACGAATACAACACATTTAACGATTACGAAAATAAAACGCAAACTTTTTTTCTGCATAAATGCCTGTGAATAAACTATCACGTGTTTTGTCGAGAAAAATGACAAATCGTTCTTAATATTACGTATTGGATAGTCTTTTCCTGGTGTATTAAATGTTAGTGAACCAGGGTTCTCCTCGCACTAAAATAATTATGATTTCAAGCAGTTTCACGAGAGATACATTAGTGGGCGCAAACAAAAAAACGAAATATACATTTTAGAAGAAGTTTCAATCTAGTGTTACTGAGTTAGTCTCGTTTGCCTTTTTATAATGTAACATAGCTCATTATTTGCGTTCGCCTTTAACACTTTTATGTATTTATTCTCAATGTTATTGTGAATATTAAAATGAATTATATCTAATTTTACTTTTCCTTCGCAGATTATAAAATATATACGTTTGTTTTATGGCAGAGTGAACTGCCAGATCGTAACAAACTGCGTTAACCTTTTCGTATTCAAATCAATATTCATGAAGCCACATTCAAATAGTTTGGGATCTCCCGGCCATGAGAGAGGTGTCTATGATTTCGTTATATTCCCAGGAACTATGTAAAAAAATAATGAAGCAGCTTCGGTTTTGATTAATAAAATGCAAATATTTGATTGTGTAATTCAGCCTATTCTCATCCTGCACGTCCGGTCTTAATAACCGTTCTCAGTGCGTCAGTGGGTCACAGCAAGGCGTCTAGGAGGGGAGCTTCTTCTATTAAATATTTGCTATTTCCGTTTTGCATTGTGAAAAGGACACTAAATAACAGACGCGGTTGAAGATTGTAAAGGGGAGGCGATAGGTATATAATCAACCGAGTCAGTTGTTTTATCGGCCGTATATCGTTCAATACTTTTTATAATACCATATATTTATAAGAAAAATTAAATAAATAAGAAGTATCTTCTCTTTTAATTCGAAGGTGTGCAACTCCATCTTCCATTTCAATTCGATTCGATTCTTCGATGAATTAGACGAAACTGTCATTTTGATTCGATTGGCGCTTGAGAAGCGTTAGTTTTGTTTCTACATACATTTAAACATGTTCTACATTTAAAGATGGAGGATATTCCAGGCGACATTTTAGAAATTGCAAGTGGTGCAAGTTTCGATTTGGTACATGTGAAAACCGAGATAAGATAAAGAAGGGATCCAAAAATGTTCAACATTGATCTGAATGTAAGAATATTGATAAAGTAAATGAACCAGTTATGCTGGCGTTTGACAAAAAAAGATTTGAGAGGTACTTCCGCACATTGTTGTGGACAAAATTCTCAATGTTGAAACTATGTTTACGAGTAAACTTAAATGTTGATATATCTAAGTTGGTATTGCACATTTTTCATTTTTACGATTCAGTTAAGAAATTTCATTGAGTAAGTGGCTTCTGAATAAAATGTGCAGATTCGGAAAACAACGTCGAACACTAAGTATACCGGACAAAATATGTGGTTTATTTGGCGTTGTAAATAGTTTTATTACACCGGAGGAAATATTTTCACACCCATTCTTGCCAGAAACGCTCGCTGCTACCTGTATTCGTAATTCAGCTTATAAGTGTATACGTTAGGACAGCTATCGCAGAGAAACCGTGCACAGATTGTACTTCTCCTGGTCACACAGTTTTAACGGTTTTTGATATTAAATAAAATAAATACGTCAATCTTCCACAGTACTTTTCTCTATTACAAGTTATATGTGCATCCATTTGTGTGGAAATTTTCCCAATCGTTACAGTGGTGATTCCTCTTGTATTATATAAACAATTATAAAATATAATCTCCAATTTTTATTTCATGTCGACCCACAATATACACGTATGCCAACATCAAGGTTGAATTGTTGATATAATTGAAGGGAAAACTGTTGTAAGCGAACGTCATTGGTTCCAACAATAATTGCTTGTTAATTCAGGTGAACGGCAAAAGGAGGTTACGTGAGCATATAAAGTTTTCAACAGACCTAATTTGACTATTTACAATTAATTTTATGTATGCTTGTTAACACAAAGTAGAAAAATATAAAAAACTTTGTTGGCACATTAGTAGTCGAATACAAAATCATACTATTCCCCGTTTCTGCACTCTTCTTCAGACCACAGCTCGTTGCCTATTTGTTCTTATAAGATGCACAAATTAATCCGCCGCGAGATAAACTCGATTTCACTGACTGGCGTAGGTGGATCAGGGTATCAACTGATGTCACTGCAGTGCCTCTGACTGGGAGGACCCAGAGTTCGACTACCGACAGTGGTAGGAGTTTTGACACTAGCTAGATGGCGATGACGAATTCTAGCGACCGTTTCCTTTTATCGCTAGTTTTCCGTGGTTTCTCCAATCAACACTAGGTGAATTTCGGAGCAGTACCCTAACAAAAGGGGCAGCGGCCCCACGCGATCTTTCCTTCGACTTCTTGTTCTATCCTCACCCCTTACGTACTCACTGAGGCTTACATGCACTACACTTACAATCATGTTGGGAGACCTGTCGGGAACTAGAGCTTGTGCCGGCTGGGGTAGGTGCCCCACTTGGGGAGAAAACCCACAAGGCGACGTGTATGTCGGCGCCGCATCTCGCCATTCAACGGGGTAAGTTCATCGTCACGCCCTGCAAGAAAACATGTATTAAACTTACCGAACAAATGATTTTAGCAGTTGTTGCTCTCGGATACACTAATCAATCGATCGACTTCATTGCTATAAGCTATCTGACGTGCCACGTTACAGAAGATACTAAAAGCACAGAGTCATCTGTTCTTCGGTTTCCTCCAGTGTTGCGATTCAATGACCCGAATTCGTCAGGAACTTGTGACCTCTATTCCAGCATAATTTACGAAATGTTCCTGGCCCTAGTCGGAGTTTGGTGACCGCCAAAAGGAGAGAATGTTTGCACAAGCTTTATGAAAAAATCAATCCGTTCGAAGAAAAAATGGTCGTTAGTGCAGATGACCACTTAGTCGAGTTAACTGTTTTAGTAGGTTTTTACTGAATAGTCAAAATTAAATTGAATTTGTTTGACAATTGTGTTCGAATGAAGGTTTGAAATTATTAACCTCTTTGGTTTTTTGTTGTTTTATTTTTGTCTTTTTATTTCGAATTCATTTTTGCTTCTTGATATTATCAATAATTTGTCTTAAAATATGGACAATGTAATTTAAATATTTAGAATATATATATTAAATATCTTTCAGTATTGCTTGCGTACGTTGTAATTCATTATTTACAAATACTTTTTTTAAATTCTTGCATTGAATTAAGCAATTATTATAACAAAACACCAATCAGCTAGTCAATACAACTGTGGCCCTCTCACTGGGGAAATCCTGGTAGCGCCACTGCGTATCTGATTAATTGTTTCTTTAGAGCTGAAATAGAATAATGAAATAGAATATTACATAATAAATAATGAAGTAGTCTAGAAAGCTTGCTGCTAAAATTTTTTCACCCTCTGCGAAGTGAGATCGAACTCGCTTTGTTCGATGTACGACGCAGGGAGATTATTCCTCGACCATTAGCAACGACACACATCGGCGAAATATTGCAACCTCCCCTCCTCTCCAGAATCTGTCCTCTTGTTCACATGGCCGCATTTGCGGCTAGTCGGGTTGGGGAGGGCATATCCGGTTTCGGTCACAAAAAGCAAAATATACGGCCGTTCCCAATTGCGCTAATGAATTTTTTAATTAATTAAGCCCCGAACTCCGTTTTGTGTGGGCGGCGACAGCCCTTATTTGCACAAAAGCAGGAAGCGAGAGCACATTTCGAAAGCGCTCGGTCGGAGGGAGGGCGACTGAAATTCATGAGGCGTCGAACGTACAGGAAAAGGTACTGAATACGCATGACCCCTGTTCCGTCTATGAATCTGGAAAAAAGAAATATTTCTTTTTCTCTATTTGTTGTGTGAGAATCTCAGATGGCGACGTCTGCAACGAGTCGCAAACACATTGGCTGGCTACCTTGGTTTGAATACAGTGCTCTGCTCTTCCATATTATACGTAACGGTTCTACTATGCATTGGTGATTAAACAATGCACAATGTGCAATGGAAGTTTTTCTTTCATTACGTGTCAATACCCGCGTGAGAAAGATTGAATACAGCGAATGGAAAAGAAAAATAGTAGAGTATCTCATTATTATTACGTGAGGGGAAGATACTTTAGAAAATGTTAGAAAACCGCGCTTGTGTATGCATACATTTATTGTTGATAAAAAAATTTCACGATGTAAGTCTTTAAAGGATTCACGGTTGCAAATTCTGGTTATTTGGTAAATAGTAGAAAATTAATCCCGTTTAGTACATAAGTTTATTAAAACAAAAATCAAGAGTTTGAACAGTCAAGAATAACATTTAGAACCATGAAAATGACTGCATTTTATATTTATAGTAAAGAAAGGTTCAATGAGAGTTTATTTTTATAGACTTTAAAAGTGCAGAAGAAAGCATAACAAGTATATTGTAAATACCAATCATTTAAGTGCCAAAGAAGCATTGGAACAAAGATGAAAAAAAAGGAACAAAAATTGGGGTAAATAAAAAAAATTATGGCGATAAAATAGCTAATATATTGATTTAAAAAAATTAAAATGAAATCAAGTATAAAGTCCTCAAGTTGGAAAGAGAGTATTTAAAAAAAAATTGGGACAATATATACAATAAATGACAAAAAAATAAAAGACCCAAGAAGTACATAAACATAGGAAACTATAAAGAAATAAAGACGAAATGAAAATAATAAAGTTATAATAAATTTGAATATATATATATATATATATATATATATATATATATATATATATTAATAAGTATTTCGAAATATTTGATGATTTAGAAATAATAGGATATGACAAGTCCAGAAACAGATAACTTATAATTTAAATACAAACATTTTTAAATGCAGTAATATCTTTGAAAATAAAGAAGCTACTGGAAAAGGAAGAATCACAGCGAAGTTGATAAAAGTGTTTCACATAAATTATTTGAATTAATGAAAAATTTGTTTGAAAAAATGTATAAAAGTGAAGAATTATCACATAACGAAAAATAGGATATTTTCAGTAATCCAGGGGTAAAAAAGATAAATATTACAGGGGAATTGATAAATTAAATAATTTATGTGGTAGAATAAATAAGCGGTTCTTAAAAGATTATAGAAATAAAGTAGGATTACAGAAAGGAGTAAACAACATTGCATCATTTTTTTATATTCTATATCCTACACGGAATAATATACATAGTATAAGGAAAATAATGTAATGCTGCGGAAGGTAACGCTAGATTTCGACGGAAATACACGTTGTAGGGTCCGTTGTCGGGTCGAAAACGTGGTTTTTTTCAAAACGTCCGTCCGTCTGTCTATCTGCGTGTATGTCTGCGTGTCTGTCTGTGTCTGTCTGTGTGTCTGTCTGTGTGTCTGTCTGTGTGTGTCTGTCTGTGTGTGTCTGTCTGTGTGTCTGTCTGTGTGTGTCTGACTGTGTGTGTCTGTCTGTGTGTGTCTGTCTGTGTGTGTGTCTGTCTGTGTGTGTGTCTGTCTGTGTGTGTGTCTGTCTGTGTGTGTGTCTGTCTGTGTGTGTGTCTGTCTGTGTGTCTGTCTGTGTGTGTCTGTCTGTGTGTGTGTCTGTCTGTGTGTGTCTGTCTGTGTGTGTGTCTGTCTGTGTGTGTCTGTCTGTCTGTGTGTGTCTGTCTGTCTGTGTTTTTTTTTTTTTTTTTTTTTTTTTTTTTTTTTTTTTTTTAACGACGGGGGAAATGCATTTACGCACCATCGGCCCAGACTCACATATCCGGGCCGATGAGTGTGGGACTCATCCGTAGATAATACCCACTAAAACCCTACGTCCTCCTTCGCCCCACCTACGGAACCGCCGTCAGGCATTACTTCGTTAGGTGGGGTGGTGGGGCTATTCTAGCCCTCCTCCTTTAAGCCTTTATTGGCTTCCACTTCTCGCACGCTCTTCAGTTCTGAGGCGTCGCATGACCCGGGCAGCGTACGTCGCAATTGCGGCCCATCTGTCTTCCGTGGACATCATCAATGGGATGGTGTTCTCCGGTGTCAGGCGCTGTTGCAGGATTTCCTGCAGCTGGTTCCGTTCTCCTATAAATCGCGGGCAGTTGTACATCACGTGCTCCACATCCTCCTCCTGTCCTGGGCAAGCTGGACACGTCGGGTCGTCATCGAGCTTAAATCGGTGCAGGTACGCTCTGAAGCATCCATGCCCCGTCAGCAACTGAGTCACGAAGAAGTCCACTTCTCCGTGAACCCTCGACGCCCACTCGCTGATCCGTGGGATTAGACGGTGGGTCCACCTGCCGTTCAGCGTTGCGTCCCAGCGGTTTTGCCACTGTCTCATCGTTTCCATCTTCTCTTCTTTCAGCGCAGCGAGGGCTTCTGTTCGCGAGCCGTGTCTTCCCCGGTAGTAGATCCGTCGGCGTTCGTCCGCCAGAAGCTGTATAGGCGACATTCCTGCTACTACGCATACGGCGTCATATGACACCGTGCGGTACGCACACACCACTCTCAGAGCACTCCGACGGTAGACGGATATGGTCCTCCTGGCGTATGCTGCTGTTGCCAGGGTGCTGGCCCAAATGGGTGCTGCATACAGCAGGGTCGAGCTAACCACGGTCGCGAGGAGCTTCCGCCTGCTTTGCCTGGGGCCACCGGTGTTCGGCATAATGCGCGACAGGGCAGAGATCACACCATCCGCTTTCTGGCTAACGAGTCGAAGATGTTCGTCAAAATGAAGACGCGCGTCGATCCATACGCCGAGGTACCGCAGGTGTGGCCCGGACTGGATCTCGTGTCTCCCCACTCTGAGGGTGATGGTCTCCCGTGTCTTCCTGCTGGTAATCAGCACTGCCTCAGTTTTGTGATCGGCCAGGACCAGCCCGACCAAAGACAGCCACCGGCGAATTATCGCGATGGAGCGGTTGGCCACGCGGGTAACGTCCTCCAGGTGCTTGTCCACTACGACGAGCGCCACGTCGTCAGCGAAGCCAATGGTCTCCGCGCCATGTGGTAACTCCAATCTCAGTACCGCATCGTACATGATGTTCCAAAGTAAGGGACCCAGAACCGACCCCTGTGGAACACCACCCGTCACGTCATAGCTCCTCGGACCGTCATCTGTGTAGTACAACAGGACTCGATCTTTGAAGTAGTCGCTGATGATTGTCCTGATGTACACTGGGACTTCCAGGAGATGAAGGGCATTTAGAATGCAGCTCCACCTCGCTGAGTTGAAGGCGTTTTTAATATCCAAGGTCACGACGGCGCAGTACTTCTTAGTGCCCCTTCTCCAGCGTGCTCCTGATATGGCATCTCTAGCAGTGCTCACCACTTTACCAATTGCCTCCACTGTTGAGCGCGCCTTTCGGAAACCGAACTGATTATCGGAAAGACCGCTGTTGCATTCGACGAAGGTCTCAAGTCTGCTGCAAACGATTCGCTCCAGGATTTTACCTGCTGTGTCCAACAGGCAAATCGGGCGGTAAGATGACGGATCGCATGGTGGTTTCTTGCCCTTAGGCAAGAGCACTAGCCGTTGTCGTTTCCAGCAGCGCGGGAAGGAACCTTCCCTCAGACATCTGTCTAGAACGCCCAAGAATAGGTCTGGGCGAGCTTCGATGGCAACCTTCAGAGCCGCATTTGGTATTCCGTCCGGACCCGGAGCTTTAGTGTCCCGGATCCGGCGGCAAGCATTCCGAAGTTCATCTGGGCTGACTGGGGGCACGTCCGTGGGTCGATGTATCGGAGCTGCGTGGTTCGTCTCCGTCTGGATCGGGAAGAGAGTGGCCACGATGTTCTGCAATAGGTTTGGACAGGTCGGGGACATGTTGACCGCGCCATTCAGCTTGGTCATAACGATTTTGTACGGCCTGCCCCATGGGTCCTCATCAACCTCTCGACACAGCTCACGCCAGCAGAGACGTTTGCTCGCTTTGATGGCCTTTTTCAAGGCGTTCCGATCATTCCGGTGTTGTTCGCGCAACCTCTCAGAGTCGGGCCGGCTCCTTGCTCTTTGGCACAGACGTCTGCTCTTGATGCATTTCCTGCGCAGTTGAGCAATTTCTTCGTTCCACCAGTAAACCGGTGGTCGGCGGTCGCTTGGTGAGCACCTCGGCATAGACGCATCGCATGCATTGACAACATGCGTCATGAGTTCCTCTGCCTGCTCTTCCGGTGGTCCTTCAGATATGGTCACATCTTCCATCATGGCGACGAGGGCCTCCGTGTCCAGTTTTTTCGTGCTCCACTTGCGACTAGGCTAGTGCAGTGTCCGACGATTCTCGGGTTTACCCATCTCAATGAGAATAGCATGATGGTCACTATGCGTGTATTGGTCGCTCACAACCCAGGTTAGACCCGAGCGAGCAATGCACTCGCTCACGAATGTCAAGTCAACTATGGAGCTAACGCCATTTCGGGAGAAGGATGGAGAGTTCCCGGTATTTGCTAGGACGACGTCCAGTGAGGCTAGATGGTCTAGAAGGGCCTCTCCTCTTCGGTTCGTTACCCTGCTGCCCCACGCTGTAGCCCATGCGTTGAAATCACCAGCGATGATAAGGGGTCTCCGTCCTCGTGCATCGGCCACCAGACTGTTCAGCAACGCTTCGAATTCGTGTATTGAGAGACTAGGGGGTGCATATACACTGTAAATGTATATGCCATCTGCCTTAACCCTGGTAAAGCCGGTCGATGGTACAGTTATGACCTCCCGGACCTGTCGCAAACCGTAAGTCCATATCGCGGCTCGACCTGACCTGTCTGAAAACCAAGTAGGGTCCTCCATGTTTGTGTACTGCTCGCAAAGAATCGCCACATCGATCTTAAGGTCTCTCACCGTTTGTTGCAGCAGGTCCTGTGCTGCCTCACAGTGGTTGAGGTTCAATTGGAGTAACCTCATTTTTCCTGCCGGTTCTTCGTCTGGAGTGCCCTCTGATAAACCGGGCACTTCGGGCCGCCAGAAGTGTGGCTGGATTCAAACTTCGCAGAGCATAACAAGCAGTGCGGGTCCTTTTCGCAAGTCTTCGCCACATGACCCTCTTCGCCACACTTGCGGCAAAGCTTGGTTCGGTCAGGTCCCTTGCAGGAACTGGCACGGTGACCGAAGTCCCAGCATCGGTAGCATCTTAACGGCGTAGCCTTAATTCGAATATGACTTATCACCCAGCCAATTCGAATTTTCCCGATCGATGCAGCCCTCTTCGCCAGAGCCGTTGGTAGGCAGACCACCGCCACCTGCGTACCTCTGAAGCTGGGCCGTAGTGCTTTCACCGCTGTCTGGTCAAGCTTTGTCTCTAGCTGCTTTTCCAGCGCGGCGCAGATCTCCTCCCTGGTTGCGAGCTCATCGAGGTCACGCAGCTCCACAGTGGTTTCCTCCCTCAGTGCGGTAACTCTGTCTGTCTGTGTGTGTCTGTCTGTCTGTGTGTGTCTGTCTGTCTGTGTGTGTCTGTCTGTCTGTGTGTGTCTGTCTGTCTGTGTGTGTCTGTCTGTCTGTGTGTGTCTGTCTGTCTGTGTGTGTCTGTCTGTCTGTGTGTGTCTGTCTGTCTGTGTGTGTCTGTCTGTCTGTGTGTGTCTGTCTGTCTGTGTGTGTCTGTCTGTCTGTGTGTGTCTGTCTGTCTGTGTGTGTCTGTCTGTCTGTGTGTGTCTGTCTGTCTGTGTGTGTCTGTCTGTCTGTGTGTGTCTGTCTGTCTGTGTGTGTCTGTCTGTCTGTGTGTGTCTGTCTGTCTGTGTGTGTCTGTCTGTCTGTGTGTGTCTGTCTGTCTGTGTGTGTCTGTCTGTCTGTCTGTGTCTGTCTGTGTGTGTGTCTGTCTGTGTGTGTGTGTCTGTCTGTGTGTGTGTGTCTGTCTGTGTGTGTGTCTGTGTGTGTGTGTGTCTGTCTGTGTGTGTGTCTGTCTGTGTGTGTGTGTGTCTGTCTGTGTGTGTGTGTCTGTCTGTGTGTGTGTGTCTGTCTGTGTGTGTGTGTCTGTCTGTCTGTGTGTGTGTGTCTGTGTGTGTGTCTGTCTGTGTGTGTGTGTCTGTCTGTGTGTGTGTGTCTGTCTGTGTGTGTGTGTCTGTCTGTGTGTGTGTGTCTGTCTGTGTGTCTGTGTGTGTGTCTGTGTGTCTGTGTGTGTGTCTTGTGTGTGTGTCTGTCTGTCTGTGTGTGTGTGTCTGTCTGTCTGTGTGTGTGTGTCTGTCTCTCTTTTTTTAACGACGGGGGAAATGCATTTACGCACCATCGACCCAGACTCACATATCTGGGCCGATTCGTGTGGGACTCATCCGTAGATAATACCCACTAAAACCCTACGTCCCTCGCCCCACCTACGGAACCGCCGTCAGGCATTACTTCGTTAGGTGGGGTGGTGGGGCTATTCTACCCTCCTCCTTTACGCCTTCATTGGCTTCCACTTCTCGCACGCTCTTCAATTCTGAGGCGTCGCATGACCCGGGCAGCGTACGTCGCAATTGCGGCCCATCTGTCTTCCGTGGTCATCATCAATGGGATGTGTTCTCCGGTGTCAGGCGCTGTTGCAGGATTTCCTGCAGCTGGTCTCGTTCTCCTGAGAATCGCAGGCAGTTATACATCACGTGCTCCACATCCTCCTCCTGTCCTGGGCAAGCTGGACACGTCGGGTCATCATCGAGCTTAAATCGGTGCAGGTACGCTCTAAAGCATTCATGCCCCGTCAGCAACTGAGTCACGACGAAGTCCACTTCTCCGTGAACCCTCGACGCCCACTCGCTGATCCGTGGGATAAGACGGTGGGTCCACCTGCCGTTCAGCGTTGCGTCCCAGCGGTTTTGCCACTGTCTCATCGTTTCCATCTTCTCTTCTTCCAGCGCAGCGAGGGCTTCTATTCGCGAGCCGTGACTTCCCTGGTAGTAGATCCGTCGGCGCTCGTCCGCCAGAATCTCTATAGGCGTCATTCCTGCTACTACGCATACGGCGTCATATGACACCGTGCGGTACGCACAGACCACTCTCACAGCACTCCGATGGTAGACGGATATGGTCCTCCTGGCGTACGCTGCTGTTGCCAGGGTGCTGGCCCAAATGGGCGCTGCATACAGCAGGGTCGAGCTAACCACGGTCGCGAGGAGCTTCCGCCTGCTTTGCCTGGGGCCACCGGTGTTCGGCATAATGCGCGACAGGGCAGAGATCACACCATCCGCTTTCTGGCTAACGAGTCGAAGATGTTCGTCGAAATGGAGACGCGCGTCGATCCATACGCCGAGGTACCGCAGGTGTGGCCCGGACTGGATCTCATGTCTCCCCACTCTGAGGGTGATGGTCTCCCGTGTCTTCCTGCTGGTAATCAGCAGGTGTGTGTCTGTCTGTGTGTGTCTGTCTGTGTGTGTCTGTCTGTGTGTGTCTGTCTGTGTGTGTCTGTCTGTGTGTGTCTGTCTGTGTGTGTCTGTCTGTGTGTGTCTGTCTGTGTGTGTCTGTCTGTGTGTGTCTGTCTGTGTGTGTCTGTCTGTGTGTGTCTGTCTGTGTGTGTCTGTCTGTGTGTGTCTGTCTGTGTGTGTCTGTCTGTGTGTCTGTCTGTGTGTGTCTGTCTGTGTGTGTCTGTCTGTGTGTGTCTGTCTGTGTGTGTCTGTCTGTGTGTGTCTGTCTGTGTGTGTCTGTCTGTGTGTGTCTGTCTGTGTGTGTCTGTCTGTGTGTGTCTGTCTGTGTGTGTCTGTCTGTGTGTGTCTGTCTGTAAATAAATATAAAAATATAAATATGTATGTAAATAACACTAGCGACATGTCCATTGGGCCTGAGTCGAAGCTGTGCGATTTTGAAAACCATTCATTAGTTTTTGGGGGTACTTTCGCTCGGGACATTTTCAAAATGTTCTCGAAAACTGCTCCAATTTTGTTTTTAAAATTCTTGAAAGAATAGAGTAAAATACATTCATAAATGTGTCATAGATTCGATTTTCACGGTTAATTCTGAATTTTCGAAAATTTCAAACGTTTATATTTTTTCGGGGTCTTTCTACAACTACAAAATTATAGACAAAGATTTTTCACTCCAATAAAATTTGTTGCCCATAACGTGTTCTTTCAGTAAGGTAATGTACATTTTTTGAAAACTTTAGTAGTTTTCGCGCAATATTGCGTGCAATTTGTGCAATTTAAAAAGATTACAAAAAAACAGATTTTCTCAAAACCGTCTCCAAATTTTTCCTTTAAACTTTTGGTAGGGATTGTGCTAAATGCACTCTGTGAAATGACATAAACGACGTATTGCTCTATTATTTTCTTTTTCAAAAATTACAAAAATTTGATTTTTTTGATTTGTCTCACGTCGTTAGTACTTACATTAGTGGCAATTTGTTCACATTATTATGTTTATGAGTACATGTGCTTTAAATACTGTCATATAAAGTTTCTCGAAAACTCTACAGATTTCTGTGAAAACTAGCTCAAATCTCCGCATTTTCAGAAACGCTCAAACGCCAGTTTCTGAACAACTGCTCCAAATTTTTTCTTCAAACATTTCAAACGAATATTGCTAATTGCAGGCTTTAATATGACGTAAAGTTCAATTTGAATTATTTTTTTGTTTTTTCAAAAATTACACAAATGTAAATGTTTTGACAGATCTCTCACGCCATTGATATGCACATTTACGGCAATTAGTAAACAGTATTGTATTTGTGAGTTCATTTGAAGTCATTTGAAGCACAGGAAGTTTTTCTAAAACTCAAAACTTTTTTGTTAAGTACATCAAATTTCGAATTTAGCGCTTAACCGCAATATTCTTAATAATGTAATGCAACCTGGGAGTTACACTATCATAGAGGGGGGGGATTGCCATCACACTTACGGTGCGACGGTCCCTTTCAGACAGCAGGGTGCACGCGCTGAATTTATTTAAAAGACGCCAAGCGCATGTCTTACCTGCTTTTCGGTCACCTCCATTGAGCATCTGAAGGGTGAGCGCCCTCGGTTGAAGGATTGCATTTTGCTTTCTGACTACAAGTAATACACAGGCTATATTTCTTTGTTTCCACCCGACAAAATGGCAGGGACACAAGAGTAATCGGTTATATGAAATTAGAAAACATTTGAAACAGAAACATTTAAATAAATATAATATAATTTAAAAAATATAATTTATTTAAACTTCTATAAAATAAATATACCATGAAATAAGTACCAATAATAAAAAATATTGTAAATAGAATTTGAATGAATGGATTTGAAAATCTTGATTTTTCGTCATATGTTATGTAAAAGAAAATTAATCTTTGAATTCCAAATTCCTCTCAACCAATTGCTCGATCAATTCAACCACCACCAATTGCACGAGCTACTCCAATCAACCATAGGAAAGATGAGATGATCTTATACAGTATAAGGTACAAGCCATATGCCAACAATCTGAAAGAAATATTAAATTTTCAGTTTAAAATACCCTAACGTAAGTTATCATTATAGGCAATTTGAATCGGTTTCGATTACTGAACACTTTAAAAAGTAAAGCTAATTTCTCTGTATAATACATGAGCTGTAAATATGGTTCATGATATTATTGGGCCACCAATCACAAATATAACTATTAATTTAAATACTGGACCGATAAACCCATGATTATCACGTAACGCAATCTAAACTCAAAATTCCCTTGTTATACATAATAAATTAATTCAAATGTTCAACAAGTAATAAGGGAACTAGAAAGAACACTCTCACACTGCGCGTAACTACTGAATTTTTATTCGCAGTGCGTCGCTGGAGACCAGTGACAGCAAGGTTCAAGGAAAAAGGCTCCTGCCACATATATTTGCTATTAACATGTAGGGTTATGAAACAGCAACTTATGAAATTCTTGGATAATAAAAAACTGTTGTTTTGTATGCATACTATAATATGTTAATGCAGTAGTCGTGAAGGTAATGTTAAAATATTTAATTTGTTGCAGGGTTATGCAAGAGTATTTAGTTTATTGTTCTTTTGCAGTGTGCGTACTAGTTTTTTGGAAAATATCTGGAGAGGATTTTTCCTGCAGCATTTTGCTGCTGCCGGCTACTAAATCAAGCCATGGTAAATAGAATAAATACCTTGAAAACAGCTTACGGAGACGCTTCGGGGCACTCTCCATGATTATGTAAAAACGAAAATTAAAACGTGATAAATTATAGACGAATGTTTAAATAATGTTGAAAAGAAATTATTGCAAAATGGCCATTTAAAACATTACTAACATTCATGTTCTTTACGCATTACGAACGAATGTCCAAAACGTGTATTGTCAGCTAAATGAAAAAAAAGTATTCGATTAACCTAACAAATTGTAAAATGAAAGGATTATGTAAATGTGATAATGGAAACACGTGTTATGTGGGACTCTTGGCACGGTTAAAAAATGTCACTTTGGAGGCGATAAACGAGCAAACTAGAACTGTAAACATTCGCGCACATTCCATATGGTCCATATACTCGTACATTAAGACATTAAAATATCTCAAGAAACTCTCAACATTTCAAAAATATGTTTGAAATAAATTGTTAATATTCTCGGTGGAGATAAATGTTTTGTACAATGAGGCTATCTGTGCCCACCGGATGACGTTGGTGGAGAGAAAGATCGGTAGTTTTCCGTGGTTTCTCAGATCAACACCAGGCGAATAGCGGAGAGATACCCTAACAAACGGGTCACGGACCGCGCACAATCTTTTTTCCTCTTCCTTGTCCTATGCTCACCCCTTACTTACACACACATACTCACATGCACTACTCTACCGCACCTGTCGGGAGAACGGTCTAGAGCTTAGAACTTGTCCCGGCTGGGGCGGTGTGCTGCTGGCGGGAGACACTTGGCTGGGGAAAACCCCGCTAGCCGACGGTAGGTCGGCCCCGGATCTCGCCATCCAGCGTAGGAAAATCGCCGCCTCAGCTCGAGAAAACATGCACTACACTTATGGGACGAATTGCCTTAGAGTCGACGTTCCCGAAATAACTAACAATCAATCTATGGGGATATAATTATTTGATCAATGTTATATAGCTATCTTTTAGCATTTATGAATATGCCATTTATTCTTTCAGAATATTTCTTAGATAATCTTCTGCATTGAACTTTCTTTAACATCAGGAATACAAACCATTCTCGCTATTTTCCCCAGCTTAAGGCAAGTTGCAATTTTCATCCCCCCTTTGTTTTCATAATTTGAGCACTTTGTTTGGATATTTCTATTTCGCAGCATCTTTAATTTTGCATTTCATACTGGAAAACGTGATTGAACTAGAGAAGCACCGAGTAAGACGTCTCGGTCAAGCGCTTTTCGCTCGTGGCGTGGTCGAGGCGAGCCAAACCTTGTCATACTGCATAGCGGATGTTGTGTTAACTGGCGTGGCACTCGAGCGAAATGATCTCCTGCAGGATCGTACTGAACACCGCGATTGAATGTAATCAGTATATCAGACTTTCAATTGTTTGATTGGTGTTTCTAGGCGAGTCAACGTCTAAGGTTATTATTCCTTTAAGTGTAATGCATGTTTTATCGTCTGATGTGGCGGTAATATTCCCTGGCTTGATGGCTTGATGTGGCGGTAATATTCCCTGGCTTGATGATGTGTGTAGGTAAGGAGTGAGGTCAGGACAAAGAAGGAATGGATGATCGTTCACGGTCCGTGGCGGGTTTGTTAAGGTACTGCTCCGCAAACCCCTGGTGTTTGTCGGAGAAAACATGAAAAACTATCGATCAAAGCAACCGGTCGCTATATTTCCCTTCCATATAGCGACTGATCTCGACCCAACTATTGAGCTATTGTCAAAAATCCTGCCACCGTCGGGACTCGAACCCTAGGACTTTTCGGTCAGAGATACTGTATTGACATCACGTAATGCCTTCAGCAACATATGTCTATGGCTTTTGTTACTCAAAACACTTTTGCACGTCTAAGTAAGCCCCCCCCCCATCCGTCTGCAAAATATAGCTTCACCCCGCGCTTCATTCTGAGCGGCTGCCCTGTTTCGCTGCTCCTCCCTTCCCTTCCACCGTCCCGCATGGCCTTTTCGCCTGCGCAGCCTATGCTGATGGGTTCGTGTTGCGCATATTGTGCACCAAAGCTCCGCACAAGCTGAGCAGGGGAGCATTGGGCAAATATAGGCTGGTCCTCTAGTGATGGCATGGAAACACGGTGGCGGGATTTCGGCTCCATAACAGAAATTGGGATGCCTGAGAAGCACATTCGGGGAAGCCAGAAGGCAAACACGGTGGTCTACCTTCGCGTATATGATATAGAATTCAAATAATAATAAATAAATGTAAATATATAAAAATAAATGTAAATAAATAAAAATAAATGTAAATAAATAAAAATAAATGTAAATAAATATAAATAAATGTAAATATATAAAAATAAATGTAAATACATAAAAATAAATGTAAATAAATAAAAATAAATGTAAATAAATATAAATAAATGTAAATAAATATAAATATGTATCTAGTTTGCTAATGAGATGTAGCATAGAAGTCCCGGCGCCGTTAGTCGAATTACTTGCCGTGCAGACACGAAAGTTATGCAACTCGATACCCAACGGATTTCTGGATGGGTGACAGTCTCGGAACCCCGGTTACTAACTGCGCCATGCCCCTGTCCGAAGGAGACAAACGACAAAAAAATACTTCACGTCGGTTTACTCCAATGTATATACTCTCAATGCCCCAAAAGGCTAAGAGACATTGTGTAAAAGACGCAACAAATTTTAAAGAAGTGCATTGGATGTATAAGATCTGTACTTAGGGTGACTGACTAGTCGCAAACACACTGCCACCAATTTCTTAATATCACTCATTTTCTTCGAATACACCTTCGATATGGCAATATTTCTGCCAAGAGATAGTTCTCTGTTGGGTTGACAATCATTATAATTGTTAATGTTTGTGTCTGTGCGCATGTTGAGTGACGAAAACGCGTGGATTGTGAAAACGCAGAGTTTGGGTCTCTTGTCAGATTCACTGTGTCCCTACAGATGGTCACGAATAGAGCTCACAAAATTTCAAACAACCAAACTATGACTGCCTCAGACAATCCTGATATAATACCGCAATGTCAGAGGTAAGCTATGCTAGTAATGTGTTGCAACATATTGGAAGTACATCATAAAGCTACCCGAAGGCAATTCCAACTTCTAGGAAATCACATGAGATATGTGATGTATAGAGTAATTAGCCATGAATCTACGCAGTTCACAAACCGTGGTACAGATTTAAGCTCGATGTTTGACGCTGGACATAATGATTTTGTTTTCATAATTTTGAACAGTTTCAAAAGTCACAACAATATTTTATAGCAATTATATATACACAATTCGCATCGCATTAGCATCCTCTAACAATGAGATGCAATATAAACTAAAAATCAAGATAATTCATATTCTAATTTTATATCATATTATTATGGATTCGGCCGACGATATACGGTTACAGGATTTTCGACACTGGCCAGGTAGCTAGATCCAGTTCTGTCGCTGACTGGAGGAAATTTCTAGCGATCGGCTGCTCTAATCGGTAATTTTCTGCGGTTTCTTCGATCAATGCCAGGCAAATGCCAGAGCAGTACCCTAACAAACAGGTCGCGCGTGATCTTTCCTTTCCATTTCTTGTCCTATCCTCATCCCTACACACACACACATTTACACCACTACCACACATGCCTGGACTCTGTTTTGGAGCTTTGAGTTTGTCTCGGCTGCGCCAGTGCCCCACTGGTGAGAGATACCTGGTTAGGGAAAACTTCGCAGGTCGGCACGAAATCTCGCCATGCAGTGGTACACGATTACAGCCACACCCAAGCAAAACTTCACCACACTTACGAGAATAATAACCTTGGGTCTTGACGCGTCCAGAATCACTAATAATTATTAAATCAAGCACTTATTAAACACTCCAAAAATATAGTTTTGGCCTGAGATTATTGATTGTAGTACCGTGAGATCTCTCGTATGAATGCTCGTACCCGATATGTATTAGCTGAAGGTGACTGCCGAAAGAAAGACCATATTTTTCACTATGGTTACCATATGATTGTGGAGTTGACAATGGTGTGCAACATTGGGGTGGTGATATTGGTATTTGCTTTTGTGTGTAATTTGAGTGTAATGTAAGTTGCGTGTGCGTTTTGATTATTTCGTTAATTTACTGATGGATTGGGATTTCTTGATGAGTAAAATTTGGTGTTTCTGTTTGTTGGAAAATGGAGGGTAGTGAGGTGGAGCTAGTGCTTTTTGGTATTGATCTTTTGGTGTTGGGCGCTGAGTGAACAAGCAGTCTCATAATTACAAATATTTCTTGTATTCCGAAGTCCAAGCATTTATTCAATGGACTTTATCTTTGGCCTTTCTTATTTTTTTATTTTTCCGAATATATTACATATTTGATTAATTTTTAATATTTCCTCTACACTGCGGTGACATTCCAACTCGGCCGCTGTTACCGGGATATGATTATTGTCTTTATAGACCCTTGTAACAATGATCAGTGGTGGGTATATAGTCATCATATATTCTTGCTTTTAAACTCCACCAAAAGTTCCCACGCGGGATGTCTGTAAGTGCAAAATTCTATTTGTTATTGATAGTACTATTTTCCTTTTTGAAATCCCTTATGAAGTTGAACTTTAATTTTTTATTAGTAATCTCCGTGGTCAATTGGTATGTTATGTGATTTTCTCTCGTTGAATAGATAAATATTTGAAATGTCTTTCACATAGATGGGAGGAAGTTTTACATTCCTACCTATCTCTCGAGATCATATCCTATCTATCGCCCGACCGGCCGTGGCAGCCGGTGACTTGTCGAGACCGCCAGGCGCTCGGCTGGCCTCCAGGAATCGACGGACTCCATTTCGGGGAAATGCGCGTTGCAAATTTCATCGCGACATCGGAGATCCCACTACACAAGCGCAGACTATTACACCTCATTCAAACTCACTTAAATCGTAATAACCTGCCATTGTTGCAGCAGCAACAGATAACATCTGTGCTAGACTGGTTGTATTATATAGTCGCCGACCGGAGTGCCGTATTCTGATTGGTTCCAGATCAATAAGCATGGCTATACCAGTGTTTTTGCCTCTTCAATGTTCAAGACATATGGAGCTCTTCTCCAGAAGACCACGATAATATTGTTGAAACGTCTCCATCAGTATCCTCGACGCGAGCCTGGTTAGTCGTGTTCGGGAAGTCTGAAGAGCCGTAGCTGTCTCGTGCCTGAAGGTTCGCGGATTCGAATCCCTCTTTCTGGGTGTCCGTATAGAGTTACTGTTACTCTGTACAGTGGCCGCTATATGACCTTAGTATTTTAAAAGTAGCATTTTCGTGTTTTTTAACGTTTCCGTCTTTTCGTCCTTTCCGTCTTTTCATCCTTTCCGTCTCTTCGTCCTTTTCATACCTTCGTCCTTTTCGGTTCTTCGTTCTGTTCGTCCTGTTTGACATCGTCCTTTTTGAAAAGGAATTGCGTTATTGCTTAAACAGAAGTAACAATTTAGGTGAATGTATTTCTTTTATTTTTCACTTATTTAATTATTATATATAATTTTAATAAATTACAATTATCCACTTAAATTAAGCAACATGATAATGGATACGCTCGACCCGTATTATACAGGTGAACTTATGATAAAAGTACCCGTATGAATACCGATGGATTTCACGTTCGTTTCTGAAGCGGGCGTTCAGGCGGGTTGACGAGTCTGCGGGTATTCAGAACTCTACTTCTCATGAGCCTACGATTCGGCTCTAGAAGCCTGCGATTTCAATTAATGGATTAATTGAAATTTTTATTCTAAAATTAATTGCAAATATTTTACAGTCACTAAAGGGCGACGCCTTTAAATACCGAGTAGGGATGGGTGATTTATTCGTGATTAATACGGTAATAGATTATTTTATACGATTAATCGAAAAATGAAATCGATTGTTTTTGCACCAATTAATGAACTCATCAATATTTTTTATGATTTTTAGCTCGATTATTTTAATTCAAATATTAATTTTCAAAATAAGAAAATATGAAAGTACATCTCTGTTTTTGAACTTAAGAAACGGAATTCAACGTCTGTTCATATTTCTCTAACAACAAAATATGAAAGAGAAAACATACGCCCCATTAATTTTATGTTGGTAAAACTAATAAAATGAAAAGTCACTATGTATGTTCTAATATTTTAGTGATAGTATTACATTCAGTATAAGATAAGAAAAGACAGATTTATCCGTTTTCCTAGAATTATCCTAAACCAAGTACATCCTTAGATTACAATTATTGGTGTACTTTTTCTATTATATATGTGTATTATTTCCTATTGAACTTAGCTTATTCATAACTTTTGTCTTGCAGGCTTTTATTGTTGAGAAACTCTACGATGATTTTCGTTTTAAACTGAATTACAGTAGTTTCTCATGAGTACATGTATGGAATGAATATTATTTAAATAAAGATGAAAGAAATATTATTAATTAAATCACACCGAGCTTCCAAACTGCGAAACACTTCATTAGAACCCTTAAAAACTACTAAACGATTAATTCATTTAAAAATAACAGTTTTACGCATTTAAAACATGTGTAAAATTAATCGATTATATAAGATTAATCGGTTGATTCAGAACGTTAACGTTTAATATATGCATATTAATATAGTAAAAAACATCGTCGTTTAGATATTAATCGATTATTATTTAATAATCGCCCATCCCTAATACCGAGGAAGCGACCGAACTCCGGGCCGGGAACGAGGCTTCGGCGGTGGTCGTGCTCACGGCGACTCTCATCTGTTGTGGATATACTTGGAGAGGCGGGAGGTGGCTGGTTAAAATGGCCGTTAAACAAGGATCTTCTTCCGACAAAGCGAGCTCGCTTCTTCTACCGAGCGTCGGCGCGGAGCCTCGCGATACTTGAAAGTCGTGCGAATATTCCGCACTTAGTAGTAAATCATTGTTTTCAAATTGAAAAACTATTCTACCGAAAATTCATTTCGAACATATCGTCAACTGTGCGTTTCATTATGTGCGTGGGAAAACAAGATACTATTGCTAAGCGTATATTAATAAACAGAAAAACGTCGACCCGCAATGCGATTAAATTGCACGTAATATGAAATAGTAAATTTAATTTTACCTTGATTTCGAGATTCTTCACTTTTTGAATTACTCGTACTACAGAGAACGCACAGGAGCTACACTCCAAAAATTTAATATAATTTAATATACAGCTATTTAATAGAATAAATGAATTCCTATGCAGCCCAACAAATTGCTAAAATTTAGACTTTAAGACTAGAATGGTCTTCAAGAGTCAAAGCAGATCGTGTGTAACATGTCGTAGATTTTTGGTTAGAGAATCAATTGTACACCTTTTTAAAAAAGGAATAAATGGGAGTGTTTTCTTATCAATTGCTAATGGAACATGGTTGTAAAAAATTTGTCTTTGATGCAGTCTTGAATTTAACTATAATTCCAAGGTAGCAATTAAATTCAGTCCCACCTACAACACGAATATTTGTTCAGCTTTCGTTATTTTCGTACTATGCCGAGAATGCGAAATCTCGCTTGCGGCGGGAGACTGAAAACCTCCTAAATGGTGCTGCGAACTCGCATTTCTCGTCGCAGATTTCACCCGCATTAATCTGGATTTGAACGGCAATGCTGAAATGCTAGCTAGCGCCTGCCGCTTCTCTACAGGTCGTCACTGTGCAGACAGAGGTTCTGCAGCCGGCGCTGGCTGCGGTTGCTCGCACGTCGACGTGGACGGTGCTGCTGTGCCCTGACGCTTCATCAAGCTGAAAGCTCCCGCAGCTCAACACTCTCACGCGTGGATAACTAAAAATAAATCGCGCCGCGCCCGGAGCATCAACTTTCTCTCTCACTGTCAGTGCGATCTTGTCTGCAGGTGCTCTTTCGCTTGACTGAACTATTCAGCGATAACGGATGCAATCACCTTTGTACTTTCAATGTCGTAAAGCAATGTTTTAACCGATTCAGAAATACAAAAATAACTTATTATTTTCTATTACTCTTTTTGTAATTATAGTTTTTTTAAATAATAGGTATTTGGCATTTTCAGTCCACTAGTCCGACTTGGCGGTTAGCTAACGGTGTCCCCCATTCCTGGGCTTGGTTTAAATGACAGGTTTGGGGGGTAAAAACGCATGTTACGTACATGACACATTCTCTTCATCGTAACTAGCTAACTCCGCTCTGATCGTTTCTTCGTCTTCTTCTTCTTCATTCAGCTACAGAAACGGAGACGGTTTTAAAGGTAAGCTACATCTCTAGTTTTGCCCCCACCGGTAATCGATCCCGGAATCGCACCACGGAAAGATAGTACGCTTTCCATGAGCCACCTTACGGCCTTCTTTAATAGTAAATGAGATAATTTTTTTCACAAACATCTCTTTTACTCGTCTTGAGTCATTAATTATATTTTGTATTTATTGAATAAGTATCAACGTGATATATGCTTAATAACAAGTTGGGTATCGTTCACTTTTATCGAAGTTTTCTTTTCTTTTCAACTTTATTCATTCGTTAAATCACTTTATTAACGTATATACTGTACGCTCAACACTACTTACGCACTACACACTGAAAGATGAACACGTGAAAATCTTTATAATAATGTAAATAATAGCTTAAATCGACGTTTTAGAAGGCTGGAATAAGTCGTTCATACTTGAACTTGTGGGCAACAGTTGGCAATACTGGTAAATTTGTCAACTGACACTGTTTGCTCACATGTAGTGGATATGACATTTTGCTAAAACCCAGAAAAAAAATAATTCTGTGTATTATGAAACATATTCCTATCCTTATCTTCACAACGGTCTGGTACCTCATGGTAGAATGTGAAATTGACTAGTGTTATAACAGGAACATTTCTTAGTCTCTTAATTCAAACAAACCTGAAATGTGTTTGTATTAATGAATTGAACACCAAATTAAGTTCCCCATGTCACGCATCAAGAAGTTTTTCAGATATAGTAAGTCTTCAGTCACTTCGTGTACATGTATGTACGAGTACACTCGTAGTACACTCCCGCGAAAGACAAGGCATAAAATTGCCTTTCTTCTTTATTTGTGCATCAGTAGTTTTAGTCAGACACGACTTACTCAGTAATGGGAACGTATTTGCGTCCAACAGAGGTATCTAGCACGGCCGAGTTCAGCAGGTCCCACTAGCACATATCACTACCAAGAATCTTTATAACTCAGCGTGTACTTTATTTTTAGTACACATTGCCAGGTGACATTAATTGATTGAAATCGATTCACAAGTTAAAATGTTCAGTAATTTGTTTCGTGCCGAAATGATTTTTTAGTTTCTTTTCAATTGGAGAGTACGCCGAGTTTAAAAAACGAATATTATGTACATTTTAATAATTTTATAATGCGTCCCTTTTTAATTGCATACTTCTCAAATGCTGTATCTGTCAATAGTTATTTTATGTCATTTTGTGGGTCAATGACCCCCCATTTCGATCAGTTTGTTGAGCAGATCCCCTTGATCCATTCAGCCATTTGCTGAGATACTTCATAGTCTGCGCCTGCTTTCATTAGTTTGCTTTGCTAGATAGTCGAAATTTCGTCAGTAGTACTGTCAGTTCATATCTGAAACTCATTTGCCATTGCCAATAGTTTCTATTACACAAAATTCAATATTTCTTGCTATCAAATGTTGTCTAAGACACTCGTTACTACCATTAAGCATACTAATTCAGTTAATATAGTAAAAGTTAGGGATTTTGGAATGCACACTATTTACTGTTTTGGGTGTGAAATAAATGTATAAATAAATACGATACGGTTTCTAAGAAATCTCTGTGCCTTAATAAATTTGGTACTTAAATATAAAAAAATCAACTTCAAATTATCTAAATTGAATTTATAATTACTTTAATGTATTACTTTCTTTCAGTTGAGCAGAAGTTTTAAAAACCTGTGCTAAAATTGAATTTATATCTCCCTTTCGTGTCTTGCATCTTTTTTCCTTTTAAAAGATCCAAATTCCTGGTGGAAGTGTGTAACTCGAGGGAAATGCCTGGCTATTTACTCTGCCACTTTGTCGCTAATTCCCAGCACCGGCGCTCGCGAGATTTACAGTACCCCTTTAAGAACTGGCCGGGCACGCTGTCGCATAATTTCGCTGATCTTACGAGCGGCGGTGCTTTCAAGTGGACAAGTGCTTCGCACGCCAGACCGCTCGTCGGCTTCGCTTTTCTCGGACACGGTCGCGAAAACGCTCGCGACATTCCGAAGCCCAGACGCGGCGACGCGCCGTTGCAGCGAGTGGAGATGGAGGGAAGGGGTAAGTAGAGGCGTTGGCGGAGGGTGTGTCTGTGTGGAATTGGAAGAGAGTGGCGGGCAACGAGAGGTTGGGAAAATAGCGTGGGCGGAACGAACTTGGCGGAGCGAAGTGGGCGGAGCGAAGTGGGCGGAGCGAAGTGGGCGGAGCGAAGTGGGCGGAGCGAAGTGGGCGGAGCGAAGTGGGCGGAGCGAAGTGGGCGGAGCGAAGTGGGCGGAGCGAAGTGGGCGGAGCGAAGTGGGCGGAGCGAAGTGGGCGGAGCGAAGTGGGCGGAGCGAAGTGGGCGGAGCGAAGTGGGCGGAGCGAAGTGGGCGGAGCGAAGTGGGCGGAGCGGAGAGGGCGGAGCGGAGAGGAGCGGGCGGAGCGGAGCGGGCGGAGCGGAGCGGGCGGAGTGGAGCGGGCGGGGCGGAGCGGAGTGGGCGGGACGGAGCGGAGTGGGCGGGGGGGAGCGGAGTGGGCGGGGGGAGCGGAGTGGGCGGGGGGGAGCGGAGTGGGCGGGGGGGAGCGGAGTGGGCGGGGCGGAGCGGAGTGGGCGGAGCGGAGCGGAGTGGGCGGAGCGGAGCGGAGTGGGCGGAGCGGAGCGGAGTGGGCGGAGCGGAGTGGGCGGAGCGGAGTGGGCGGAGCGGAGTGGGCGGAGCGGAGTGGGCGGAGCGGAGTGGGCGGGGCGGAGTGGGCGGAGCGGAGTGGGCGGGGCGGAGCGGAGCGGAGTGGGCGGGGCGGAGCGGAGTGGGCGGGGCGGGGCGGAGCGGAGTGGGCGGGGCGGAGCGGAGCGGAGTGGGCGGGGCGGAGCGGAGCGGAGTGGGCGGGGCGGAGCGGAGTGGGCAGAAATGTAGAGACATTGGTGCAGGAGACGTTGGCAGCAGAGAATTTAAGACGGGAGGTAGGCACTTGTCTTGACAGTCGTCTCGCGCGGACGGGCAATCAGCGTTTTGACCTCGTTGACGCACTGGTCGCAGAACGCGCTGATGGCGAGCGCGCTGTGTTGTGCGGAACGGTCGTGTATACAAACTGCCGTGACGTGGTAGCCCGCAGCGTAATCATGGCGAGCGCTCCTGGTGTCCACTTTTGTGTGCCAGGTTTCAAATTGTAATCATTACACGTGTGTGTGTGTGTGTGTGTGTGTGTGTGTGTCGAACAACTAAGGTGCCGCAGGTTTCTCTGAGTTCTCCCATTTCCCTTGTTTGCCATCACTTAATCCATTTTCAAGCTCATTAGCCGCAGATCATGTAATTACATCACATCTGAACGCACATTAATGCAGCGACATGTGACTTGCGTGGATTCTGGTTGCGCTTTCATGGCCATCGGCGTCTTACAGTAATTGAAGCCCTGTGATGAATAAATAACAGCCATGCTGTCCCTTCAGTGCTCAGGCACATGGACGGGATTGATATAATCCATAAATAATCTGTAAATGGTTTCCGAGTTGCTCAGTGTGCGTGTGTGTCTAACTCGGTTACTCCCTACGGTAGTCGGCTACAACAGTCATGAAGCTGTTGCCTGCAAATTGTAGAAAAGGTCGCTTTGCGAAGTGATATGAAGTAAAAATTGGGATCTCTGAGGGGTGTTCTTTGCAGCATTAGACTGTGCCAAAAAAAATAATTTTTCGAATTTCAAGCTGTTCTTCGAGTATGTTGTAGAGCGTTTAATTTAAGAAAGATTGATATTAATTTAAGCCAAATCGGTTAATATTTAGAGGTCCATCAAGTCCAAAATGTGTATTTTTTAGAATATTTAATTTTTTAAAGTGGATATTCCGTTGTTGTATTTGTTTGAATAAGAATTTTGATGATATCATGCATTCTAATAGTCAAAAACATTGTCTGAAGTCATATTTTAAAGCTGCAATGAATACTCAGTGGCTATTTAAAAAAATATGACATTGTATCTGAATGATTTTTGAGATAATTTTCTGTTATTTGCCAACAAAGTCATATTTTCTCTTTTAGATTATGGTTAATAACGAAGTTTTTTGACTGTATATATTAGGTAACATTATAAAATACAGATAAAAGCAAAATTCATTCACAAGTATGTAATATTATAATATAAATGCTTGTTTATATATGTACCCGAAATATCGATTTTTCTATATTTTGGTTAAAATAAGTTTATTGCTTTTGTAAAATTATAAAATCATTATTATATGTTTGAAAATATTAATTTGTTCATGTTTTCCGTCTTTTGTATTACAATTACTTTTATTTAGTTAAAATATTAGTTAATAGTAATTAATTAATCGCATTCTCATACTGTTAATTTAAAATGATTTTCGTGATACCAATTTTTTTCTTCTACATATAGGTATATTAAATATGAAGCTTACACTATAAAATTAATTATAAAGATAGAAATAGAAATAGTTCTTCATAGAAAATATAAATTATACTTCACCTAGGTTCACTGTTAATTTTTATATTTATCACATAGAACACATTCATCTGTTAAGCGTTGAACACTTTGTGACAGCTAGGGAATTAAATGGCAAGGCATAAGTATTATGAAGTTGACTTGAGGGAATAGTCAAGACTAGTTACGTTTTCAGAAACTAATAACTTTTGTTCTATTAAAACAGACAGACAATTTAGTTTACTTAAGTGCGTACTTTATTCATAGAAAAAAGTTAGTTTCGTAAAAGTCGTATTAAACTGTTTCTATCTTATTCTGATACACTGTTTTAAAAAAAGATAGATACAGTTCTGCGTAGAGCTCTGTTCTGCGACTTTCTAGTTTCGATCAGTCCCTCAAGTCGACTTCATACTCCTCATTTCTTGCTATTTACTCCCAGAGGGGCGCTGATGTGTTCAAGGCTTTAACGTCTGGCCGTCGATGCGATTGCGCGGAGACACCCGTTTTGAGGTTAGAAACTTTGCATTTCGAGTTTGGGTGACAAACAAACCAGAAGTCTAACGGAAAAGATGCCACCTCAAAAACGTGCAAAATTCTACTTGATAGGATACGAAGTCGACCAAATCAGCGACAAGACATTACCACCAACTAGACAAGCATTGAAGTTGTTCTGTCACCATCATCTTTCGCTCAAGAAAACAATTCTTGAATCTGCCAAGTCAGTTGCAAGTGTCATCATTGCAATTTACAAAACGGAAGAAATACCTACAATTTGCGCACAAATGTCACAAAAAAGTTAAAACTTTACATAAGAAATGGATGGATGTAAAGATAAACAGAAAACGAAACACTGCGGTTGAGGCTAAAAAAAGACAAATGTTCAGCAAAATGTTGGACTCATTGTTTGATATAACGCCAAAAAATGTGATGGATCGTCTTCAAAATGAAAATGCAAAACAATTGTTGCTTTCTCACAGAACTGGAAGAAAATTTTTACGGTTAAAATCTAATGTTACAAGCAAAGGTAATAAATGATAATAATATTTTAATCATGTTATATGAGCAACAATTTTATGGCAATTTTTAATAAAGTAACTTTAATTTTGTTTCTATAAATATAATTGAACACGAAAATTTAAAAAAATCATATACTTTATATGTACGAAGTTATTAATTTAATTCTTTTAAACCAAGTATGTAATGAACCATTTTTAATTGAATTTCTTAATGTATGAAATGATTTTTAGTGTTGAATATTATATGTTCAATATTTTTGAATTTTTTTAATAAATTAATGTTTATATATTGTTTTAAACTACGAATTTGTATAATGTTACAAATAATATTTTTTGTTAAATATAGGTACTGTAAATAAAGGAAATATTTCTATAGAAATCCAAAGCGCAGAATCACATGAGCTTTCTGCAGTGTCTGAAAATTTGTCCGAGTTAAGTCTAAGTGAAGTACCTTCATCTCAATCAAGTGGGAAGTCAACTTTATGGGAACCGCCTGCAACTAAAAAGCCTAAAATAAACATGATCTCTACAGACGTCGCATTAACACTTGATCGGACTAATACCAGCGGCAGAAATGCGACTCGTATTGTAAATGCGATATTACATAATTTGGATAAAAATAATGAGAAAACAGTGAGTCATCGGACCGTTGTACGTAAAAGGGAAGCAATACGAAAAGGAATAGTGGAGAACCTAAAAGAAAATTTTGCATCAGAAAAATGTTTAACAATCCACTGGGACTCAAAGTTAATGCCAGATATTACTGAAAAAAAAAACAGTTGATCGATTGGCGGTCATTGCATCAGGTGTAGATACAGAAGAACTTCTAGGAGTACCAAAAATTGAGGCTGGAACTGGATTGATGCAAGCTAATGCAATTAACGACATTATGAAGGAATGGAAAATTGATGAAACTATCAAAGCAATGTCTTTTGACACAACTAATGTTAATACAGGTTATTCATGAAATAATATTGAATCTGTTCTAATTTCGAAACTATTACAATTTTACACACTTCTATATTAAATACACGGAGAAAAATATTTTGACAGCAACAAATCTTTAGGTTATCCAACAACATTTTTAGTAAAGACAAGTAGATATTTGCTATGCCAAGTACAAATTTGTTGTTGTCCGTATATTAAGTAGAATATGTTGCTCGAATAGCAAATTTGTACTTGGGACAACAAATATTTTTTTCCGTGTAAAAATTGTTTATATATTAAACTTCAAAATAATTAAAATTAATTTATTTATTATTTAGGAAAACGAAAAGGGACGTGTGTAATTTTAGAACAAAAACTCAACCAAGATCTACTTTGGTTACCGTGCCGCCATCACATAGCAGAAATCATTTTGAAACATGTGTTTGAAACATGTTTAATGCCGACGTCAGGTCCTGAAGTTAATTTATTTAAAGATTTTGCAAAAGCCTGGCCAGATATTGATTTAACTAATTACCAATCCGGTTTAACCGATGAAAAAGTTTCTTCAGAATTGAATTGCGTTAAATCAGATATTTTGTCCTTTGCATTAGAACAGCTTGAGGTAAAGTATAAAACACTCAATAAAGTTTTAATTAGTATTGTTACTTTAATTTTAATATTATTTTACTCTAAATGAAAAATACAGTAGAATTTTTGTTATGAAATATATCAATTGGAAATTTAATGTTATTTTGAAGTCAATTTTGTTGTAATTCATATTTAATTTAGTACATTTAAACAATTTAATACTGCAAACATTATGATTTATTTTTATATATTAAATAGAAGTCGATGTGTAAATAAAAAATATATTTAATTTATAAATAGCAAAAGTGAAATAATTACATAACAGCTATCATAATAATGTAACATTTTTCTTCTAGATAACACACCCGAGAGTAGATTACAAGGAACTTCTGGAACTGACAATTATATTCTTAGGAGAAGAACCAAAAGACAATTATAAGTTCCGAGTTCCAGGGGCCATGCACCACGCAAGGTGGATGGCAAAAGCCCTGTACGTTTTAAAGATGTTTATTTTCAGAGACCAAATTGGATTGGATGAATATGTCTTATGTGGTTTGCGAGATTTTTGTATTTTTGTTGTACGCTTTTATATTAAGTACTGGTTCACTGCTACTTCTGCAGTTTGTAGTCCATGGAACGACCTACAGTTGTTACAAGCTTTGATCAAGTACCAAAAGGAAAACAAAGCTGTTTCTTTGGCAGCGTTAAGCAAATTATCGAAACACTTATGGTACTTGTCAAGCGAAGCTGTTGGTCTTTCATTGTTTGACAATAATATTTCACTTGAAATGAAAGAAAAAATGGTATTAGCTTTACGAACGGTTAAATGTAATAAACCTGTAAAGCGGTTGCCGTTAAATGTAAATAGTAGGAAGGAGTTAGCATTGTGGGTAACTAGAAGTATGGATGAGCTATTTTCGAAGCACACGCAGAAATTGACAGATTCAACGTGGATTGCCATTTTTTCGATATTCATCCATCGTTATGGAGTGAAAATGATAGTTACCAGAAAGCGAGAAGTATTCTTTCTCATCTGCGGGTAACAAATGATACGGCCGAACGAGGTATTGCTTTAATGTCCAATTTTAATGCAACTATAACCAAGAGTGAGGAACAGAAGCAATATCTGTTAAAAGTTGTCGAACAACATAGGCGGCACATGCCAGGCACAAGTAAAATGTCACCTTAAAATTATCTTTATAATTAATTTTAGATTCTAAGCTTAATATTTAATATATATGTAAATAAATAAGTTCAAAACACGTTACATTGACAACTGATCTTTTATTATCATGGATATCCTAAAAGTATGTAGAAGAAAAAAATTGGTATCACGAAAATCATTTTAAATTAACAGTATGAGAATGCGATTAATTAATTACTATTAACTAATATTTTAACTAAATAAAAGTAATTGTAATACAAAAGACGGAAAACATGAACAAATTAATATTTTCAAACATATAATAATGATTTTATAATTTTACAAAAGCAATAAACTTATTTTAACCAAAATATAGAAAAATCGATATTTCGGGTACATATATAAACAAGCATTTATATTATAATATTACATACTTGTGAATGAATTTTGCTTTTATCTGTATTTTATAATGTTACCTAATATATACAGTCAAAAAACTTCGTTATTAACCATAATCTAAAAGAGAAAATATGACTTTGTTGGCAAATAACAGAAAATTATCTCAAAAATCATTCAGATACAATGTCATAATTTTTTAAATAGCCACTGAGTATTCATTGCAGCTTTAAAATATGACTTCAGACAATGTTTTTGACTATTAGAATGCATGATATCATCAAAATTCTTATTCAAACAAATACAACAACGGAATATCCACTTTAAAAAATTAAATATTCTAAAAAATACACATTTTGGACTTGATGGACCTCTAAATATTAACCGATTTGGCTTAAATTAATATCAATCTTTCTTAAATTAAACGCTCTACAACATACTCGAAGAACAGCTTGAAATTCGAAAAATTATTTTTTTTGGCACAGTCTATTGCAGCATACACAAACAAAATTTATTTTTTAAAGCTTTATTCACAAACTAAAAACAATAATTTTAGTATAACTACCTAGATTTCATAATAAACAGTAGTGTAGTGCAGAATGTTGCGGAACATTCGGCGAAGTGCCTTTTAATCAAAGGATAGGGTATGTTGAAAATCTCTACGTCCAACAGTATTCGTAGTTTTAAGTATATAAATAATAAAATATATAATATAAATATAATGTGATGCAAATGCAAGGCAAAAATATAACATAAATATAAAACATAATATAAAACAAAAACAAATATAAAACATAATATTAATATAGTTTAATTTCGTCCATTACTGTTCCAATAATTATTGTCATTCGAATTTCACTGTTTCTTGAATTATTGTGCATTATTTCTCGTAACTATGTATTTTATATTTGCTTTTTATTAATTGCTTAAAACGCCTTTCAAAAATGAACAATTTTTTATAATGCAAATTTCTTTGCGATAGCGGGTGACGGCAATAACTTGAACATTTGCTTTGGCGACCGTAACCGTCTCGTTGGAATGCTACTGCAGCTGTCAAGGTAGGCAGTAAGCATACTATGTCAGCACACCTTGTAGGGCTGAGAAACTACTCCGTAAGTAAAACGGCGTTAGTGACAGCAGTGGAATTTCGGCAGCAGCGATGATGGTATCCCTTGGACAACGAATAAGCACATGACAATAGCAGACATGGTAACGCATGTGAAAAAATGCAATGGCGGCAGGAATAGCTGCGGTGCATGTAGCGATAAAAGCAGGAAGGCCTGTTTCACGTGAAGCGCAACTTACGAGCAGCGCTGCACCAGAATAGATACACAGAATGTAACACATCTTTTCACATGCGTGGCCCCAGTGGAAAACTACGGCATACCTGCAACCTTGTTTTAGAGTGGCGTAGAGTTGACGAATGTTGACCTGTGTAAGAGATTGAAAGGGAATTGTCGAGGCCGTTGATAAATGGTGTCTGGGAATGTTACAAACTTTCAGTGCACGTAGGCGATACGAAGATTACCTTTTTTAGACAGCCATGAGTAAAAGCGTTTCTTTCAAGCCATGTATATCGTGCTAAAAGTTCAATGTTTATCACTAGGTCTAACAGTGAGTCGATGCTCAAGTATTAAGGTATTTTTGTGAATGTAACAAATAAAATAAAATAATTTCGTCTGACCGTATCAGCTACTACTCACCTTAAAATTCCTCTGTTTTGTGTACTTTAATAAAAATAAAATGAAAGTCAGTAACGCCATCTAAAATATAGTATATGACTCTTGGTAAAAGTCCTTTTATTTTGCTTGTAGGATTTCGCCACTAAGCCTATCGACCTCGTGTCACAACCTTTCCTACTCGGAAACGTCAGATTTACCTCTCGTATCATAAATAATTATTTTGTCAGTGAACCTGTGCTAGGAACTTTTATAGAATGAGATAACACATGATGCATTTCCTCCCTAATGGTACAGTGGAATTTTGTGGGCCAAGTTCGGATACCCGCGGAACACCAAGTCGTATTGGATTACTTATCCCCACCTTATGATCATTGGTAAAAAGGGATCATTTTTGACCTTATACATGCCCTTAAATTTTATTAAATCTACTCTAAGACAATTCTGTATATCATTATTTTAAAGAACGCTAAAAGTATTGAACGTCATGCGATATCAGCTTCATAAATCAATGAAAAAACACACAAAGAGCCAGTGAAACTGCAAAACAGCTCAATTGTATCAGTCGTTACAGTGTGTAGGTATTCTGAAGAAGAAACCAGTATTAATCTACATAGATTACATTCTCTACGCAGTAAGCATGTGAAAAGTCGTGTAGACTACATATAGATTACTTGCAGGACACATGCGTTGACGTAAATATTATACGGCACCACTCTTCGTGAATCGTTTCGATGTAGTCAATCGAAGTGACGACTAGGGAATTGGCGGCAGTGCTTGCGTTGGAAGCGGGTGTGGTGGCGGCGCGCCAGCGCTCTCGGCTTGCAGCGGCCGGGCCCCGCGGCTGGTCAGCGACACCTCGCGTATGAAACTCGCCGCGCCGCCCCGCACGCGAGAATAGGCGCCCGCGCGTGTATTTATAGCGGCGCAGGAGACGCGCGTCCGCGGTGCCGTCGACGCGTCCTCGCCTACTCGCCTGAACGCCCGCTGTCTCTTCTCCTCCTGCTTGTCCCACGCCGCTTCCTCAACCTGCTCCTCTGCCGCCGCCACCTCCTCCGCCGCCTCCTGCACCTCTTCCTCCGCCGCCGCCTCCTCCTCTGACTCCACCCCCTCCTCGTACTTTTACTTCTCCTTCTGCTCTTTCTCCTCTTCCTCCTCCCCTTCCTTTTCTTCCTCCTCTTCCTTTTCGTCTTCCTCTTCTTCCTCCTCTTCCTTTTCGTCTTCCTCTTCCTACTCCGCCGCCGTTGTCGCCGTGCCGGCCTAGTGCTTGTCCGGTCACACTGTCGGTGACTGCTGATTCTCTACTCGCGACTCCGAGACGATTTATTGGCCAGGCTATATTTTTCCAGTGCCTAGTTACTCCTGCCATTCTCACTGATCCTTGATTTTTCGCGTTCCCCAGTAGGATCAGTATCCAATGGAGGTTGCGCGGTAGAGTGGCTCAGATGGTTTGAGTTCCGCCGTTTAAATGATGCCATTATTAGTGTCACCCTAGGCGTCTTTTACCTGAATTATTTTCAACCTTTACATCATCTTTTGACATATAATCATGTGTCCGAGATCCTTACCATCTTACTTACTATTATTGATTGTAACCAAAATTAATATTCTGAATTTTTTAGGGTATGCTTGTCTGTCGTCATTTTACCACATTCAACATACAGTGTTGTAAGTTGTACCTACCTTGCGCTCTGTTATATTTTATATTTCTTTCAACAATTTGAAAATATATTTTTATATGAACTGAAACATAATATTACATACACAGCAGTGATCTATTGTTTTTTTTCCCGCTTTGCCTAAGTTATTTTTAATTATTTTCTTTTATTTCTATCAACTTTTCTATATCTTATGATCTCATTTTGTCTGTGTTCTAGATTTATCCTCTTTTCATCTCTCTCGTATTTTTCTTTTTCTTGTCAATAATTTGACAATAATGTCACTACCGTTACTGTTTGGTCTGCTATGTGAATGTGCTTCATGTTGACAAATACTATTAGCTTAGAAAATACATCATAAATTTTTTCTTGTTGGTTTCTTGGTAATGCCAATATTTTCAGTATACTTTAGAAGCTCTTACATATTTTTCGAGTAAATTACTGTCAATGTTTTCTTTCCAACATTTATGTTTTCTTTCAAATCAACGTAGTATAGAATCAAACAAATGGCCTGTTGATAGGTATAATTTAGAGCAATTGGAAAATATTCACCTCTTAATCGATTATTCAGATAGAATGTAAGTTTCCCAGTTATATAATCACAACGTGTCAGAAACACTTATAAAATGGAACTAACAGCACATGAATAAGCACTCACAATAACTGTACGTTAAACGATGGTTTATAAATTAATGTAAAAGTCATTAGGAAGTCATAGAAAATAATACTTCTCGTCCTGACGCTCCCTTAGCCTAGTGACGCGTAAAACAAGAAGAAATAACGAAACAAATAATTGGTGTGCAGTTTGATAGCAATTTTTGAACACTAAATTATTATATACGATAATGTGGCACCAAATTATTAATTCCTAATTTAAAATCGTGTACTGACGAATTCAGGACTCACGACCATGAAAACTGTATTCAGAATACCAGATAAGTGTAAAACGTTTTCATAAATTCTCTCCAATCGTTCACTTTATCAAACATTACTGAATAACCACATATTTGAAATCTGATACGTCGAATAAACATTTTCGTTCTAGGGCCTCTCTTACCTTGAAACCAATTTACATTCATGCGGTTAACATGTTAAAAAAATTGGTGAGGTTTAATGAACTTTGCAGGTGTCCAATTCCCTCAGTTGTGTATTATGGCGTACCTTTGTTTTCACAATGATGTAAATTCTCGTAATCTTTTAAACATTACAATTTTCTCGGATTGTTCTTTTGTTATTTGCTTAACTCCACTCGCTATATAACACCTTTTGCTGATATAAAGTCAAATCCCTCATAATGACCACACCCCTCCCTGAACAATTTTGCAGGACTGAAATATTTTTACATAATACCAATGAAATTTAACCCCATTTATGCCGCCCATTCTAACCCCAGCCTGCAGCCACTAGTTTAACGTTAATAATAGTTGTCCTCCATCTTTAAGGCGAGCAGTACCCTGAGAGGTCAACTTAGAAATATCTATATTTTTAAAACTGTTATTTTTAAAATTGTTCCACTTCTCAGCATCGTGTTACATTGACAGGTACATTAATGTTTTTACTATGAGTTAGATATTGTTTTGTACGTCTTTCACTATATTATTGACATTTTACCTCGAAGATTGCGAGCGTATTTATTAACTTAAATTTCATGAGACCGATCACGAATTTCAACGTACTCGTACTTTTCATATATAATGTTTTCAGGTAATGTAGTTTTTAATTACAGTAAGATAATATAAGCTAAGTTATTCTAGTTTCCAACAATATCTTTATTAATACTGGCTTAGTACTTGACACCACTATATCAGCCCAGGATAGATATTGGTTCAGTGTTCCCTGGATTTAGATCTTCAATAACGTCATGTTGAACTAGATTAAGTGGGATACCGAATGCTAAGTCACTTTGCATTCATCCGTATTGTAGGCCACCTGTCAGGCCAAAATCTGTTTCATTGTCACGCTACCCAAACTTCACATTAAAGTCGAAGGATCGTTATTGCAGTTGTATTAATGAATGATAGACCATTTCCTGTTTAGTCAGGAATTTCTCAAATCCACTACATAATTTATAATTCATGTGTTTTTTTAAATACCCAAGCTTTGAAAAAACAACCCTTTTTTCTGTTACCTAAAACATTTATAGTTCTTTGTAATCCCAATAGAGTGAACTTTTATAAAATTCTTTTTCCCCATCAACGTTATTTGGCATCCCCTAATTATTTACAGCACTCGTAAATAAGTCTCGTCAACTCTCCCACTCGGTTTGTTCATCCTAACTTGTAACTACAATGTTATATTTGCACGGTTATCTCTGTAACTCCTGAAGCTTTCGAGGATTTGCGACACTGACTAAATACTGAGCCGAATTCAAATACTGTATGAAAGAGAATTCTAGTGACCGAAAGCCATGGTCTGTTGTTTCTCCTACCAGGTATATTTTAATGCAGTATCCTAACAAATTGACCACGGACCCCGCTTTATCTTTGCGTTCGCATTCATGCCTCTTACCCCTCCCCTTACACACATACGTATACATAGATACTCTCATACATGTCGGGAGACCAGTCAGGAGCTTGTAAATTGTACTGCTTGGGCAGTAAAACCCCGCCGCTTGACGTCTAGGTCTGCCCAGATCTCACGATTAAATGAGGGAGGAACACTGCCACCTCCCGGAATATAAAATGCCCTACACTAATGAAATTAATGACGTCACTAGTGGACGCTTTCGAAAACAGAAAATACTCGGGACACTAGACAGTTCGATGGGAGGCTGTGTATTGTTTATTGTTTGAAAGAACGGGTACCGGTTTCGTGGTGATTCTTATTTACAGACAAATAGAGTGGATTTGTTAGATGAGCTCTAAGGCGCGGTTTCTTCGAGCCAGGGCTCGAAACCCCAGTTTCGCTTGATAAGACGCGGGTGGTTTGAATCCATGGCTCATTCTCACAAATGGTTGAAAATAAAGTACTTTAGACGTATGGATGAATTTTAGGCAATGTGCAACGCCTCAGGACGCTGAATTATAGAACAAGAGTGTTGTGGGATCACAGGAATCCCTTAGAAGAATACAATAGGGATTTTTGGAGAAGATTTCACTTTACGAAAGAAAGAATCTGAAATTAATTTGGCCGAAATGTTACAGCCTAACCTCAATCACGTGGATCAAGCCGCGAAGGAGGCGGCGAAGGGTTGCGATGGGGGTCGTGACCTTATCGTTAGCGGGAGCGATGTCAGGAGAGGCAAATGGGGGCGGGACGTGAGACGAGAAGATGCGTGCAAAGGAATGCGTGATGGACTGCGGGTCGGCGCGAGGTCACAGACCGTCCGTTCGCCCACCCACGGGGCTGCGGAAGTGTCTCTGCGGCGCTGCGGCACAGAGGTGGCGAAGATTGCACTGCTTACATCGCGACGCAGCGTCACATTTCCAGTGGATTTGTGCGCGTTCGTGGGCGTGAGATGCGAGATTCACGCCCCGCCCGCCCACCCACCAGCCCTGAAATAGCTGGTCCGTGACCTCTCGCCGACCCGCAGTCCATCTCGCATTCCTTTGCACGCATCTGCTCGTCTCACGTCCCGCCCCCATTTGCCTCTCCTGACATTGCCCCCGCTGACATCAAGCGTCACTACCCCCATCGCCCTCCTTTGCCGCCTCCTTCGCTACCCTCTTCTCACTGCTTATCCAACCCGTCACCTCCCTCGACCCTCCGGGTTCCCGACACCGGTTCCATCCCCATCACCATCCCTATCACCGTCCCCGGCACCGTCCCCGGCACCGTCCCCGACACCGTCCCCGACACCGTCCCCGACACCGTCCCCGACACCATCCCCGACACCGTCCCCGACACCGTCCCCGACACCGTCCCCGACACCGTCCCCGACACCGTCCCCGACACCGTCCCCGACACCGTCCCCGACACCGTCCCCGACACCGTCCCCGACACCGTCCCCGACACCGTCCCCGACACCGTCCCCGACACCGTCCCCGACACCGTCCCCGACACCGTCCCCGACACCGTCCCCGACACCGTCCCCGACACCGTCCCCGACACCGTCCCCGACACCGTCCCCGACACCGTCCCCGACACCGTCCCCGACACCGTCCCCGACACCGTCCCCGACACCGTCCCCGACACCGTCCCCGACACCGTCCCCGACACCGTCCCCGACACCGTCCCCGACACCGTCCCCGACACCGTCCCCGACACCGTCCCCGACACCGTCCCCGACACCGTCCCCGACACCGTCCCCGGCACCGTCCCCGGCACCGTCCCCGGCACCGTCCCCGACACCGTCCCCGACACCGTCCCCGACACCGTCCCCGACACCGTCCCCGACACCGTCCCCGACACCGTCCCCGACACCGTCCCCGACACCGTCCCCGACACCGTCCCCGACACCGTCCCCGACACCGTCCCCGACACCGTCCCCGACACCGTCCCCGACACCGTCCCCGACACCGTCCCCGACACCGTCCCCGACACCGTCCCCGACACCGTCCCCGACACCGTCCCCGACACCGTCCCCGACACCGTCCCCGACACCGTCCCCGACACCGTCCCCGACACCGTCCCCGACACCGTCCCCGACACCGTCCCCGACACCGTCCCCGACACCGTCCCCGACACCGTCCCCGACCTAGGCGTCTGCTCACGGCTCTTCACCGAACCAATTCGTTCATCCCACTCGCAGCTCGTCTGCGGTTTGATGTATCCTCGCGCCGTTGTCATCCCGTTGTTGTACAGCGGCTCCAATTTGTTTGATGTGGGGACGATGCCAACAGCAACAACAAACGGCGACCGCGTATCCCACTCAACACGAAGCGCTGCTGCTGAGTTTTTTTCGCAAGGAGAGAGATCATGGATAACAGATAATGATTTTTAGATTTTCGTTTCTTGAATAATGAATTCAAGTTGATGATTTATTCTCTTCTAACCTAAAATATTAGTTGTAATTAATTGAATGTCATAATTCTTTCTATTTGTTATCAATTAATATTGTTACTCAGTGTAAAATTGAAAAAGCGGTAATGAGATTTTAGTGTGAGATTATCAAAGCTTTTTGGAGTTATTCATTAGAGAAGTTGAATTTTTATGGTAATTCAGTTCCGAATATGTGTTTTCATATATTTTGCCGGTTCAGTAAGCAAACATATCATTGGCGCAATAAAACACTTTTCGCAGTTTTGCAGCCTTTTATGTATTATTAATATCCTGGGCATTAATTAAATTTTGCTTTTGGCTCTCTTTTTGTTTATGGGAAATATAACTTCTCCCTGAGGAATGTTATCACATAGTACACTGAAATGTATTCAATAGGCAAGACCAAATTTATGTACGGTGCGAATCTATTTTAATTTAAATGTGTTATACATAAATATAATGGCAAAATTACGGATATCCTTATTTTATAATATGAGAAATTATTGTCGGAGATTTTCACATTTTCATTTTGAGTTTAAAAAACGGCTCCAAAAATTTTCTATAAATTGCTTGTAAGATTAGAGTAACAAAGGTAAAAATAGAGTAACAAACGGAGGCATAGGTCCAACACTTCACTATGAATTTTCGAAAATGTCAAAAGTATGAGTTGTTTAGGTGTCTTCCTACAACTACAAAATTGAATATAGAGATTTTCTCTCCTTATAAAATATGTCCCCATACTGAGTTGTTTCATTAAGGTCAGGTACATTCTTTTGAAACTTTTAGTATTGTTCGCGCAACATATGAAATATTAAAAAATTACAAAAATAAGATTTTCTCAAAACCCCTCCAAGTGAAATTTTTAGTAGTAATAGTGCTAATATACTCTATAAGGTGACATAAATACCATATTTCTCTATTCTTTTGTATTTCAACAAATACAAAAATGTATTTTTACTGGCCTCTCGTGTCGTTAATATTTATATTAGCTGCAATTTGTTCACATTAATTTATTTATGATTGCAAGTGCTTTAAATACTGCTATATAAAGCTTCTCAAAAACTCTACCATTTTCTATGAAAACTAGATCAAACTCCGCGTTTTCAGAAACGCTCCAACGCCATTTTTTCAATAACTGCTCCAATTTTTTTTTTTCAAATATTTCGAACGGATATTGGTCTTCAGACTCATTAATATGACGTAAAGTTCATTTCGGAATACTTTTTTTCAAAAATTACACAAATGTAAATTTTAGGAAAGATCTCTCACGCTGTTGATATGTCATTTCCAGCCGTTTATAAACACCATTGTATTTGTGAGTTCAAGTACTTTAAATGAAGTTTCTCGAAAACTCAAAAATGTTTTGTGAAAAGAGCTTCAAATTTCGAATTTACAGCAGCGCTTAAACGCCAGTATTTTAAAAACGGCTCCAAGAAAATTGCCATTAATAATAGGTTTTACTGTTCATTAATATTCTTAAAATAATATTTTCATTCTATTAGGAAACCCAAAAATTAAGAAAAAAAATACTTTGGGCGGCGATAGATGGCAGCAGGAAAGAGTATGTGGAAAGTTCGAATAGGTATCCGAGAATGGGGAATAGAAAAAATACTATACTAAATTTAAAAATACTAAATATATTATAATACTGCCTGACCGTTGAAATGCGAGAAAGCGTGCCCTGTATCCGCTGCACTAGTTGAATATGGGGAAAAATAAATAACTTTGTTTCAATCCTCATCATTAAAAGGCAATTGCTTGTGGCTACTACAGTGGCCGTAACTTTGCTTTGTTCTTCTCTCGCAAGTTTAATTTCTCAATGAAACTCTCGCGAAACTTGAAACATTTAAATGATGTTATCAACTAATTTTTCCAAAACGACAAGACCCAATTTTGTTAATAAGAAGAAAAAGACTGCTTAACTTTAATTAGAGACTGATTTATAACGACTTAATTTCAACACTACCGTACCGTGAGGGTTTTAGTTTGCCAATGTGAGGCTGTTCTGGAACATAAAACTGTGATAATATTGCTTGCATTTATTTGTATCAATAAAATACTTAAAAAGAATTCAATTTGGCATTCCTTCACATTCTCACAGAAGTAGTATACCAACATATCCCAAGGTTTCTGCCACACTAGAGATTAGTTGGCACATTTTAACTTAATGAATTTTAACAGTTCTAAAAGTTGAACAAGCAAACATACATGAATACAACAAACCATAAGGTAACCTAATAAATGTAGTTTCCATTGATACCGTTAAACTTGTTAATACTAAACTAAAGATGCGTCAAAAATAAAACTACCAACTAGTGCAAAACCAGCTTCGGTTTCCCCTACTTAACGACTGGACTTTTCTTCCAATTATTCACTGGACCTTTATTCGAAAATGCAGTTACAAAATTACCTTTTCATTTTCAGATGTTGGCCACTGAAGAATGTTGCTAAAATCAATAAATTCTTATCCTTGTGTAGGATGGTAAATCTTCCTCACAACTGTGTCTTCAGCTATGTATTCCTTTGACTGTATGTCTAATTCTAAGCTACTATCATTATTCGAAGGCTCACCTTTGTCGCTGTCATGCCCATCCTCAGTGGCATCAAATCAATATGTAGAGTTGATCTACCCATCATTCACTTTCCTCGATAGAGAGAAAGTAGAAACGTAGTGGGGGAGCAATGGGAGATTATAAATGTTCATTTTGCTATCAGGAGAAAAAAGTTGACACTCTGATCACCGCATCATTATTGACTTTTTAATTCAAGATTTATTACGTTAATATGATTTGAACAAAATATTAATTATTGAACAGTTGATTTATAATTTGTTATTCAACATCTAAATTCTTACTCAGAACGGAAAAGGAATACTGAAAAAGAAAGACTCACCTTTCCATCATTTTTTTCAACGTACATTCTGCTGCAGAAAATGAAACATAATACGCGTAACATTAAGAACACAAAGATATGTGTTGTCGTGTAATCCTTTAAACATCTCCCGACCATTCTTTTAATATGAGTCATAATGTACGTTGTAATGAAATTAAAATAAAGATGTTAGTATATGATACGGTGCACTAAAATTGGTTCGTAATGCACACATCAAATCAAATACGAGAGACATGAAGACAGTATCAGTGAAGTCAGGCAAACGCTCGAATTTTCGTTTTAATTATATTGCTTTTCTTGCATACTCACGTGTCATTTCTTTTGACATCAATTCTGAAGTGAACTAGACTCGCAGACTGCAGTAGATTCGAGAAAAAATACACTATTTTATCTTGTGTAATAGAAAGTAGGAACAACTACCGCAACTAACGCCAGTTCTCAGATAACGGTTTGTTTAGACTAATGCACCTGGATACAAACCAATGAGTAGCCTGAGTTTAAAAAAACGGCCTAACAGACGTGACTTGCAAGAATTTTTTAAAAAGATACCGCGGTTGATGACATTGGAATTTCCGCAGAAATGAAGGGTTTGACGTGGGCGTCTCCCATCTCCATCACGCGCTCGTCTCCAACACTGAAAACGAAACGGACCGCGCCGCGCCGAGAAAAGAACGAGGCGGCCACCTGGACGATTTCCCCATCGACGTCACCTGAGCCGCGGAGCTCGCTTTTTTACGGCTTAATTAAGCGTGAAACAAGCGACGGCGCGAAAATAGGTCCAATTGCGGAGGCGGGCGACCCCGCCCGAGAGGCCGCTCTCCGTCGAAGTCGTGGGAGGGGGAGGGGGAGGGCGCGCGCCGGGCTCGAGGCAACGGAGGCAACCGTGCGCAGGAGAGGAGGACTGGCAAAAAAGGGATTAAAAGACGGGCGCGGGGAAGAGGTGGTGGCGAAGGAAATGTACTGACAGGTGTAAAATGGAGGAAAGGTCTCCCACGGATAAAATTTTAGTATAGAAAGGAAATCAAGGGGACTTAATTCTTTAATTCGGATTTATTAGGGACAATTAAGAAGCTACAAAAAACAATTAATTTATTTACAATCTCTACTCCTTTGCAAGCTACAGTTGAAATTAGCACGATTAATAGTTACTTGTATAATATCTTACTTTTACCATCACCCAACATTTTTTAATTAGCTGTTACGTAACGTAAATCAGAAATATTTTTTTCTCTCATTCCTTCATCTACTTAGCCCACTTTCCCTCATATAGCTTTAACCTTTTCCGTCATCTTGTCGAATTTCTTTCCTATATCCTCTCGTATCTCATGGCTATCGTATTATTGATTTACACATTCAGTACACGAGTATGTTCTCACACTTCCTCCTCCGTTTTACAGATTCTACAAATCGTATCCCTAACCTCAAATGTATCTCTTCCATTACATAATTCTAAGCAACACAAGTTTAATATATATTTCGATGGGTTGGAAGTTTTTATGGAACGAGAAGAGGAAAAGAACCGCAGGATTCATGAGGAGGAGGAAGATATGGTCCATTATTTACTATTTTGATATGGAACTCCCTGGGGTTGAGAAAGGGATGAAAAATGTTTTACGAAGATTCGAAAAAAATGGGGAGGATTTCCCATTCAAGGTATCGCCTTCCTGGGAGCACCGCCCGTGTCAAGATAAGCTCTAAGTTCCCGAATTATGTGGTAGTGAAGTGCATGTTAGTGTGTGTGTGTGTGTGTGTGTGTGTGTGTCGTGCACGCGCGTGAGGACAGAAGAGTTTAGGATAAGGAAGGAATGAGAGCGCGCTGTTCGTGACCGTTTGTAAGTGTACTGCTTCGGCATTCGCCTGGTATAAATGGGACTAAGCTCGGAAAACTACCGATCAAAGCAGCCGGCAGCTAGAATTCTCCTCCAGACTGCGGCTAATAGATATCTAGCCATAGTTGAAAAACCGTCGGGATTCCAATCCACGGACCTCCTGGTCAGTTGCAGAAACAGCGGCTATAGCTGTGAGTTAAACAGCCTGTCGTCATTGAAAAAAAATTGCGAACTCCTTCACCGACATTGACTGACACTTCCCCTATTTGTCTAGACTCACTCGTGTCATCGTCATCATTCCAATCGCTACCACGTGCCACGCAATCACCGCAGTCACTGCTCCTTTCAGTGCTCCTGCCTCAGTCCTCATTTCCGCTGCCTCTAAGAAAACGGTCCGATCACAGCTGAGACCTTTACTATCACCCCAGAATCACTCCCCAGCACTGCCGAGTTCTCTCCTATTTGAGCTATCCTACACACCCCAACCGTCACCACCACCTTCACCTACAGCATCATCAACAATAATCCACTGTGATGTCTCAGTAGTGACTGCCGTTGCTTCTGCGGCGTTTAGGAGGTGTTATGGTCTGTCCATATGGTGGTTGATGTTCGATATAGTTGAGTCGAATTCAACCACTGTCTGGAGGACAATTATAACGACAGGCTGCTAGATAGTTTTCCGTGGATTCTCAAATCCGTATCAGATGAAAGCTGGAACAGTACTTTAACAAAAATGCCCAAAGATTGTGCGCAATCTTTCTTTCATCCATATCTTTTCTCCCCCCTTCTCCATTACATACTCACCATCACTCCACCACCACACATGTCGGGAGATCAGTAGTTCTACCGGCTGGGACGGTGACCCGCTGGGAAATCTGGAGAATGAAACTCTTCCTCTCAAGGCGACGTGAATGTCGGCGCGGGACTTCTATATCCAGAGAGAGGAAGAAGAAACCGCGCGCGCGGGAAACACTGAAGCCTCACTCATACCAACACGACCACGACCATCATTACCATTCACAACTTCTATTCTCAGTTTCATCACCAAACCCCTAGAGCTGAGATGTTGCATTTCGCCAGATCAGGGCTCGGGCATACTATTGGCCTCCTGACCTCCTTGGCTCACAGTGAGAAAATCATTTCATATTACAATTGCAGAGCCCCATCCAGGCGCTTTTCGGGGGGAGATTAAGGAGTTTGTGCGAGATCACAATGTGTAGTGATGCTTAAACCACGTATTCTTGTTGCGTTGGTCATTTAAATGACGGCTGTTACAAATTCACGTGATGATTGGATATCTGATTTTATGCCTACAATATTCTATATTCTACTGTAAATTTTATCATTTAAATGACAATATTCAGTTTCGTGTTCCACTCTTTTATTGACAGTAAGTAAATTTTAATTTTCATTATTTAATCTTAGAGTTTTTCAGTATTTCTTGCTCACTTTTATTAAAATCATATCCATCACACGTTCATACAAATCACTTTTCTATCTTTATCTTTAAAAAAAATTAAGTGTGTAGCTAATGTGTTTTTTTACTGTATTCCACCTTGCTTGATATTTATTTTTTGTATTCAAACACCTCTCAACGCTGTGAACTTTCTTAAAATTAATTTGTATTTTTGGAAGTACATGTGAAAATGATTTACAACGTTAGTATGTTTAGAAATGAAATAAAAATTCGTTTTATTTTATAGGATGTTCTAATCTGTCTTGTTATACAGTAATTGCTTTTTCGTAAAATGTAAAATTTGTAAAGGGGAAAGCATTTAATGAAAATAAAAGAATGGTATTAGTGTTTTATGTATCTTAGAAAAGGCTGTTATGGATTAAGAGTCATTGAATTAAAACATAATTTCTTCAAAGCATTAATAGTAACCCATTTCGTTCCGCTTGCTTTGTGCCTGTCGACATGTTTCCCATTGTGCCTGGACTCATTTCTCTCTGGCACCCGAGACTCCTCTAAGAATGATTCTCACAGTTGCTATAAAAGAGAAAGTAAAAAGAAAACCAGAAAATAAAGAGTTGAAGAGGGAGACAATGAAAACGGTATAAAAGGAAACGTAAAATGTAATCACTCCACATTAAACGAACGTCTTTCGTTAGCACAGGGCTCTAGACAGACTTTGTAGACAGCTGGCATGAGAGATATTATGAGCCAGTGTCCTTAGAATTGTCGAAAAAGAAAAAAAACACGTTTTATAATACTAATAATAAAAACAATAAATAAAATTAATAGATAAATATAATAACTGGATGACGAGGATTCGCAAAGACAAATAAAAAATATCTCGCTCCCAACTGGGCGAAACGCAAGTACAGTAATAATATAAGTTCTGTTTTACTTGTATTTCGTGTAATAAATAACGATATTCATCAACCCAAGTTTAAATTGCCTTTATATCTTTAGACACATGCTACATTCGCGGAGTGAATGGGCAAAATGAAGTGAATTTATACTGTAGTTGTTTGCGAGTTCACTTTTTAAATATATTATTATGAGCAGAGATAGTTAATGTTTTTGTTAATTTGCAGCCAATGTCCGCTTTTGTTTGAGGCGAAAGTGTACTGCCAATACATACTTGTGCATGTACGCTGTCGGGAGAGACCCGGTTTTCATGGAAGGTTTTTTTTCGATAGGTGGTTTGTTGGGTACCATATGAGAGAGCTGCTTCCTATTTTGAAGAATTCTGTATCGAATATAGTAACTTGTACATGTAAGGAATGTTTTCGGCAAATTTAATGCTCTCTTCCTCGACGTAAGGTTTGGAATGTGTGTGAGTATTCACATTACAAATATGGGTTATCATACAAGTCCTACACTTTATTTGCTTGAAATGACACGTAGAATCTCGGTAAAAAATAATTAGCCGATTCTGTTGTGGCATGGTGCGGAGGAATTTTTACTTTGGTAGGGGTGGCTGTTACTCTTAAAACTGTGTAATAATATTGTCAAATGTATAATTTTCAGCTTTCCTCGATGCATTTTCTAATTACTTTCGAAGGATTGCTCTTTGGGAGAAATAATAAAATCATCCCTTCAATTAAAGAGAAATATTTCAAAACAATTAAAAGTGTTCCGTCGAAATATTTGTATTAACAATATTTTGTGTCTGCTTTTACGTGTTACACATTAATCCGACATCGGTGGGGGGACAGTGGTGTGATTTCGTTGTAAGTAGTGCATATATTTATGAATTATTTTTCTGAAGATAACGTTTGTATAATAGTACGTTAACGTGGAAAATGAGTGTATTTTTGTGCTGTTTTTGCACATGTGTGTCTTTAAATGTGTTTACAACTTTCTCACCAATGTTTATCGACTTAATTTAAGTTGATAATTAATTTTGTAAATGGACAGACAAGTATCAAGTTTTCCCTTTATTTTTATTCAAGTGTTAAAGTATTTGTCTGAGAGTGAAGGAAAGGATCCCGGGAAGCCTTGTGTAAGTTTGTCTTCCCTCGTTCCCCGTGCCATGGCGCTTGCGGGGGTGTGGGTGCGCTGGCGCGCGATGGCAACGAGAGATCACTGACGCCGCAGAGGCCCCAGGCTCCTCGCTCTCGTCTAGGAGGAAATGAGGAATCGCAGCTACGAGACGGAATAATAGCGAAGCGCTATCTCAACGTCCGCCGACGCCGGAGGACGACGCCGAAACAGGAGACCGTTGCTAAGAGGCTAGAGAATGACGACACGTAAAGCTACGGTGGTTTTCGACGTGTTTTCCTTCTCGAAATAAGACAAAACTTCGTTGATGAGTGGTTATCTTGAAGCAATTTAGCGTTTGTTGTAATTTGTTTTGTCTTCCTTGGCCGAAAGTGCCGTTCTGGGCCGAAGGATTCTTGAGAAGGCGTATAACGTGAAATTATAGTATAGCGCACACGCAAACATTTGGTTCCTGAGTAAAACTAGCATGGCAGGCAGGGGCGTAGCGTCCATAGATGTTTTGCAAGCGCAGCATCCCTTTCCATTGAAAACAAAATATTTATATTTGGAAACCGTACAAATATAAAATTTTTGTTGCACTTGAATTCCACGATCGTCTGTCTCGTATCTCGAATAAAATCTTGAAATTAGATTTTCTCTGGGGGCTGCTAGCTTTAGTCACTTAAATAGATATAACACTGCAATGCGTACCGCAGCACTTAAACGAACGACCCAATCCCAGCAGCTTAATCCAAGGTCGTCTGCGGGAGCTATTCTCAAATACACCCGAGCACCGAGATGTGGAATTTGAATAACAGGCAAGCGCGCGAAGTAATGTGAATGTTTAAGCTATTCTATTCTTCTGTAATTTTTTCTTGTGTTAAGCGTAGTGTAGTTGGTAAGTACATTAGGTATAGTTTAGTGTAATACAACGGGTAAAGTGAAATTTTGTCACTGAATACTAGTGCAGACTGCAGACAAAGGAATCTGTATCTATCTATTTATCTATTTATGTATCTATCTATCTATCTCTCATATATAATTGTGTGTGTGTAGGAAACCCACAAGGTCTGTTGAACCTTAGAATGACTCTGATGTAAACAAACACACGTGCTTAGTACAACTTCTAATTGATTGCTTCAATTTGCGAGTATGGACGTGTAAACTTTCGCTTCTGAAAATAGTTGTCGGAATTATATAGTTACTTGTTTAAATGTAAGTTTGAAAAAGAGGGGATTGAAAGGGATTGAAAGGGATTGAAAGAAAGAAAAACAATCGTAGGATCTAGAAAACGGTTACTGTAGTCTCTGAATTGGGCAAATTTAATTGATTTTAATACAGTTTAATATACATTTTTTCAAACAATATTAACGAGAAACAAATGTTCGCCACAGAATTCCAGAGTAGCCTTTTGGATTTCTTCACTCATGTATTGTAATGTCAGCCGTTGTGAGTACTATGTAATCCAAGGTTCGTGTGACGCCTATCGACGCCATTGTCAATTCGGCCGATTTAGGGATAAATAAAGGCAGAGATTTTCTTTTAAAGAATAGTCCGAGCCAAAAGTTTGCATGCTGAGTTAACGTGAACAAAAGGAAGAAGCATCGATTACATCAGTAACATACGCAACTGCTTGTGTTGTTCTTCTAAAGTGGTTTTGTTCAAATATTTTCGTAATTTTTCTTTGTTTATAGGGCATTTTAAAACCATTTTAAGAGCATTTTATTGCTCATTTTTGGCAATGTTTTAGGTCATCAAAATCCGTCCCCACTCATAACTAAAGTTTCATATGCACGATTCGTTGATTTCGTGAGCAGTAGAGAAGCAGTCAGTTCTCTTAGTTGTTCGTGCGGGGCGAAAACTGTGGCAGGACCGTGTTTTACAAAACATATGATACGTAACTCATTAAAACGGGTTAAAAAATATGTCTTAAGTTTGTTTTGTCGTGTGACTGGAGAAAATACGTTATTGGCTGTTTAACAACTTGCTGAACGCACATAAAGGACCACGGAAGTGTCTTCACCAAGTGTAATGAATGCGCGGAGAGAGGTGAGTACGCACAGAAAACTTGTCACACCACGGAAATAAACTAGTTTAGTGTTAAACCCCTTGCGGACGCGTCTGCAATGAGTAGTGACGATAGTGAAACAAGATGCGTGTCAGTGCTCGAAATCGGTCAAATGCTGGAGACCGGTCGCGAGTTAGTAATAAAGCTCTTTATTCTTATCGCAGACGGGACTGCTGTTGTCACGTACGTTTCTGACAGTTCCAGTACACGCGTACTTTTAAGGAAATGCGTAGAGCAATTAGCTAATCAGGTTGGTAGTCGCGGATGAATACAATGCTTCTTTCTTCAGCTTATGATGCTGCTTATGATGCTTCTTTCTTCAGCTTATGATCTTAGCGATGCAACTTGAAATGATAACGAGCGATGAAACTTAAGACCCTATAGAGAGAAGCCCACTGACACGTTGAGTTAAAATATTAAAAAGAAATGTCCCAAACACAGAAGAAAGGTACCGGGAGATATGGCTCAGGGTATCATGGGCAACTGATGTCACTGCGGTGCCTCTGACCGGGAAGTCCTAGGATCGAGTCCCGACGGTGGCAGGATTTTCAACACTTTGCTTGTCAGCTAGGTCGAATTCAGTCATTGTCTGGAAGAGACTCCTAGCTGCCGGCTGCCCTGATCGGTTGATTTCCATGGTTTCTCCAACCAAAACCAGACGAATGCTGGTGCACTACAGTAACCAACGGACCAAGGACCGCGCGCGATCTTCCCTTCCTCTTCCTTGTTCTATCCTCACCCCCTTACATATACACTCTTACACTTACATGTACTACACTATCACAGGTGCCAGGGAGATCAGAGCATGCTCTGGGCTTGGGCGGTGCCCCGCTGGTGGGAGATATCTAGTTGGGGAAAACCCAGGTAGCCGAAGGTAGGCCAGATCCCACAATCCGGAGGGGGAAGGTCAGTGCCACCTCCCGAGGAGTAAACTTGCACTACACGTACGGGACTAATGACCTTTGTAGTTGACGCGCCACGAATCCCTAATCAATCAATCAATCAAATGAGTTGGAATGTCACATGTAACATAGATGACAAGATTTTGGCGGGAACGAGCGGTGAGCTCGTAAGGCTCAGTAAGACCCAGTGACACGTTGAGCTAATATATTTGAAAGAAACGGACCTAACACAGAAAAGTGGAGTCTCATGGGAACTTTTCAGTGCGATTTCGTGTCGTGAACAGCTTGAAAGCGCGCTAAATTCAAAACTGATTGAAGTCCATTTCCTCGTACTTACGAACTAGAAAATTATACATCCTGAATTATGTACTACGTACACATGAAGCATTATGCGTTTTCAACTTAAAGCGTAATTTTTGGTCGTTAACAATGTCGCGTTACGTCACTGATTCCAAGTGATGTGGAAGTTAATTAAGTTTTTAAATTGGATTTACATTTAACATGGCGTAATATTGAATGTAATTCGGCGCTTAATGAAACAAAATGTTTAGAATTATATCCATAAACCAACCATTTTACGTATAAAAACAATTTGGAAAGTATTTAAACCCTTAAAATTTTTAATGTTTCTGCTGAAACTCGAAGACTAGCTACTTAGAAAATTAGGTTACCGCTCACAGATACTCGAGCATCCAGTTCTCACTGTGAGCTAATTCACAGAGCAGACCGATATCTCCTACGTCTTTGCTTTGCCTCTTGCGAAAGGCATTGATAAATGTCACAATAGATACCATTGCAAAACTAGGAAAGCAATAAACATAAGGGAAATTTAAGGGTAATACTACATTAATAGTAATTGTATTTATTTCGTATATGCGAAATGAAAATTTGTAGAAATTTAATGCTATCAATGCTAATATATATTTCTTTTGAAAACTGTAGATAAAAAGAATGTCATTAATTCTTTCCGAATCAATGTTGCTTCTTTTACTTTTTACAATTTTAAGTACTTACGTATTAATTGTTTGCTTACCTCCCCCAGTTAGTGTTCTTGGCGTCAAAGTCTCCTAATAATAATGTACTTATCTGTGGTTGAAATAAATGTGGTAGTCACATCAACTCCTTTTGTTATAGGCCTGATACTGTATCCTAGTCGTGGCTGGTTTTAGTCTAATTGCTATAGTTTCAAAGCCGGGTGCATGTGCGGTATGTATCTGGTGGTTGTCTATTGTGAACTTTACTGCGATTATGATTACTCCGGTGTTGTTCTCAGTTCTGTATGCTCTATATAGTGTGTAAGGTTTATTTCTTTATTTTGAGGTGGATTTCAATAATGGTTTCGGTAAACATCTATTTTGAAGGAATGCAGGAAATTTATGAACTCCGTTTTTTATTTAAGATGCCATATATGCATTCCAGTTTATCTTCTTACGGAGATGTACTGCCATTATTTTTGCTTAGACACACGAGTTTTGGATAGCTGAAATGACGTTGGGGATTAATGAGTTTATGAAGTTAATGATACGTGATGTTATTGTATTAATTATTGCATTTATTAGGGAGGTTTTTGATAAGGAGGCTGGACGATAAGTTATGGAGTGGGTGTGTGGTTGGTTTGAGAATATATTTTGGTTATGGTTGTTGTTAGTGTTTGGGGTGAAATTTTGAAGTGGTGGGGTTTTCGGTAAGATTGGGAAGTGAGATAGTGAATCATTTGATTGGAGATTTTTTTAAAAAATTTATTTCTACCTGCTCGGCATTTCTGCCTTTCAGGGGTGTTCATTGTACAATATTCTACACATTAACTTTTAGGGATGGACATCCGCATGCGTTACCTCCTCTCTCAGGGGTCTGATAAAACGTTCTTTGAGAAGAAACTGTGGATAACAGTTTTTGGAGTTATATGTGATAATTTTGAGGAGAGGGTGTCAGTGGGTGGAATGTTTGGAAAGTGGAAGATGGGTAGGTGATTTAAGGTGGACGAAGGGAGTCTTTAGGGAATCGTGATCTTATTCTTTTTGATGAACCATACGTTTTACCTAGCTTGAATATTGTTGTACTGCGCGATTGGGGAAGGGATGAGAAGAATTTATGAGTCATAAGATTTATATATTCGTTAATGGATGATATATTTAGTTCATTTTGGATTTGTATGTTGCTTATGAACCAAGGAGCTTTAATGATCTTTCTGAGAAATTTATTTTGTATTATTTCTATTTTGTTTAGGTTTGTTTTTGCGGCGTTATTCCAGATCGGGCAGGCATATGTGAGCGTTGGTCTTATTATTGTTTTATAGATGATTAAGCCGCAGTCAGTGCTAAGTCCGGAATTTCTATTTATTATTGGATATAGTTTGGATATTTTTGCATAAGTTTTATCTGCTATAGATTTGATATGTTGTTTCCAGTTTTGTTTGGTGTCAAGTAGTGCTCCTAAGTATTTTGCTGGTGTATTTCCACTCATCCATTCTATATTTGTGTTTTGGAGGCTGAGGAGGGGTGGTTGAGGAAGTTTGCGGAGTGTGAATATTTTTGCTTGAGTTTTAGATGCGTTAATCTTTATTTTCCAGTTTGAAGCCCATTTAATGTAGTTATTTAGGTCAATCTGTATATTGTCGAAGGCGCAGCTAATGTCTGAATGAGAGGTAAAAAGTGCTGTGTCATCTGCGTAAAGGGCAATTTCTGTATAGTCTGACTGTGGTAAATCCGACATGTAAACAGTAAAGAGAAGTGGAGAGAGGCAAGAACCTTGAGGGACTCCTGCATTAATTTCAAATTTGTTTGAGAGACTTGAGTTAATACGGACGGAAAAATATCTATCTTTTAGAAAACTTCTGATTAGATGGAGTAGATATTTCAGAGTTCCTAGTTGGCGCAGTTTGTATAAAAGACCTTCATGCCAGAGTTTATCGAAGGCTTTCTCAATGTCTAGGAACACTGCAATTGTGTATTTTTTGCTGTGAAATGAATTTGCAATATATTCAGTTAAACGGAGCAATTGGTGGGTGGTGCTATGTTGAGATCTGAATCCGAACTGAAAGTCTGGGATAGCGCTAATTTTTGTTAGGTAAGTAGATAATCTGCTGTGAATTAATTTTTCAAATATCTTTGCGATTGAGGGTAGGAGGCTTATTGGTCTGTAGCTTGTAGGAAAGCGAGGATCTTTGCCTGGTTTACAGAAGGGTAAGATTATAGATAATTTCCAATCTTTTGGAAAGTAGCCCAGTCTTAGACAGGAATTAAATAAGGCGGTTAAAATAGTTATAGCTCTTTTGGGTAATTCTTTAAGAGCTCTGTTGTTAATATGGTCGTGACCTGCTGATTTTCGGGTTTTCAATTGCTTAATAATTTTAGATGTTTCGGATGGGGATATAAATTTTATTTTATCTGGGACATTATAGTCAGGTAACAGGACGTTTTTTGTAATATAATTAGTAAAGGAAGAATTTGTATTTGGGTTTGGAGTAAAACTATTTTGCAGATATTTACCTAACATATTGGCTTTCATATGATCCGTATAAGCTACATTTGAGTTGTGTTTCAGGATAGGAATGTCAGTAGTTTCTTTACATAGTCTTTTTATGGTTGACCAGAGTGGTCTACTATTAGGGTGTATTTGAGCTATGGATCTTTGAAAATTGTTTATTGGAATTTGATTTAATTTGTTTTTGATTGTTCTCCCTAATTTGTTGATTTTTGCTTTAAGGTCATGTCTGCGGTTGATTTGCCAGAGCCGTCGAAGGTTACGTTTACTTTTAATTAGGTTTAGAATATTCCTTGTAATCGGATTTCTATTGTTAGTGAAAGGTCTTGCGAAAGGAGTTGTTGATTGTAGCAATGCAACGTAGATTTTCTGTGTGATATTAGTTACCTGGTTGTCTATTTCATTTGTTGTTTGTATCTGTTCCGGGTAGTGAAGGTTTACTTCTAATAGGTCTCTAAATTTATTCCAGTTGACGTGCCCTTTCGTGCCCAAAACTGTGAAGGGATTATTAGACTGCAAGAGGTTTGAAGATTTTAGTTCAATGATGACTGGGCAATGATCTGAATCTAATTCAGGAAGTACGGTTTGAGATGTAGGTAAGTGGAAGTTTTTAGACACCATTATGTCTAAAATATCTGGGCTAATATTACTATTGTACGGGTAGTGTGTTGGCTGCCAAGGTGCTATTACATCTAAGTTATTGTTTACTGTAAAAGATTGCAATTTAGTGCCTTGCTGGGTTGTGCAATTGCATCCCCAGGCTTGGTTTTTACTGTTTAGGTCTCCTAGTAGAATAACGTTGGTGTTGTTATTAAATATTTCCTTGTATTCTTTTACTGGAAATTGTTTATTCGGAGGTTTATATGCTGTTATTATTGTGTAATCTTTATTATCTATGGTTACGGTGACTGACACAGTTTCCAGGTTAGAAGTGTTGGGGCTAAGTGACCGTTGATGTTTGACTCGGGTTGAAAGAGCAATCAAAACACCCCCTGCTGCAACATTTGAAATTCTGTCACTTCTATATATTTTGTAACCGGAAATTTTGAATTTTTCATTTAGAACCAAGTGGGTTTCGGTTATGCATGCAATATCGATTTTGTGTTCGTGAAGAAAAATTTCTATTTGTGATTGTTGTCTTTTAATTCCGTTTGCATTCCAATTCAATAAAGTGATTTTATTTGCCATTATGGAAATTTATTAGCACTGACTGTACAATATTTTGAATTTGCGGGACTATAGCTGAGATTACTTGTGAAACTATTGTGGTTATTAGTTGGGATACATCAGTTGACATTTGGGTTTGCAAAGATTGAACCGGTGACCACGGGGTATTGGTTTTGGGAAGGGGAGGAAATCCGCGAGGGCTAAATGTTGGAGGGCTACGAGAGGGATTGTTGCGCGGCGGCGGTTGTTGCTCTGACCCTGACCTGCGTTCATTTAGGTTTGAACGTGCTTGCTGAGTTTCTTTGAAAATGCGACAGCCTTTGTAATTGGCCGTGTGCTCCTCGCCACAGTTAACGCAATTCGGTTTGTCACTTTTTGGTTTTGTGCTTTGAGAATAGTGGTGTGACTCTTTACATCTAACGCACCTCGGAGTGAGTCGGCAGTTTGCTTGCGAGTGTCCATACCTTTGACAACGTTTACATTGTATTGGGTAGTTTCGATTTGTTCTAGGTTGAACTTGTATGACGCAATGCATCAGGCGGTTTAAAGTTAATATTGACTTCCCGTCTCTATTGTCTTTTATATCTAGAGCACATATTTCGATTGGATTTTTCTTTTTGTCATATAATCTAGTCACTTTGGTAACAGGGTATTTGAGTTCAAGTTCTTTTAAAATGTCAGCTTCCGAGTAACATGTGGGGATGCCCTTCAACACAGCATTAAAGGTTTTAATAGAAGGGTCGCGGAAAGAATAGAATTGTCTGTCCTTCTCAACACAGTGATGTCTAAAATTACGGTAATCTTCTATTGTAGTGAGCATGATTTTTAGTTGATCACCGGCTGTCTTGGTTGTGAAATCACATTTGACGACTGATTTAATGTCGGAAATCATTTGGTTGTAGTCAAGTACGTTGTGCATAATTATGGGCGGAATTTTTAATGTTTGTTCTGGAGTACTTAGATCACTGTCTTTAAGATTTTGAAGCACTTCGAAACGCGATGAAGTTTGAACATTGTATAATGGCATAGAGTTTTCATCATCATTTCTCTTTCGTTTACTTACGTTTGAAAGCGTTTCGTTGGATGTTGTTGCGTGCATCTCCTCGCTTTGGTGTTCTTGAGGCAGGGTAGTTTGGGGCTGTTGTTGCTGCATTAACGGTTGCCCTTGCTGCGCTGTGGGTTGATTCTGTTGAAGTAGCAGTAGTTGCTGCTGTTGTTGCTGATGAAGGAGTTGCAGATGTTGCTGCTGTTGTTGTAAAAGTTGAAATTGTGCTGTTGGGAGAATGCACTGATCGCTGTTGCTTGCATATAAGGTATCCATAGCGTTCACAAACACTTTTGATGTGCCGTGTAGACCCGACTCGTGGCTACCTTGTACGTTCATTTCGCCACTCGCGGTCACGGGTTGGTTTTCACTCACTTGTGGTAAATATTTTTAATACTATTTTCGAAATTAAACTGTTTTTGATGTAACAATGTATAATATTTAAAATAGACACGTAGATTGCTGTGCAAGCGAAACTAGTTTGACACTCAATCTAAACACACTACGCAGTGAGAGAGCTGTGGCGTACGATGTTCACGGGACGGCTGCTCGGTGCGAACTCTTGATTGGAGATGTGTTAGTTTCTGTTGGTGGGGATTTCTATTTCTGAAGGTTGAAGTGGAGGTTTTCTTTCATTTCTTTCTTTCAAGTAAGGACAGATACGTTTCATTGAGATAAATTTGAAGATGTTGTTATAAATGGTGTATAGCGACCTTCCTTGGAGATTTATATGATATTCAAGCTTTTTCTTTCAGTAAAGATAACTTCATATAACCGTCTTTGCAATTAGTATAAAATAATGAATGTCTTTTCTGTAACCTTATTTGAAAGAGAGTGCTGCCGCTTATTATGCCCTGCCCAGCTATGAATTTAACATATCATGTAAATACCGCTCGATCTAAGAGATGGGTTTTCTTGATTACGTTCAACACCCAAGACATTTCCATTGTCACTTGCGATTTTTAAATGTTTAAGTGCCTACTTAAACAACACTGAGAACTTCTAACTGAATCTTTTTTTAATGAAACAAAGTCTTTTTCTTTCCATTGTCACTCACTTACTTGACTAGCTATGTATATTAATGTAAAACAGTATATCCTACAACAGTTAATGTTAACTGATTTTTTCTTCAGAGAATTGAAACCTAGATGCGATACAGAAACATAGTCATGGATGGAATAATGGATTGTAATGGATTGAGTCGCATATTGCTCTCAAATACGATGAAATGATTTAAGTATGATAAATAAATGATGTTGTCTGGTATCAACAATTTATTTGGCTAATGATCGTTTTGATCGCGTAGCGAATATAATTCTAACTCTACCTCTGAGGATTATCGCTACGCGATCGAAACAATCGTTAGCCAAATAAATTGTTGATACCAGATAACATCTTTTTTTATCATACTTAAATATTAGAAGGTATCTACCTCACCAGTGATCTAATTAACGATGAAATGAATTTACGTGTCTGAATATCCCAAATTAATAGGCCACTATAAATTCTACAGCCTTTTCCGAGAATATTCCCGTTTAATTAATAACCTATAAATCATACTTTATTTCCCTTCCTTGCTTTTACAATTTTGAAGGTATAACAAAGCATTTATTTCACATGTAACTTTCTGTTTTTTTTCATTATAAAATTAATTATATATGTTTTTAATTGCAACAAAGTAACATCCATCTTTTAGAAGGAATGCTTATTTTTCTTTCATTTATAACGTATTACATATTAGTTGTCGTTTCTCTTTTATTTCCGTGCCTTTGAATTCAAATATTTCTCGTCTTTAAAAAGGTACTTTATTTAAAATTTATAGCAAGGCTTAAGTCAATCAGCTTTTTCAATTGATCCTAAAAACGGAGAACCATGCGTAGGCAATTTGCTTCCGTAAGCAGTACGTGACTGTGGATATCAGAGATGCAGAGCCGTGTTTGCAGTCGCGCCTACATGATTCAGTTCTCTTTACGTTTCCTGTGGGGTTGAAGCGAAATCCTTTCACGAATTGGAAGTATTAAACAGAGCCATTACATGTAACTTGCAAAAAAGATCAAAGAGTCTTAACCATTCCACTTCCATCAGCTCTCCGGCACGGAAACATGTTATCCCCTGTATTTTGCGCATAAATGAAAGATTTCGCAATTAGAGGCCCCAGTTTTAATTACCAGTCGTAATATTATGCTCTTCCGAGCAGGCGTTAATTAATCCTTATGGCATCGACCGAGCTTCAGCAATTTTCGCTGTTGGCTAAATTAATTTGGGGCGACTCGGATTGCGTTCGTGAACTCGGCGGGTGCCCCTGGCCTTCGCCACCGCCCGCGTCCCGCCCCGCCACACACGCCCCTCCCACGCCCCCGCCCCCTCCCGCCCCCGCCTCTCGCACAGATCTGAGTCGCCCACGGGACGCACGGACCGACAGATTAGGGTCTCGCAATTTGAGAGATCCCAGTCGTTAAATAACTCGTTTTGGTGTGGTGAACAATCGGAAGCGTAACGGCATGTGTGTTGGCTGTCTTTGGGCGGCGGGGTGCAAGGAGTACGAAACGTGGTAGGTAAAACGGGTTTGCAGTAATTCGGTGCGTGATACTTCCTATCATCAGCCTCTTGTTCTGTTATTTGCTCCACGATCGTGCTCATTTTTTACTTCGCGACATTCTAGTCGCTATAATTGTCATCATTATTATCATCATCATGAGCGTAATTGAAGTTGCTCGGATGGAGTCAGAACCGGCGTTACGTTGAGCTTCGGAAGAAATGCAAAATGATGATGATGATGATGATGATGATGATTGCTCGTTTCGGTGCGTGTGCGCTGGGGTGTAGGCATGCGCCATTGTGGTCTCTCCTTTACTGGTCAGATGACTGTAGTAGTGGGTTGCTTTTGCCTTCGATTGGATGATTGGTGGTAGGAGTTAAGGGCTGTCATGAGGGGTTATATGATTATTGGTGGTAACTAATTATGCAGGGAATAAAAGATAATAATTATAAATATCTAAGAATACAAGTCTCTTTACAATGTTTACATAACCATATTATAACATGTTTTCGTGTAGTGACCATCATTTATATATTTATAAATCGCAAAGAATTAATTTCATTTCAATTAATTGACGTCAAAAACAGAAACTGCGTGATGTACTGCAGTGGACTGAAGGGCAATATGTGCACGATATTTTGAGATCCGGCGTCTCTACTCTAATTCATATACTATATTAATTTGAATTATGAATATGCCTATCAACGAGTGCTTTTGGTAAGAATTGATAAGAAAACGTTCACTCGCCTGTAATACGAGTAAAATCTATCTGCCAACGCAAATGATTCAGATTTGAGTAATTATCCATTATCGTGACCATTTTACGAAAAGGTCTTAGAGCCGAGAGATCACGGAGAACGATTATTTGAATAACTATATTCGCGATTGAACTCAAGAAAACGTGATAATGAAGCTTCATTTATGTCCTGAAGCAAAACAAGGGGCTTTTGAGCATTTGCTCAATTGATCAAAGGAAAATGGTCGAAAAATACGATCGAGATGTGGATCATTGACTAAAAAAGTGAGGTACAATACCTCTTACAGGCATGTTTAGTCTTTGAAAATTATGTAATGTAAATAGTAATCAGTGCAGTAAATATTATTGCTGAAGACATTATTATTTTCTTTTTTATTCTCGATACGTCTCTAATTGAATATAAATAATTACGCAGAATATAATATTTTATTTACATTTGAAGATACAAATGATTCTTACACCCCTGATAGAATTGATTCCTTCGTCTAATGTTACAATTATAGACATCTGTTTGCTGGAAATATGTTCCCATACTTGTGCGAATTTCAACGAAACCTACTGATTTGTAAATCCAGAAGCAAGGCGATGGTAAAATTCCTAGCTTAATGAAGAGTGGCGTACGGAATCATGTCGCTCGGATATGCGAACAATTCTTTTCTGCAATCTAAAGTCTCAGATCCGTATTATGTGTTTCATCAGAATATTATCGTATATTTCAGGTGGGAATGAATGCACACTTCGAGAAGTATTAAGGCTGAGTGAATTTGAAATCATTCTAAACACGTAGCATAGTAAATTGAATTTTGTGTTGAAATCATTTAAATCAGGGTTTTCCAACCGCCCGTTGTTTGGGTATTGCTCCATCATTCGCCTTGTGTTGATCGGGGAAACCGCGAAAAACTACTGATCAGAACAGCGGGGGACGGTAGAACTCTCTCCCAGGGAGCGGCGGAATTCGACTTAGCTATGTAGTTAATGTCGAAAATCCTGCCGCCGTCGTGACTCAAACCCTAAGATCTCCCAGTCAAAGGTATTGCAATGATGCTGTGAGCCACCTACGGCTGTCCCTTGTTCGCGTCGCCTGCATCTTAGCACTCCATCCCCTCCCCTCTCCTTTCCGCGCATCTCTCGCGTCGCTTCCCCTTCTCCGCAGAGGCTAAGAATAGCCGCGCGGCGCGCGAAGCCACCAGAAATATCGGCGCCGCGAGCGCAGTTAACGCATGTCCCGCCCACGCCTCCGCGCCTGGCCGCGCCGCCGTCGCACAGTGGGTCGAACCCTCTTCAATCCGGGCATAATTTTCTGAGATTTGGAAACGAGCATTTCCAACACAAAACAAACCTTAGATTACACTATTTTGACTAAAATGAATAAAACGGTACCAAATGAATCCTAAAGAAGTTTGTTGAAAATTTTTTTATCCTTTCTGCGATTGTTTTTATTGTGAAAGTGGTCCTGGATATTTAGGCTATATAATATTACATTACATAATGCAATATGATTCTGTAATTTTCCCTATTTTTGAATTATTTTTGAAGGCGTATTTCATATCTATTACTAGGATTATCCCTCACGTCCTGTTTCTTTTGCAAATTAAGTAGTCTCATTATTCTTAAATGTTTAAATGCACGTCACGTTTTTAAATTTATTCTTGATGGGCTTTTGACCAATTCATGGTGCGGACATGTATGTTAGAATACTGTGAATTCATTAACTGTAACCAAAAGATCTAATTTATTTTAAACATTGATGTTACAAAATTGTTTGCAATGCACAGTTTACTTTTACATGAATTGAATACATGGGATTTTTACACCCCCTTTGCCTATCACAAAGTTTTAATGTGTAATGTACCTCATCTTCAGTCTGAAATCAAATATAAATTCTTGTGTACAAACTTCTAAGTAATAAATTGAATTTATTGCTGCTGTGGTTGGTACCCAAAGCAAGACTCACCTTTTATGATTATCTTTGAGAAGTACCGTCAGATTAGGTTTCGAAATTGAGTAGTAATAAATTAAAGCCTGAAATATTACCTGTAGGATTGCAGTTTTCTAGCAGGCACGATATCATGACAGAGCTGACTGGAGTGAGGCGTAAGGCATTGTTGAAAGAGGAAACAGGGTGTGTGTGTGTATGGGGGGGGATGAGGCAGTGGTAGGGGAAGATGGAGGAAGAAGTGGGATAAAAGGGAGACTCACGTGGGGATGAGAATGCGTTTGGAAGGAATGGGTAGACAATTGGTAACAGAAAGGTACGTGACGGTATTATAATATGAATAATAACTCAGGCTTCAGATGGAAACGAAATGTAATGGATCAATGACCCACCATAAAGGCGTATAACATTGTTCGATTCTATGTCAGAATTCCAACAGGGAGTAGTTTGTGTAGGCAGTATTTTGAGGATCTGCCTTGGATACCTTTTATTCTCACTATCTAATATCTTACTTTCATTAAATTTAATATTGTGACCTCTGTTTACTATTACTAAGCACGGGTTTGTTGTTACAAAGATACAGTGATGTGAGGTTACATTTGTGCTCTAATAAACAGTTCGCGCGATATTTTTAGGTTGGAGTTTAGTGGTGTTTGAATAACGATATGGAAAAATGAAAATGATATAGGAAAAACAATGATTTCGAGGGAGTCATTAAAAATAATGCCACTAAATTACTGGTTACGCAGTGTCAAAGATGTACCTATCGTTCTACCTGTAATTGAGAACCGCTCAGAACGGGCAGGGGAGAAAATGAAGGAGAAAATCGATGGAAAAAAAAGCATCAAGTCAAGAAGAACATACAGTACAGACAGTAAAGAAAGAATATTAAATTGTAATATTCGCTTTTGTGTTCGTAATAATTAGCACATTAAATGAATAAATACCTATGTCTCCTCACAGGCAGTTCCTTTAATTTTTGTGTTGTTGCAAATCTCCCAATTTATTTTTTAATGCATATATAATATATTTAAAAATAATGCGATTTTAGTACACAAATTTAAATGTGATTTGTAGAAAACCAAACATGATACAGAAAAACTAAAATCAGATTTGAAATCTGCATGAAACATACTTTAAAGGTCACCATACAGTTATAAAACATCGTTCGTAATTTACATCACGAATTAGGGCATTTCAAATATCCCTTATTACTTCACTTCATGTCTCCTTATATGTTGTAGCATTGAGAATTCAATTTTTTATGAGCAGACTTTTAAATTACCTTTTGCTATAAATCCATGAACAGGGTGACCTCGAGACTGATACAGATGGAGACATGGAAAGAGAAAGAGTGAAGCAACTAACAGGAGAAGGAAGAAATTAAAAGAGAGAAAGAGAGAGACAGAGAATGAGACTAAAGAGAGAGGAGTCGGAGAGAGAAAAAAGGAGTCGGAGAGAGGAAAGGAGTCGGAGAGAGAGAGAGAGAGAAAAGGAGTCGGAGAGAAAGGAGTCGGAGAGAGAGAGAAAAGTAGTCGGAGAGAAAGAGAAAAGGAGTCGGAGAGAGAGAGAAAAGGAATCGGAGAGAGAGAGAGAGAAAAGGAGTCGGAGAGAGAGAGAGAAAAGGAGTCGGAGAGAGAGAGAAAAGGAGTCGGAGAGAAAGAAAGAGAAAAGGAGTCGGAGAGAGAGAAAGAGAAAAGGAGTCGGAGAGAGAGAGAAAGAGAAAAGGAGTCGGAGAGAGAGAGAAAGAGAAAAGGAGTCGGAGAAAGAGAGAAAGAGAAAAGGAGTCGGAGAGAGAGAGAAAGAGAAAAGGAGTCGGAGAGAGAGAGAAAGAGAAAAGGAGTCGGAGAGAGAGAGAAAGAGAAAACGAGTCGGAGAGAGAGAGAAAGAGAAAAGGAGTCGGAGAGAGAGAGAAAGAGAAAAGGAGTCGGAGAGAGAGAGAAAGAGAAAAGGAGTCGGAGAGAGAGAGAAAGAGAAAAGGAGTCGGAGAGAGAGAGAAAGAGAAAAGGAGTCGGAGAGAGAGAGAAAGAGAAAAGGAGTCGGAGAGAGAGAGAAAGAGAAAAGGAGTCGGAGAGAGAGAGAAAGAGAAAAGGAGTCGGAGAGAGAGAGAAAGAGAAAAGGAGTCGGAGAGAGAGAAAGAAGGAAAACAAGGAGGAGACAGATAGAGAAAGAAGGAAAACAAGGAGGAGACAGATAGAGAAAGAAGGAAAACAAGGAGGAGACAGATAGAGAAAGAAGGAAAACAAGGAGGAGACAGATAGAGAAAGAAGGAAAACAAGGAGGAGACAGATAGAGAAAGAGAGGAGAGACTAAAGAGAGGGGAAGGAGTCTAACAGGAGAGATAGAAAAGGGGAGAACGAGACGGTAAGAAGAAAAAAAAAGACGGAAATTAGAGAAAAATCGGAAAGGCAGGGAGTAAAGGCGGATGCGAGCGTAGGAAAATATCGAAAGGAGAAAGTGGCGGATACGCCGAGAGACCGGTAAAAATGGGAATGCAAATTTTACCAATTTTCTCTTCTGAATTGGAAACGCTGGTGTATTTTCATTTAAGCTATCTGCTTGGTATTCCTTTCCTATATTCATTTGAAACAGCGTCACTATCCTCTTCGTACTAATCATTGTTGTTATTGAGTATATTTGTGTGTGCTGCATTGGTGTTAGGCCCACCGTCGGCCCTCTTCCCCGCGCCGCCAATGACCGCTCCTCCGCCACTTCCGGGTCCGGCCGTGCCGCGCCGCGCCGCGCCATGCCACGCCACGTCGTGCCCCGCCGCGCCCCGCCGCGTTGCCCCGCGCGCGGAGCCTGAGCTTTTGAGTGGCGAGATGACCGCAGCTCGAAGAGTGAGTGCTGTTTCAAAGACGAGTTTTGCTGACGCTTTGAAGATGTTTTCAGTCGTAACTTTTCCGGACGCGGAAAACTTTTGTTTTGGCGTGTAGTCTGTTTTCTCAAGAGAGTGGTTTAGGAGGAGTTAATTTTTGGAGTTTAGTTGGCGGAGTTTTTGGAGATGAAGTGTAGCAGAACTCAAATGCACCGGTGCTGGAGTGGGTACTACCTCATCATTAGAAGAGGACTTCAGTTTGGTTTTAATTATGAAGAGAGGGAAAATGTTCATTGTGTCTTTGAGTACCAGTATGCCATGACCACTTTGTTGCAGTAGTTGCTCGTGAAGTAATAACTTCCATATGTGGTTTCACGTCTCTTCACCTTCTTGTCTCGTCTAATCAAAGGTATTAAATCACGAAGATATATTTTTGTATAATATTAATGAATTGGATCAGTGATGTGTTTTAAGTGTAAGCCTTATTAAAGTGCTTGATACATAAATTTAAATCAATCAGCCAGACTACGGAAATAGGTACGCAATTAATAGAAGATTTAATCTGTAAACTCGGAAAATATAAATGATTTATCGTGCAATTTCAAAAGGATCACCGGTGTAAGCAGCGACGGAGTGTTCCCAGCGACGGAGCTACCAACCAGCGAGTCCGACAGCTGGAAGTTATTCCTTGCGCCGGCTGAAGCGGTGCCCTGGTGGAAGATACCTGGTTGGGGAAACTTGTAATATGTCGGGCAGATCGTCGCCGGATCTCGCCATCATGCGGGGATCAATCCATTTTAAGTAGTCCAGCACTGGTTGCTGGACCATCTCGAGAAAAATCATATTTTGTACATAAATTCCTTATGATTTGGATGTTCAAAAACATCTCAATTTTTGTTTTGTTCATGGTTTACAAATGGTGGCCATTTTTGTCTTATACCGTGCGTCATTTTTCGCGTTTGTAGACATTTACTCTTGTCTAAATTACTCAGCTCTGGGTTACTATAACATTCTAGAATAAAAAGTGTTAGATTAAGTATACTCTGGCCTGCAAATTGAAGTGTTATTTACCTACCTTCTATGATTTTATTTGGGAAATAATTGCAAGAAAATCTGTAAAACGCGAGTAAACGAAATTAGATTTAATTTGGGGAAATAATTTTGCAAAGAAGGAATAGAATCAAAGCCTAATTTTCTCTGTTCTTTTACACATAACACTATAGTTACTTTTTGTAAAATATCATTGGTAAATAATGTACGACTTAAAAATTATATCCTCTTAAAAATTTCAATTTTGGATATTTTCCATATTTTAAACTCTAATATCTCTGTTAGGGGACCAGATCTGTCAATTGCACACATGCTAGATTACTATGATATCAAACTTCTAGAACAATTTTTGAACTTTTAGATTTAACTCGAAATATGTTTTGAAAAATTGTAAACTTATGCAAAAAAGGCTTCATTTCCACATTGAGGATACGTTGTGTCAAGTAGTAATTATATTATATGGAAGCTATTTTAAACTAAAATGGTTTAAAATAATTGATTATTCTGTATTATTAATAGACATAAAAGTTGGCTATTATATAATTTTCAATATTACTTATACTTTACTTTAAAAGATACAACGGTTGTAATTGAAAAATATGGTCATCCTGATTTTAAAAGCAAAACCGACTAATAAAATAATTGATTATAAAAATATGTTTTCGGACAGCCAAAACATAAGGAACTCTACGTACAAAATATTACTTTTTTTCGAGATGGTCGAGCGACCAATTTATTCAATTTTGGACTAAAAATGGATTTCAAATGGAAGTTTTCGCGGACCGCATCACTAATCAATGAATCCAAACGGATCCTGTCCTGCCCAGTCCCAGGTTCGCGCTCGCCGAAGGCATGTAGTGAATGAAGGCACATAGTAGTACTGAAGGAATTAGAAATATACCTGAAATGAAGGTCTGCTCAACTTTAAGAATGGAAACTTAAGTTCTTGAAAGAATAATGAAAATGTTTACTAAAAATATAAAATTCTATAGCTTCTTTGATAATTATATATTATCTACTTTGAAGTAATCTGTTTTACTCACAAAAATACTTTTTGCATGATCTACTTTTTACTTTATATCGTTTACTAGGTCAGATTATTAGAGGAACGTACTCAAACCCGGGCCTCCATTTTGTTTTCGAATATTTTTAAATCAAATTTTCTGCACAGTTAAATGATAATATATTCAATACATACCTTAGTTACTTATACAAATGTTAATGTACTTGAAATTATTGTCCAAGTAGTTTATGAATAAAATTATTTTTCGAAAACATTACATTTTGTGCATTTAAAAAAAAGGTTTTCTAATATGAGCCCCCCGCAGACGCTGAGATTGAGATTGGCTAGATAGGTCGAATTCAGCGTTGTCTGGAGAATATGTCGGCGGGCAGGCGGCTCCGTAATCGGTAGTTTTCTGTGTCTTATTCAGTCAACACCAAGCGAATGCCGGAGTATTACCTTAACAAATGGGCCACGGGCAGCGCCTCTTCGTCCTATTCTTGTCCCCCTCATACACGCACATAAATGCATTACAATACTACACATGTAGGAAAATCACCAGTCGGGAGCTTGGGACGTGTTTTAGCTGTGGATTTGTCCCGCTGGTGTGAGACACCTGGTTGAGAAAAACCTGGCAAGTCAATGTTTAGGTCGGCTCCAAATCTCTCCAAACTAGTGGGGAAGATCACTGCCGCCTCCTGCGTTAAAACAGGCACTACACTTAAACGAATAATGAGCTTAGCAGTTGAACCGCCCAGAAACATCAATAAATCCATCAGCCCTTTATGAAGATGCAGGCTTATTTTGTTCTATCAACCGATCTGGCACATATTGACATATGTCCCCTTTTCTCTTTGCTGTTTAAATTAAATCCAGTTCCACAGCATCCTCTAATATTTCAGGATATTTTAAAATATATTTCTTGAATGTTTCGTTGGATTTCACTGTCATTGAGAACCATTCGATATCCATCTTTTGTCATCAGTCTTTCACGTTAGTCATTTCACATCATGTCCTTTGCAATTTTTAAAGGCATCCACTTCCGACAAGCCGCGCCACAACTTCTAACTTTTGTTTCATGGAACGCGACGTGGGTTCAGTTCTGCATTTCTTAAACGTTATTTCTAAACGCGAGAAGAAACTTTTGCATTCGCTGAAGCATAAAAGTCGGGGTATTTGTTTATTTGAATGAATTTCATGTTTCATTAGTAAATCTTGTAACGAAATGTTTCGTATAAGTTCATAATAATTTTGATGTTTCTTTATTTTAGGTAAACATTCCTTGTAGATACGTCGTTGTGACTTGAAATCTTCATTTCTGTGTCCTATTTCAGAAATATGTTTTCGTTATCGGATCAAATGAGTCCCGTGATAAGATCATTGGTACAAAAATTACAACGAACAAACGTCAAGTGCTAGGAGATTACAAAGTGTGAATGCGTGCAAAATGATGATGCATAAAGGTTTTATTCCTGTTTTCTCTTGGGTTATTTTTGTCAATGTTGGAAAATACTTCCTAAACAAAAGCATGTTTTAAATGGTCCGGTACGAATATAGCGGTATGAAATAAAAATGTCTTCAAGATGCAACAAAAGCTTTACACGCTTGATAACTGAAATGACGATTTCGACTAATTCAAAGCGATGTAAAAAGTAGCCACGAGTACGCTCGAAAATTTCCCAGGTAGCGAAGAGTTCGTGTGGCTTCAACTATCGCTGCTGCGACTGGATCTCTGAAATCGACGTCCACACAGTCTCAGCCATTCTGCGAATCTTCTCTCGATGCATTATTTATAGTGCCACCCGCAATCCGCTTTGATAAATGGCTTCTCTGAATGACTAATGCTGGGCGGGAGTAGGTCCCTTTCACGGAGTATTTTCGCGAGTAATTGTATGGTAAGCCGTGGACGAGAGCGAAACAGAGAGTGAAAGGGAGGCCCGGGCGCGGGTCCTTTTCCGAATGCCTTCAGCAGTTGCGCGCGCAGAAGTGCGTTTGTTATCGGGGCGTCCCTTTTGCACTGATCTGCCGCACATCCGCACATTGAGCTTCGGCGCCAGGAGATCGCGTCCTCCACCGCTTCGCGAATGAGTAGAGGACAACTGGGATAACGAAGGCACCTGAATAGCCTCATTACGGATTTTACATGAACCGAAGCAAATACAAGCTGCAGAACGGATGTCTTGCTGCATTTAATACTTAAATGCTGGAATTAAGGCTAAGGTGTGTTTGTGCTGAAAAGGGGAATGAAGTTCATCATACAAATACTGGTGACTTTAATGTCTCATAAATTACATGTTACATGTTACAGTTGTTGTCTTATGAAAAGTTATGCATCTTTGCTCAAGCTACAAGTATTTCGTGTATATTCTCATTAATATAATGTGTTCCACAATGCAGGATACTATAGAAGCAAGTCTCTTCACCTAAATTTCTTTTTGAAAGCCTGTTTTTTCGCAAGATTTTCGTGATAGATTTTTACATTATGTCATGCTGATAAACAAATCAGTGAAACGTGTTTTTATTTTTATTTTTCTCGCCTCCTTTAGTCACATGAGAGTGGAGCTCAGAAACTTGAAACTGCTTTTTGGTTACAAAAGTTTATATGCAATATAGAGCGAACTTTCTACAAGTTTTGTTATACTATTCTATTCTTTACTTCTACCTCGACATATTTGCAAATTAGGTCTAAAACAAATGTTGAAGTAATCAGTTCCTTTTATTTCAATGTGCCGAGAGTCTTTGCACTATTTACTTTATCGTTTGATATTGAATTGCTCGTAATATGACATTAAAGTATAGTAGCATTCCTCTTAGGCACAGGAAAATATGTGTTATGTAGTACAGCCAATGAACAACTTTCAAACTATCTGCTGTGAACATAATGAGAAATTATTAATTTTTAAATTAATTGACAGACATCTCTCTATATCTATCTATGTCTCTCTCTCTCTCTCACACACACACTCTAGAGAGAGAGAGAGAAGGGAGAGAGAGAGAGAGAGTATTATTCAAGTTTTACTTTCCTCGGCGAGTAAAATGCAAAAATAACTGTACTGCACGGAGGGAAACGCGCACCCGCTGGAGGGTTGAAGTCGTTTTAGTTGGTCACACAGGTGCGATTGTATGATCTTCTCAACTTTACCGATGGAGTTATTGTTAAATTTATGTTTATTGATACATAATAGTAGGTCAGTGAATAATCTTAGCACTGGAATACTGGAATTTATGCAGCAAATCCCCCTAAAACGTGCAGTAAAAACATCAAAACATGCACAAACATGCAATAAAAAGGTCAAGACTTTGCAAAACGGTGTAATGTAGCCTAAAAACTCCAGTTAATCCACTTATCAACTTATTTTTTATTTTGAATGAGATATTTAAGGTGAATGAGAAATATTATAATTTTAGTGTTATTATAATTACATTTGTACATATTGTTTAAGCAAACCATATTTGACATTTTCAATATTATTCATACACAAAATTACATTACCGTAAAATACAGAAAAGGAAATATCAAAATTGGCAAATGCAAATATACCTTCAGAAATAAAAAATAATTAAGTTACAGAAGAAAAGTTCTTAATAGATTTTATTACAATTTATAATTCTGTATATTTCTAAATTATTTTCTGATACATTATTACATCTATCAGTTAATGTATGTTTGAGACAAGAAATGTTCTTTCTACATTTAATTTATACAGTTCTGTGTGCCGATCCTCACCCTGACGTACGTGACCGCTGTTAAAAGTGGTCAAAAACTGCTTTCATTCTCTCTTGAACCTCCCAGGGCGACGTCTGTTCCGAGAAATTCCATGAATTGGGAACGCAGTGCAGCTTGTCGCTTAGCTTTACCGCCGTACGTAAGGTCAAATGTGACTTGCGCATGGTGTCTGGTGTTGGTAAGTTCAGCGAACACTGACTAAACGGATATTTGATTCGATTGGGAAGACAGATCCCGAACATAGCATTTGCTGAGAGACCGCAACCAAGGGCCGCGGACGTATTCCTGCTGCAATTTTAGTTGGACAATAGGCATCGTGAAAGGTGTAGACGCATAGTTCATAGGGCAACAAAGTGCTGAATTGATACATATTAAACGGCACTCGGGTTTAACAGACCAGACTGCAATGCTGGGTTATGCCATAAAACCTTTTTTCTTACATGGAAGCTTTAAAGACGATACATTAAAAAAAGGTGATAATATAAAAATTATATTTTATGTAATAAAACTATGGAACTTGCAAATTTGGTCAGTAAAATCCGAAAATGTGCAATTTTCAGACATTACCTAAAACGTGCAATATCATGCAAAATAAAACACGTAATAACATCTTTTTCATGATTCAAATTTTTGTCAAGGTTTCATCCAATTTTAAGGTAGCAAGAAAAAAATGCAGTAATCCTGTCTTTACTTATCACCATTCCCTTAAAAATGCACTCACTGTTTTGAACATTTTCCCTAGTATCCAATTGTCGAAAATGAGATACGTAAACAAGCTTTGAATATGATTCTGGTATTTGGCTTCTTCACCTTCGATCGTAACAAAAAAGCGGCAAATGTTTTCATGTTATAAGTGCGTGTGAAAAGTTATCCCCTAAATGACGGCGCAAGCGTTTGATGCTGTGTAAAACAACTTTCTGTATCAACTGAGTGCACCGGAAATCCCATATCGCCTCTCAGCTGCTTTGAAAAACTAGCAAAGCTCGGGCTATATGAAAATAAACGAAGCGATATTTAACCGGAAATATGAATATAGGGAAAAGTATTCGGAGCAATATGTTTGCGACCTACATTTAGTCGTCTCAGCTGACAGGGAAATAAATTTAGACGCAAGCAGTCCGGGGGACCGTGACTGCAGAATGCTTTTGCGTATCTGCACCACCAACACGCCGTGACTTGCTCGTAAGATCTCGCCATTTGTCACGCAATGTCACCTTTCAAATTTCTGCGAAAAGAATTGCATCGTTTGTAATGAGCAATATCAATATAGATATTATTATAGTCAACGTACGTACGAAAAAAACTGAAAATATTTATGAGAACAAATAGAAAATAGGATTTAGATGGTAGCTTACAACAAAAGAAAATGTATGAAGACATCTTGAAAACGTTTTTTCTGATGGACATATTGAAATTCGCGATCCAGTGTAGCATCGCTTGCCAAGTAATTCTGCATCAAGATAAGTTTGTTTTTCCAACTTGACTGGTAAATTTCATAATAAAAACTAAAATGTTACTTTTTTTAAACAAGATTAAAATAATACATGCATCTATTGTTCTTCATCTGTTTATTCTTTTGATTGAGGTGAATTTCCAACCACATCGCCATTATTTATTAGACCTTGGATAATTTCATTAAAATATTACGTTTGTTTTATTTGACGAGGGTGCATTCACCACTGACTACTCATTATTATCCTGACGAGTGTATCAAAGCGAACATTGCGAATATATTATTTTACATTGCTAATTATTACCTTATTAAAACCTTATTAAATTATTATGACCTTATTAAAAAATGGAGATGCATAGCTTGTTCTGGAATACAGTTGAAGCAGAATAAACACCTAAATGTTCTACTTTATGCAGATGACGTAACAATACTGCAAGAAAGTGAAGATGATCTGCAAAAAGCTGTATACACACTGCATCAACTGGGAAGAAATGAGTATAATCTCCGAATTTCTAAAACGAAGACTAAAGTTATGGCCCATTGCGGTAAATACCCCATACGCTCAAAAATAGTTATTGACAACACAGTGATCGACCAGACTTCAAATTTTAATTACCTTGGTTGTGACATCAGTTATGACACAGATAGAGACATAGAAAATAAAACTAATAAATTTCAATCAATATGTGGAATAATAAACAGAACACTACAGAACAAAGCAAGGAAAGACACAAAAATTAAGTTCTATATGACAATGGCTGCTCCAGTTCTCCTGTATGGAAGTGAATCATGGATAATGAAAAAAAGAGACCAAAGTAAGCTCCAAGCAGCAGAAATGAGATTTCTTAGGAAAGTTAAAGGCTGCATTAAACAAGACCAGATAAGAAATGAGGATATCCGTAAAGAACTAGATATATACAACATAAATGAAAGGATCTTAGAAAACAGGAAAGAATTTGCGGCGGCATATCGAAAGAATGGAGGAAGATCGTATTCCACAATTAGTGATGAACTACCAACCGAAGGGAAGAAGAGATATCGGCCGACCCAGAAAGAGATGGTCCTGAAGTGCAAGGTGAAGACGGAACAGGCAATCCTGCCTAACCCTTGGAATGGAGAAGAAGAAGACATTGCTAATAACGTGCTCTATGACAGGTAAAATCTATTTCGCGGTTTAGCCTGCTTTAAAGTGAAATTTCCGCCTTAACTTGTGTGCATGATATGGATACACTTTTTTCTCCTTTCCTTTCGACATACCTTTAAGCCCTGGTGTTTTAAAATAATTTTATAATTACTTTTCCTTTAAATTATTGAACGTAATGACAAATATTATTTGAATTTATAGTCAATGTCTTTCATTATTATTTGTTTGTTTTATTATTAATGTTATATTAGACAATAAAAGAAAATTAACACAACATGTTTCATAAACGTTAGAAGTGTATATTTCCAGTAATACACTTAGGACTCGAAGTAAAACATTGTTAAACCCGTTGGACTCTGCAAACATTCTGCACTTCGTGATTCTGTTCTTCGTGAGTCTTGATTTAAAAGTGAAATTAGTTGGAGTTTCGTGTAAAGTAACCTGGAAATGAAATTACGTTTCAAATTCGTAAGAACGCAACATCAGCCAGATTAGTCGGGTAATAGTAATTTTAGTGGAAATCTGAATATGGTAAAGGCACTAGTATTATTGACGGACAGATGTGGAGACGGCAACCGGAAGAGATTTTCTTTTCCCATTCCCAAAATCATTTTTCGGAAAGGGGCCCACAAACTATTCTGCCTACGCTGGGTATTAAATGTAATTTACTACATTTCGGACCCGAAAAATACACCTTTTTTATACACAAAACAATCTTTTTGATACACACAACAGGTACAAATAAAATCAGATATTCCTTCCGTTTTAGTTAGCTCAGCTGCAAGTTCGCAATTGTAGCGCTATAAAGCAAAAGATTGTAGATTAAAGTTCCGATGGAGACCGAATTTCAACGCAAGCGTCTTTTAATAGTCAAATAACTCCACTTTTACTTTCTCTCTACCGGTTACGCAGTAGAGAGAAAGTTACGCAATGGTGCGCGAATAAACGGCGAATTTTTGACGGAAAAACTCATAATAAAGATCTGTGGTTGCGAAAAAGTGGTTAATTCCAGTGGCTAAATTTAGACAAAAAATCCATTAACACTTGGTGTATCCAGAATCCATGTATTAAGGGTCCATTATACCGAAAAATCCTCTTTCTGTCCATGAACAGTCGATTTTCTCGAAACTTGATATTCCCCAATCAATCTTGCCGATGACGCGGACTCTTGAATTTGAAGCCAATATTTTAATTTTTTTGGGGGGGAGGGTTCTTCACATGAATCCCCCTGAGACATTTTCCAAATTTTGAAAAAAATGGCTTCAACGTTTTTTATTAATTTTTTGTTGGTTAATGTGAAGGACATTTGAGAGAATGGTGCAGGTCTCGTGTTCGTTAAAAACTCTGATATTTCGAAAATTGCAAAAGTTCAAAATTTGCGGCGTCTTCCTACAGCAATAATTGTGAAGGTAGAGATTTTTCCTCTAATAAAATATCTTCCTTAATATATGTTGTTTGTTTATTTATTTATTTTATGTCGCATCAACTACAAAGGTTATTAGCGACATCTACACAATAACATTATTTTTATACATGGTGTGTTATGACACGTTGGGAGGGAACGTTCATATCACAATATTGACCAGCTTATACACATTATTTTTTTATATATCACTGTACACGTTTATGCCCTTCAAAAATTGAGTAACTGACTACATTGCTTTTTGTCCTTTAGTACTGTTTCCATATCGTTATTGACACCATCTCTCATCCGGTCGGCTTCAATCTGGGGCACAGAAATAAATTATTAATATACATAGAAACATTACACACAACAGCCGCTTTCCCGGTGATCATATGGGCATGTGTGAGCTTGGTGTGACCTATTCTGTATCTAGTTAACACAACCTGGTAAGCTCTGCAGAAAGATGTCTCTGGATTATAATAATCGTATTCGCATATTTCTCTTAATTTGCAGCGAGCATTATTGTTCCATTCCTGTCTGTCCAATTCTTATAGTTTACTCGTGATGCTGGCGTGATAGTCCTGTAGTAGTATGTATGCACAGTACGTCATAGTTTTCGTCTTCAGAATCTTCTGAAGAAATTCGTATCTTGTATGAAAACCATTCACATTTCATTGTAGAATTCTCATCTTCATGATTGAAGATCTTCGCTTGTTAATTCATCGTTGTGGGACGATTCTTTTCAAGAATCTGAGTAGACTGGGTCCTTCAGTTTCTTCATAATTCTGGTACATCTTGATTTTATTCCTCTGTCAGACAGTGATGCGTATATTTCTTTTAGCATTTCAACTAGCCTCCCTGTCTCGTTGGTGTAACTGAGAGATATTTGAAGGGGGTTACTTGAGCTATAACTGTTTTCCAAAAAGTATTTTAGTTGCTCGTACGTAAGTACATTGTTGGCTCCTTCTATGTTTTCTTTCACTGGAGCTAATTGCTCCAGTATACTTTTCTTATTGCTGCTGCTACTAATAGTCATCATTCATATAGTATTTTTCTCACTGGATACCTTAATTTTCTTTTTCTTAGTTCGTTTTACTGCCCCGTCAATTCTTCCTTGGGGACGGTTGAATTGTCCTCACGGAAGTTTAGTTGAATTGTTTCTGGGAGTGCTTGCGATCTGTGATAAGGATCTCTTAACAGGCTTGCCTTGGTCGAGTGGAGGAAAGTCGTGGTAGCTTGGTACGTTGTCTCTTTGTTTGTCGTCAGGGGCTACATTGCTTTCAATAATTTCTACCAATTGGTTGGAGTTAATGTCTGCTATATTTTTGCAGTGTTTCGCAATGTGCCCTTCTTCATATGTCATAATAAAAACAGTTCTATATACTGCAGTAGACTGCTCACTTTACGCTGTCACTTAAACTTCTTGAGTTCGATGAAAACACGCAAACTAGTCACAGACCGCGGAGCTATACTGAGCGGAACGCACGATGTTGCCTCGACCACTGCTGCCAAGCGACTTTTAATATATATTTTGAAATAAGGTAATGTTCAATTTTTCTAACATTTGAGGACTTTTCGCGTAATTTTGCGTGAAAGTACAGGCGAGAAAGTACGTTCTCTTTTAGCATCACTAGTTTAGATGAGAGGCTCTCGATGGCTCGTTGGTTAGCGTGCTCGCCGGGTTGGATTTCCGGTCATAGCAAAATTATAACGGTGCGCTTTCCTTACAAATGTCCCAGTATCTATTGCTGTGTTCATGAGAAAGCTAACCGTTGGGGATATGTCTTCGTGGTAACCAGACAAACCCGTTATCTCGTGGCCGAGAGTCTGGGCAACTGCTGGTCAGCCAAAACCCGTATCGGGCAGCGAAAGGACAGGATCAGAGATCGTAATGTCGATGGCTCAGGCTGATAGTTTCCATTATTTCTCCTATTAAATCCACGTGAATACCGGAATTGTACCTCTAAAAACTAGGCGGTATTCATTCCTTCTATACTTATTCCAACGTCGACTTTGATATGATACCCCATCACACATTACTTAACTTGTCGCTCGAGGTAGACGTCTGCAGTAGTGCTTTGCTCAAGGTATCTGGAATGAAGATTAAAAAGCATTCAGATTCTCGTTTACGGAGTTACGTAAACCTGACGCGGTCATTATCAATGCTCTGCGTACTTAAAATACTAACAGACGCAATAAACCGTTTTACAATAGTGTGGCGAGAGAGAGCCAAGAATGCGAAAACTCATTTGCGGTTTCTGGCTCGGTTTCACGTTTGTGCAAACAGGGATTTTTATTCTTTCGTTGTTTTCAAATTCGTTCTCCGGTTAAACAAATAGGTAGTGAGTTGTTATTTATCCAATAAATGTTGATTGTTTGAGCAGTGATTAAGTTAAAGCTTACAACAGTACTCCTCTCACCGACGATGTTTGCATTTATGTCTGCAAATCAAACGGTCGGACAATTTCTCATTCATTTTTGTGAGCGCCTCCTAAGTTCCATCAGTGCATCGAGAGGTGCTGCGGTTTTTGACGTTCGCATTTTGCACGCGCCAGCCAAACTTTATATATCGGTGTGTGAGGAAGAGCATGTGTGTAACACAGTTTAACTGTATGAATGAGAGAGCCTGCCAAATGTTCATTTATTCCGACAAGTCGCTGTTTATGAACTTTTTTCAGATATTCCTCATTTTACTGTAAAACAAATATTCAATCTTACTGATTTTATGTTGGTTATTTTTATGTTTATTTGCTTGTTGTTATTTATTTACGTATGTACTCATTTACTTATTTAATGTTTAATTTTTTATCTGGTTTACTTGTATACCAGGATGATGGTGGGAGGTGAGCGTAGCATTTTTCCACATCCGAGCATTCGCCTTATAACCAAAGGAAGCCACTAAATTTCCGGTCAGGCCCGGGGATCGGACCCGGACCTCCCGATTGCGAAGTCAGCGCGCTACGCTCTGAGGTCCGACGCTCAGTATACGTCCGTTTAATGAGCCATAAATGCAAAATCCTAAGAACTGCACCACGAACGCCACTTCGTCAGCGCCCCCAGTTACACTCCTGCATTCTCCTACGGCCTATCCCAGGGGTGGCCGAATTGCAAGGCCTCAAGCACGTCAACCAAACCTTTTAATATGGTTGCGGGCCATATTTACAGTACTCGGGTGATGCACACCTGACGTCCTCGTATTGTTGATCTCGGCAGTTTTCGTGACTGCTCTGAAATGAAGGGGGGGTGAAAACATGCGCAATATGAGGCCGTACCATGCATAACGCAATAAACACTTTGGGACGATTTCGAGTTTCTGAATTTACTAGGAAATGATTCATAAATCTAAACATAACCTATTTTTACAAGAAATCGGGTGTTGACCCCGACAGGGCGCGTGCGCTAAGCGCGCAATATTCTCGCCCGGCATGGATGCAAGCGACTTTCACTTTTGACTAATATTCTTTGGGGGCGTCATGTAAATGGGTATACAGCGCGGGCAAATGGCACCGCGGGCTGCCAGTTGGACAACCCTGGCGTGTACCAGCCTGCGTGCTCCGCGGCGTGGGCGGAAGTCGTGCTTGGGAGCGAACCGGAGAGGACGGAACGTGCGCGCAGCGCCTTGGTGTGGTGTGCGTCCCCCCCCCCCCCCACGGCCAGACGACCTCCGCCTCGGGCTTTACGCGAGCGACGCGGCCGCGCACGCCCCTGCCTACACCCCCGCCTACACCCCCGCCATGCCTGTGTCCTGCGCGTAAGCATGATGCGCTACTTCTGATTCTTAATGGACCTGTTCTGTTTCGTTCATGGTTCACTGTTTTCGTTTCTGACCAAGACTGCTCTATGTTTATAAACGTTAATTATGGGTATGACTCATTTATAAATATTCCTGAAATTCTTCGCAAATTTCCTCCAAATTATATTCTCTCTCTTTAAATTGTGTACGGATAAAATTTATTATCTAGGATCGATACTCCATTTTCCGAAATAGCTTGTCATCGATACCGTTGAGTTGTTGGTATCGTTACGAAGTATCGAGTCGAATGAAGTACGTCAAACCCGCACCTCCGCTGCTGTGGTTCCGCGGTGGCGCCCCAGTACACCACCTCCCCGCGGGCAATGCTCCAGCGTCCTTGACCCGCGTCTCTGCCACGTGCCAATGACCGCGCAATCGCCCGACCACCAAAAGTTGGTTATTTGAAACTGTTTCTACTGAAATTCAGTAGAACCCCGGTAAAACGAACTAATTGGGGGTGTGGTCTGCTCGGATTCGGAAATGTTCGAATTATCCGAAAAATGTGCCATAAAGAACATAAATATGTCTATAGGATAACCAGACAATGCAAAGTAGCGAAGTGATCGCACCATCACGCATATTCAGTTCCTTACGGCAAAAGAAGATTACCAATTTTGCAAGTTCCTCTAAGTGAAAATTACTGCTATTCAAACATGAGATATACACCGTAGTTACCAGTGTTATGAACGTTTTTCAACAACTTGGGTTTCAATAATTAGTTGTTAAGTTCTACAGTAACTATAAAATTCTTTCCTTACACTGTAAATAAGCATATTATTTATTTTGTTTATATTTCTTCCATCCCGAATTTTGTTCCGATTATCCGAAATTTCGGATTTGCGGGACTCGTATTAGCGAGGTTCTACTGTACGCAGAAAAAAATAAACACCGAATGTTGAAACGTCAGTTGGAAAATATTATTAAAAAATACGAAACTTGTATGTCTAAAAATTGGACACGGTACATAATTTTTTTTCTAAAGACCATTTAGTATTTAATTTTTGAAACGCGATAATACAGAAAATGTTCTTAAAATAAAGATCTTCGTATTGAGTTTTAGTAATTGTTAGTAATTTTCCCGTAATTTTAGTTATATCGTGAAAATGTGTTAAATTGGAAATGTTAGATTCTTTTACATACGCATGTCCAATCTGTTTAATGCAACCGAAGTAACATAAACATGCTCGTACTACAACTAAATCAAAACAAATTATTCAGAAGAATTGTGAATGCTCCGTGGTTCCTTCCAAGTAAGCAAATAGTCAAAGAACTACCTGTGCCATTGAATGCTCATACTAACAAACTCTTTTGATTTTTTTTCTCTTCACTAGTACTCTCACCAAACTCATCCGAATTCAACCTTGGCAACCTTTCACTACACCCCTCTTTCTAAATGCATCCCGCTTCCCAAGGGTACATTGAAACCTCCGTGATTTTTCATTACCTTCCCCAAATTTAAATTAAATAGTAATACTCTTTATTACATTACATCTTCTAACTAAAATTCAATAAGACGAACTTTTTTATGAAATTTGTTCAATATTTTAAAAATTGTAATAATTCTCACAAAAATACAGTGTGCCCTAAGGATGCTTCCACCTAAAATGTGGGAAAATTTATTTTTGTTAATGCCTCTGAAAGATAATGTATATTAAGAAGAAAGAAATTTAAACAACAACTGCAATATGAAGAATTATTGTAGAATTTCTAATGCACGCCTTAATTTACAAGAACTTGTAGAATCGGGTAAAGTCTCTTGTCCAGCCTGGAATATTTTTGTATCTTTTTCGTGAAAACGTTTTCAAGACCATTATTCAATTAAAGATTCATTTTAAACTTCTGATTTAAAAAATCAAAGAATATTTTCACTTTTTTCTTGCTTTGTTTGGTTAGGAGTTCTTCAAATAAAGGCTTATAGAAAAAAAGTAAAATATAGTATTATTTCATGACTCCCCTTCTTTATATCGTTAAGTTTGAGGAAATGAAGCAAGTTAAAAATTTTATCACATTATTACATATAGTAAACGGATGTGCTGTGAGAAAAGATTTTTCGGATAGGGTGTAACCATAAACAATAAAAATTTAATAAATAACCACATATCTATGAAATCACTTCCCTATCTGGTGATGTTGGAGCAATATCTGGCGGTACAACGTGGTGGTTTTCTCGGTGTGCATTTGCGTACTTGGAGGGAGTTTGTGATTAGGGAGGGATAGTTGAATTTTGTGAAGGAGAAAGTGCCGAAAAATGTATCAGATCTACTGTTACTATAGTGCAGTTGATCATGCAAGGGTGTAAATAATGTCTCCGTTGTCACAATCAAAAAGTCCGAATCAATCACCCGGAAATGTGACTGTGTTTTTTTTGAAGAACCCTACTTGGTTCCTGGTCAGCTCCGCCGTCCCCAGAATAGAAAAGTTTTTTTAAAGAAAATATCCCTTACAATAATTTTAAGGGTAGATTTTATAATAAAGGACAAATAAAAGAAAAACTACTTTCACTGTGATTTTTTTAAAAAAAATATTTTTTATTAATGCAAGAGTTTAATTTTGAACCGTCATTTTTATAGGTAAGTAAATAATAATTAATACTAACCCATAAAAATGACAAAACCAGTAGTATTATATTATGAAACCGTTGCCCACAGTGGCCCAACGATATTTTTTTAGAAACGATTGGGTGGTAGGTATGGTGTTCAAACGACTTGTGACTTTCTTTCAAATATTTTTTATTTATGGTGAATTAATTTTTTTGTTAATTTATATTTGTTTATAACATTCGAATCAGTTTACAACCTATTCGAGATCCCTTGGATACTCACCTAATACGAGCGGTAATATATGATAAGCAGTGATTATTACTCACAGGTGAACTGTGAATGATTGGACGTTTATTGTGTGTACGCTTTGGAACATTATTTTTGTTTAAACGTAACTTCTGTGTCCCCCGCTCGATCGGCACTGTTTTGTCTGGTTTCCCTCTGAGAGCTCTGTGGCCACGAAGAGTAAGCAAGGGATTATTTAGGCAATGAAACTCGGGAGCTATTGTTTCCCTAACCCAGATTCGACACGGCGTGTCTGTTTCCGCCTTTCCTACCGATTTAACCTCGGCCGCCCTTTGTAGTCGCTGGAAAGACCTAATCACGAAAACACCACTAAAATGATGCTAAAGACAGTCTTGCTTGTCGCACACATTATGCGTTTCTTGCGTCCTTGAAGGGAATAATGAAGTGCCCTATAGACTAGGAAGGAATGTTTCTTCAATTAGGTACGAGTAGTTTATAGAAATAAGAAATTTAGAACACAGAAAAGCATTGTAATTGTGGAAGTCGTTAAACATCCAAACCCCTGTCTTAAGAACACGGCACAAATTGTAATAAACCTTGTTTATAAGGGAGAGTTTTTCGTTTCTTCTTTGCACAACGTGTTTTCAATCATTTCACATTATTGTTATTAAATTTTTCGGTACACTCATCACCACAGGACGATTATTTGAAAATTTTCTTGGTCTGCAAAAAAATCATATTTCAATTCTCTCCATGAATTATGTTTTTGGGCGTGAATAATTTGCGTTTTATGCTTGTTTTTTACTTGTTTTATGCTTGTTTAAAACTTGTTCTCTAACAGCATACAAGGTTAATTAATGATTTGGATCCTAAATCACTAGTTTCCACTGCGCGAAAATTTTGAAAGAAAACTATGTAGTTTTCGCCCTTGTTGGAAATATCTATAATATTAAATATTCTGAAACTCGGAAAATTCCTAGAACAATGAATGACTGAATTCTCATACTCAGTGCGTCACTGTTTACGTCACAGTTGATGTCATACGATATCAAGGCTCCAAACAAGAGGCCTGCCGCCAATAAATGTTCGCTATTCAGATTTTTTGTGTTAAGCAAAAGCAAAGTTTTTGGGCTTTCGTGATATATAGAGAATTGCTGTACTGAATTTAGATACTACACTATGTTGCTGCAGTATTCGTTAAAACACATTGCGATGTTATATGAAAGTATTTTATTTTTCTTTAGGAGTGTGCGTCCTGTTTTTTGTAAGACAATTTTCAATGATTCTTCAGCAGCATTTTTGCTACTGCACGCCACTATTAATTCAATATATGCATTTCTTGACGTATAAACCTGATAATATTTGTTTTTTTATTTATTTACGAGCAAGTGTTTCTATACTTAACATAAAAAGTATTACGAACTATGAAGGTTGTGAGGGTGAAGTTACACTACAGAAGCTAACCAGAGGATAAGAATTATCATGGTGCATGTCGCTCAAGAAAAATTGAAGATTCATATGAAAATAGTTGTTACAGACGTATTTATTCTTGAAATTATACAATACAAAAAGAAATGATATCTCTAAAAAATTATTGAATATCAGTTGTATGAAACGCAAAATCGAAACGCTAATAATTCCTTCTTGGTAGCTACTATAACAACGTTTATGCTTATTTAGACACAAAACTAAAAACAGTTCGGCAAGATTTTATTTCATTGATCTTTTACAGTTTTTCCGTTTCAGTAGTGTCACCCTCACACTAAAACAAACAATATATTTTGACGTAAATTAACGGTGGCTTGAGGACTTTTAGTCCCACCGAAAACTGAACAACATTGCATACCTTGCATGCAGGTTGTTTTGGTTTACTGAAAGAGAAATCAACATCTCAATACGTACATTCTATGTGACATTTAATCGAATTCGAATGCAGACTGTAAAACCCCCATATAACAACCCAAATTACCAACTTGACTAATTAATTTTTAAAGCAATTACATATTTTATATTAATTTTCGTTTAAAATATCTTCAAAAAATTGTCTTATTACTCAAAATTTATATATTTAGAAATGCTAATTAATAATGCGCGTTTAAAATTTTTTATATTGTTTGATGATAAAAACTAAAATAATTATCTAGCAGTTTCATCATTTCATCAGAGAGGAAATATTTTGTTAATGTGTGTAACATGATTTTCACGAAAATGGAAATATTGAATGTTGTTCACCCTTAAATCTATACACTTTTAATGCGAATGAAATGTAAAATTGTGTATTAACATAATTACATACTGTTGTATATATGCTTGTAAGATAAATTTGACAGCATTCCAACCATAAAACTGTAGTATACACCCATGCAAATTAAAATTTGTAGTAGACGAAAAAGAATATAACATTCTACATTTTAGAGTAGGAACGCATGCACTTTCAAGGAAACGTATACAGGTTTAATTCTGTTATACTGAATGATTAATATTCTTAGAATCATTTTTGCAATTACTTGTATACATGTGTATGCTATGTTTGATGTAGTTCTTCAGCCAAAAACAGTATTTTCTTTAAAAAAAGTCCCTGCAAGACTGAAAAGTAGTTACCCAGTAGGCATTTTTCAAATCTGATGAAAAAAGGCTTAAAAGGATGTATCCTGTATATTGTTTCAGCTAGCTATTGGTCAGCGTGCACGCTTTCCACTACGCGGCCTCGGGTGCTATTCCTGGTTAGTCAAGATTATAGTGTTAGTTTTTCTTGCAATATCCTAGTACATGTTTCTGTGTGACGATGAGAAAATTTACTCCTCAGGTTGAGAAACCCGGAATACGGCGTGCGAATGTCTACGTCGGAACCACACATACTCCCTTATCCCATGGCCGCGAGCCAGGGACGTCGCCGGTTGGCCTGTGCCCGTTCACAGGCTGTCGCGCCAAGTACATACATACATTTGGTTACAATTTAGGACATTTCTAGAATATGAATTTAAAATTATTAGTGGTTTGTTCATTTTAAATACGGATAGATACATTAATTGATTTCGAATTTTATTGCTTCTAGGTCACATCAATTTTATTATTGCGATTGATGAAAACTTTCATTTTGTCTACGCGGAATAAAGAAAGCACGTCTTTGCTCTCTCATATTTTGAGGGTGACCTGACATCTTAATAATCTTAATAACCTTCGTATTTCACGCGCTTGGAAATATCAATCTATGGATCGGTTGATCTATCGATTTCTGGAAATTTGGGGCTATTATAATGTAGAAAGGAAAAACGGCAGCCATCAAGCAGAAGATTTCCCCTCTATTTACTCTACCGTCCTCCGTTGCCGTCTCCTCCTTTATGCGCACCAACAGCAACGATTCACGTAATCCGTGGCGATGTTACAGCCCAACGTCGGATTGTCCGGCGACGTCTGTTAAGGACGCAAAAACAGCGTCCAAGCACGGAGGGGCAAGGCGTCGGTGACGTAAATGGAGAGGAGCCATTCGAGGGCATCTTCGAGAAGGTCTCCCCTCTATTATCTCTAACGTCCTCCGTGGCCCCTGCTGAAGTCGTCCGCGTAATCCGACGGATCGTACAGCCCAACATCGGACGCCACAATGGTTTTCGCCCGGCGGGGCACGTCGAAGACGCCGGTGACGTAAACAGAGAGGGGGCGTGCGGCTATTTGAGGTCATTTTCGAAGAGGTCTCCCCTCTATTATCTCTAACGTCCTCCGTTGCCCTCTCCTCCTATCTGCGCAGCAACAGCAGTCGTCCGCGTAATTCGTCGCTATCCGACATCCCAACATCGGACGCCATGGCGGCTATCACACGGCGGCCCCCTGGTTTTTCGACCGGCGACGCCAAACTAGCGTCCTAGCACGAAGGGGCTATGCGCCAGTGACGTAGGGAAGGGAATTGCGGCGACAGCGATGAAGACGGCGGCGGACACGGCATGCGGATTTTACGAAGGAGAAATGAACAGCCTAAATAAATTGGTTTTGGGGGTGAGAGGTTTTGGGGTTTTGGGGTGAGACGCTAGGTGGTTGGGGGTGGGGAGGAAGCGAGGGCAAGGGCTTGAGGGAGTCAGCAGCGACGAATGTGGCGGTGTAAGGGGTGGGAGCAGGGAAGAGGCGGCGAGCCGACGCGACGTGTGAAGTTGCCGGTTGTTAGTTCGCTCATTTCCCGAGATTCGAGGAGTGCTCATCTCGCTTCTGCACGTCGCGCGAGGAAAGCGCCGTGAAGGCAGGGCGCAGCTGCGGGCCACGGCGCCACCGCCCACTTTCGTTCGCCGTTCAGGTGCGACGCCTGGCGAATGCCAAGCGGCGGGCGCTTGATTTGGTGGAATTGAGGGAACGAAGCCACGCGATATCTTTCGGAACAACGCAGTCTTTTCTGACGCGTCCGTGCCGTTTATTTCCGACGTGTAGGGTGTTCGACCACGATGAGGAGTTTGCCACAGGACTTAGGTTTTCAATTGATTGAATGTTAGTGATTCCGGGCGAGTCAACTGCTATAGTCATTATTTCTGTAAGTATAGTTTATGTGTTTGCTCGGGGTGTGGCGGTGATATTCTTCCACTAGATGGCGAGATCCGGTGCTGACCGTCTGTTGGTTAGCTGATTTTTTCACTACCATTTATCCCCCACCTCCGGGGCACCGCCCCTGCCGGGACAAAAACGGAGTTTCCGGCCGATCTCCCGGCATCCGTAGTAGTGTAGTGAATGGTAGTGAATGGTAGCGTGTGTATAAGGAAGGAGTGCGTATGGGACGAGGAAAAGGAACGAAGGATCGCGCGGGTATGTGGCTCGTTTGTTACGGTACTGTTCCGTCATTCGCCTGGTTTTTATAGGAGAAACCACGGAAAACCACCGGTCAGAGCAACCTGCCGCTATAATTCTCCTCCAGATAGCAACTAAATTCGACCTACAGGTATCGAAAATCCTGTCTCTGTCAGGACTAGAACCTAGGACCTCCCGGTGAGATACACTGCAGTGACATTAGTTGATACCTTGAAACAAACCACTTCTCCGGGTTTAGGTTTTCAAATATATGTCAGAACAGAAGACTGGAATGTCACCAGTGTTAGGATTGGCTTCTAGGCTGTCCGGGTGACGCCGCGTCGTTGGCAGAGAGGCCGACGTTTCGCCTGTCATATTGCAGGCTTCTTCAGGGTAGTGACTAGTGAAGAAGCCTGCGATATGACAGGCGAAACGTGGGCCTCTCTGCCAACGACGCGGCGACACCCAGACAGCCTAGAAGTCATGAACTCGAGCCGCGGAAGCCTACGTGTACAATGTTAGGAGTGTCCGGTTAAATCGTAGATTAACCATATGGGGTCGATGAAGTTCAATGCGTGACAATTTTTTGAATCATTTCGAACTTTATCCGGATAATGTTGATAATACCCACAGGTACTGGCTGGAGTAAGGTGATTGCCTTGAGATATTTGCCTGAGATATGTTATTAATTCGCAAGACATGTTTTGTTTCGTATATGCGTTGGAATAAGGTTAAATACACAGTTTTTAGCTTTTTGTGAATGGCCATGTGAATGTAGTGGTTTTATTACACGTAAGAAAGTAAACATTGTGCTAAGTTAAAAATAAGCGTGGTTGAGACTCTTTCAGTTTTTAGATCAATTGACTGTTATGAATTACGGTGGTTTGAATATGTCTTTGGGATACTTGGATTTGATATGATGGTATGCAATATTGCGACCTATACTAAAGAGCAAGACGTTCGGGGAAGAGTGAAGGTTTCGATAAAAATTATGACCTATTTTTATTATGTGGTCGTTAATGAAGGCACTTCTCTACGAATCTGGATGTTTGCAATGGACCAGGGGGCATTTAAAGTTCTTCTCAACCATTTATTTTGAATGTCTGTTTATTTGGAATGGCATTTTTGGAGATTGCTAGGCGCAGCGCATCCCCAAACTCGTCATGTGCGAGTCGTGGTCGGATTAGGATTTATCCGAGGCCACTGTAATGCGAAGCGAGAGGCGGAGGCTACGCAAACCGTGTCCATCTCCCTGGCAGTGTTCCTCTGCCTCTGCGCCTTCCGCCCTCGCCTGTCCCCGCCTTGCCTTTCTCCTCTCCGTCCTCTCGACCGCGCCGAGCCGCGGACGTCCGTCCCGCGAGAACCTCGCGCGCCGCTCGGCCCGCGTCTTTAATTAAAAACGCGCAGGTGAGGACTGGAGCCGAATCCCCCGCCGCTGCTGCCGCCGCTTTCCTCGCGTCGCGACGATATTGCCTGCGCGAATTTCGCTCCACCGCTGCGTCGTGTGCTCGCTGTCTGGCTCTCCACCCCCGCTCTGTCCCCGCCTCCCCCGGCGTGCCACGCTGCGCGTCAGGACCAACTCACGGCACCGTGGTCGACATGCCAAAACTGAATTATTGTTGGATCTCAACGGATTGTTATACATGAAGTGCATTTTCTGACTTCATTTGAAATGAAGAACGACGAACCCCTATTGCATTTGGATATGTTACGCTTTTTGAAAAAAATAAGACTGCCTCTGCAGTGTGACATACCGCGAATTTGGAGAAAATTTAAAATATGTTTATTATGACTGTACTGTACGGATTATAAAGTTCTTAATTTAACATGTTATTTTTAATATAATACTGATGAAGTCCACAAACAACGGTGACTGAAACGTTTAGCGCTATGACAATTAAAACAGAATTGTATAATTTGACTAATAATTATATTCATTCTAAATACTTAAGATTTATGGTATTAATACAATAATAATAACGATAATTTCTATTTATTGTCATTTGTTAATTAACTATACATAATTTGTCTGTATTTTATAAGTCTGATATAAATCTTTCCTTATGATATAGACACTAATGAGCTTTGGGAATGGTGATGAGGTGTTGTTGAGGTAATTAAATGACGAAATAATTGAAGTTATCTTCGTTAATTTAATGGATTTAACCAGACAGCAGGGAATAAATCTATTAAGTTGACGAAGAAGACTTCCATTAGTTCATCACTAAAGAGCTTCGGTCAAGTACAAAAATATAGAAAATAAAAGTTTGTTTACTTTGAGAGGGAGGGAGTTGTTTCGAAGATGTCGTTGTTTACAGACGGATGTTCGATACATCAGTTGTGATAGTAATAAGGCTAATTCATGCATGCTGAAATGGCGTTACTTTCGATATACGCGAACAATATACTTGATGAGAAAGTAAGCCATTGAATTATAAATTAATGTAGTGGAGACGTGATTTTTTTGTTTTTCAATTACGAATATCCTTCTGGTTGTAGGTCTTATTGAAATGAATTTTACATTAATCCAATTCAATTTTACTAATATGTGCATGCACAATTTTTCGTTTCAAATAACAGAAAATTTACCAGATTTTTTGCAACATATTTGAAAGTGCTGTAAATACACAGTGTATGGTGATGTCCGCCATATCTGATGCAGTTACACTTAACAGGTTTTTTTAGAACTCCCCATTTTCTCTTGTTCTAATATTTCCAGAACCCTTCAGAGTTGTTTTTTTAATTACTTACATGTGCCCTTGTATATTTTGTAGTTTGTCAACTAGTGTATTTGTTAATTCTCTTCAGTTCCTTGGGGATTTTTACGTATGATTTTCATTTCAAAATACTTTTTCTTTTCAAATTTGTAAATTATTTTCAACCTTCAGGATTGCTGTAGATTTTGGTAGTTGACTTTGAATACATCCTCACATTTCCCTATTTATTTCTATTATCCTCCTTTTTGGGATTCATATGTCCTAACGGACGCTGAGGTTTGAAAATTAATTTCATGTTAGGATGAGTAGCTTCTCTCGTTCTCTCGTTCACATATTTTGTTGTAAAATCCCAATTTTCATGTCTGTCTTGCAAATTTTCTTTTTCCTATTCTGGGTTGCAAAAGATATATTCACAAGCATGGGCAACCCTTCTCGCAAGCATATAGTGGCATGTGAAAATGCAAATCTCTATTTGCAGCGCACATTACAGCAAACAAAGAACGTTTTATAAGGCACGAAGCTTAACGTCATGAAATATCATGGTCTTTTGTGCCAAAATTCACATCTCAACGTTTTGTAATATTACTAAGTATTTAGTAGCCTTACCGGATACTGTGTCTTAATAATTCGAAATATTTGTTCATACAGACTATATTAGAGAAGCTGTTATTTTCGCAAAGTTGACTTTTTTTATCTACCCTTCACCTATTTAAATCTGGAGAAGAAATTCACGGAACGGCTTAATAATAACCCGTCGCACCGCGTATATACATTTCTAGAGGATATTTTGGATTCCTACAATTTTAATGGAACGAAAGTGTCCTCGGTAATTGTGTAGTACGGGTGTAAGTATTGAACAACCTCTCCGTAGGAGCACACTTCTGAAATTTTTCACACGGTATGCCGAAAATAGAGCTGTACGGTACACTAATCCGCGTTATCAGCGTGGTGAGTGCTACTGTCAATTAAATAATTATATACTATTGGTCTGCAGCAGCAAAAAAAAAAAAAAACAAAAAAAACCTGCTGAACCAAACCATACTGTAACACTCCCGGTTACCTGGGGAACCGGATAGCGGCCCTGATGCTAGCTCAAGTCGGTGATGGAAGGAATTGTTACACAGTACGGTGGAAACACAAAATAAACACTTGTTCACTGGTAAAAATTCACATTTATTCCTGGGCAATATGATTAACATGCCCCAGGGAAGTTACACTCTTAAATTGAATAAAAAGAATAGTGGGAAAATTAGATGAAGAGAAAAAAAATTGAAAAGTTAGTTTTAGGAGTTAAGCTTAAAAACTAAGAAGAATTATAACTAACAATTACAATGGATGAAATTGCTACTGGTCAGTGTGTCAGAGCGTGACACCGCATTACGAAAATTTATACAATAGGGCGGGAGCCCTAAACGATATTGCCTGGAGAGGGTCTTTGTGCGGCCGGGGTCGGCCGTGGCTCGGTCGAGGGCGGCGGCTGGGCGTCCTCCAAAAAAAATGCAGCAGAGGTCAGTAACCCTCCGGGCTACAGCTGACGGTCGGCTGTGACGTCACCAAAAGGCTGCGATGGGTTGCCGCGTAGGCGGTGTCTAGAAGTTCGGGTTGATTTGGCGGATTCTAGAAGTTCTGGAAGTGACTGGCAGTACTAGATGAGCTGGCCGGATGATCTCAGGAACGGAGTTACTAACTATGCGTCTCTCTCTGACTTTTATGATAAGAAGTCGAACACAACTTCGGACAGTTTAAAATTCGATTGGAGAAACATTCGCCTCTCTTCACGACGGAAAACCCACCCCAGAGAAAATTCTCTCTCCACTGCAGTCGGCTCACAGCTCAAAACTCGCAGTAAAATAACATAAGTCCCCACATAGGCATTATCGCCCGAATAATTCCCACCCCCATATAAGTTCCTCTCTCAACTGTCCTCAGTCTAATATTCAAGCTCAGAAAATAATAAGTTTTCCAGAGACACGATAGTCTTTCCCCGACGCCTAATACTCTGGCCCCGTCTGATTGATGAAAATTTTATAAGTCCGGCAGAGGCGAACTTTGCCTCTGACCGATGACTGTCCCCCCCGTCTAATGATCTGGCCCCGTCTGATGCCCAAGTTCTTCTGATTTTCTCTCCGTCGAAATCTTATAAGGTAAACTTTTTCCCCCACCCAATATTCTCGTATGTGCCCCAGATCCTTGTAATAGACGTGTAGCTATTGGCCAAAATTTGTGGCGCAGTGAACTATTTCCAGCCAATCGCCACGCATGAAGCCACAGAACTTTCCGCTCCCCGCGTCAGCTGCAAGCGTCCAGAATTTTCCAATTCCTTCTAGAACATCGCCCCATGTTTGCGTAAACGGGGGGGCGCGTTTGCGTGAAAGAAATTTATGAGTTTGGGATTCCCCGAAACGAGCGGGCGATGTCGAAATTGCGTAGCCGGCTCAGTGAACACGTGTGTCCATTGAATCTGTCGTCGCCAGCCCTCTAAACGACTTCGTTAATGGGCCGGGGGCGTAAGGGACTCTCGCGATAACAGAGTCGCGCACGTGTGCCCGTCTGCGTAATCTCTCGGCAGAAATCCTGGGTGGCCGAATCTGTTTGTTTAAATTTTGATCTGGTGAATTTCGTTTATAAAATTATGATGAAATCGGTTTCGCCACATTGGCCTTCCCCTCCGAATAAAAAAAAATTGGAGTTCGAAAAATTAAATTTTGAGAAGCGAGAATTTTTTTTGTTTAAGTAAAAATTAAAAAAAATGGCGATACCGGAAGTTAATGCTTTTACCCGTAGTTCTAATAAAATTTAGTTCACCATTGTAAGTTAAAAATAAAAATGTGATTTCTAATTAAATCTAATAAAGTACAAAAAAATTGAAAAACTTAGTAAAATTAAAAAATTTAGGAAAAGAGAGAAACGTTTGGTGAGGCCAGGGTGGTTTTGGATTTTCTTTCTGCTTGCCCCAGAAACACAGATTTGGTGGGGGAATCCACGAGAATCTCACATCTAATACTCCTATCAAATTTACCGTAGAATTATTTTCCGTTCCCTTCCTTATTCCCCCATTCAATAACTTTGTTAGATTTTGGTGAATTTCCCTCGTTAGACTTTCTTCCCTCTTTCTGATATTTCCCCCGTCGGTAATACCTAATTTCTTGAATTGCGGAGGAATCCACGATAATCTCAAATCTAATGCGCCTAGCAAATGTACTGTCGGTTTATTTTCAGTTTCCTTCTTTACCTCCACTTTCACTAATCGATTTAAATTTTGCACAACTTCCATCTTTAGATTTTCCTCCCTTTTTCTGATATTTTTCCCGTCGATGATATCTAATTTCTCAAATTTATCACGAATCTGGGTCACTTCTGTGCTAAATTTGGGTTCAATTCTAGTCGGTTCGTCGCTCATTTCTGCCCTAATCTCGGTAATACTTCCGATAACTGGCTCGCAGTACGCTTCAATTTCGCTGTCACCTGCCTGGAGCTTTTGACTACTTTCTGCCTGAATATTCCCAGAATACGAATTTACATCAGTTCTCGAATTCTCTAATTCTTTGCTCAAATTTTCTACACTATTCTGAATTTTCACGAATCTATCATCGAGACTGTTCCGCACTGTTCCAAACCCGCTATTAAATTTTGCCTCCAACCTTTCAAATTTTTCAGCATGGTCAGCCAAGCAGCCGTCTAGCCGGTCAAATCTCTGCGAATGTTTCTCGTTAATCTCCGAAATTTGTTCCGAGAGGGATTTCTGATTTTCTGATATTTGTCTCGTGAATGTTTCCGTGAGAGTTTCCTTAACCTCTGAAATCTGTTCCTTATTTTCTGACATTAATTTCATGAGTCTGTCATTACTTTCAGATTGTTTATTGTTATTCTCCGACATTTGTTTCGTGAAGGTTTCCGTGAGAGTTTCCTTGAGTTTTTCGTTATTTTCTGACATTAATTTCGTGAGAATCTGGATAAGATCGGGAGTGGTCTCGGGCGATGATTGTTCCCCTGAACTCCCCTCTTCTGCCACATCGATACCCGATTCGTCCAGCATTTTAGAAGTTTTGAATGAAACGCGCACACGATTACAACACACGATGCACAACACAATAGCACTCACAAACAAAATACAACAATAAAGCAAATCTTTACCAGTCCACAAATTGTTTCTCTCGTAACAATGTCCTTCCATCCATTTATAACAAGAATTTAGTCAAATTTAAAATTTGGGCGTGAAAAAACTCAATTATTCGGCCGTCGGGGCCCACGGTGGGAAACGCCAATTGTAACACTCACCGCGGTAATTAGTTCATCGAGCCCCACGTTGGATAGCGCCAATTGTAACACTCCCGGTTACCTGGGGAACCGGATAGCGGCCCTGATGCTAGCTCAAGTCGGTGATGGAAGGAATTGTTACACAGTACGGTGGAAACACAAAATAAACACTTGTTCACTGGTAAAAATTCACATTTATTCCTGGGCAATATGATTAACATGCCCCAGGGAAGTTACACTCTTAAATTGAATAAAAAGAATAGTGGGAAAATTAGATGAAGAGAAAAAAAATTGAAAAGTTAGTTTTAGGAGTTAAGCTTAAAAACTAAGAAGAATTATAACTAACAATTACAATGGATGAAATTGCTACTGGTCAGTGTGTCAGAGCGTGACACCGCATTACGAAAATTTATACAATAGGGCGGGAGCCCTAAACGATATTGCCTGGAGAGGGTCTTTGTGCGGCCGGGGTCGGCCGTGGCTCGGTCGAGGGCGGCGGCTGGGCGTCCTCCAAAAAAAATGCAGCAGAGGTCAGTAACCCTCCGGGCTACAGCTGACGGTCGGCTGTGACGTCACCAAAAGGCTGCGATGGGTTGCCGCGTAGGCGGTGTCTAGAAGTTCTGGTTGATCTGGCGGATTCTAGAAGTTCTGGAAGTGACTGGCAGTACTAGATGAGCTGGCCGGATGATCTCAGGAATGGAGTTACTAACTATGCGTCTCTCTCTGACTTTTATGATAAGAAGTCGAACACAACTTCGGACAGTTTAAAATTCGATTGGAGAAACATTCGCCTCTCTTCACGACGGAAAACCCACCCCAGAGAAAATTCTCTCTCCACTGCAGTCGGCTCACAGCTCAAAACTCGCAGTAAAATAACATAAGTCCCCACATAGGCATTATCGCCCGAATAATTCCCACCCCCATATAAGTTCCTCTCTCAACTGTCCTCAGTCTAATATTCAAGCTCAGAAAATAATAAGTTTTCCAGAGACACGATAGTCTTTCCCCGACGCCTAATACTCTGGCCCCGTCTGATTGATGAAAATTTTATAAGTCCGGCAGAGGCGAACTTTGCCTCTGACCGATGACTGTCCCCCCCGTCTAATGATCTGGCCCCGTCTGATGCCCAAGTTCTTTTGATTTTCTCTCCGTCGAAATCTTATAAGGTAAACTTTTTCCCCCACCCAATATTCTCGTATGTGCCCCAGATCCTTGTAATAGACGTGTAGCTATTGGCCAAAATTTGTGGCGCAGTGAACTATTTCCAGCCAATCGCCACGCATGAAGCCACAGAACTTTCCGCTCCCCGCGTCAGCTGCAAGCGTCCAGAATTTTCCAATTCCTTCTAGAACATCGCCCCATGTTTGCGTAAACGGGGGGGCGCGTTTGCGTGAAAGAAATTTATGAGTTTGGGATTCCCCGAAACGAGCGGGCGATGTCGAAATTGCGTAGCCGGCTCAGTGAACACGTGTGTCCATTGAATCTGTCGTCGCCAGCCCTCTAAACGACTTCGTTAATGGGCCGGGGGCGTAAGGGACTCTCGCGATAACAGAGTCGCGCACGTGTGCCCGTCTGCGTAATCTCTCGGCAGAAATCCTGGGTGGCCGAATCTGTTTGTTTAAATTTTGATCTGGTGAATTTCGTTTATAAAATTATGATGAAATCGGTTTCGCCACAATACAAAAGAGCTTTTCAAAACGTAGCACGCATATTGCTCAAGAAGCAACAAATAAAATGCTCGCTTTAACCACAGCAATAAATTAATTTCTTTTTTAACATAGTTTTCACTAATACTGCAGTAACATAGTACAGTATTTATACAGTAATACAGTTGTTTACATACCAAAAATATATGAGGTGTTGTTCCATAACGCAGAATGTGAATAGCAAATATTTAAAATTGTGATTAATTATTAAATAATTTATTCTTCGGAGACTTCCTGGCGCATGACGCGTATCACTTGTGTTATAAGCAGCGATCCAATGTTTATGAAAATTTAGCCAGTACACACATGGCCGTATGATGCAGTTTTATCTCAATTTCTGCGTGTAAAGTAAATTAGTAAGATAGATAATTGTTTTTATACTTCCTCAAAATCCTGGGTATCTAAAAAAAGCATTTTACACGGCCTTAGGCTGTTTAGTGTTCTTTCAATATCTCCGTGTGTACGATATTAGTAATGGAGATGCTTTAAAATAACCTCAATTGTCGACTAGCGTGGGCTTTTTTCACCCACTAGTGCAAGACCATCTTATAGTCTCTATGTTTATTTTTTAAATCCAAAAGTACTCTAGAAACCCCAAGTATTTTGTTGCACGTGTTGAGATTAATCGTTTTGAAAATTTGTGACCGTTTTTCCCTTTCCATTTGAAATAAAATTAGAGGGGAGAGATCTTAAACAAATAAACAAACAAATATCGGTAAAGAAACGATCACCGCAGTATGTATGTAAAAAACACTTTTGATAGTCTGGCTTTTTGGGGCATTTGTATATTTTTAAATTACTTCCCTCTAGATGTTCCGGTTAATTCTACCACTATTCAATGCTACTATTCTTATGAACATAATTATTGTGCATTGATGTGTAAATGGCTCTACGTGAAGTTACTGCAAAATCATTTAAAAATTAATTCAAATGAAACTTTTCCCCGTTTGTAGAACTGTTTAATTTATTTTAAAAATTGCTCAGAAAGCGTTGAGTTTGTAGTGAAATTTGCGATACAACTATGTAATTCATTACATATGCAATTAAACAATGAATGAAATTTATCAATTTTTATGTAGTCTGTTAATCCGTTATGCTATACTTTCGACCAGATCAACTGACAACTTGCTCTATTGTGACGTTATAAATAGGCCATCGGTATTGCAGTAGTTATTGATACTGGATAACTACAGATAGAGAGACCTCTTTATTGATACTTTAATCTCGCAAAGTGGCTTTTGTGTGTTCAAAGTATTTAAGATAGAAATTCATCACGGTATTTATTTAACGACCTATTTCATTTTCCTAATAGACATAATTAAGTCTTCATTAATATTTTGCGATACTATGTACAATTTGAGATTAGACATTAATTCAAATTTCGTGAAATGAATTGTTAAACAACAGTGGTAGCTGTAATTACACCTCTGATCCCTATTGTTGTTTTGATAGTTAATATACTGGATTTGGAGGCGGTTCAATTTCAACCTAAAGCGAATTAAATATTCATCATTTAGGAATCAAATAAATCTATTATGAGAGAGGTTTGGAATCATCTAGTCTGGTCGGGGTTTGCGTTAATGTTTATTGTATACCCCAAATCTCTCCTCGGTTCGTACGTTCGTAAAGAGGTAGTTAATTGTTTGGATCCTTTGCCGGAGTGCATTTGCACACCACTAGTATGCCCAGGATGGAGCTCGAATGCAAGGCAAAAGAGGGAACGCGGGGTTTTATGGCTCGTCTTTTATGACCCGTCTTTTTACGACCCCGCACGGTCGTTCTGGCGACGCATCGCGACTCTTTCATCCCCGGCAGCCGTCTCAGTCTCCGAACTCCCCGTGTGTCCGTCTTCGACTAGGGACCTAGGTGCAACAAGTGCCCTTGACTACAGTGCTTCCAAAGGTGCCGGTTCTGAATACTCGAATTGATTGATTTGACTGGTTGATTAGTGATTCCGGGCGCACCAACTGCTAGGGTCATTAGTACCGTAACGGTGGTGCTTGTTTTATCGCTGGTGATGATTTCTCCCCTCTGGATTACGGGATCCGGCGCCGATCCACAGGGATTTTCCCCAATCAGGTATTTTCCAGCAGCGACCACCGCTCCTGTCAGGACAAACTCTGACCACCCGCCTGGTCTCCTGACAAGTGTACTAGTTTCGTGAAAGGGAGTGTAAGTGTGTGTAAGTAAGGGGTGTGATGATACAAGGAAGAGGAAAGAAAGATCGCGCGTGGTCCGTGAACCGTTTGTTAGGTTACTGCTCCGCAATTCGCTGGTGTTGACCGAGAAAATAACACGGAAAACTACTGATCAAACCAGCCGGTCGCTAGACCGGCCTCCTCCTCCAGACAGCGGCTGAAATCGACCGAGCTATCTAGTTAGTGTCTAATATCCTGTCACCGTCGAGACTCTGGTCGGGAATACCTAGGGTTTGAGGCAATGCAATGCCATCAGTGATTCCGTGAGCCACCTTTCCTTGTCGGCGAGCCGCCGTCACCGCACCTGCAGCAAGCGCTTCTTACGCTCTCTGCTTCCGTGGATAAAAAGAGACAGGTCGTTCACGGCCCCGACGCTGACCACGTGCAAAAGCTTCAAACGGCCGACCTTCTCTTCTCTATTGGGGTCGCGTAAATGCGGGCGGGTATCTGCTCCCAGAAGAAGCACAGGTTCACCTTGTGCTCGTAATGTCTCCATCTGCGCCCTGCATCTGAGTGAGCATGAGCGTGTGTATATTCATAATAGCCATTGCCTTGCATTTGGATCGCCTTGTCTGCCCATCGTCACTATCTGGCATCGCCACGGAAGCGGGTGCACATGAGCAAATGTGTAAGCTCATAACTATGTACACTACAGCCTTGGACCATGGTCTCTGATGTGGTACTTTCTGGGCCCGTCGTCACTGGATACGTGAGATTGAGTATCGGGTATCTTGAGAGTTATAACTTCTTAACTGATAACTGGCTATTATCGTGGACCGTGCTTAACATTTCATTGAAGTGGCATGCATATTCGTCAACATTGAAAAAAGGTGTTTCTTCACTTACATATATGTTAATTATTTATGGCATTAATAGTTAATTATGTAACAAGAAGTTTAAGTTGAACTTTATTCACGAAGGAGGACAGTTGTACTCCGAGCGCGGCATCGCGAGGGAAATAATTCTCCCAAGTGAATAAACCTCAGGTAAATCTCGTTTCATACACAAAACTTTATTTTTAAATAATGTTTCTTCGCGTGCACACCTATGCCACTAAGCACGAAGCAGGAGAGTAGATGGCGGGTTTCCTTTTGGAGGTCACCGTTAGGTGGCTGTGATTTCAGCAGGTTTGCATTCTGCGTGGAGGAATGGAGGAATTTTTGAACCAGACAAACGATTCATATTATTTAGTTTCTAAAGATGATGACCTACAAATTTCTAATAATACCATGAAAGAAGCAGAATCTGATGTTTCAAAATTATTCCCTGAAAAGTCGAGGCTTATCTACGAAAAAGAGTAGGAATGTTTCGAAAATAGGCTAATGACAAGAAAGTATGAAAAGTTTCAGAAGAAATTGTACTTGCATATGGTAACAAAAAATCAAAAACACAAGTCTTAATCGTTTTGGTAGTATTGTTCAGTGGTGAGGGCAACGTTACATGTCAAGAAAAATGTTACCTCCAAATAAGTACGTACGAATTTCTCTAAGGCAAATTGTTGACGATACGTGTTGAACGCTTTAATTGATATTGTTATTTTCTGATAATGTACATTGATTGGATTTTTGAAGAATCTTAGAAAAGGCTACTAGTCAATAAAACAAAGACATTTACAAAGCTTACGTATTTTTTAAAAGAGCTTGTGGCAATCAGTATTGTTGAAGGTTAGTTTTTAATTTACGTATATGTATTCTCTTAGACTTACGGTATTTCGAAACACTGTTTCTTTCTCAAATTGTAATGATAATGGGAGTCTCTGGTGAATATGGTTACTTTAATCCTGAAAGACTACTTTAATCTCGCCAAGTGCCACTTTTATCACGGGAAGAATAAAAACACATTTTAACATAGTACAAAGGGTGATTAATGCTGAAATGTAATCACGTTTAAAAATAAATATTGTTTGTTATGCCTAGACTGACATAATCCAAATTCACAGAAGTGAAATTTCTCGAACATGCCCCATTGCATGCACTGTTCTTTTCAGCTGTGCTGCACGACTCCGTATCTATAACAGGCAGGTAAGGCACCGGTGGTTGACATTTCATCAGTAGTAGATACTTTTAAACACACAACAACCCATTCAACTAAAAATTTTACCCAGACCAGTATGATAGTTACTGGTTTACAATGCAGATTGCTCCACCGTACAGAAATCGTGTAATGCGATAATTACAGAGTGGATACTTTCTTATTTGTACGTACTATATTTGAAAGTGTGAACTACTGATGATACCCTAACTACCGGTGCATTTACCCGAAACAGTAATCTAACGAACTGTTTCAATTGTTCTCTGCTCGTGCTTCCATGCACAATTACAAACGAAGTCGATTGTCCTTAATCTAAGGAAATTTTGTTATTTATTTTTTGTAACATAATTTAATTCTGGCAATAGTTTAAAACAACTGTTATTAAATAAATTTTTGATGCCAGTAGCATTCTTATTGTTTTTGCGATCGCTCATTAAATTTTAAGATTTCCAATCCCGAGCGATGACGCGATTTCCGTTCTAAGGCAACTTTTTATGCGATTGATTAAGTTAAATACTTCTGAGTGATCAACTTATATGACGTAGGAGCTTTTCAATAAAATATAGATAAAATATATCTTTCAATACAATAAATCTTTTGATACAAGTAGTTTCAAATCAAGTGCAAAAATGCAGAGGGGATCAAGGGAAGCGATTTCCCCAGGTTGATGAAAACAGGGCTCAGAACTAGGTTATGTCAAGGAATGCTTCTCTGTGCGAGGTAAGCTTACATACGTTCTCTCTATTTTTTGCGTGACTTCTGTGTCAAGCTGAGAGGGTTGAAACAATGCTATTGCCATTGGTCATATTAACGATTAGAATTGCAAACATTTTTGAAGCCACATCTGACAAAGTGAGGCCTATTGTGGCTCTTAAAGCAAACAATTAATCATCAGAAAACTTTTTAAATATAAACAAACATTCCCAAACGGTGTACTTTCTTATTACAATTAGAACATAATACTATCCCCTCACGGACAAGCATCAAAATACGCTAGCACCCAGGGCCAATTACCTGAACCGTGGGTGTTTGAGGCTACGCTGCTTGAAGACGGGCTGTGTTCCCCCACCTCCTCGCATCATAGAGGCGGGAGGGGCGGCGAGAGAAATTACCGGATGCATCCATCTTCGTAGAGGCGCCTGGGGCCGGCCTGTCCGGAGGAGCCGCCGCAACTCTCCTGTCCACACGCCCCGGGCGTCGTAATGCACGCGGTCGCCGGCGCCCGCCGCAGCCACCGTCGCCGCCATCGCCGCACACTGGGGCCGAATCCCAGAACTACTGGCCAACATGCAAACACTAGTGGTGACACCGCGGCTCATTCTTTCTCGTATTATTTATAGCTATTTGCAAGTTTCAAAAATTCAGAGTGTTCAACGAAAATGAATCCTGCGCTGTTTTTAAGGGACATTTGCTTTATCCGTGGATGGAACAGTTTTTTGAGACTTTTAAATTGTATTGAAGCAGAACTATTCAATCAACTAGAAGCAGAAATTTCGCGAAAATACCCATTTTTAATGTACGTTACGTTTTTTAAAGATCTTATTTTTAGAACAAATTGAATTTAAGACAAAAATCTATTGTCAGAATTATAATTGTACAATGTTAATGTGTTGCAATTTCCAAAAATACAACTAGTTCACTGGGAAAAGGAACAGCACCGACGTTTTTACCGTCCTGTGATACGAACGGGAAGAAAATTAAAAGAAAACTAGTGATGCTGAAACTGCACATACAGTCTAGCATTATTTTGTAACTTTTGTAGTTTTTGATAATTCAGAGATTTCCTCCTAACCGAGACCTGCGCCTGTCTGTTCTGTCGTTCTAGAAGTGGAAATAATCGACGAAAATATTTGGAGCTGTTTTAAAAAAAATTGCATTTACTTCAAGCAGAAATTACGCAAAAGCTGCCAGTTCCTTTGTTACATGTACGACCATCTTTAATCAGATATCCCGAATGGTGTTGGTTGACAGTGACAACCTACTCTGTTCTCTGTGTGCCTGATAACAATCCCTACAAATTAAAACTATTTTCTGATATTTTTATACATCCATATTTGACATTTTAAATATTATCCTATGGTGTAAATAGTGTTCCCCACGGTTGCGACAGTTTAGAATATTTTTGTAGTATTCACAAAATATTTCGACTATACTGCCAAATTCATTATGTGATAATCTGGAGTTAACTTACGTCTTTTATAATAAATCCATTGCATAAAATGGCGAATTTTAATTTCTTCTATTTTCATTAATTTTCTTTCATACCTAGATTTGGTTACAGTGTTGGCCATTTAAAAAATTGTGAAATTACAGTAGTAGTCAATTAGTCGACTCAGTAATGGTCAATCGACTTTCTATCTCCTGAAAGCGACCAAAGAAGAGACCAAAAAAGTAATTTCTATTTAATTTATTTCAATCGTACATTATATTAAGATGTTTTCAGCGTATTCTTCAGACATAATATATGGAATAAGAAATAAATTGTCGTCCTAATCCTCACCAATAAAAGTCTTAAGTTGAACATAAACTTTCGAAGCAAGTGGGCGGTCTTATGCCTGCAATTCTTATACTCAAATTTTGTGGTTATATTGACCATTTGTAATGCAGCGCTACTGGTGTCCTACCACCTACCATTTTCATGAAATAAACCTCATGGTCATTTCTCACATTTTCAAAAGCAGAAACATGTGTCAACAAATGATATCTTATCAATCTTATCATGGTATTTCTATTTAGGCGCGGTGCAATGGATCTGTTTCGGCCCATTGCACGGAACCGCAGTGGGCTCACGCGTGAGATGACGCGAGCGGACGACACATACGAGGCGACTACACATTTCCAGCAGAAGCTGCAATAGCGCGTCGTCTGTCGGGGCGAATTGCACGGCGGGGAACCCGTCTCAGGGATGAGGATTCTCCCCTTGTGTTTCTCTTAGTTTCTCTTACGTTAAGGACGGCTTGTACGTAGCGTTCATTAATGTTAATAATAAGAATTATAATAATTATAATAATAATAATAATAATAATAATAATAATAATAATAATAATAATAATAATAATAATAGCCCGTTTAATCCCTATTAAGGTACGGGACTCTTGCACAGGACAACGAGGCTTACATTATAAAGTTGGTTCTCGAGCAGCCACCTCGGGGACTTTACATAGATATCTCATTAAACTAATGAATTTATAGTAAAGACTCTGTTTACTAATGATATATATCGGAACTTAATTACTTCTTAAGTTCCTAATTCGATACCTAGCCTCTAAAATTCTCACTTTATTTAAATCAATTTTTTTAATTTTTGGGTCATCATATTATATCTATCATTTTGTATTTTTGAAATTTCAACTTCATATCCTAATCAGACATCTAAAAATCTCTTACGCACAAACTTTCATAAAAATGTAGTAATATTCTGTTCAGCTTTTCGAGATTGCACCTCAGTATACCGTGCCCGTCGCCCGACACGTTCACCGCCCACCTACCCACCTACCCGCCTACCGTCCATTGCCCTAACGCCCGTCGTCCACTATCCAAATGTTGACCCACCCACTCCGCAAGCACACAATCGTACACCTTTCCACCACCCACTCGCTCTCCGTCCACTCAACCACAGCCCACCGCACATCCGAACAACCGCCCTCTGCCCACCTGCCGCTGCCCGCCGCATAACCGACGCCCAACCGCCAGCCACACTACCTACCCACCCACAAACTCACCCGCTCAGCCGCCCACCCCCTGCCGCTCATCCTCTCAACATCCATCATCGTATTTGCCCACAAATTTCCCAACGTCCCCATTGGCTACCAGTCCACTCATCCACCCGCTCTCAGACCCAACCACCCACTCGCCCATTTTTCGTTGCCCAACCGTCCACCCGCACCACTGCTCGCCGCCCACCCAACCTTCCATCGCCCATCTGCCCACCGCCCACCACTCACCACTCACCGCCCAATTGCCCAACGTCCCAACCGCCTACCGCCCACACTCTCTCAACCCACCACTCACCACCCACCCACCGCCCAACCGCTTACTTCCCACCGCCTACCCTCCCACCCGTCCTATCACCCGCCAGCCTACCCTACATCCTTTTGTCTCCTACATATGCACTTGTGTTTGGTAACACATCTAGTCTTTTCTTTGATTTTCAATAACATCCATTATCTTCAAAGTGTCTGCATTTGATGTACAGATACACTGAATGGATCGGAACAAATGACATTTCTTTGCTTCCTTTGATTATTCATTTTCACAACAGATACGAAACCCACTGTTATCACTCAGAGCAATACTGCGAAGAAAACTGAGATAAGTAAAAGCTGCGGATATTCTCAAGAGTTGGTTCCAGAAGGAATTAAGGTTGTCGATGTATGAAACTTGATAATGAAAGTTCTTCAATATTCTTTCTTGCACCAGGACAATTCAACTTTCAAAAACAGAAACACCTACCATTTTGCATTGACATCTCTCTTAATCTTAATACTAATTTCCGTAGTTTTCTTCCTCTTTAGCTATAAAACTTACAACAAATTGCGTAGTTATGTTGCGGATTTTAACTGGCTGTGATAGCTCAGAGGCAACATCGTTGCTGCAGTATCGTTGACTGGTATGCTGTAGGGTTTTTAATCCAAACGGGGAGGCTTTTCGACTCCAATTGCGTCCTTACCGGAGTCAAATTTATTTACTGTCCGGGAGAGAATTGGAACGCCCGGCTGCTCTGATCAGTAGTTCCGCGTGTTTTTTTCTTTCTATATATACCATCCTAATACCGGAGCAGCACGCTAACAAATGATTCGCGGACCGCGCGCGATCTCCTTTCCAATATTTGTCTCCTCTCTCAGAAACACACACTCACATATTACATAACACTTGTCAGAAGACCAGTGAGGTGCCTAGAGCTTATTCCGGGCTGGGTGGTGCCCCACTGGGAGACATACCTGGAAGAACCAGCAAGACGACGTGTAGTTCTGCCCCGGACCTTATATTTCGGCGGCGGAGGTATACCGCTACCAGCCGGGATGTAAAATGCACCGCACGAACGGCACTAATGGTCTCAATGGTTGACTGGAAAAGAATAAATGTTTTCTCACCTCCATTCATTTTCTGACTTGTTGAACAAATGCAAGGAATTCCTTCTGCATCCATTGAGTCATCTCGTTGTTACAGCGCCGTATAAAAATAGTCTAGAATATTGTGTAGCAGATATAGTATCTTGAAAACAATGAAAGATGAATAATTATACTCAGAAACTACTGTAATTTCAAAATTTTTAATTGTCGGCATAGTATCATAATTGTCATCCAAGACAAAACAACTGAATTTTCGAGTGTTCTTTGCCGCTCTGTAATCTCTGACCTCTCACATCACATGTAGCGAGAGAGGCGACAAATATTTGAAGCTGTTTGAACTTGCTGGAATATATTTATACAAGTTCCACTATTATTTTGTTGTAGAAAACTGAAGATAAATATACGGAATTTCACAATTATTTTTAGAACTTTGAAGAATCGTTCTTATTCGTGGCTTAATTGCAATTTATAATCTATATTTTTTTTAAAAAAGAGTTTGAACAATTTTTAAAATACATTTAATTTATATACATACAAAAAGAATATTTAAGTCTATGCATTGAGCTTGTGTAATAAGCTCAATGCAATGCATAGACTTAAATATTCTTTTTATATTTGTATAAATTAAATGCATTTTAAAAATAGGTCAAACTCGTTTTTGTAATACACTGAGAAATACTAGTCAATGAGAGTTGCGTGAGTTTTCGAAAAGAAACTAATTAAAAAGTAATAATATGTTGAACTATGTTGAACTGAAAACCCAAGAATAATATTAAAGATGTATTTACCGGTGGGTTATAGGACAGCCAGCAGATCTGATATAAAATCCACAGACTTAACTGAATGTGTTTTTATTCTGTCTGATTTGATGTGGCGATGGCTCCAATACGAACAAGATCGACCGCGTTTAAGATTTATCTGTTTGAATACAAAATAAATATCTGTCAACGAAAACAAATATACTACGACAACTGAAGTGAAAGTTTTACGAGGATTAACTTTTCAACAAGGCTCATAGGCTACCAGTTTTATGTGCTTCTGAACTTCTTGGATTTGTTGGGCAGAATATATTTCCATGTATTTTGCAAGTTTGTGGCGAATAAAAATTTATCTCTGTGGCCTATTGAACGTTGTCTCCGCGAAACAGTTGTAAAAGGAACCTTGATTGCTGCTAGTTGTAGGCACATTTTGCGGCAAAGAATGTTTCTCTGGAGAAACGTGGAATATAATTCAAAACTTTCTTCCTTCATTATGCCAAATGATAATCGTTGTACATCTTTAATTGTGGTTTTAAGATAATAATTCAATATAATCATTTCCTTGTTCTGTCACCCTTCCTATTTCTGCATATCTTAAATTTTACGCGTAATCTGTTTGAAATTCTTTCCAAGACAGTATCAATAATTAACAACATATGAACCAAAATATCTCGGAATACCGAAGACTAAAAATTAGATATTACAAATATTCGCTGTTCCTTCGTTCACTTTTGTGAATCCGCGTTTAAATACTATTAACAATATTATAAAACGGTGAGAAATTATAATGTTATGTGGGCTATCTTGTATGTAGAACACTGTTGTTACATGTATTCTTTATACATTTGAAAAAAGATACAAAGTTATCCTCTGATACAATACTTTCAGAATGCTCGATTTGTATGAGCTTGAGATTCATTCTGCGCATTTTTCACTCGAATTTTTGAATATTAAGGAAATATTTTTACAATCAAAATTTTTGAAAGAATAGCGCCTAGTACAGATTGCTCAGAGTGAAATTCTTCCCGTACGTCGACGTTTTTGACTGTTGACGTTTAATAAATGCAAAAATCAGGTAGTTCCGCCGCACTTACACAAGAACCGGCACACCACAATAGCCGCAACTACTGAGATGAATCAGGGAGTTAATGAGAACTACGTATAAGAATCACATTGCTTACGTTGTGACTGAAATCCATTTTTATTATAAATTTCTGATCTTTAATTATTTTTTAAGCTGTATGTATATGTGAGTATTTACTAAGAGGGGAGTATACGTATACTTAGCTATCACAAAGCAGTTATTCTTGACTTATACAAACATATTTCGAGGAAAGGCATTACGATAGGAACAAATGTACGGCAATATAGGAAAGCAAGTGTAGACGGGCATCAAAGTTTTTTTTAGAGAACAATTCAACCTCTTTTGAAAACAGAGGGATGTATGGAAGAAATATGGGGCGCGTTCAAAGATATTATCTACGAAGCTTTGCAAAAGTTTGTTCCGTACAAAATTTTAAAAAATAATCTGGATCTAGAATACTACAATGCAAAAATTAGGAGAATGAAGAGAATAACGAGAAAGGCATTTAAGAACAGAAAACGCAATAGGGAGCATATGAATATTTTTCGAAATCATTCAAAGATTTGGAGCGTGCAAAGGAAATTTCTCAGGGGTCACATTTAAAGAATATTCTAAATAGGAAGGGAAATTACTGGACAGGATTTTATAAATATGTTCGTAGAAGGAAGGGAAATAAAAAGGTTATCACAGTTGTTCGTGAAAATAGAAAGTCACTTATAACAGACGATCGGGCAAAAGCAAATGCGTTTAATAAGCATTTTAGTTCGGTTTTCAAAACCAGTTCAAATCATCCGCTAATTCAAAGGTCTTCGGTTACAAATCAGTTTAAAATTAAAGTAAACGTTCTACGGAATAAAGTAAAATATATGAAAAATGGCAAGTCAAGGGGTTCAGACGACATTTGTACGGATATAATTGAACTAGGAGGAGAGGCAATATTACCGTACCTAGTTAGAATATTTTACGTATTGTAACCACCGACTCACCCAATTACCTGATTCCTTCAGCGATTCAGCTTCGCCCGGCTGCTTCGTCGGCAGACTCCGTAGAGGGATACATGCTTGCCTAACTACTTGAGAGAAAGACTTCAGCATTTTCATAAACTACTTTAATCACTTAGTATTGTGTGTGGGTGAAGCCCAGTAACATGAATAAACTTATAACTAACTTAAATCTAATCTTAACTTATTAACGGCCGGTATGGCCAGAGTTCATTTCAGCTCCGGTGTCTTTGCTCTCCCGGGCGGTCGTGATCCAGCTCACAGGTGCAGCGTTCGGGCATCCCAGCGCCCAGAAGGTCTGGCGGCGGGCGGCTACGGCGTTGCTTGCACCAGGTCCCTTTGTGGCGGCCCCTTTCAGTCACGGCGGCGGTCCCGAATTAGGCCAGCGTTGCTTCGCGTCGACAGGTGGCTCCTCGGCGTGCTCGGCGCGGGCGGCGGCGGGAACGCGCCCGGGCGATGACGAGTCGTTTCGCGATATAGTTTTTTTTCACGTCCCCGGCCCGCACTTGCATGGTCCTCTCGGTCAGGCACTCAGTACTAGTGTCCCGTCCCATCGGCCGGCTGTCGTTCCACGAGTCGGGCTGCGATGTGGCGAGGCGGCGTGGCATTCGGGGCGGTCAGGCACCAATTAAGTGGCATCGCTACTGCCTCTGATACAAGTCTCCTCCTCGCTACCTCCGATGCAAGTGTCATCCTCGCGACCTCCGATACAAGTCTCCTCCTCGCGACCTCCGATACAAGTCGCCTCCTCTCTACCTCCGATACAAGTGATTGACTCGCTACTTTCGACACAAGTCTCCTCCTCGCTACCTCCGATACAAGTGATCGCTCCTCTCATCAGCGGTCCCTCAGGAAGGCTCGCGTACCACGTGATTCCTCCCCCGCATTGTCTATTTTTATTGGTTGTCGCGCCACCCGTAATTCTTCCGCCTATCACGGCGCCAGCGGCGAAGCCGCCCCCAGCTACCTCCCCCGAAGTAACCTACGTCACCTAAATTCCCGGAAATAGGCGCGGGTAATTCCGTTGCTCGGGGTGTGGGTGGAGGGGTTGTGGGGTCGTTGGTGGAGTCGTTGAAGGGGTGTGGGTGGAGTGCTTCCCCACACGTCATAAGGGGTGCGCCCGGCGCAGGTCTGTGCTGAACAAAAGAGGCGCCTTTTTTCCGCCTTTCCCTAGGCTCGCTAAGCGGCTCAACCCGGTTCAGCAGGAAATGGCATTTCCGGCTGCTCTTAACGGCGGCGCGGTTCTTAATTAAATAAAATAAATATATGGCTCGTGTCGTCATCCGCGATGTGCGACCGTCCCATTTCAGTATCCATGAACAATTCTAAAGTGCCTGAAGATTGGAAATTAGTTTTTGTCGTACCGATTTTTAAAAGTGGTGGCAAAACTATATTAAGTGATTATAGGCCGGTAAGTCTTACGTCAGTAGTCTGCAAACTTATGGAGCATCTAGTCGCAAGTTACATTAAGCAAGAATGGGAAATTAACAAATGGCTCTATGATTGTCAACACGGGTTCAGGAGTGGTTACTCATGAAAAAGTAAGGTACTCACATTACTTCAGGATCTACCAGATGAAATTGATGCTGGCGGGAGAGTAGACGCAATAGTTATAGATTTCGCTAAAGCTTTCGATGTCGTTCCCCATGATCGGCTTGTGAATAAATTAGTGAATTCAGACATCGATTCCAGGGTGGTGGCATGGATTAACGAGTTTCCGCGAGACAGAAAACACAAAGTTCGAATTGGGCAAGAGTTATCTTCCGGGGCAAGCGTTACGTCAGGAATACCGCAGGGTAGTGTCAATGGACCTCTTCTATTTCTAGCGTTCGTCAATGATCTGCCAGCGCACTTAATCTCATATGTTCGGCTATTTGCAGACGATTGCATAATATATCGTAGTATGAATTCGAAAGAAGATGAAGAAATGCTGTAACGGGATCTTGATGCGGTATATTACTGTGCGGAAAATAATGGAATGTCCATAAATAGCTCCAAAATCAAATCCATCATTTTTGGCAGGGGTCTTAATTACAGAGAAACAAATTATTATTTAAATAATGTGATTATTCCGAGAGTTTCCTCATGCAAGTACGTAGGAATCCATTTCGATAGTAAATTAAGCTGGAAAAGGCACGTGGATTTTGTTGTAGGGAAAGCCTGGAGATTTCTTCACTTTGTAATGCGCATCATAAGAAAGAGTACAGAAAACGTGAAGGAAATTGCTTATTTATCGCTTGTTCGTCCGATAATGGAATATTGAACAATTTGTTGGGATTCGCACAAAATTATGCAGTGTAAAAATTTGGAAAGGATTCATGTAGGGCAGCTAAATTTACATTCAGGGACAAGAAAATGGCAGGATGGGATTCACTCAAAAACAGGCGAACAGTAGCAAGACTCTGCGCTTTGTATAAAGCTTATAGTGGTAATCAAGCGTGGAAAGAAATTAATCGGCGGTTAAGTATTCATACATACATCAGTAGAGGGGATCACTGGCACAAAATAAATTTAAGACCGCAGAGGACGGATGTCGGTAAATTTTGTTTTATAAATCGAACGATAAGGGAATGGAATAGATTGCCTGCAAAACATATATTTAATTACTAATAATAATAATAATAATAATAATAATAATAATAATAATAATAATAATAATAATAATAATAATAATAATAATAATAATAAAAATAATATGTAATTTGCATGTTACCTGTATTATCTTCTTTATGTAATTATTTGCCACCGGGTTATGCCCATTTGCAGTTCAAATAAATTTATCTTATTTATTTGACAAAAGATAAAAATGTGACGTGGGTGGATAAATGTGGCATTTACATGTTTTTACTGGCCAGGAACGGTATTAATTAGATTCAGATTAGGTTTGCTGATTTGCCACGAAAGACAGTAACTCGTCTTCCCCGAATGAATCCCGAAAACATGCTTCTTGCTGCAAATATTTCACGGTAAAAAGAAGTGTTTCCCAGTGTGCAAAAAGTGTTTGAGTCTGCGCCGCCGTCAGGTATTCTCTCGTGCCCCTTTTCCGTGTTTACCTTGCGTTGTTTGTGCTGCGGCGCGCCAGTGAGTCTCAAGATCCGTCCTCGCCCCTCGCCGCCAACCCCTTCGCCACTCCCACAGCCCCACCCCACCACCCCACCTAGACACACCCGTCTCGATACTCGCCTCTAGACGCCTAGGCGCCACACCTCTTGCGCCTCATCCCTGGACACCACACGCATTTTCACCGCACCCTCGCTTGCTCACTCCTTGTCGCCACACCACTAGCCGCCACACTACTCTCCGACACATCCCTCGCCACCACATCCCTCGCCACCTCATGTGAAGGTTAAAGTATAATATAAGAACGGGATGAAGAAGAAAAAACATAGATAACTATTCTGCGTCCTCAAACAAAAAAGAAACCTAATACGAATCTTTTCATACGTATCGTCACTATGTTTTACAATAATTTCTTCACAAATGTATTTTCTTGTACTAACCGTTGTTTTAGAAGAGTTAACTATGCTGTGTGGAAGAATTTCCAATAGAAGATAACGTATTTTTCTATATTTTTCAGATGAATTTGTTGGAAGCGTGGGAATGGAGCTGCATTACTAATCGGTGAGTTTCCGCTTCACTTTTTTGTGCTTTCCTCGAAATCCCAGGAAGTGTAAAAAAACAAGTAGAGGTACATCGTACGATTATTGGTTACTGATGTTCTTGAGATTGTCAAGAATATTTTTGTGAAATGGGGACAAACATTTCAATATGATACAATGCAATTTCTCGCATCACAGAGGCAGCTTTCCCGGAAGAAGGCTTTATGCGAGACGTGCTCCGTTATTGGAACTCGCTCATGGTAATCTTCAGACATTTCTCAAACAGATGTTATCGAACGGAAATATAAATTAAATATCGTTGCGAAAGCTGCATCTTCAAGTATTGCAAATAACAAAGAGAACTACTTAAAATGGGGCGCGTACAGATGTTTTAGACTTCCACGGATATTACACGTTATATTATCATCTATTTGGAATGTTTTCACTAAGAGGTATTTGGAATTATATTGAGAGAAAAGTATGGGTTTGAAAGAGTTCAGTTATTTAAAATAGATGAAGCATGCTATATTCGCTCTGACAATGTTGGAGGTGTTTCATTCACATTCTCGGTACACAAAATAGCTATATTCAAGCTACAAAATAGTCTAATGTGCGTTGTATCAAATCATTATGCATCTTGGGGCACACTATTGCATATTTAAAAACCTGGGTACTAGAGCTGTTCGTGTCAAAATTTTGCAATACGAGAGTATTTTCAGTTTGTCTTGCAGTATCCAACACTCCACTGCACGTTTGAACCACTTCACTACCACGGTGCATTCATGCTCACTAAGGCATTATATCAAAATGTATTTAAAATTTATTTCACTACAATATTACGAAATATATACAATGAAGACCAACTAATTACAGCAACTACCTACCAACTGATTGACTAGTTATTTGACTGCTTGATCTGGAACGCAATACGTTTAAAACTTGGAGAAAAGGTCCATGGAGAACGGTGCTGATTCAAATGCCGTAATCCTGGACGACTAAGGCGATGCCCTGTATGCTTCCACCTCGGTGTCCAATTGACATAATATGGCCCTATGAAGAGTGAATTTTCAAAGTCACGGGTCTCTATTTCCGTTCGTTTTCTATTTTACGTATCAATACAATCTTAACATGCTTCTCCTACATGCCGCCAAATATTGTGTTTGGATATGGCGTTTCATCTGTGTTAAACAATATGCAAAACACGTTGGATCTTGACTTAAAATATAACTCCGAATTTGAATGCATTCCCTTCGAAAAAATATATTTATTGGAGATACATCACTTTCGAATTAAGCATTTCAATAATCGTCAAGGCAGGGTGTTTACAATTGCTTGTGAACTTCCTTCACACGGGCGTATGAAAGCTTATTTCGTCCGAGTAGTGTCAACGATGCAATGGCGTTCATCTGCCGATGGGAAGAGAAAGAAAACCCGGCAGTGAAGTCAGGTGCTAATCGCTGTTTAAAAATAGCCGAGAGAGCAGGTGGATGTGAAGTGTTTCTGTGATTCCAACTGGAGAAAAAATGATCAATTCTCCCTAGAATGTCAGGTAGAACTCTCCTCAAACAGGTTAAGAGGATTGGCACACGAAGCCATGTGCTACAGCCTGACTGACGCGCGAAATTCGGGAGAAAATAATATTGTCGTGGACAAGGGGTTACTTAATATGCATGTGCAGTTTGCGATCTCATTATCTAATAGGGAGTAAAGAACAAATAATTTTAAATAGCTGACCACTGCTCATCGTATATCGAAACTTTGTGTTGAATATGTATTAATATTTTCGTATTCTCCTTACAACCCACATATGTGACCTCGACAAAACGAAGAGTATACGCAACATTCTCGTGGAAAGCGAACGAGAACTGGATCAAAATTGGAAAGACTCAGAAGCTGGGAATGTTTAAAAAAATATTTTCTCAAAAATGTTTGTAACTTTTTTATTGCATATTCTTCTCGTGTGTATCATAGGACGCTAAAAGTGGTTATGGTCCCATTTTCGGCCCATCTGTATTTTAAAAAATTAACATGACAACAGTACACAATTTATGATAGATATTTGTGTCTGAAATGAAGCGAGTAGTTTTCGTGTAATTTCTGCCTGAAGTTAACGCTATTTATAACAGAATATTTTCTCAATAAGCTCTATTTTTAAACAAAAATTATATTTCCTAATGATAAAGCAAAGGACGCGTAAAAGTTGGCGCAAGTTTCAACTTCGTTTAAGTCGCTGAATTTTCGAAAATTAATTAATTAAAGTAATTAAATGACGGTGGGAATGAATGAGCGGTTGAAACGTCGCTAGTTACTGTCTCATAAGGAGAAAGCAGTGTTATGCTCTCAAAAAATCGACCTCGGGATTTTGACGGAAATACTAAGTTTAGGAATCGTCATACCGAAAAACTATTTTCTTCCTGCCTTTTCGTCTGTGACCAATATTAGCACCTAAGCCTTTACCATGCGTTCCACTGAAATTGATATTCGCTGATAGATCAGGCTCTTGTATCGCGACGCGAAGAATTCGCGACAGATAATTGACTCTACATGAACTACGTAGTTCCTTTAAAAATGTTCCAAAATATAGCTCGTGAAAAATTCATTTTCTGAAAACTGTTTGTACAGATAGAGCAATGTTCACTTAGAGACAAGGCATATTCATATTAAAATCTGTCGGATTTGAATTTTTGTTAAATGCTGGCCGTCATATGTTACGCAAAGAGATGTATCGAAACATGTAGATCACCTTCTCATTAGGGGAATAGTAATATTATTTTATTTGCAAGAAATGACTTTACTTGAAACACTGTTCGGAGTTTCTTTCTTTTTTCGGAAGCATAAATTATGTGATATAAATTACTAAACCGCTCAAAATTGATTTTGCTCTGAAACAGCTCGAAAATTCGATCTGAAATGTAAAAAGAATATTAATGGAAAAACTACTCTCATCAGATTATAGAAATACATATGTGCATCATGGCTAACACAGTTCATATGTTGTCGGATGTGTTTTTATTTTGAAGCTCATTTTAAATTTCAGGTTTAGTAATGTGATTCCCATTGCGTCTGTTGCAAAATTGAATAATAATTAAAGCATGTAAGTGTCGTAGTAAATGAAAATTTGAATGATTTTAATTGCTTTTACGCGAAACTTCATTTTAGCGAATATTACATGACGTAATCGAAATCAGGGTTTTGTGGGGTATAGCAATGTTTTGTGGGGCGTATTTCACAGCATCCTATTGAAACAGAATTTTATACTCACCACGAGTAGAGACACTTCACAAGTTATGTGAGGGATGTTGCCGCGGTTCTTCACAAAATAAGTGGCTCTTCTAGAATATTCTATTCGCTGTCTTCTAGGTGTTCTATTTGCTTTTCCCAAGAAAATATGAACATAGTAGAAGTGCTATTCCTTAGATTCATTATTTGAGAAACTGATTCCGCACAAAATATTGCAGCAAACTGATTTATTGTCAGTAGATCTATCCCTTACATTTTCCATTCATAATGGAAAAAAAAACCTGTAAAATCTGTCGTCAAATCAGCTCTATTGTGACTAGCAAGAGGAATTTTTTTTGCAAGATGTTCGTTTCTATTACAACAGTCCTACATTATTTTTCTTGTTTCTACATTCTACATTATTTCTTCTTTTACATTATTTCATCTTCTACATTATTTTTCTTGTCACAGACGATGCCGAATGAGACACATTTTCTCTCCTCTCATGATAAGAGAGAGCTGAAAAATTAATAACATAAATAAAATAAACTCGAAACAACACAGAAAAAGTGCCCATTCAGAAATCCACAAGTAGATTGCCTTTTTTCGAAACAGTAGCGTCTGCCCACTTTCTCGATATGCAATCATTCATTCTCCTAGGAAAATACACCAACGCTCAACAAACCAACAAAAGTTTCATGTCAATTAAATATTTGTAGTTCTGTGTGTTTGAAACGTATATTGAGATTTTTTAGGGTACTATACATGAGGCCCCATACCATACATGAAGCCTCAACCAAATGTTTCATAATAATGGCTCCAAACTTTTTCTTCAAATTACGTAAATCACGCTTTAAAAGAATCGTGTGTGTTACATTTTCGTTGAAATCCCTGATTACTCGAAAATTAAAAGCATTTTTCGGGGCCGTTTTTTCTACAACTACATTAAAGTTGAATTTTTTCCTTCATAAAATCTCTTTTCCAAAGACGGATCTTAAAATACAAGGTCATGTGCAATTTTTAGAAAATGAGACGTTTTAACGTAATTTTGGGTACTAGGCAATTATTATTATATAATTATTTTCTCATTAACGGCTAGAATTTTTTAATAATATCCTCCTACCTATAAATGAACAGTAAACAATTATCTAGTCCTCTTTCCGCTGAACTCTCTGTATTTTCGAAACTTACAACTAGTGGTGCTAAAACAGCTCATACTGCTCGGGCATTTGATTAGCGTTGAGCCAAGAAACCACGGAAAACAACCGATCAGAACAGTCGGCCGCTAGAATTCTCCTCCAGAAAGTGGTTGAAGTCGACCTAGCTACTGCCGAAAATCCTCCCGTGGTCAGAGTTCAAACCCTAGTACCTTCCGGTGAGGGCACTTCACTAACATGAACTGATGCTCTGAGCATCTCTGACCTAAGCCAGCAGTTTTTGTTGAACTTTCTGAATTTTTGGAAATTTCAAAAATTCAAAATATTTTCGGCATCACAGGTTGCAATTCATCAACTGCAAAGCCGCGACACGGCTGTTTAGAAATTCTCGGAATTACTTCTCAGTGTGTGGCTGGAAACAAGTTTATTACGAATAATAATAATAATATCGTATAATATTATGTAATCGTCAGTAATGCGAGACGGTACATGGCGACGCAGCATCGCTGGGTAATTTCTTCTCTACAATTGTAAGTACATGCTTAGCGACTTACAGGCTAATTAGTTAACATTTATTTTAGAGATGGAAAAATATTTTACATTTTTCTCGAATCTGTTTAATGATTTTTTCGGAGCCCACTGCGGGGGCTCCTAAGCAACTGGCCACTTGCTTGTAGGTAGCTCCGGCCCTGCATGAGAACATGAAACGTCATCCAGTGAATATGTCTCCACCGTACCTTTCTTTTTTCGCAAATGCATCTCTCTCGCTTACTACTGTTCTCGTGAAACGAGAAAATCTAAAAGCCCGGCCACCCACTCCCACCATCTGTCGTCCCGGGTGCTTTGGGAACTTCAAAACGTGCGTCTATAAATCGGAAGAGACAGCTGAAAGAGTCGATGCGGAAGACCCGCCGAAAACGTCATTTCAACCCGTGTTTGTGAGTTTCAACGCAGGTCGACAAGCTTTCTGTGAGGTGTATCGCATCGTTGAAATTTCTCCTAGAATATTTTGCGGTATATTCTTTTAATATTGATCACGAGTACAGAATTCAACGTAAGCTAACAAAACAACGTTCTTGGCCTCGAAACGCTTTAAAATTTGCGATCGTAGATTTTTGAATAGTGAAATTTCGATAATAATAATAATAATAATAATAATAATGATAATAAAAATAATAATAAAAGTTTGTATTCTTTTACGTAACACCAACATTATTTCATAGGGTGCTTCAAACTTAGACATCCCCAGCAAGCACACAGCCCAAGCCAGTACGACCGGCGATCGCGGCAATGTTGCCAAAACGAAGACTGTAACACAGCATATTTGTTTAATACTCAGAACCATTATATTTTTTCTATTTTTTTCATTTTTTTTCAATAATTCTTCTGCACTCACTTAAGGAAATATTGAAATTAAAATAACTTTAGAAATGTTTGGTTCGAAGGCAAAAGAAAATTTTAATCAATCCAATAAAAGTGAATTGAAATAATTACACAGGCACACAAACTAAGAAAACGTTGTCAGGCCTAAAGATTTGACACGTTTCTGAATGCATGTCGATGTCTGAATCCGAAGCCAGAATTGTTCCACAATTCTCCACTTTTTTTTAATCGTGAAGAAACTGGAAGGTTGTGGCGCAATTCTGTCTTCAGATTCAGCACGTCGACCTAGAGAAATATGTGGCAAGTCTTGGGTCCGACAACGTTTGTTTTCTGTAGAGTATAAAACAAGACATCAAGATCTAGTATTCGTATTTTTTTCTGTAACATTTGTTTATCACTTAGTGAGCGCTGAGAACCATCTGCGGTGCATTGTAACCCTTGGCGACGACACTGCCAGTCTTGAATTACTAATTTTGATCAAACTTTCAAATACAGCCGAAGCAAAAACGAATTAACGAACGCTAGACAATGCTACTTACCCGTACAATGATCATGAAATGCACTTAAATTTAGCTTTTAGATTATTTTAATAATATTCGCAAATGTGAATTTGCTCCTAAACATCATACATTACTAAATACTAATATATATTCGAGCTATTGTTTTCAAGTAGCAAATTTTTGAATGGCTTTTGGTGAATTCCTCTTTCGCTCAAATGGATTGCAAGATTTCATTCTGAATTAATAGAAGTGACAAAATGCACATTCGTTTTGTCCTTGTGCTTCTCTTTCACAATTAATGTATTTTTAAAGCTAAATACTCCTGTCTATAGAAGCTGCTGGAGCTGGCATTGTGCATATAAAGAGAAAAGTTCTTTAAATACGCGGTCAACATTTTGGTCTTTCAAAAAAATAATTTTTCTTTCCGATTTGTTTTGAAAATGTTGCAATTCTATTAAAACAATCAGTTTATTTTTAAAACCCTTGTGATTTAAAACATTTGTACGTCAATTAGCAAATCAATTCTCAGAAAAATACGTTTCATGATCAAATTCCCAGCCAATAAAAATCCCACTTCACAATGTAAGTGAACCAAATAGTTTTTGTTTTAGTTAAATTACGATATCTTAAGTTCCTTCGTAGTACGTAAATACTAAAAACACTAACGGAATAAAACGCACTCAAATATACGACCCACACAAGATAAATGCATATTTTCACTCGCAAATTTCATAACACCTTTTACGCCCTTATGTTCGCTCACGGATGCCGGAATCTGCGCGGGCGTCGCTGGAGACGTCGCGGCGCCACGGACGCTTAAGTAAAGTCAGCGCCGTGGCGTGCATATAAGTTTATATTGTGAAGTGTTGCGTGTTGTATGAATGAATGAATAAATGCCTTTGTAAATATAAACGAAATATAAGTGTGAATGCGAGTGAGAACAGAAACAAATAAAAGAAGAAAATAGAACAATGCAAAGAACACGAAATTAAATAATTAATTTTTTTTAAGTCTAAAAACTAACTAACCCCAAAGCGGAACTGTATATAGTTATAAGATAGTTTTAGTTAGCCTGTAAGTAAAAAGCTCTCCCTAACTGCACAAGCCAAATCGGCCGCAGTTGAAAATAATGTATTCCGAAAGTCAAATAAATTCCCACCTCTCCAGGGTGACTGGAGAGGGGAAAATAGCATATAAATGGCGCGTTCCACCGCGCATGGCCGGAAACAACCCAGATTCTAGCGATGCGTGAGTGTGAGGACTGGAGTGCTTATCGCCGTACTGGGAATGCGACAGGAAGCGGCCAGATTAGTCACCTCGTTAGGCGGCGAGTTCTCGATTCGATGCGCTAATAATGACAAATGCTTTACGTGCTATTTCTCGTCGGATTTTTAATATTACCATGAAAATAACTTTAGATTTTTCTTAATATTGAATTATTATTTAAAATATAAAAAGCTTATTTGATCATTGGTGAATTTATCGATGACTGGACACCTCGCTATTGACTGAATCGTATGACGAGTGTTTCTTGTAAACGTTTGAATTTTCAGAAGCTTCCCTCCACAATCGCTTATACGACTGTTATGCAGGGGAGACGTTGAGAGAGGGAAGAATATATTTCTATTTTCACAAAAGATGCTGAATAGTTGAAATTTGTAAAAAAAAGTAAAGACGAACTTGAAATACTTGATCTTCCTTTTTTTAAATTCATTTATTTACGGTTGCTTTATAACAACAAGGTCATCGATCTTGCGACCCCTATTATTATACATCAGTATAACAAATATAGTAATTACAAAAATAAACATGTCAAAATAATTTACACTTTCACAAATAAAGTGGTATATTTAATATAGCTTATGTACTATTGCAATATTCTATAGTTATATAAAACTGTCCAATTTTGTGATTTATAAAAGTTTGGCACACCCGTCTATGGAAGCTAATCACGATTCAAGGCCGCCTTCCATTTCCACAAGCTTCCTTACATTATTTATAGCAGGGCATTCAAGAATGGCGAAAGAAGTGGACACTGTTGCACCAAACATTGGACAGGGTTCTGGATCCGACTTCATTAATAATGGCTGAAATTAAGTTTGAAATGACACATCCTTAATACACTAATGACAACCTGGTCTGTCCTCTGAAATTGTTTTCCCGGGAGGGCTGGGTCAAGAATTGATTGCCTGACTAAGTGGAGTTTGGGAACACTCATTTTCCAGTTAAGAGTCCCAATTATTGAGATAGTAGTCCTTTCTGAACTTTTTGAAGTCTTGAATTTGGTTGTCGGCGCATGTAAATGATGTGACCAGATTTGTGGCAGGATCAGCTTTCTCATTGCCAATCATTTTACTTTGTGGCGGGGCCCATATTATTTCTCTTTCGGTTCCGTTTATAGCTTGATTTTCTAGAATCTCCTGAATTTTTTGAGTAATTGGATTGGTAGTGAATCTATTTTCTGTGGCTCTGAGGGTCGTTAGTGTGTCAGAAAAATAGCAATGGATGAATATTTGGAGTCCTTAAACAGCATGTAATGGTCTGAAGGACTGTCTACGCTTCAGAGCTTGCGATTGAGAAGTAATCCGTGAGGAGGAGAGAGTCTATTTTATTAATTGATGACTGGAATATAGCACAATCTGCAATTCCATCACATTTAGACTGATCTGTGTACATTTGGTAGTAGTTATATTTTTGAAGTAGTCTCTACCTACTCGTTCGTGCAAACTACCAATGGGGTCACTTATGTTTGTTGGTATTTTCACGAGATCGGTGTTAGAAGTTGTATTAGAGTTTTGCCAGGGCGATGGGATGATTGGTTCTGGGAATACTTTGTAAGTAGTATGGAACTTATCCAGATATTTAGGAAGTCTCTCTCTGAGTGGTAATAGGAACTGTGAGCTGGGTTTATATATGCTAGGTTGATGGTTGTTACAGATAATTGAATTAGTGGGGTTGGAGGGAATGCTGAAAGTGCATTAGGCGTAGGTTATGTACTGAATGTTTCTTGTTAATTCCAATGGTAGTTGCCCTGCTTCTTCAAGTAGGCCTTTTCACGGACTCTTGGTTTCTCTGGACTGAAGACTCCAAGACTTAGACGGCATGCATTATTGATCAGAGGTAGTATTCAGACCTTTTTTGAAGCCGATTGCCTCATAGTCTAGTTTATATTGAATCAGAGTTTTGTGTAGTTTAATCAAGCATTAGAAGTTTGCTTCCCATTTGATGGGAGATAACGTTTTGATAATATTAAATTTTTTTTTACATTCAAACTTAAAGAGTCGATGTATGTTGTTTCTATAAATGTATGCAATCGAATAGTATGCCCGGAACTTTCACACAAGTCTTTTCAATTAATGATCTCCAGTTTAAGAAGAATTTCATTATATCGTCTTCTTGTAAACACTATAAAGTCTGATTTAGTCTTCGAGAAAGTAATTCGTGCCTTAGTTGACCAGCTGTTCATGCTATCTACCGATTCTTGCATAATACTTTTAGTAACCTCAAGGTTTTTACCTCTATATATCAAGGTAATATTATTCTATTCACTTGCTGTTTAGTCCCTTATTTTAAATAATGGACAACCAAAATGAAAGGTGCCAAAAATTCTTTCACATAACAATTTTATTCACTTGTTTTACGACGTTTAGGAGACTGTTCTGTCTCCCTCATCACGTACAACTGTGAAAAATTAATTATCAAATGTTTTAAATGAAATATAATTAAATTTTCAGTTGTACCTGAAGAGGGAGACAGAACAGTCTCCAAGCGGTTTAACATAAGTGAATAAAATTATGTGAAATAATTTTTGGCACCTTTCATTGTTTCCATAATTTAAAATAAGAGACTAAACAACAAGTAAATATAATTATATTGTGACAACCTCTTTAAAAACTTAATCTTAATTACAAGATAATATCACCTACAAAAATAAATATTTTAATCGGGTCTTCTATTCTACTGTTTGCTTAATTAATAACTAATAAGAATAATAGACACTAAGCAACGATCCTTGGGTAAAACATTCACTTCAGTAAGATGGGACGAACTGTCTAGAAATTTGACCGTGAGTTATCTGTTTTTATAATACTGAAGATAAATGCTAACCTATTCCCTACTACATGTGATTTAGCAAGAATGGGTATGTCTCTCTTTGTAGACCTGGTCTTCCTTTTTTGAACGAAATGATGAGTATTCCGGGTCAAGAGAAAAATCTAGAATTTTGTTACACATATTTTTGGAATTATATGTACTTCTGCTAGAATATTCATAGATACTCAGCGGGAAGAAGTCGAATATGTTTATGAAAATAAATTATCTTAAACGCCTACCATTAGAAATTAATATTTAATTATTTTAATTCGTGTCCTGTTTTGCGTTTCAGCATACCTAATACTTCAATACGAGCATCAGCTGATCGTATCAGCAGTTGAATATGTCGATCAGAGAAATAAAGGTTGTGGAAGAAAAAGACATCATCTCTCTCTCTGTTACTAATTTCCAATACGCTAAAAAAGTTTAAAAAATCTACGCATCCTCCATCCATGTGAGAGGTACCTATAGATTTGTAAGATAGTCAGGAACTGAAGATATTTAAAAAAACCGAAACTGTTTCGATTTTGACTGTAAAAATGCAAATATTTCATTGGATTATTTCGCCTAATCCCATGCTGAGTGAATTCTCACAATCAGTGCATCACTGCTTACGACACAGCTCACGTCGTCGTGCCTCCGGAAGGCGTCAAAGAAGAGAACGAAGAAAAGGACCCAATTTACACCATTCTATTACTATTTTAAATTTATGTGTTAATTTTTCTGTTTGAACCAATACATTCATTACTTTAATAACGAATAAACAATTTATGTGGTTCTGGATTGTTTATATGTTTCTGAAGTGACTTCTTACACTACTAAATCACACCACCGGACTTGCTCTGTTCCACACTACACTAAGCCTTTCGAAATCTCCTTCTTCATCACTAACCTGCATTTTTGTATAAGTCAAGATGTATAAGCAAGTTTAACACTAGAATAACTAAGGATTACACTTAATTTGTTTTGTAAATTATCACATACCTAGAACAGAGAATTCAGTTTCTGTAGTTGCCGAACTGTTGCATTCCATTGTCATTCGCTTTAGGAAAGTTTCTGCATTATCCATGCCATTTCCAAAACTTACTATGATGCAACATTTCTTGCCTTTTACTTTTAAAACATTTTACTTAATGAAATTGAACCACAGCTAATTGCTATGTGATTCATTAAGAAAAACACTTTCATAACTAAACAATACCTCTGACACCTCAGAGGCACTTTTAAAGATGCTGAGTTGCTGTCGACGAACAAATCGAACTAGCGTCATTACGTTTCTTTAGAACAAAACTTGTATTCCAAAACTATATTTTCTTGCGTCGACTGATTAATTCATAAAATATTACATCAAAATATTGTGCGTTTGATATAGAGACTAGAAATTCTACTGTCAGTGATATGTTTTATTTTGAAGAAAAATGTTGTACGTTATTGAGTTACAAAATGTTTTGTTACTTAGAGTGCGAGAATGAGAGAAAAAATATACTATATTTGCTTTTTAAAATCCCTATATCACATAAAATATTAATATTGTGTGGATAAAATATTTACATTTATGTGTCAGTGACCCATGTTATGCACTGGGCACAGAAAACATTTATATTCATAGGAAGACTATCAAAGAAGGATATATCAGAGATACATTTTAAAAAACAAGCTAGTTTGACGAAAGCTCGCGACTTTTGTACTTTGCTTACTCGGTGTCTTTGCATTTGCACAACATTTTACTCCTTTTTTCTTTATTCTTGCTGCTATGGAAATAAAGAAACGCAGTTGCCAAGATCTTCTACTACCAAACTCACATTTAACTTTTCAGAGAACATGCGGCAGCTAGGGAACGAAATCTGAAGGAAAACATTGCATGTTTTACAATGGCGTACACAAAAGATGCTGTAAGTTTCTCAGTGAATAAATATGAAAGTACTCTTGGTATACATCAACATGTGTGACATACCCTTAAATAGTTACACGTAATTCGTTAACATATTTATGGTTCAACATAGATTTGGCATTTTGAGAATTTTAAACATATAATTTAAATTTTAAAAGTAGTATTACAAAATTGTTTTTGTAACACCTATGTATTTTCAGATGCTGAAGAGGTTCTCGCGTTTTGAGTTTCAAACGTGTATTATTAAAAAATTATAACTGGAATCAACCCATATTATTTTGAAAATGCAGAGAATTCGCTGGAAATGAGATTAGCACGAGATTTTTTAACGTCCCTTGATACGTACGAGGAAAAAATTCAAAGATTTTTTAATAAAATAATAAGTCATTATATTTCACTCATAATTACTCGAAAACATATAGTTTCGAAAAATTGTACATGTGTCTTTAACAAACAGATTTCAGTCAGGAAAACATCTCATTTTTCAATATTGAAGTTGTAGGAAAACGCCGAAAAAATTAAACTTTTGCAATTTTCGAAGTATCAAAGATTTCAACAAAAATACGACTTGCACCAATCTCTTAGTGTCCTTTCAATTAAATGAAATGTCCAAAATTTGTCCTTTTAATGTACAAAATTTCATGAAACAATTAGGAGCCATTTCTAAGACAATGTTGAGGCTTGATGTAAAGTACCCTCAAAATTCAAAGTATCCGTTTCAATCTCGTAAAGCCTCAAGTGCGTTTAAATCGATCAAGGATTATCCGTTTTGGAGAAAATCTGCTGAACGATTTAGGCGCTAGCGTTGACCACTAACGGATGGGCAGACCGACTGGCGGATGTGCGGGCAGACAGACAGACGTTTTGCCGTCAATCGATTTTTCTGTATCAAGGACCTACAAAACGTGGATTCTGACTACAAGACGTGTTAGAGGCAGTAACTTAATAAACTTAATATACATTTACAAGTTTTGCTAATGAAAATTCGCCGTTTTCCGGAGCACGATTACAATACTTTCTCGTCTTGCGAACTAAAGGTCAGAAAGGTAAAACTGATACTCGAGATACCCCACTAAGACAACGGGATTTATGTTCCATATGCAAAATATGCTCCAATATTTCCCACTTTGTATGTAAGCCAGAAGTTTGCGTATATTTATAAGTTAGTACTGACATATTAAAAATGTCAGACGTATGTCACATAACTGTCACTTTTCTGGGGGGAAAATACAAAAGGATTTTTGAATTTGGTATGAAAAATATTTTTAGATACATTTATTTTTTGATGTAAAAACTAATTTTTGCAGTTCACTGTAGTCAGAAAGTGTGTTCTGATCAAAGGAAGAACAAAAATGTATTCCCTTCCTCCAAGAGACAAACCGTACTCCGGAAATGGAGAGAGAGAATTCTGAGATTTAGAAAGAGACGTGTATCACTTCTTCTCAGCGAACTGGTAATTAGTCCCATTACTGTAGTGAATATTTTATCGCGAGAGGTTGCTGTGTTGCTCTCCCGCTAGATCTTCAAATCCGACACCAAACCACGCGTTTGATTGTGTGGAATTTCCATCTCAAGGTGTCTCCCAGTGGGCCTTCGCCCTAGACGAGACATGCTCTACACTCCCGACACGTCTCTCGTCATGTGTGATAGTGTAGTACATGTAAGTGTTAATGTGTGTAAGAGAATAGAAGGAAGAAGAAAAAAGAATGATGCGCGCCGATCGAGACCCGTTTATGAGGGAACTGCTCTGACCTTCGCCTGGTATTTATCGGAGAAACCACGGAAAATTGCTGATCAGAGTAGCCGGCCGCTATATTTATCTTCAGACAGCGGTTGAATTCGTCGTAGCTAGTCTAAAACTACTACCGTCACGACTCGAACCCTAGGTCTTCCCAGTCGGAGCCACTTGTTAGTCAGCGGCAATGCTGGCTCTGAAATAAACTCAATCAATCTGGGACATTCTAGAATCGGGAAAAAAAGAGAGGCGGGAACGTGCTGTAAGCAAATGTGTATTCCAACTAGGAATTGCATTCCGGCGCTGTGAAGCAATGGGAATTCACAATACATATTTTCTAAAATTGCAACCGTATGTATGCAGATTGGTAGACTGCAATAGACTAGTTTCCGAAAATTACATTGAAGTATATTTAATTTTTAGAATCTGTGTTGTTTCGGATGAATTACAAGATAAAATCTATTCCACCAACTGTGTTTCATACATACTCAAGATATGGGTGACCCTGTTTTTTAAGGAATAATCGTATTTTGATTACAAACCGTTCCTAAGAAAAGTAGCACAGAACGCTTTCTTCTCACTTTGACCGACTTACATTCACGTGCATCGTTTACAATGTGTCAAGAGCGTTGAGCATTCTTGAGTCATCACGGGATCTCGCTATGACTCGGCTGACTAAAGAGAGCACCCATCCGCCTGTCAACCCACTCGCTCACGTCTCCACCCGTTGCTTGTGCAAGTGCTTCGTCTCCGGATCGGGTGCAGGAAATCAACTGGCGCGGCCGTAGCTGCTTTGTTTAATAGGTGTGACTCGCTCTCGTCTATACGGGTGACCTAATTTGTGTTGTATTCCAGAACGGATGTTTTACGAAGGGAGCACGATAACAACGTATACCGTGTGGGTGTGGGAAAGTCCTTGTGAGGATAGGAGGGGGACCCACAATCCACAAGACGAAGGTTGCTTGGAGACGTTAGTATAAAACTTCGACATTGTTCATTGGACCAACATTCTCAATTCGTCTCCCGTTCCGGCCTGGCGTTTGCGTCCAACTGCCACGATGCGTCTGTTTCTGGTGACGTTGGTGCTTGCAGTGGCCGTAGGCAATACCACCGCTGCCACCCTGCCCAAGCCACCGTCTGCCAAGGTTCTTGACCCACAGAAGTTTTTTCAGGTATGTAATTGAGATATGTAATCAACTAGTGTTATCTGCACGGTTTTCTACGTTACCATCTACTTCTTTTCTCACACACAGATCGTCAGTAATAGCATTAGTGTTTATGCCTAGTCGTTGTGAGGCTTATTTAGTAGGGGAGACAGGGGATAATTACCACTAACGTTATGTGTTCGTCGAATGTTTATTCATTACTGCCTTGTGAGTTTCCCACAGATAGTTTCTCAAAAATGTTTCAGAAAATGAATACATCAATGGCAGAGTTTGGTACGTTTATATCGACATTCGTATCATTTTAACACATTTGCATGAGTAAAAAATAATGCGATCTCATTTATTAATGTACTCATTCGTTTGAATTCAAACAGTAAAAATAATTTTGTGACGTATGGGACAGAAGTATTACTAGAGTATTTCTTTATGGCTCTCATCTTTATTCTATAAAATCAGTAACAAGGTACTCAAATCTTGGCAAATAATATAGGATTGTTTAGTTTTGTAAAACACACTCAACAATAGTTATGTTAATGCAGGCATAGATTACATTTAAGAATATGCCCTCATTTTCGTTAGTCGAATTTAGAGGTTTATGCTCCACACCGTTTTGAAGTGCACACTATTATATGGGTAAAAATCGGTTGAGGCTAAATTATTATATGCACGCATAGGAAAGAAAGGGGGCAAAGCATTAAAAAGCTTATAGAACAGAATGTATTAAAACAAGTGCGAGAAATAAAAAAAGAATGTTTCTTTAAGTCCCAAAATCGAAGTGGGTTTTTTATCAACAACAGGCGTTAACAAATTTACAACATGAATAGACACAGTCCTAAAAGAATTTAATTAATTTTCTTTTGCAGAAATCGTGTTCTTTTCCATTAAATAGAATAACGAAATCTACCAAAAAATTGAAAACGTAATGCTGCAAATATTTAATATAATTTATGTTCAATATATTTTATTCTATTTATCAAACCAATTCTCTTGATTTAAAAATTTATTTATAAGTTCCGAAAATTTATTTAATGACTGTTTTACCCCCAAAAGTTTATCGCATCAATGTTTGCATCTCTGCCGTTTTTCCTCTATTTGGGTTGCGGTACACGTGATATGTTCGTATGGCCAGATACAGAATTATGCTAAACTACTCTTGATGTAACGTATTTAAAAATTCCGTTTTCCTTTCGAAAATTGCGATTGAGAAAAATGTCTATCTAACCCTTCCTTTTTCTTCGTTTTTATGATAAATACTAGTCTCTACACGTTGTAAATGAACACTGGCACAATACGCTTTATGAGTAAAAATGAGAATAAAGAATGCCGATTTTTTGGCTCTGTTTACGATAATTTCAAAATCTTAAAGACAGAAGATACTTTCTTTCAGTTATCTTTCCCGTAGCAAATAGGTTTTCGAATGCTAGGTAAGTCTGGAGAAAGAGAACGTGAAATTCCCTGCTTTCGACTGTTCTCTGAATCTCCAGATATTGTTCCCAGGCAAAGTTAGTGACCAAATATCCTTAACAGTTGACACTAATTGTGTTGTTTGGATTCTGAGAGAAAATATTTCTTGGGACCACATACAGTCTCAGCGTCATATTTTATTTACAGGCCATTTTATGCTTAGCTCAGCAATGGTATGTGTAAAATATCAAAATTGTTTCAAGTCTTGCGTATATTTTGAAATTCTGGAAAAGTTAATCAAGAAAAAATGTATGAAGAGGAAAGAATAGTAGTTATGGTGTTTATCGCATTACTGCTGGCGCTTTTGAGAATTAATCGAAATAAACTGTGTTCAGTACTATATGTAATTAATACGTCTCTAATTGGTGACATTTGACGGGTTCACTTTGTATTCGTATCGCAATTCACATCGTGTGCCCTCGATATTAACAATTGGAGATCACATAAGGACGATTACTATGTAATTCACATCATACTTGAATAATTTCTAATATAATGCCAAACCAGACTGTATAACGTCAGATGATATTTCATTGATACATCTGTTGCTTTAAATATTGTTATTTTTCGTATCTCCTGCAATGTGTAATAATAATTATGATGAAACTTAAATGAGAAATTATATTGTTTCGAAAATGTAACGATGAAAAAATTCTTAAATGATTTGATTAAGAAAAACATTCAAAGTTTCAAAAGATTTTAAATTCGTGAGCATTTGATGTTCATGTGGGAAGTAGTTCAGGAAATGTCAGACGTTTTAAATGCCCGGAAGCTGCTCCTAATTCATATGATATGTAATTATGTGCATTAGTGCATGCTTTGTTATCATGAGGTGCTGATCAGACTAACATGTTGAAAACATGTCATGTGAAATTTGAAATAATTAATTTTTTGTCCAGTAAAGGTTTGTAAGTAATTTACTAGCAAACATTTGACAAATATGCTCCTTTATATATACAAAATTAACTTCAGAAGTGTCAGAACCTGACACGCGAAACCACATTAAAAATAAATTTGGGATATTTTCACGACTTGTTGGACGTAATATCAACTGTTTGTTTGTAGTTTGTTAGTCTATGCCAATTTTATTAATTTGCTGTGAATATTATTTTGAAAGAAAACGAAATAATATTTAGCACATTGCAAGTCGCAGACAATATTTCAAGTTAGAAAGTGTGCCACTCAACTGAAATTAGTGCATTAAATTTCAGTTCAGTAAATCATGTAAAAAAATTATTTCTATTGTATTGCCTCTTTCAGATACTATGTCATTTCCCTGTAACATTTACTACTTTAATTTTTCTAAAGTGATAATTTTGCATTATAAAGAAGCGTGGAGCTAGAGTTTTGTCACCATTGATGAATCTTTTACAGTTTTGAACATTTGCCAAACGTATGTTTATGTTGCTGGTATGGAATTGGTATGCGTATGATTTTGCATAAATGTATTTTAATGAAGGTCTTAAAATAATTATTTCTTCACAGATGACTTTTGGAGACAAAAAGGAGTTCTTTTGCAACACGTTTTGTCGCAACACTACGCTTATCTGGTGCTCCCACTGCACTTCAACAACTACAAATACAACTACGTCAAGTCCAGCTTCAGTGACGCGTCCGACTACAACAAATCCGACTTCCTCCATCACTACAACTTCTGCTCCTAATCCTACTCCTACTTCTATTCCCACTTCTACTCCTGCTCCTGTTCCTACTTCTACTCCTGCTCCTACTTCTGTATCTACTGCTAACAATACAACAGCCTAGTATTAAAAATGTCATGTAAACGTCATGAGAATGTAATATAAGTCAATAAAGTTTACTTATTTCTTGATGGAATACACCTTTTTTCTCCTCTGTGTACAAAACCACCGGAGTGATTGATTTGCAGTAACCATCCAAATTCGATTCTGGATTTAGAAACTTGGATGTAGTGAGTATTCAGTTACAACTAACCAAAGTCACACTTTCCAGTTCACATACATTAAAAATTCACACTAGAAAATTCCGTTATAGTGAACTCACCACATTGGCTATTGTGCAACAGGAAAAACAACTACAAGAAAACAAAAAAAACAACAGTGATTTCCAATTACACGATAGTTCAAGATCGCCACGGGAGAGTGCGGTGTTGACCCTCAGGCCGGACCTATTTTCTTAAGCACTGCTTGTTGCTGATGTGCAATGAATCCCCAGGGTAACGGTGGTGAGTACCTGTTAACTCTTCCCGTTTGACACCGAAAAACTGGAAGTATCGAAGAACTTGACGATAGCTCGGATTGCACGCTGATTATCCTACTGATCTGATACAAATAATGAGGATTAAGTTCTTAGCATGTGGTATTTTGTATAAAATGTTTCCCTTTTGCTGAATATTCAGAAATAAAAGCACTATATTAATACTATTCCACAAATATTTTAAAATACGAGTTTTTAGAAGTATAATTTTCATAAAATTATATATACTAACAGGCAACAGGGGTTATTTATGTGTAATAGCAGTACAGAAGCATATGTTACGAAATACGTCCATTTGTACAGACATATTGCTTTTCACTCCTCACAGGAAATAGGGTCAGATGCGAAACCTGAACTGTGCTCGGTATACCGTACAATGGGTGTTTAATAGCTTAATACCAGGGGACGGATTTTGATGACCTAAACATCGCCAAAATGATCAATAACGTACTCTTAAAATGTTTTAAAAATGTCTTGTGAGCAAAGACAAATGACCAGTCAAAATCATTTCAAGAAGATCAAAATCAGTTGTGACGAACAGCTTAAGCTGCTAGATATGTTACTGTTGTTGTCGAGGCTTCATCCTGTCGTTCAAGTGAACTCAGCTTGCCAACTTTTGGTTTGGACTATTCTTTACCAGAGAATTCCCTATTTTAAGTTGTCGCAAAATCGCCCTAAATGTCAATGTCGCTGATAGGTGTCACATGAACCCGAGATTATTCTCACAACGGCTGACATCACAATTTCAGTGCTAAGAAATCGAATAGGCAACTCAACAATTTTGTGGAGAACATTTGTTGCGTAGTGTAAATATTATTTGAAGCAAGTATCAGTAAAATGATATGAAAGTCAATTAAAATGCGAAAATACTTTAAAAATGACGGAAAACTGTACAAAAATGACTTTAGTCGAAATCGACGAGAAATGCAAAAATGCCATATAAAAATGAGACATTTTCTTTTGTCATAACACAAAATGGATGTCTTTACTAAAAGGCATTGTTCTAAAGTGAAAAAAAGAAAATGATATTTCATTGAAATCCGCCCCCTACTAATGTTAGTCTTTTTTAATCTCTGTACTAACAAAATCATCGTCACAAAAGAACTAGTTTTTTTCTTCGAATTAACCAATATATTGAACCCCTTAGTGAACAAGAATTGTTGGCCCTCATGTGTTTCCTACGCCCGGAGTCGACTATATCTTATTTCAGTGATTTTACATTCTTGCATACTACTTACGTTATATAGAAAATTTATTGTAATGCTCCTGCAAAGAAAACTACGATATTCCGACTGAAAAAGACGGATTGTGGGGGCCTAATGTCGAAAAGTTCTTCCTACATTAGTAGATTAAGTTTCTCTTATATGTTGTGTAGTCACAATACACGTTTCTTGGTCCTTGATACCGAATCATTAGTTGACGGCGAAACGTCCGTCTGTCCGGTCATCTGTGGTCAATGCTAGCTCCTAAACCGTTCAGATGATTCGCTCAAAAATTGTTACCCTTCGATTGATCTGGACGTAGGACACACTCGAGGCCATGAGCATTTAAAAATTGTTTTAGGTATTTGTTTTAGATATTTTAGTTTTTAGAAATAATTTACATTAATCCTTAACGTTTTCAATTTTCTTAAATAACGGCTTCAAATGTTTCGATTACATTTTTACCTCGGAGAGATCAAAGGCTGCTTAAAAATCTCATTTTCGTTCAACTCTCTGGCGTTTTGAAAATCGCAGAACTTCACATTTTTTTCGACTTCTTCCTACAATTCCATTATTGAAGATAGAGACTTTTGTCGTGAATGAAATCTGTTCATAGGCGGAAGGTCATGGAGAATTTTCGGAACTGTGAGTATTTTTCGTGAAATTTTGCGTGAGATTGAGGCCTTAAAATATTGTGTCAAAAACGTTCAAATATTTTATTAACATTGTTACCTCGAATATAGTAAAGTATGTTTACAAAAGATGACAAAATATACATAAGAATCAAGAGTCCTTTTTATTTAGAATTTAGAGCATTTTTCCTCTACCGTTTTGTGTACTTATATCAACACTTTTGAATTTTCTAAGTGTTTTATACTTTCTATCATAACTTTTTATTAATTTTTTCGGCAATTTATTCCATGAGTCATATTACTTTAACACACGTGACTAGACCAAAACCCATTTAAATATTATGAAGTTCAGAAAAGGTTTACAGCGCTGCAAACGTCGTGTCATCTCTGTATTTCGCACTGCGAGAACAAATGACAGATTGACTTAAGTGAAACAAGTGTTCATTAATGAATTTAAATATACATCGAGAGAAAGATTGCATTATAAATAAATATCTAGCATTAATATTGTAAATATAGGACAGGCTCGAAAGAAATCGGAACCTTCGCGATTTTCAAAATTCCAGAGTTGTTAATGGAAATGAAGCCTATGCTATAATAATGATAATTAGGCAAACTTTGCCTTCTAGCCAAGATCGTTTCATCACTGCTGCGTCCTGACAATGAAAGTGATCTACTTGGATTCTCAAAATCATTTTTGATGATTTGTATAATGTTTGGTAGTGTAATACATATTTCATACTCAATTTAATTATCAATATACTTGCACATGAAAAAATATAGATTTATTCTTGAGCCCACATGTGGAAGAAAAAAAAATTACATTTAAAAATAACTCAGCTGTTAAAGGTCATTGTTTTCAAATAGAAATACATCCATCTTTGTTTTAAAATTTATGAACAAGGAGCGTGGTGCAGTCTATGGATGTTATAAAAGTATTTTTTATGATGTTCATTATTGTTTGTATGAATGGTTTTTAATATGCTATTTTTACTATATTTAATAAGCAGTAAGTATATTGTGCATTTGACAACTCGCCGCTATCGAATTCACTGCATCCGTGTGCTACTCGAAGTGCTTCCTCTAGCTACGTCCTTCCCGAAATGCGTAAACTCTGCCCTCCAAGTAACTTCTTACCAAGAATGTTTTTGCAGAAGTTTGTTAGAAAAGTGTGTTAGTTTCTGTGAGTTTGAATGACGTTATCTCAAAATGTAGAACTTAAAACGTCGTTTTCACATATGTATGAGGTAAATATGATTTGAAAATAACTTTGCAAATGGAAAAGTATTTCGCCGCCTGAGAAATAATATTCCACAAAACTTTATGGAGCCAGTTGAATTTTATTGAAGGAGATGTTGAAAGACGGATGTCACCGAATGCTATTAGGAAGTGAAAGTATTTGTTGAAAAGACAACCTGCCGAATGGAAATATAGGGAAATGGATTTGAAGACAATATGTTTTCCGTTTAATTTTGCATACTAGAAATCAATTTAGCAGTTCACTACTGTGTTAATAGACTAAAATTGTGTGAATATGTTTAATAATGTAAATATTTTTGTTACAATTGTACTCCCGTGCACTAAGCCTATTTTTCAACTTTTCTTTCACTCTATATATTATGCCTATTTTTTGTCGCCTAGTTCATTCTTTGAATAACAAAAATTATACAGTGAATGAGACAGCTAATTTATGATAATATTATATAATAATATAATATATTTCGAGAGTTAGATGTTAATTAGTGGAAATTAGTACCATAGGAACTATTGGAAGTATGCAAATTATTGTGATTGTACTATACTGGTGATTGTGTTAAGTTCTTTCTTTATTTCATCATTAATCAGAAGTGTTCTGATTTTGTACCACAGCATTCTAGTTTTGTTTTCAACATTTATTGCGTATATTATGTCGGGAGAGAGTTTATTGTATTTACTTTGGGTTTTGTTGTCTGTATTGGGAGACTGCTTTTAAAATAGATTTATTGACTAGGTCGATCAATGTTGTTACAGAATATTTCTGTTTTATACAGACTGTTATAGTCTATTTCCAATGGATTGTTTAAGATTTTTATCCTAGGTATTGATTGTTTTGCTATCTCTGTGTACTTTGTCCAGTTTATTTTACGTGTGTTAGTCATGAGTTGTGTTGTTGTATTTTTTGTGACGAGAAAATAACAGGTATGTGATCAGAATCTAATTCAAATGTTACTGAAGTGTAGAAGTCATTGTTTGTGTTGGTTATGTCAATGTCTAGTATGTCAGGTTTACGTGTTCCATCGAATGGAAAAAAGTCAGTTTACTGGGGGATATAATTTTAAGATTGTAATTGTTTATTATTTGTGAAAATATTTTTCCGTCTCGATTTTTGTTTCGGCATTCCTAATTTGGGTGTTAAGGGTTGAGCGTATCTCCTAAAAGTAAAACTACTGTTGGAGTGAATAGATTTTGTATATTAGTATTGGTTATTTTGGTGTGCGAGATTTGTAAGCAGGGGGATTTGTGTGCAGGAGAATTTGTAAGCAGATATTATTTTCCAAATAAATTCCGAAATGTTATTATTAAAGATTACATCTATTGCTAGGGTTTCTAAGCCTGGGGTGTTTGGGAGTATTGTTAAATTGTGTTCGTAATTAGATTTTATTTCTATGAGAACTTCAACTCCGTTGGTTTCTTCCTTGTGTGTCTTGTATATTCTACAGTTAGAAATAAATAGTTTGTTGTTTTTATTTAAGTGTGTTTCGGTAATACTGACTATGGGGACATTATAGTGATGTAAAAAGTGAATTAGTTCGGTTTTTATTTGTGATTCTGGTATTTCAGGTGAGTGAGACCAATTTAAAAGTATTCATATTGTTGTCATTATTATTGTTACTAATATTATTATTATTACTTCTATTATTTGCCAAGGCTGTTGTTTAAGTATTTGTAAAGTTATGTTGTTTAAGTTCGAACTTTGAATGGTACTAATGATTGAGGGTATTAATGAATTTATGAAATTGATTGTATACGATTGATGTTGTGTTTTGATGGAATTAATGGTCATGGGGAGAATATGATTATTTGATTGAGGATCAGGTATGCGAGGTCTATGTTGACTTCAGTTCGGAGTATTTTGTCGAGGTGGTGGGCGGGGAGGATTTGAGTCAGAGATGTGAGTTATATTTTCTGGTGAGTTGAATGTGGTAATTGCGGGAAGTAGATTTGTGATTGATTGGGAGAAGGGGAAGGAGTCCAGGGGTTGCTATTGATCTTGTTTACAGCCCTGTTTTTTTGTCTATACGTCCCTGTAGTAATTACAAGTTGTGTTTCTGATATTAGCTTTGTGACTGCCGAGACAGTTCACACAAAGGGAATTTTCATTTTTTTGACACTGCACAGAAGAGTGGATTCCGACACAAAAAGCGCAATGATTGGATAGTTACAGATATTTTTGTAAGTCCATAGTCCAAACGGTATTGACATTGACTAGGACCGTTTCGTTTTTTCCATTTTTCAGTAATCACTCAATGGTTGCATATTTGGTATATTTGTAGTATAGTTTTCAGTGTTTCAGCACCGTTAAATCACGCTGCTACCACTGGTATTGGTGTTTCCTCTTTTTGTAATCTGGTAATATTTAACACGGAGGGGTGATGCTGTTTAAGGTCTGCAAATATATCCTGTTTAGTTAAAGTAAATGTAGTCAAATGTTCAGTCAGATGTAGATATTTGAACACAACGGAAAACTTTTTATTGGCAGGACCCTTGTGTGTGTTGAATTTTCGTTGGGTGTGTATAAAGTACTTGATTATTTTCCGGATGTCTATACAGTTATTTGCAGTCGCCTTTATTGTATTGTTCTTTATATTTGTTACGAAATTATTGGTAACATTGGTTTTGTGTTCTATTGAAAACTGTTTGATATTAGTAATTTGTGCTAGATATAGAGGGGGAGTTTTTTCTGTTAGTATCGGACAAAGTTACCTTTGCTTATTCAAAACATTTTTCCTCTAGTTGTTGGCCTAATTTTTCATGTTCACTGAATCTGTTTTTGATTTCACCATCGTAACTGTATTCTTTATCACTATTTGCACTATAATCGGAAACTCTCAATCGCCATTTTTTCATAAAAACAGCCTCAAATTTTTCTTCTAACTTTTCGTACGAATAGTGCTAATTGCACAGTTTAAGACGACATAAAAGTCATTTTGCTGTATTCCTTTGTTTTTCAAAAATTACATGAAAGTAATGCTTTTGAAATATCTTTCACGTCTTTAATGTGTACATTTCCGATATGTATACATTACATTTGTGATTGGAGGAACTTTAAATAATTTCCAATGACTTTTTCGAAATCTCCAAAGATTTCTTTCGAAAGAGTTTGAAATTTCGCATTTACACTCATACTTTAATTCAATTTTATTAAGAACAACCCTAAATATTTCAATTAAAATTGCCACTCAAGACGAGACGATTACAGCTGAAAAGAGTATATGGAAAATTCGAATAGCTAGCCCAGACCAACCAAAGTAGAAAACTAATACGAGAAAGTCTTTAAAATTCTGTAGCACTTGTATTTCAATAGCACGTGAATACGAATGGCTACTGTTCCGACAGAAATTTAAAATTATTTGCTCAGCTGAAAAAAGATGAAATTGAATGGTTTTTTTTATTTCATTAAGACAAATCTACTGAGCATAGATCCAACTCATTACTTCAACTTCTAAATACGTTCTTTTTTGGGGGGGTGGAAGAATAATTATGCCAAGTCTCTTGCCACCATGGTCCCATGAAGTAACTCATTTGGAGTGCGTCAATCGGCGGAGTCACAGTACTATCCCATGTAGGCTGCGTCAAAATCTGATGTGTACACAAAAAATCCCAAAACAGATGATGAACTGGAAACAAATGTGATTAATTGTGTGCGATTAATTATATGCGCAAAAAACCTTTAATGAATGTTTTCCACAATATGTGTACACGTGTTGAAAAATATCTTCCACGACGAGCACAGCACTTCATCATCTGTTATGTTTGAGATGAGTACTTAATTTAAGTTTTATTTTGTTACAAGCTGCAGTTCGTGCTACCAACGTACTTTCTGTTGCTAGCACTCTCACCAACATGGATCCACTGCGGTGAGACGTATCCTGTGCACTTTACCAAACGTAATGAACTAGTATCCTCTTTGGACGAATTTGAGTTTATGTAAATAAATGAAAGAGGCAGTCAGTGTAATACATCTCAACTCTTCGTTTTCACAAGTTAACTTATTAGATCATGCCATTACAATCTATCCATTGTTGGCGTCGTGGTATCACCTACAGACTGAGTTGGATCAAGACATCAACTGATGACACAGTATCTCTGGCCGTTGAGGTCCTAGGATTCAAGTCCCGACGGCGCCGCCACAGGATTTTCGACACTAGCTAGATAGCTAGGTCGAGTTCAGACGCCGTCTGGAGAATTCTAGCGTAGGTATTGGTAGTTTTCCGTGGTTTTGCCGAGCGAATGCTGGAGCAGCACCCTAACGATCGGGCCATGGACTGCGCGTGATCACTCCTTTCTTTTCCTTGTTCTATTTACACACTCTTACACTTGCATGCACTACACTACCACACATGTTGGGAGACCATTCGGGAGATTAGAGCTTGTCCCACCGGAAGCGATGCCCAGCTTGGTCAAGATACCTGAATGAGGAATGCCCAGCATATAGTTTGGCCCCGGATATCACCTTCCAGCGGGACAAAAACACTGCCACCTCCCGTGGTAAAATCGTACACTACTCTAACGGAACTAGTGGCCATCGTCATAATCTGGTAGTATTTAAGAGATTTTTGAAGACGTTGCGCGTTGCTCTACGTCAGAAAAACCCGTTCACCTTTTGGTTTCCGTACTAGCGGAAAATATCCCCAAATCATTCCAAAAATTGGCATACAAATAATTAGAAAACACAATATGAATGGATGGACGCTTGTACAGCAGTCAAAGAGGAACAAGTACAAATCAGTGACAATCTACAAACAAAATGTTTGACGAGAATTATTGTTTCAATATTACTAGAATCAGTGGTGTCACTACCTAGCGCACACGCCAGCATCGTTACTACTGAAGTAACTGACTTCTATGATCTGTTTTTAATGAAATATCTGGATTTTTTCTGATGACTAACTCGACTAGTTAAGAGCATTGGCTAACTGAGTCGTGGATAATTGAGAGTATTGCGTTTTTTTGATTTATTAAATCATATACAATACGCAATGCTTAAGCTGATAGTCATATTATCGGAAGGAAATCGCAATTTCATTTATATCGTTCGAATCTGCACGCATCGCCTTGCTTAGAATATGAATCCCTTTGTGAGATTTTCATACGCGAAGCAATTAAAGAAATATTTAAAGTATGTATTGAATTCATTATACTACTCTCTCATGGGATATTTCAGATTAAATTATTAATTAGAATACCAATCCTAAGAAAATCTTAACACGTCTTCACAGCACTTATTGTACTTGTTTTGTGGTTTCTCCAATTGAAAATTTGGCGAAAGGTTTCTTCGCGACAAGGACGAGCGGGAAACAAAGGAACGCGCACTTCACTACAAATGCACTCCCCGTGAACGGCGAGCGGCGACGTAGACAAAGACGGTAAATTCCGGGAATTTACGATCCTATCCATCAACGTGGTTCTTCTCACGGAACAGTGGAACGCCGTTGCGCTCGTCGCTAACGCTGCCGGGACCGAGATGGGACCACATCACAACGTCCTGAATTACTCTCAGAATCGTAAACATGGAGAGAATACACAGACGTCCTTGTGTTCTCTGTTAGGCTGCAGGTTCGATTTGTAAATAAGGCAAAAGACTTCTGTTCCATGTTCATCAACTTTATCATCTTACAAATATACTGAATGCGCGTCGCCAAAATCAATTCCAGTGCAATTATCGCGCGTCGTGGTCAAATGGTTACCGGTGTAGATTGTGCCCCAAACCTGTTCGTTTCGATTATCTTAATCTTAATGTTCTGATTGTACGCTCGGAACGTTTTACTCAATTGCATACATATTTTTGTTGAATCGTTAGATAAATACTGTACATAATTTGAAAGACCTGAGGTAACTAACATGAAGATACATTGTATCTACTTATCTACTTATTTCAAATATTTCCTTTCTAAATATTGAAAAGTGCTTTTTGTCAGTAGATCGTGGAAAATCAATTTCAATGTTGCAGACATCTCTTGCTAAGCATGTTTCGCTATGAACAAAAACGCTCTTTGATAAATAACATTTTCTACCTTTTTCCCACACTATAAATTACTTGCCCTTGCAATTGTTATGTACTAGAGATATACATAACAAAGTTAGGAGTCAAATAAACATTCTCAATTTCACAGAGAGCAAACACATCTTGTAATGAACGTCGAAAAATTAGGTAAAAGTGGCATTGCTCTTCATTTCTGAAGTTCAGAACAGATATAAAAGGTAATAGTGCACAACTCCTTACTTAATTCAAATTCACCAACCAGATGCAATGTATTTACAAGGTTCGTGAAATAGAAATTAAATGTAAGATTAGGATACAAAATTACGAGTCTAAATTTCTTTACATGCATATTATACATATAATAATAACCACTGAGCATGCAATTCAATTGTTCTAATTACCATTTTCATACGTAGAGCATATGCAGAAAGCAGTAGTACTGGAGAGCTGCAGAATAGTTAGAGAATTCCTGGGATGTACAGCTGATTGGGACACGATTGATTGAAATGTCAAGAGAGTAACATTCGTTTGTGTCTTGTCTCTACAAGATGGACGAGTCAAGACCAGCAGTCGTCAGGTGAATGTTCGTGCACATAGTGCAGACAGTGAATAATAATAATAATAATAATAATAACAATAATAATAATAATTATTATTATTATTATTATTATTATTATTGTCACCTTGTCGACGTCCGGCCAACCCACGGATATTAGTCTCAGGAATGCAGATTCGGCAGTAGCTCGTAGCCATTGTCAGATGGACACGAGATACATTAAAAAAGGTGATGTGGTGCTTTTAGAAAGCGAAAGCGAAAAATTGAGGCTCAGAAATAGATGTTTTGAAGACATGGAGATAGCGGAACTCAGATATTAGAGCCACCCTTCAAAAAAGTTCAGTCAACGACGATACATACTCAGCAGTAAAAAAATTAAAACAAAACTTACCTGAAAACGAAGGTCGTCTTGATGGTTCATCTCTTCACAATGAAACATCCGTCAGTGGTTAAAATTCATCTGGCTATGAATCACACGATAAGGACCTGATGCAGATCCTCTTTCGGCGCGAGATACAAAGAATTCGTCTAATTCCATTCGAATATCGTGCACCGTTGAGAATATACGAAAATGCTAAAGCTAAGAGAGTGATGCAGTGAGCGAACTCTCTCTTCAATGAGATGATACCGACCCCAGGTAGAGATATAGATATTGCTGAAATCAATCGCATTGTGTATACAACTGGATATCTGGTACCTCACATAATTTTGAGTTAAGCCAAGAAAACCGAACAAGAATAACGTGTCAAAATAGAAAAATCTGCTCATTATGTACTACGTACTGCGATGAGAGATGATCTTTTCCTAAGTATAAAATATTAACATAAATGACACTCCCAGAAAACATTAAACCACGGTATTGTACAGGAAATAATCTCCACACAGGTTTAAATATTTTTATTAACAATATTCCAGAGTAAAAAAAAATATTTAAACCTTTGTGGAGATTATTTCCTGTACAATACCATGGATTACCACAAGATATCGGCTACCACCACGGAATTTACATTAAATCACGACAAAGTTGTGACCTTTGTGTGCTCTTTATGCAAAAAGCTTAGAAATAAATAACATATTTGTAATCTGCACATTCCTTCTATTTCTTCCATGTGGATTGCATGTTTTTGTATCGCTGTTTTCGCATTTGAACGTATGTTAATATGTGTATATTTTATGAATTTTAGTGTATTTTCAACTTTTTTACATATTTTCTTGCCTATTTGAGGACTAAGACCTTCCCTAAACTTCATAACTGTAGTCAGATCATAAATATTTAAAACCTAATTTCTATAAAAGTCTTTTGAGGTGAAATTTGTTTTTATTCTAGGTTCATTTTATATCTTAACAATGTTTGAATATCATTTGAATAGTATTTAACCATTTTTGGATAATTGCTTCTGAATGAAGATTTTATTTTAATTTAAACCGTATTCCATGCTATTTAGAGAAGATTCATTAGTTGTTATGATCCAACTGTATTACCATTTTCAATGTTTACTCATCACTTGGAGTGCATCTGATTAATTTACTTAACTCAACCTTTTTACTGAGAGGTAGGCCAGTATTTGTTGTTTACTCAGGTTCCTATGAACTACTTGCGCTATTAAAAATTTGGTAGCGCCACGGTAAATTGTTTATGTCGATGGGGCTATGAGTCTTTACAGTATCATTCTAGATCACTCACTATTTTGTGCGTAGTTTGTGACCAGCAAAGTTTCCAACGGCTTCCCCATTTCATCACTTCGCATCATCGCTCCCTCTTCCGCCACCCCCGACCGCCGCCCCTGATTGCCACCTCTACCTGCAACCCCCGCCCGCCACCCGCGAACGCCCCCCTGATTGGCACCCCCTTCCGACATTTCCGTGCGCCACCCCTGCCTCCCAACCCCGCCTCCCACCCGTGTCCTTCCGCTGCCCCCTTTCCCCAGCCCGCCCGCCACTCACGCGCGCCACACTATCCGCCGCTATGAGTACCACTAATTCTCCGTCCCTGCCTGCCGCTCCTAGTCGTCTCCTCAACATTTCCACAACCGACATCCTGCCACTCGTGTCGCTATTTCCCGGAACCCGCCTCTCCCGGATGTCTTCCGTTGCTTTGCACTTGATCATTATTGCCAGCGACCTCCTCTGTCTGCCGCTACTGGCTATCAACATCGCCCCGCTCCGCCGCCCCCTTGAGCGTTGCCCCCGTCTGCTGCCCAACCTCCGCCCCTCTCATCCCCATCGTCCCGGCGCTCCCCCCGCCGCCGTCGCCTGGGGCACGGTCTGCGGCTCAGCATTAATTAATTCCAGTCCTCGGAATCTAGAAGCCGACTCCGACGGATCTCTGGAATTTTTTCCTATTGTTCCCACTTCCCAACTTCGTAGGTAGTCTAGGAAACAGCCAACACAAATATCTATCTCGTTATATTTCTGGTGCAAACCTCTCGTTTCATTCAATTTCTCGTAGATCTGTGTAAGGTGATTTTTACAAAAGCATTGATATAACTCTAAACTTATCCATTTCATTCATTCGGCGCGCATTCGAATTAAATACAATGTTTTTGTTATGTAATATATGCTTAATTATTTGAAAGTCTCTAGGAAATAAAATAGCATAAAATCCTGATTAATAGATGATGATATCTAGCGGGACACCCCAAAATGGTTGAAAAATATGATTTTGTTCTCAAAATATCCCGAAACAATCAACTCTATCAAAATTAGTTTTGTATACGCGCTGAATGATAATGACATTTCGTACAAAAAGGTTCTCTTCATCGTTTCCGCACCTCTAATAGTTTTTAGTGACTCTTACGTGAAAAATGACAATATGAGTTCTATCAAACTATTTTCACGAGAAATAGGTTTTATACGCCGCGAAATGTTCTTTACAGTATAGAACAAACGTATAGAACACCTCTATAAAAAGCGTACCATTGGATTTTTTCCATTGGTCCTTTAAATATTTCCAGGCATAAAAAGTACATTGCAACTATTTTATCAGCCTGTCGATCGCGCGGGGATTTCATCAGCGAGCGAGGCGAGAAAATTAAACCCGAAGCGGACTACTTAAAAATGTAAGCTCTCCAATGCCTGGAGGCGCTGAAAGCGTTAAACGCGAATTTAATCATAAAATGTTCAAACACATCGAATTCCGGTATTGGAATATGATACAGCTCGTCTTCATACACTTCGGATGTCGCACTACAATGTCCGTGTTCCCTGGTCGAAAGTACTTACCTGCAAACGTGTTTCCTTGGTCCCCAGATCTGTCTCTCATCATACATGTTGCAACCATATGGGATGAAACTACAATAAACCAGCATAAATTACTCGACATAGCTACAGTTGTGGCACTATCGTCTTTCTGTCAAGATACGTTAGATGTCAGTATATCTCCGTACCCACTCGTATTACCGCATGTACTCATTGTTATGAATGGTGTGACACTGTATTAATTGTAAAATTACCATGTATATTTTCGTTGAATATTTTGATGTTGCGATTGTGTAGACAGTTAATAACAATAGCATATCCTCCACAAGCGCTCACTTTCATGCCATTGCTATGTGTACTTCTTAGTGCACCGTTTTCCGGCAAAGCTGAGCATATTCAAAATAATTCTCAAAAGTCCTTATAATAATTTTCAAGTATATGTTTAAGTAAAAAAAACACAATCTTGCATAATAAATATCTTAAATATAAACCACTTTAATCTGCTTTGCGAAAAATCTAAGGAAATTGTTGAATTGGATATTATTACAAGACGACTTAAACGATGTACGTCTGGCAGTAAATAGTCATTCCAATTCGTGGAAAGAGATATTTTAGCTGGAAAGTGGAAGAATTTATTTGGTCAAGTTTGAATGGTCAAGTGGTTACATATTGGCTATACGTGTACCAATAAAATAGCTTCTTGTATCCGGAAAAAGATAACAATCATAAACTTAAAAATGGCATTGATTATTTATTGCCATTAAAATAAAGTGAGATATTTTTAATGCAATGTGTCCCCTTGGAAATAGATAAATCTCTTCCTTGAAGAAGCATGTGGCTGACGGATTAATTGAAATTTCCAAGCTCGGAATCTGCTATGGTCATTAGTCCTATGCGTGTTGTTCATATTTTATCACTGGAGTGATGGTGTTCCTTCCCCACTGAAATAAGAGATCCGACGCCGATCTACACGTCGGCTTGCTGGGATTCCACCACCAGCTATCTCCTCCCAACAGACCGCCGTCCCAGCCGCGACAAAGTCTAAGCACCCTCTGGTCTCTCTGTAAATGTGGTAGTGTAGTGCATGAAAGTGTGTGTGTTAAACTGGAGGGGTGAGGACAAGGATGAGGAAGGAATGATCGTGCGCGGTCCGCGACTGTTTTATTACGATACTCCTTCGTCATTCGCCTGGTAGCGATCTCAAAAACCACGGAAAACTACAGATAGGGGCATCTGGAAACATTGGGTGAGGAAACATTGAGGCCATCTTGACAGGGGGCATTGGGACGTATAGTTGACTAGTTAATATATGTATCTTACGTATACGCACAAATAAATTGGAATAAACGTCATAAAATAATATGAATGAATGTTTTAACTATGATTAATAAAGCAAATAATATTGTGTTAATTGTAGTTTAATGCGTAGTGGTGTGTGAATGGATAATGTAGTATGCGAATGAAAACACGTCAAAGTTAAACAGTAAACAATTTGCTCTACTCTCTTTATTGGCCGCGGCTAAATTATACACTCATAATCAACCAGTCATCAGAAAAAGGAAAGAACTATTGAAAAAATAACATTTTACAAGTCGTGATATAATTCGAAACAACTTCTTGAGTCCTGTAGAGATAAGAACACTTTAGACTTTGAGCATCGAACTAACGATTTGTTGGCGTTGCATACAGAAAATCAGAATCTGTAAATAAATGAAGTAAATAAAAACTAAAGTTATTTTTAACGAGTAATTCATATCTTAATATATTTAAAGAAACTTCATGAAACAATATTTTTCTGTAAATCAAAAATATCGTGAAAACGCGAGAAATCTTCTGTTACGCTAATGGTGAGACCCTTTGTCGTCTACAGGGGACATTTGTCTATAGGAATCTCGTTCAAAAGTTTGAAAAGTTGTCATTAAGTTTTAAATACATTTTTCATTTGGATGACCTTTCTAGATTTATGCTGCATAGCGGCAAACATTCCAGCGGAACGAGGGAAAAAGAGATTAATATACTTACACGGTACTACACCACGAACGTAGTTGCACGGCGCTTGATGTTGTACTTTGTGTCATGAACACTGCAATAAAGTGGAGATCAGTGGACTTTGTAGTCCACTAGGTAAAGCTCTGACCGCGACCAGAGTTTACATTTTTACTCACTAATTGATCGCACGTATTGTATGTTGTACTTTTTTTTAGCTAACTGCAGATCCCATTAAAGGCAAGAGACTCCTGTTCGCGCAGAGAAATATTAATCTTCCCTTTTGTTTAATAAAGTGATAGGATGATGTTGAAGGGTGATGGCATGATCACAAATACATCCATGGGATTCGAACCCGCGATCCTTCGATTTGAGATCGCCATGAAACTACTGCCTTGGCGATATCAGCTATCCGGATCGACATGTACTTAGCTCTTAACACAGAAAAGGATTGAATATTCCTCCGTCGTTTCACTACACTGTGACGTTTACTCACCATTCTTAACACCAGCAGTGACCTATGTAAACTTGTGACGATAAGCTTGGGGCTGTGGAGCGAAATGTGAACGGTATCGCTTCTCTCGGCGATCTGTTGATATGCGTTGGAAAGTACGACGTGGGGTATGACGTAGGGTTAAGAAATATTAAAATAATATAATTCCTAAACGATAAAACAGTAATTCTGTACTTACGTAAACTTAGATGGACGAAAATCTTAGGTTCGGCGTTAAGTCCGTCCTCCCATTGGCACACGACTGTTTAATTGTAAAATTCAGTTGCGTGTCTCACATTGGTGTGTTCACTTCTGACTTGCAACAACTGTTCTTGTAGAAACTATTATTTCCTGCGTATCGGAAGCCATGAAGAATCTTGAATATAATACGTTTCTGCAAATTGTAAAAGAAAAGCACTTACACGACTTACAGCTAAGTAAACACAGCTGTAAGAGCCTACAGTTTAGGGAGCATTTGACTTTGAATGGCCACTTATAGCCCCCTGCACGCCACGCTAATTCCATTATGGCGACCCTTAATTAGCGTCCCCCCTCGCACTGGGGTCGATGGCGGTGTGCGCTACACTAATTAGATGGTTCCCCAGTGCCCTCCAGCACGGACCCCGCCGTTAGCCCCCTGCTCCAGGTCCACTTGTCTTATGATTTTATTGTTCATATGGTCCTAATAGTGATGTTTATCACCTACGTAATTTACGTCAATTAAAGTCAACCAATAGAAAATCCGGGTGTCTGCTGTTCCGCCGTATCTATTATTTCGGGTAGTGCCTCTCAACCTCATTACGAGTACCTTTCTTCAGTGAAATTTTAGGACCTATTGAAGACATATATTATTACTTTCAAAAATTCACTGGTTACACAATATTCTGGTTACACAATATTATTGAAATGTCTACAAAAAATGGTATTATCACTGTCTGCTTGGTTTCATAATAAAGCACAACAATAAATTCAAATATTTCATCAGCGCGCCACCGATTTGAAGTTAAGTAAATGGACTTAAGCTCCAAGAAAACGGAAGATTTGTGAAGTGAGAAACGAGCTATATTTGGGCAAACAGAAGGCAAAGTCAACGGCAAAGCACCGGCACGCACTATTTTGTGCAAGGAGTGTTTATAAAGTTACGTTCGTCCGAATCGCAAAAGTCGGCTTGTCTGTCTGCCGATTCGTGTGTCTGTGAAGAACAATAACGGCTAAAACTTACTACAAAGGATTTACCCCAAATCTGGGGAATCTCAGGGCCTTACGAATTGGAAACGAATCTTTTAATTTTTATCGGTAATTTTCATGAAGCTCTTAGCACAGTTTCAAAATGTGCTATATGTATGGTTTAGATTACTTTAAATTTGTATCATTCCTTTCAATTTTCCGCATAAAAATAGAGCACTTTGTGCTTATAAATGTGGCATAGAAAATATCATTGAAACACACCTTTTTTTTAATTACAAGTTTTTTCGGACTCGTACAATTATTGGCTGTAGACATTTCGGAAGAAATGCAGTTTTTGATACGATTCGTTCTCGCGTGCTGTCGATTCGGAGAATGTGTCACACACAGCACGGTCAGAGTGCGCGCGCCGGCGCACTTTCCAGAGGAGCCTCGCTACGCAGTTCCAAGTTGAGGACAAGGCTAGGGCCTTCGGCGCTCGCATTAACACAACACGTCCTTAGTCTATCCAACGTATAATTACCAACGCAATTAATGTGAATTCTTCTTTAAAATAAATAGGCGAGTATAGTTTCTTAATGTTTTCCAGGAATGCCTCCATTTTCTTGCCTCCTGTTTGCCTCCATCTTTTTTCCTCCGTTTATACTCGCTCGTGAACGAATCGTATCACAAACTTCTTTTTAACAAAGATTACTGAATTCGTCAAAGCTAGATCTTAAAATAATATCATGAACATTTATTTAAAATAGTAGTTGTTTTCCCGAAAAATTTGCAGTCGTGTTGAAGTGCATCAGATGTTTTTACGTGTTTATCCGTGGCCATTTTGAGTTTACAAGGTTATATAGAAATTTTGCAACGTGAGAACCATTTCAACTGGTGTATGCACGTAGCCAGTATTGCTTATATATTTCGCTTGGTTTACCTCGTTCACTATTTCTTCTTCTGATACTTTTTCTGAGTGTTCAGGTGTGTTTTTTATGGAACAGTTATAACCCTTTATTCCGTTACTTTCTAAAAATTCAGTTTTAATCCTTTACTTTGTAAAAAAAGATAATTACGCTAAAGTTTAAATTTAGTTCAACACACATTGATTACTTCATATATTATGAGGTAAATGTAGTAATGCTTACACTTCAATCAAAACAACTTTTTTCCATATTCCGTTTGGGCGATATGATGTTGCTTTTTGTTGTTATTAAAGATGTAGTAAAGCGTCAACCGTTCAAAACGCCGGATTAATGTTGTGATTGTAATTGCAACGTAAATTATGCCAGCAAAGGAAAACAATAAACGCTGATGTTTGTACTTGCATCATTTAATGGTAAAAGCAATGAAGTTAATGATCATACTAAATGGAATATTTTATTTATAAATGAGTAGTTTAGTTTAGATTTTACCAAGGGAAGAATACTTGTATATTCAGCAGCCTTGCTTTTCCGCGCATTTATGATGCAGTCCCCAAGCGCCTTTGCAGCAATCCATGAAATAGGAAGGACAGGACAGGATATTATTTTTCCTCGCGTTACTTTGCTATAACTAACATACTTATGACATTTGACACTATTACCAGTTAATCATAATATACACTTTTGAATTGTAACATCTTTAAAAAAATTGTCATTAGTGAACTAGCTGAGAGAGAACGTTTCGTTTCCTTGCAGAGCCATGAAATACGAATTAATCCCCGAATTGACTATAAAGCTGGTCAGTTAGTTGGGTATGCAGAAAATCAACTTGATTGTTCGTATCATGATGATGATGAGGATAATGATGTGCATCTTGACTTTACAATATGACTTTACTATACAACTTCAAATTACAAACGGAATATCGTTTTGGAGTTTTGATCAATTGAAAAAAGGAGATCATCCTCTGGCTTACGTTTCGGCTGTGTAACCTTTCAGCTACATAAAGCTATGTTTTAACACGTCGTCACGCCTCTTCCTGGATTTCCAAAGTTCCTTTATCCTTGTGTTTATTATTATCCTTTTGATATTTTCTTAGAAGTTCCTTTACTTTTGATCTTCTTGTCAATTGATGAATTTAAAATTTATTTCTATCTGAAGTATAGCATTATATCTCCTAAATACATGAGAAGACCGTTGTAAATGAAACGACGTAAAAGAGAATTGCGCTCGCAAGAGACAATACGGACTGTTCTCAGTGCCAATGAGTAATTACGAACATTTTCTTATTGGATGTAAATACTTATTAGAATTTTCCGCCTTTACCACACAAAATATGTTTCAATATTTATTCCACTATTACGTTAAAAGTTTAAACGATAAATCATCACATTCTGTGACCCCGGTTTTGGTTTTCTTCTCAAGGACCTTTGACAAATTATGCAAATGACGGACTTTCTGGCCGCGTAAATGCTCTTCTACAAATAAATCAACTCGTTTTGGGAAAGAGAAAATATACTGTCGTACTCGTTTTTTGTAGAGGCTACGAGACGTGAGTTCTCTTTCGAGTGTCGGAGATTCATGCTAATTTCCTCGGGTCCAGGCGAGCGGGAACAGGAATTTTAGTTCAGTATATGATAAGAAGCAAGTGTCATCATCTTACTGGCTTGTATGCTTTGTATTGGGCCTTTCAATGTTAACATTTATTTTGGGAAATCTTGTCATGAAGCATAGTTGAGAACAGTGAAATGTAATATTACGTAAAGAAAATATATATGAACTTTTATTATTATATCCCATTGATAAAAAGTTCCTGCATATGAGATGAAAATCAAGGTCCCTACATCTCTCATACTACGGCGTTGTCCTGAATTTTTAATGAGGAACACCGGTTATCGCTTTGAACATTTTTCCACTTAGTATAAATACTGGTAGATATGCTTTCAAGTAGAAGAAATATGTTGTAAATAGAGATATATTTAGATTATTTGACGTTGTCTATTACTTTAAAAGTAAATATTTAATTTTAAAAAGTTAATAGAATAATATTTTGTTTTAATTATTTTCTTTTGTTTTTCTGTTGCAGACTACCGGTACTTATTTCAGAAAAGTCTTATATTTTACGCTCTCACAAATTACGAGGAACACCAACGGACAGGTAGAAAAGTGATTTTTTCTTTGTTACCATTGTATGCTTCGCTTTCATGTACTTGCTAGAATATAAAATGTATACGTAGAAAATGTAGGGATACTCGTTTCTGAAGTGAAAAATTAAAAGTCATCGATTTGCCATATGTTTCTCCCTCCTAATGGCAAGTAATTTTATTTTCAGCTTTGATGATTTTTCCGTTTTGTTTTTACACCGAAAGGCCTTTAAATTGAGTTTACGTTTCATATTATATCAAAGTAAGTGCCTCAACCTACGTAAATTGTCATTCAAATTAAAATAATTTAACGAAACGTAATGTCAAGTTCAATCAAATTAAAGGACATCAAATAATTCCTGGGCTACCGATTTTCAAAATCATCTAAATGGTTTAGATATTTTACTTTTCGTATAAATCAGAACACTAGGACGAGTTTAGCTGTGGCAGTTACTTCCATAATTTCACAATTTTATTTTTGAAATGAGTAATATTGAGTGAATTATTAAAATTACAATCATAAAAAACGAATGGTTCAATATCACTCGGGTATCTTTAACCTGAAATATGTTTCCTGGTTCTTATCCATTGCACCAACACTTCTACAATATTTTCTGAATGTCGACCACACCTTGCGCAAGTTTCAGCATATTCCATACTTTGTTTCTAAGCCTGTAGTGTAAGAGATTTGGTTGTTCAGAGCAATAGTAAACCATTGTTTGCATGGAAGAAAGTACGCGATGTCGCCGCTGTATGTTTGGCATTATCCTGCTGAAATGTAGCATTTAGAATGCTTTGAAAGAATCGGAAGGAATCTGGCTGCAGTATTCACCTGTGTGGAACTCGTTACTTTTGTTTTATTGTTGATTGTTTAATGATTCCGGGCTCGTCAACTACCAGGGTCATTAGTCCCGTAAGTGTAATGCTTTTTTTTGCTCGGGAGGTAGCGGTGATATTTCCCTCGCTGTATGGCGAGATCCGTCGTCGACCTACGTCGGCTAGCGGGGTTTTCCTCAGTCAGGTATCTCCCATCAGCGGAGCACCACTCCAGCCGGGACAAGTTTTTAGCTCCTGACGGGTCTCCCGGCATGTCTGGTAGTGTAGTGCGTGTTAGTGTGAGTGTGTAAGGGTTGAGGATAGGACAAGAAAAAGGAAGGCGAGTTTGCATGCGGTCCGTGGCGGTTGATCGGAGAAACCACGGAAAACTACCAACCAGAGCAGCCGGCCGCTAGAATTCTCCTCCAGAGAGTCGTAGCCGTCGGGACTCGAACCTAGGACCTCCCGGTCAGACGGTGGATCTCGTTACGGTTGCACGGTCACGTACAAGGCGATATCTATTGTCGTACTCGATGACACACCAGATTACTAATAAAGTATATGGAATTAATATAGTATATGGGATAATGTATGTGGGCTATAGTATGTCCAGTCCAAGGCATACTAAGGCCACTCTTTGATCCTAAATAGCAACACGATTCGTCAGTAACTCTATCTTATTCCGATAGATAATTCATTCTACGAACATTAACGGTTGATACTTAACTGAAGGCGGAGGGGTCTGTGTAATTGTAAATGGACCACGAAATGTTTCCAGAACGCATGTTATTTGTTTTTTGTTTTTAGTGTTCACATTAGTTTTCCTGCAGCCTCCCATAAATCTGAAGGTTTTCATTTTCTATCGCTACCCATAAAGGACCACTCCCATCATTGCGAAAAACTGTTACTTTTTTATTTATGTACTAGATCTGTCCTTTGGACAGAGAAATCTATTGCAGGCAGATTTATCGAATCAAATTTGGTGAAAATCCGTGTACGGTTCAAGCGCTAGTTTTTTTCCCTCACAGGTGGACGAACAGACGGCCAAAGTAACTGGCAGACAGATGATTTGAGGAAAAAATTTATCGCTGAAGAACACTCAGACCCCAAATTCTGACTATACTAGTTATACGAGCAGCGTTTAGGATTAAACAAACAGGTAACATTGATCCCCGAACTGCTTTTTGTCAAAAAATTCGCATTTTCCCTCTCATTTCCTAGTAGAATCGAGAAAGTAAAAATTAATAGTAGAAAATAGTTTTATGAACTATTTATACAACTGATATTATCTTAATATGTATATTATAAATTAATTCCTGTAAGCTATTTACTTACTTGATACACTACTTTGATATTTTGAGGAACTTCACTCACCCAGTTAAGGCAAACTAAATAATTCTGTGTGTCATATTACTGCCATTACGGTGTTTTTTCGGAATCACACGACAAAAACAATGGATGTTATTTCAAGAGCTCGTACAGATAATGAGCGAGGCGATTGCTTTACAGCGTTAAGTATCACTTGCTGCATTGTTCAGAAACCGTGGGAAAAAGTCACTGAGTCAATACAAGTCACTGAGACAGAAGTGTTGTTCCTGAGATGGCAAACGATTTTCATTGGATAGTAGTTTAATTTACTTTATTGGTGTTTTTTTCTGCATTTACCCACGTACTATGTTCTTTCCTTCTTGCATATTCTTCATTTCAAATTAATTTTTTTGTTACATTTTCTATAATTTGACTGTCTACTATGACTTTTTCCTGGTCTTGGTTCTTCAACTGAACTCGACATTTTTCTCCTTCAACTAATTAATTTTGTAACACATTTCTCATTTTGGAGACAGCGGTTACTTCTCTTCAAGTTATATTTCACTTCTTTTTCTTCCGTACGGTATTTCAATATTTTTAAATATGCAATTGTCTACGTTATTACACATTTCAACAGAAGTTTTGGAGAAAATGAAAAAGAATTCTTTAAGTTGAAGAGGCATTAAAATCTCAAAGCGAAAGACATTTTGTTTGTATGAAACATGAAATTTTTCCTGTTGTAGTATTAAAATGGCGGTATTTTCCTATTCTAATTTAAATCGCCAGTAATTTCAGTCCGGGAGCGTTGTGCGTAAAGTTAATTAGAGGTTTCCCGGCGGAACGCTCAAGTGCGAAAATTCCGCGACCTCGTGATGCCGGCTGCGGCATCTAGGGCACTAGACACTCAGTCGTGCGCCGCCCACGCATATCTTCGCATCGCGACCGCGCTAACCGACATTCCTATTGCCCCGGCATTCAACATATTGACCGTTGGCCTTCACTGGAGGGAGCGAAGCATAACGGTTTGTCGCGATGAGCCGCCGTCGAGATAACGAACACCATATGAAGACATTCCTTAAGTTCATATGCATTTCGTGAATTGCCTGGCACATTGGGAAGGAATGTTATGACGTATTGATGAACATTTAAAATTTGTTACAAATTGTTCACATTCGTTCAGATCTTATTTTTCCTTCGTTTTAATTCGTGCTTTCTTCTCTTAATTATGTTTTATGTCTTCCCTTTCAGTTTGATAGTGGTATTAGCTTCTGATCTTTAGTGCATTTTTCCATCTGTATTGTCACTTGTCATACGGATGCTGGTTTTAAAACTCTTTTCCACTAACGTAAAAAATATATGAATATTAAATCCATTTGTTCTGTACAAACGACGTGAATAAAATCTTTCGTATTTTGGCGTATAATTTGTGTATGTGTATGTAATGTAATAACGATATCTCGTCTTGCCAATATTGAACAAAAATCACAGTGACATATCTTATATTAAGCTGTAGATCGTATAGTTCACTGTATTGTACTATTTTAGCTTAGGTGATACATACTATATTACAAATTGAACTTCAAAGATTTCGTGTTTACTTCCTACGGAAACGTCCCTACTTCCTTCAAACAAAATATTGCTGTCTCATAACTTTTCTTTGCAGATATAATTCACGAGAAATCTAAATACTAATAATCATTGTAGTAGAGAAATACGTAATGGCGCGATTAGGCAACTACATATAGAAACACTCATTTGATTGTTCGGTTTAACCAGTTGATGCGATTAATCATTTTTTGAGCATCCGTGCATGTGATGTTATGCTGAAATCATATAATCTACTGTAAAACGTGTAGGCGCCAGTTAATTATAATATACAATCAATCACGTTAGATTATAACGTGGGTGGGTGCGGTGGTCATAAAGCGAGTTTTCTCGCGGCTTTTCATGTTCCATCGCGCGTTCCCGGGCGGGGCACCGGGTGCAACACGCCCTGGCACTAAATCGACGCGTGCCGTCGAAAGCTCGTCCACTCCGCGATGGCGCACAGTGGTTCTTTACCTATGTAAAGGGGGGCAAAAATCATCAAATTTATCTTCGCGGGCTTCCCCCTCCGCTGCTATAGCCAGATTTCTTGGCCTACTGCGCGCAAGCGATTTGTCGCCCTTCCCCAGCGAGGAAGACAGCTCTCGAAGACGAAAGGGATAGGACTGAGGACCTGGAGCTATGTTTCCTATTCATATGTTTCTTTTACTGAATCTTAATTTATTAGAAGTCGGCGTTTGTGCGAATCCAGCTGTAATTGTTTTGATTTCAATAACTGACACTTCGACTGCCCGTTGCACTCAGGCATGCCCAGGCATCTGGCCTGTGCTATTCGACCCCACTCCGCTAGCCCGGCCCCACCCGGTTGGCGCGCAGTGCAAGTGAGAAAGTGATATTTTCAGGGGGAGTTGCGGTAGATGGTGGGAGGGACCCCGCATGCGCTGTCGAAGGGAGATTTCGTCTGATGTCGATACCGTCTGTAGTTTTTGTACGTTTTTCATGAAACTGAACTTTAAGATGACGAAAAGGGTGAATAAGATATGATCCGTTTAAATTAAGATTGAAATTAATAATTTTTAATTACTTATTGCGATTTATAATCCTTATTTCGAGTCGAACAAGATCATTTCAAGACTGGTATACTTACGCTCTATCGAGTGACATCACATATATGTCATGGAAGTGTGGATGTCGCACACTTTCAGATAATTTTGTGTAATTTCTGCTGATTGTTTAATTCAGAGATATAATCAATAATAACTGTGTATTGCAAATAAAATTTTGATTCTTTGAAAATTGCCGATTGGTCTCATATGAATTTTAATATATTTATAACGGTTTTAAACAAGAGAGGGGGAAAAGATATCCGTTGAACACTTTATTAATGACCAATAATTAAAAAAGACAAGTAAAATAACTTTGATCCATTTTCTATTTTCTCTCAACCATCTAAGCTAATGATACGAAATTCGTAGATTCAGAAAATTTAACGAAAGTGGATCCATCATCATTTTTGTAAGCGTAAGAGAAAATATGTGAAAAATCATTTGGAGCCAGTTTTGAGTAAATGCTTTTTTTGCTTTCTCATCAAGCAAACGTTACGCAAAACCTACTCTTATTTTCAAACAAAAATTATTATTACAAACAATGTACAATTATTTTAAATGCTTTATAGAGTTTTCTGACGAAAATCCGCCATTCTGCTGCAGCACTGTAGTATTTTTTACTACGTGAGTAGATAGTAGGCGAGAAAGAATGAAATGTTATAAGCATTCAAAAAGAAGCGAGACCGAGTCGTAGGAAGAAACACCAATACCTGTCTGTGAGAAATATGGCCCTGGCTGTTGAGGCACTTGTCCCACTGCGACACAAAACTGTGAATGGGTGTCTCGTAAAATTCCCGGGGCTGCGTTGCGAACCAGTTCTCCACGTACTGCCCCAGCTTCATGTTATCGTTCTAGGTGAATCGTATGTCCCCCAGAGCGGTTTTTAGGGACTAAAATTGGAAGAATCGCAGGGAGAGAGGTCTGGACTTTATGGAGAGTGATCGAGAACCTCCCCCTCGAATTTCTGCAAGAGCGTCGTGATTTTGTTGCCGTATGAGGCCTCGCATTATCGTGGAGCAGAACGACCCCATGGGTATGAATCACGCAACGTGCGTCAGCAGCCTGTGCCAATACGTCTGACACACAGGTATCGCTTTTTGTTCCTAGGCTTCCGGCTCGCATCTTTTTCAATGCTCCTTATACAAGGTCTGTCCAAAAAGTAATGAGACTGGCTGCCGTACGGCGCTCCCGTCCCCACCAAAGCATTCTCAATAGGTGGAATCGGTGGTGAAGGAGCTTGCCTAAACATTGCACAACGTGGCAGTTTCTTTTGGCCAATGGGAGAATGGGGATCGACCGTTGGGTAAGTGTGTTTCTTCATATTGGTCACAGGATATAAATCGAAAAATGGAGCGGACGCAAGAGCAACGATATGTCATCAAATTCTGGACTATCTTGGGCAAAACTGCTTCAGAGACTCTTACTTCGATTGAGCAGACGTACAGAAATATTGCCATGTCGAATGCCCGGGCTTTTTCGCTGGCATAATGACTTGAAAGGCGGGTGGGAGACAGTTGAAAACAAAGATCGATCTGAACGCCCTTCAACGAGTTCTTCGGACGCAAACGTGTCAAATGTTAAAGAATTTTTGGACACTACCGTCAGTTGAGTCAGCGATTAATAGCGGAAGAACTAAACATGTGGAAATTAACTGTACAAAACATTGCAACCGAGAATGCATCGAAACGTGAAGACATGACCAGAGATTCCCGATCGGTGGAAGCTCTACCAGAACAACGTTCCGAGCCACACGTCCGTCAACGTGACGTCGTACCTGGCCCGGATAGGGGTTGAAACTTTGCCACAGCCTCCGTATAGCCCTGATGTAAAGCCGGCTGCCTTTTTCTGTTCCCCGTGTGAGTGAAAACAGCCCTGAAAGGTCGCCGTTTTGATGACGTTGCCGCCATCCAGAAACCTGTAACCAACTCTTGACAAGGCCTTTCGGAAGCTGACTTCCAGGGAGCTTGCGAATGATGGAAATCGCGCTGGCAGCGGTGCAAGGGGGAATAATTTGAAGAATTTTGAGGAGCTGTTCAATTCGGATGGATAAGTTCCTGTTTATAGGCTGTCTTCTTACTATTCGTACAAACCTAATATTTCGTCCCAGTGTGCGACGCGGCACGACGTGACGCCGGGCAAACCTGAGCGTGTCACGCTCGGCGCTGCCGGGGCGCGCGTGTCCGAAACAGCGGCCGGCGCCCGGAGCGTGGCGCCCGCGGCACGCGGCCGCCCGCAAGCCGGGGTCGCACGCGTGCTGAACCGCACGGGCGAGTACGCGTGGAAGAGCGGGAGCGCGGCGGACGCCCACGCGACGGCGGACCGCGCGTGAGAGGGGGAACACGTGTTCGAGCACACCCACTCGAGATGTGCATTCCGGAACAAGACTCGGTGTGTGTGTGTGTGTGTGTGTGCGTGTGAAGGAGAGAATGAGGATTAGCAGGAGATGTGAGATAATAGGATTAGACGCTCTTCAGTCGTTTCTGGGAATAAGTCTGAATCTCTGAATTAATTCGAATAGTTCGGTTCTGACAGATTTCATCTGGATTTTGGAGACCTTTCATGTGGAGAGATACTATACAGAAGATGACGTAATAAATCAAGAAATTAACCATTGTGATCTCCAGTTGTCGCCAAGGAACGAATTAGTAACTGATTCCTGTTGTCGTAGGCGGAAAATTGGTTATGTGATTTTGCAATAGAGCAATAAAAATTGTATTAGCTTATACCAAGAGTGCACTGAAAATTTGTGAATTTATCTGGAAATTTCCAAAGATCATATAGAAAGGCTATTCCACCAATGAAGTTTGAAATCATCATCAAGAGACCCGCGATACGTGCATCTACCCGGGGCTCACTCTTGAATATCGGTGGAGGTACCGTTATTTTCTGTTGGGGGAATCAGATCAAATTATTAATTAAACGCGCACTATCCGAGCCCACCGCCTTCCTTGACTGATGTGTAGCAGACAATTGGCTAGTGGGGGGAAGTGATCAGAAAAATCATTTTGAAAAGGCGATAATTTTTTTAGGAATACCGTTCTTTAATATTTATATTTCATGTTTTCCTATAATTTTCGGATTAGCTCAAATGATAATCGCTGCGCAATCGAAAAGATCTTAAGGTTGAACATATAATACCTGAGAACACCTTTTATTACGTATTTTGCGCTTATTGAGGCTTACCAGGCATATTGTTAAACACTATTAATGTTAATTTTGTAAATGGAATGATCTGTTACAAAGAGATTGGAGAAGTGTTCTTTCATTTCAAAATAATTGCCTATTGATAATCTCATATGCTTATTTACGTGGTGTAAAAATCAAATCAATTATTTTGAAGAACTTTGTCCATCTGTTTGTCTCGGCAATAATTGGAACAGCTGAACCGATTTGAATGTAGTTTTCATTGAAATATAGTGTGTTTTGGAATAAGTATCAGGACATAAACCACCAAACATTGTGAATATATAATAAAATATTAATTTCGTACAAAAAACAAATTTAGTTTTCAGAACAATTTATCCCATGTCGTGCATAACTTTAGCAACGTTTTCCAGATTATTATTTTCTGATGCAAAGAAGGTTTGTTTGCTTTTACTTGCGAATTTAAATTTTATTTCGATTTTAATAAAATGTATACGTGGTCTTATAATATAAATGTTACTGTTTGTACGAGATTTTATAAAAATTACTCATTTTTGTACCTCTTAGAACAATATTTAAAGTCAGCCTTTCCGTTTGTTTTATTGCAAATATTTCGAAACCATTAAGTAAAAATTTGGGAATGTATACAAAACGTCTGAAAGGGGGCGTTGGAAGCGTGAATGATCGGAGCCCTTGGAGAAGTGCGGTCTTCCCAAAATGAGTCTCATAATTTTCTTTTCAAGGCCCTTTTCAAAAAATTGTGCAATGGAATAAAGTTTTGGATCTGCGTGTGTGCGGATTAATAAAAGTTTCTGTGAGATGTAAATTATGGATAAAATAGAAAATGAACCTCATTACGGTGTAAACTAACAAGGTAGTAGAAAACAAACTGACCTTGATGTGAGTAGTTCAAGGATAAGGACTACTTGCTGTATATATCAGTGAGCGTGGGATTTTTCACCATTCGATAAAAATGTGGATTTTGTGTATAGAATGAATAAGCCTATTTTTATAATTTAGAGACATGATGAGTTGATATCGTAATAGTTTTACTAAAGAAATCAATCTAAGGAGGGTAACGTTCATATTGGAATATGGAAATGGACCTAAAATAAATTTTAAATGCTTTAAAATACTGCAGATTGTCAGCGGGAGGTGTGAACAAACCCGAACGACATTAATTATATAGCAATGAATCGAAGCAGATGGGGAAATTCATAACAAAAGAGTGCTATTCAAGGCCCTCATGTACAGATCCAGCTTTTTGAAAAGTGATTACCGGGACACGGACGAGAAGATGCAGTGATAAGGAGAGCGCGTTGACGAACGAGAGGTCGGTCTAGCGAGAACGAGGGCAACATGTTTCCGTGAGCAACAGAACCGCTTAGAGGGATGTATTTGTCAAAAGAGCGCGAGAGCGAAAGGAGTAAACAATGTGCACTAATGATTGGGAGCGCAGAAGCAGGCGGTGATGGGACGAGAGATGCTGGAGAGGGGGGTGCCAGCGGAGGCGCAAATACGGAGGTAGTCTGGTGGCAAGGGAATTGGCTTTGAACCTAGGAAGCTGGAAGGCGGCGAGTAGAATAGGAAGTGAAAGGGACTGTGGATGGATTACAGGAGGAAGCGGGAGGGGAGAGAGAATAGTTGGGCCGCCGAACGAATCTACATACGGCCGGGGTTTGGCAGACGCAGGCGGGCGGGCGGGCGCGGGTGGCGCGGAAGGAGCGGGCGGGAAGGGGCGTTGGCGGGTGGGCACGGGCGCGCGGGGTTGCGGAGCAGGCGCTGGCGGACTCAGGCGGACGGGCGGGGGTGGAGCGGGGCGGGGTCGAGGCGTGCGCGGACGGGTAAGGGCGGGATGGGCGGGCGCCTGCAGGCGCGGGCACTGGCGATGGTAGTCACGGTAAGGGCGGCTAGTAGGCGTAGGGGAGCGAAGGGGAAGGAGGCGTGTCTGCCGATGCGCCTGGGGAAGCAGGGGCTGGCGAAAGGGCGAGGGTGGGCTGGCCGTCATCGGCGCACCTTCCCGCCCCCTCCCCGCTGCCCGCCAATCAATCAACCGACGTACCTCTGCACATGGCCGCTCTGCCCTGCCTTGCTTTGCGCTGTTCCACCGTGTTCCCGCGCCGCGTCTCTGATCGCTGCGTACTGCGCGCGGTAGCTCAGCGGCAATACCTTCGTCTCTGCAGCATCGATCAACTGAAGGTCGTTCCGACCAACATCGGAGTCACCTAGGAAGTTGATTTTCGGCTGTAGCTACTTTGCTGGATCGAATTCAGCCGCTGCCTGGAGGATAATTCTGTTGGCCAGCTGCTTTCATCCGTACTATTATTTGGTTTGTGAATTCAATTCCGGAGCAGCACGCCGGGGCAGTAACCTAACAACCGGGCCATGGACTGAGCTTCAACTTCCGTTCATATGCTGTTAGATATTCCGGAAACAATGCGTGAATAACTTACATCTGATTATTCCGTACTATTATCACGTTCAGTATACGTAGTGCGGACTGTGGTGTTATGGTATAGTTACGATATTTATGTAATGCTGTAAAAAGTAGATCTAAGGATTTTGAGGCAAATACACATTTCGGGTTTCCCAGCTACAATTTTTTTGTGTCCACTCATTCGTTTATCTCCCTTTAGCAGTGTTCCACATTTGCTCCTAAACCATATACTAGATTTTCACAAAAAGATATTTCCCTCAATCAACGCAACTTTTAATATTTGTGTATACTTTTCATGAACCCGCTACGACATTTTCCAACTTTTCGTACAAATGTAGACAGATAGATCACGTTTGGTTCAGAATATTGCTTATGTATTGTTTATGAAATCCTCAAAAATTGCGACACTGACGAAAGTTTAACAGTTTTTGACATTTTCCTACAACTACATTTCTCAAGAAGGAATTCTTCATTAATTCACTCTATTCCTTAATTACAGGTCCTTAAATCATTTCATACATACAATTTCTTAAATGTTAATAGTATTTTTTAATTATATTGTAACACCCCCGGTGAGAGAACGCCCGGTAAGCGGCCCTGAAATAGCTCAGTCGGTGATGGAAGGAATCGTTAACAGATACTGGTAACATGAAAGAAACACTTTGATCACTGGTAAAATCACTTTTATTCCTGGGCAAAATAATTCAAAATGCCCCAGGGAAGTTACACATGTAAATAAAATCAGAAATCTGAAAATTAGGTGGACAGATAAGAAGATGAAAAGTTAGTAGCCAGTGTAAAGCTTAGAAATTAGGAAGACTTATAGTTAGCATCACAATGGTAACAAATATTACAGATCAGTGTGTCTTAGCGCGACACCGCATTACAGGATTTTCGCAGGGATGAATACCCTGAATTATATTGCCTTGGTAAAGTTTCTTTTTGTGGGCCCGAAACGGGCGCGTTGCCGTCGAGGGGAGGCGGCGGCAACCTTCGCAGAGGGCGCGGCCGGGGCGATGTCCTTGTGCCCACCCAGGCACGCGCGTCAGCTGGTCTGGCGTCTGAGGGCGTCACCCAAAGGGGGGGCGGCGCGGCCAAGGGAAGGCGGCGGCACGGCCGAGGGGGCGGCGTTGTAACGGCGACTGGCAGTCTGGTTGAGCTCGGGGTCGGCCAGCAGTCACTCTCGATTTCAAGAGCGTAGTAACCAGTCACGGATTCTTCTGATACTCGTGATTATTCACAATTGCAACTTTGGAAAGTCTAGAAATCCTGCAGCAACACATTCGCTTCACTTTGCAACTGATTCCCGCTTCAGAGAATTTTCTCTGCCCACGTTACTCTGCTCTATTACAATAGCCCACACCGAAGTTTTTTCTAAGTCCATCAGAGGCGAACTTGCCTCTGGTCGGTGAATAGCTCTCCCTCCCAGAGAAGTTTCTCTCCCGACTGCCCTGCTTTGAATGCCAATTTTATAAGTCAAATCTTATTAGGTTAACTTTTACCCCCCACTCGTTTTCTCGCATGTTCTGGCTCCTTAAGATAGTTGCGCCGCTATTGGCCGAGAGAAATGGCGCATTACGTTATTTCGACCAATGGTGACAGGGGTAGTGAATGGAGTTCCGACTCTTTGCATAACTGTGAGCGTCCAGAATTTTCTTTGCCCTTCTAGAACATGCTCGCACAAGACGGGCGTTGTCCGTGAAAGAATTTGTCGATTTCGGATTCACTGGATGTCGATTTCAAAAGCGATCTAGAAGGTTCGCGCAGCTGGCCATGCGAACACGTGCTCCACAGTAAATCTGTCGACGACTGACCCTGTAACGACTTTCTTAATGTGCCGGAGGCGGAGACGGCTGTCAGATAAGCAGGGTTGCGCGCGTGAGGCCATGTCGCAATCTGTTCCCAGTCGAACTCATGGTGGCCGAGTCAGTTTGTTTAATTTAATTTTCCTGGCATGAGGAAATCGGTTTCGCTACAATATCCAGCAATTCATAGGAGGGCCATCCTATGTCAAGGTTTTGCTGAAATTCTTGCATGAGCAGTTCCCATATCAATAGAACGTTTGTAAAGTTAAGCTTAATAGATAAAATATTTTTTTGTAATCTATTATGTGTTTATGTGATTTGGTTAACTCCATGCAGTATCGTTGTACAGTACGGCTAGAAAGTTTTCGTAAAAGCACTCCGGTTAATATGGGGAATTTTTTTCTAAAATGAAGTGTATAATGAGTATTTCAACAATGATTAACATTTTGAAAATATAATTTTTGAAAGTTTTTAAGCTTCTTTCCATCACCTCCCCTATTCTACAGGAAAAAGCGTGTTTTATCCTCGTTATTTTGTCTAATTTCTAATTGTCTGTAACATTAAGTTTCCTAATTGAAAAAATATGAAAAAGAAAAATAATTCATACCTTCAAAAAAACTTTTTTTTAAAATTTTCTCTGCTACAAATTCAACGAAACATTCTCAAAACTTCCTTTCCAAACTCCTGTTGTTGTGAATCTTTTCCAGATTTTTCGACTACTGAATTACAGTTAAAAAATGAGAACTAAGACATCTGTAGTGTTTTTATATTATCAAAAATATCTTATTTCTTAAATGAGTATTTATTTTCGTATGCAAATAAGTTTATTCAATCTGGACCCGTACGAAAACTTTATTTTGTATATAATAATTGTTTGAAAACTGATGACTCATTTCAAAGTAGAACGTAACTTAATACGACCATCCCCAAACTGCTTTTTGCATCATTGTAGGGCTGGCACAGTGCAAAAGAAACCAATGTTCTGAGCGTCGTTATTAAATTCACAGAAAATCAATTAGTCCCTTTAATTTTATGGAGAAAGATCATTTCGATATTTTTTATTAAATTCAATTTTACTTCATTTCTGTTTCTGCATTTATCTGACCATTCATGCTACGTAGTGGGTGAACTATATTTGCAAAATTGTAAAAGAAAGTTTAATGAGGTCTTATTTTCTAGAATACTAGCTAAGAATGTAATTTGGGTTCCACCTGTCCCCCTCATTTTCCCACACCTATCCTTTCTACCACCTGTCCCTCACCTGCCCCGGTACTTCCCTCGTCGATTATTTATCTGTCCTCACGTGTTCCCTACCGGCCCTCCAAACTCGTGACCTGCCAGAACTCACCGGCCCTCAAATCGTGTCCCAACAGAGCACGAAACCTGGTTTAAAAGGTCTAGGGTGCATCGCTTCCGTTTTATGAGAGATTATAAAGTGTGTTGCAATAATCGTTTTTGTATTTCATAATTTGCAATCTTGTACTTTTCTTCAGAAATCTGTTGGATATAGGGTTGTTGTGTAATTCGCGATTTACCAGCGGCATATTACAGGTTTTTTGTCGATATTTTTTTATAAACTTCCAAATACACCTATCTTCTCTTAGGGTATTCAAAAGCTTCGCTTACCGCACTGCTCAAAGGATTATAAAACATTAAAAATATGACAATGCGTAACGTAATTACTTGGTCAAAAATTACTTTGTGCTCCAAAAACTGGACCGAAATATGTAATATTGACTCAAATTTACAGAACTGTTGCTATCATTTCCAAAGTATATTTAAATTCACTGGTGGTTCAGACATGATCAAAAATTACTTTTTTAAACTTTGTAAAACAGCAAGCAGGTATTACAAACTAGAATCGCTCGTTTATACTAGCACAATCAAAGTCAGTTGCTGCCCTCAAAATTTCAAATGAATCAGGAGTTTTGAAATTTTCAACTGATAAAATTGTTTTATATGATTCCTAGGTAGTTCAAGTGAATTTGATAGTGCAAATTAAATCACTGAAAAGGATAATGTAAATGACAACGGCAATATCCGAAAGCACAATTATGAACTTAAAATGCAAATGGATTAAAATGATGGAATTTGTATCGTTGAATAATCTGCCTCATGTCATCCAACTTTTAATTTCACTTTAGGCATTATACACCAGTGTTGCAAATGAAACAACTATTCTAAAGTCTTTAAAATATGTTCTTTCTAACGAGATACGTTTTAGATCATTGCATAAAAGTACTTTTCTGTAAACAATATACCATTTAAGACATTTTGAAAATGTCATCAATTTCACACATTTTTTAGTAATATTCAAAGCTTTGTGTTGAAATTTGGTATTCAAAAACAATGTTATGTTGAAATATTATGTACTAAATTCTGAATTTCTTTCTTGAATATTGAGGAAGCTATAAAACAAATTCTGGAATTCTCAATCTAATTTGTTCAACATCGTTGCACTTTTTACCAGGCTTTGGATTCCATGTATTCCTCCAATGGATAATTAAATTAACTTTTTTAGAATCTTCAAGATCTTCTGTTTCTAATGATATATTTGAACATAATCATGGCCAAGGAGATGTCATTCGATCCGTCAAATCGGTCTCGCGCCCTTCCTTGGGCGTCAACCTTCGAACCTTCTGCTTGAATTGGCCACCACCATGCCGAGAACGCCTTCAGAGCATCGCAACGCTGCTATGATGCCAGTGTTACTGCACTAAATATGATGTCAGTGAGGCTGCACAAGATACAGTCCCCACGCTGTCCAGGCGATGGGTAACACAGGTTGCACGAAATTGTATTGGCCGGACGTATTATTTACAGTACACAGGACAGTGTTTGCAGCACTCAGAAGGAAAAGTTCATTGTAATTTATTAAAACGTGAGATAATTATCATTTTATAGGGTAATTTTATCATGTGTAGCATATACAATAATGCTAATGGATTAATCCTATCTTTATAGGATAAATTCATAGTTGAAATTATCTAATAATGAGAGAATTATTCCATTATCATTATTGTATATGCTACACATAACAAAATTATCCTGTAGGTTTAATCTATTGGAATACAACTATATGTTCTAGAATAGGAGCTTCTAAATGTAGAAATATGCTTTAATAAACTGCCTGATAATACTTTAAAAGAATATTCACAACGGAAGAACTCAACAGGGATCATTCGAAATTGGTTCTTCAACACCGTATTCTGTGGTAGTCAGTGACCATAGCCCGAGGGAACATCAGACTAGAAGTGTTGCGAACGTATATTGTTTTATAAATTTTATTATTTAATTTTAATCCTTAGTAATTTTGCACATATTACGCCCGAGGATGAAAAAGTCTGTCAACTATGTGTTTAAACCTTTTTATTAAGAAATTGCTGAGTAGACATATTCAACGTATGAAAATACCTTTAAATTAGTTTAAAGTGGTGACGCGGCATTCAGCTAGTACAAGAATAATACGAAGTTTTCGTGTGAATTCTTTAAAATCTCACTGGTTTGGTAACACGTGTGTAGAAACCGCACGTCATTATTGAGTGACGGGTTGCAGAACGTCAGGCGCGCGAGGCATCCAGGGAATGTAGTTGGCATCCCTTAACCCTTCGATGCAAGGAGCTCGGATTTTGCGACATTGAAGTTAATGGGTCTCAGATGCTCGACCTGAATAAAACACTAATTTGGGGTTGGGAAGAAGTAATGAATGCAATGGTTTTTATTATTAAATAAGATTGTATTTTAAACTTCTTAACTATAATAATGAATTTTATACATTTTATTTGTAACTATAACAAATAATACTTTTTTTTAATGTTCTGGTAAAAGTTTGTTTTTCCCCACGAAGCACTGTGATGTTGTTTTTTATCTTTTTGGAAGAGGCATAAATATCACCTTGAAAGAAAGTAACGACCTCAATAGAAAGAATTTATAACAATTTTACTACGATATTAACATTTGTAAATAGTCGCCTTACCTGTTTATTTTGTTTGAAAATGATCTACAGGAGTTCTCAACTTGTGGCCCTGGAATCTCGAAGAATCGGAGAGCAATTAGGCTTCGTTTGAGGATATAGGGTTTCCCACTCATCTCTTCATATTAGCACGGGTGCATTCTTCTGCCAGTTGCATATACATGTTTCCCACTGACAATAGTCTTTAATAATTTTTGTGATGATTACGTGCGCATTCAAAGCAGCAACGTCAATCTTGTCATAAAATAACCTTATTGAACATTAACGAGTATGGTGACCAGATGTGTAAATGTCGATCCATCCACAGAATTGTCCACCCACTAATGTTAGTTTCTTCTCCATTAGATATTCACTCAGGAATATGGAATTCTTTTAAAAGAAATTCGTGATGCGGAATTTTATTCCCTTTGACATTTAAATGTACGAATGAGTTCTGTGAGCCCCTACAAACAATTTGGTTAGTAATTTCAAAAAATTGGGAAATAATTCGTCAGAGACTTTTATTTCCTTTAAGTTATAACTGTAAACTCTCATCTTTTTATGTTTGCGAGAAAAAGTGATCCAAGTGATCAAATCATAATCAGTGATTACAATATTTTCGTGTATATTTTATAGATCCCGCGATAAAACAAATCCCTCTAATATAGACGTATGGACGTTTGTTTTAATGTCCCAGCATATAAACAATGCTTAGAAACGTCGTTTATTACAACACGTTTTGAAATATTATATTACTGAGATTTGATTGTTAAGAGCTACAGGTATTTTCCCTCTATTCAGTATGCAACACTACCACACAAACTGGTGATGCAATAAAATCATCCCTTTCTTCCGTTACTTTTAACTTTTGCAATTTTTGAATATTCAGAGTTTATCAAAAATTAGGCATACGCCATTTTTAAGCGTCGTTCACTCTATTCGAGAAAAAATGAAAACAAATTTTGATCCGTCGTTGAGAAAAATTGTTTTTGTATATTCTCCTGAAATCAACAAAAATTTAGAAAAAACTTTTGTACTAAAAAAATTGTACATGACATTCTTAGTAGTATCGATGATTTAACTTTTTAGACCAGATTTAATTCAGGAAAAAATGTCTATCACCTACATTCGAGTTTTGCAATTTTAATTTTTTGTAATATTCGGAAATACAGTTTGCCGGAAATCGTACTTGTATTCCAGAAAACAATTATGGGAATACTTAAAGCTATTTTGGAGAAAATAATTCTTTTAACATTTCATGCACAAAAACGGAAAACTACACATATTTTCGAAACATTGTACATTGTATTAATGACCTGTCTTTAGAGATTTAGTCGGATAATCTTTACCTCCAATATTGTAGTTGTAGTCCGAAAAAAGGACAAAAATGTCAAAAGAAAAGGACTAAAATTCATAGAATTCAACGAAAACGAAGCTTGTGACACTATTTAATTGGCATTTGCTCTATTCGAGTAAAGTACTGAATGAAAACATTGGAGCAATTTTTTAGAAAAGTTTGAATTTTTTCAACGGATCGCAAATTGGAATATTTGAAAATATTGCGGGAGCAAGTGTGAAGTATGCTATGTGCAAATCTTCATAAAGGGACACGATGTTGCCAAATTTTCATAATTGTAATTCACATAAATTTTCATTTTTGTAAAATTTACTAAATAATTTTATTCTCACATCACGAAAACATTTGTGCGTTAATGTTTTCCTCAACAGAGTAAATGAGATTATTTATAAATATATTTCTCTTTTCATTTGGGTTTTGAAACATACATTCTATATTCGTTTCAGGATGAAATCAAAAATTGTTTTTTTAACTAAATATTCACCGCCGTAGAACGTTTTCCCATTGATTCAAGTGAAGCACAGGTTGTTTGTGACATATCTGCAAAATATCAAATGGTGACTTTTGAGCTTTTGATGCTTTGCAAGAGGGCATCTATTGTGTACTGTACCGGAGAGGTTGAATATACCGCTGCGTTTTTAACCGCCGTTCACTGAAACATTTTGTATTTATACGCAAATGCAATCAGGAGACCGTATGAAACGTAGTATCCTATGGTTTTCATTGATCACAAGCATATTACCATGACGTTTTTGTGTCGTGTCGCTCGGAAACTTTCTGTAGAGAGTTACAGATGAATCGGCAGTAGTATGGAAATAATTTATTAGATTTTTTATCCCAAAACCTTCTGGTGATCACCCTTCCTGTTCGCAATTTGTCAAACTTGTCGACGCAGTTGGCTCTTTTTATGAGTACTAGCTAATGTTAGAAATGAAAAAGTAAAGTTATGTTTCATTAAATTTAGTTACTGGGAAAAATTATTTGTGGGAATAGTTTTGATCATCATCATCATCATCATCATCATCATCATATTATTATTATTATTATTATTATTATTATTATTATTATTATTATTCACAGTATCTACAGGTCGGTATGTCAACCACACCCAGGAATGATGACCAGGTGTGTGGTTGCTTTACTGAAGGTTCAGATGGCTTCTGACAATACGGCATGTATTCAAAATTACTGACTTTTGCATATTATATACAATCCTGGCATCCAAGTGAAGACACTCCAGTACCCGAAGTGTCATTTTCGGGATCACTCCTGTAGCGGATTTATTATTATTATTATTATTATTATTATTATTATTATTATTATTATTATTATTATTATTATTATTATTATTATTATTATCATTATGATTGTTATTGTTATTATTATTACTATTATTATTAATTAATACCAAATATGCATCCTATTGCTTATTGGTAAGCTTATTGTGCAGGAAATATTGGAAGGTTATGCAGTTCTTTATAATCTAAAATTTTCTTAACACTTGTTCCTACGTTACATTATTTTAATGTGTAATGTCATTTCCTAGTGCTGATGCGGGTTGGTGGAGAGTTCATAGTAGGGTAATATACGGCAATTTAACTATGTATGATGTACTCTGTATTACTACTTTAAATTTCATATGTTTTAACTTCCTGATTAAACAATGATACAAATATATTTCTTCAGACAAGAAACCAGAATAGGCGTAAGTGTATTATCATACGATGAAAATAATTTTTATTCTTCTTTGTTTTCATTTTGTTGCTGTTTTTCGTCATGCGCCGGCCACAATTTTTAAACATTTTAATCTGCATACGAAATGAATCTTCTCTTAGAGCACTTAAACGGTATGCAATACTGCCATTCCCGATAAAAGTTTTCCATTCAGTTTCCTCGGCTATCTCAATATAGAACTCTAGTAACAAGGAAGAGCACTTCAGTGAATTAGACTTCGAGCTAGCTTCACGAGATTGACTATGAAATCCATGCAATAGATCGCATCGGACTATTAACGTCGAGAAATCACTATTGGAAGGGAAAGGGAATGACTCATAGGTGTCTTCGTTTATATTTTAATAGTTTCTTTTGCACTGTGGCAACTTGTAGGTAAAAATTTATGTGTCCTGAACAATGCAAGAATAGTTAAGATGACCCAACTAGAGTTGAGATGTATAATTCGAGGTAGGAGTGAATTATCTGCAAATCTACCATTGATATCTAGACATAGGGCTGGCAGTGAACTTAGTGAACAGTGAGGTAATGGTAACTGCGAACCAATGATATACTGCTATTTTGTACCATTCACCAAATTTATTAATTTGAGAGGATTAATATCCTACAAGAACACGATTATGTAGGAATCCTCATCGTCAAACTGATGTAGGGGCGTCTGATTAGCTTTCTTTAACCCAACCTTGAGTTCGACGGAATGAATTTATAAATTACCGCGCAAAGCGTGTTGAAAGATGCATCGAAAATGCTAAACAAAGTTCAGATGGAACATTAAGAAGATATCAACTCTTTGGGATATGAATAGTTATAGAATAATTGGATAATGTGGGTTTTCCGAGAAAACGTTGATGTTTGAACTGACCCACACACAATCGTTGATGAAATTTGTGATGGAGACACCATACAATTTGTCGTACATTATTATGTATTCTACGCTTCTCTGACGCATTTCAAATACAAAGGATGTGTTAAATGATTTACTAATGCAAGAGAGTTTTCTTTGGTGAACTTCTGGAACCCTTCGCATTTCGTCAATATCTTCTTCTGCAGACTTCAAAGTGTCTAGGTTCACTATGTAAAAATATTCATAGGATCGTTCTCCATCCCCTGTTTTATGTTGGCAAGATATTTCAAGTCTATCATGTCTGAGCTAATAATATAAAGCTGTTGTCTAATACTAATAATATAAAATCTGTGGAGATTTAAAAGCGATGGAGTGTGTATACATAATTGGAAATTAAGATTCAAGATGTGCAGGATCTAGTCACTGATACGTCTCCGAGGCGGCTATTGACAAAAATAGGAAAAAATATTTCATACGGCTAGGCAAGAAAAACAGCATAAAGAAGAGATGTTGATTTATATAACTCAGATTGGCAAGATGTTTTGTGACTATACGTACTTGACCCGAGTTTTTTACAACATTGACAATTTTCCATAAAATGCTAACGGATTCATTGTTTTCAAAAAATATAAATAAACTAAAACACTAAATACAAAACTACACCAGAACGTATATTTTTAACGTTTCGATTTTATAACTTTGACATCGAATAAGAAACACGAAATTCAATATATATCGTCGTTATGCAAGCGAGACCCACGCGGTTTAGCTGGTTAGCGTCCTCGGTTTCCATGATGCGCCCCCGGGTTAGATTCCCGGTCGGGCAAGATTATAGTATGCGTTTTCCTTGCAATGCCCCGGTAGAGACGATGAGAAAACACTTTTCAGATTGCGAGGACCAGAAACCGGTGTGGGAAAGTCTTCATGCTAACCACACGCACCCCCTTAACTATGGCCGCGAGGCCGGGGCGCTGCTGGTAGGCTCTGGCCGGTTGGCCGGCTGTCGCGTCAGTACAGGCCGACAGACAGATACAAGCAAAAATCAAGTAAAAAATCCGGCTTCCTTTTACAAATGTAATATTGTTAATTTATATTGTTATAGTATGTAATATTGCTTAAACATTGTCGAAAGGTCCAAAGATTTTTTTAGAATATTTTCAGTGTTTTGTGACGTACATTAAACGAAGTAATCGATAACTTAATGTATCTCCACTTCATTAATTCAGCAATTTTAGTATCCAAACAAATAGGAACTTGTAGTTCTACAACTGCACAGGCTTTCTCATATTCTTTTTAAATTAGCAATTTTCAAAAATCGAGAGAATTCGATGAAAATTATACCTGCACCATTAATTACGCGGGCCTTGTTCTATCCGTGGAAAAGAAATTAAAGCAAAATTGTGTCCAACCGATGTAAATGACACAAGAAAAAAATAGTCTTGCGAGCCTCACTTCGTTACTGCCGAAATTTACCCCTGACGTGGACAACGAAAGCAAATGTATATAATTTATAAACGAGTAGACGCTTCAAAATTAAATTGTTAACAACAAAATGAAATTGATTTCTGTAGATTAAAATAAAATTCTTTTAATGTTGTTGGGAAACACAATGTAAAGGTGCTGTAGAGGGAAAGATAGTTATAATCGTATTGAAGTGAAAGCTCATTGTGAATTCAACGTACCAAATTGTTGTCTTCACTAATCTTCAAATTTATTTTGTCAACATGGTAACAGAATATAATATAGAAAACACTTTTTTAAGAGATCAAAGGGAAAAATATGGATGAACATATTTGGAGACTTTTGTCGCTCGAGACTGAAGGTTGTAAACAAGAGTGAAGGATGAAGAAGGTAGCGATGGAAATAAATTGAAACGTGTGACGAGAGGGGAAAAAATGGAGCGGGATTGTCCTGGGTCGGGCAGGTGCGTGGATGTTGTGCCATTTGCATAGAAGGGTGGGGGAAGAATGCACCATAAATGAAATGCTAGAGAAGAAAACAAGTACAAATGACAAGCAGAATTGTCTCGTTATCAAATGTTTTTCACAACGCTTATAGCTACGTTAATTATTATTTCTTTTATGTGGAGTGGAAGGGAGAAGGTTGCGTTTTCGAAACTGAAGACACCATGTAGAGATTGTGCGCTTCGTTCATACGTAACATTTGTACTCTTTTGGTGATAACAATTTTTTTAATGAATAAAATTACACATTCAAATGTTTTGAAAAAAATGACGTGTTCCGCAATCTGGTATTTTTTTGTGAGTTCGAGATTATTAGCTTCGATGAAGGAGAGGGAAGAGCCCTCTGTATATTTCAAGTAATTTCGCGAACAGACTAAAAATGGCAATGATAGTTCACTCCTCTGTTACGGCATGCGTTGCGCGTTCTATCTAAATAATGGTTTTAAAATGCATTTTCTTACAAAATGTGGAAGTGTCAAGTAGCTTTATTTACACCCGAACGCCCTAATAAACAGCGTGAGGAGAGGGAAGGAAAGGAGAGAAGAAGAGAAATTAGAATAGTGAAGAGAGAAGAGGGGAAGGGCACAGGAGAAAAGAGAAAATAAAGAAAAGAACTAAAGGGAGAAAAGAGGTGAGATTAAAAGGGTAAGAGAAAAAAGAGAATGAGAAAAAGTGGAAAGAAGAGAGAGGACGGAGAAGAGGGAGAGGAGGAAGTAGTAAGAGACAATGAGGAGGAAGGCGAGAATATGGAGAGAAGAGAGAAAACAGATCGGAGGGAAAGCGGAAATGAGAAAGAGCGAATGAAGAGGAAAATGTAGAATGGAATGGGGTGAGAGAAAGGAGTGGGGAGGGAGAATGGAGTGGGGTGAGAGGAAGGAGTGGGGAGGGAGAATGGAGTGGGGAGGGAGAATGGAGTGGGGAGGGAGAATGGAGTGGGGAGGGAGAATGGAGTGGGGGAGAAAATGGAGTGGTGGGAGAGAATGGAGTGGGGAGAGAGAATGGAGTGGGGGGAGAATGGAGTGGGTGAGAGAATGGAGTGGGGAGGGAGAAGGGTGTGGGGAGAGAGAACGGAGAGGCGAGAAGTGTCATGGCCTCTTGGCGCGCGCGCGTGAGTGTCGCGCGGAGGGCCGGAGCGGCGGCGGGGCTTGGGTGCCGAACGCCGCCAGCGGCCGCCGTCTGAGGCGCCGCGCCGCCCATGTGCGCCCGCGGCGGGAGCTGCGCGAGCGGGGCGAGGGCCGCTGCCGGTGGGCGGCGGGCGGCACGGGCAGCGCATGCGCTCGCCGCGCGCCCCGAAACGCCGTGTTGCGCGGGCGCGCGCGCGCGCACCGCGGCCGCCGCGCGGGCGCTCGCGTCGCGGCCGCCCCCGCGCCCCCGCTCCGCCGCGCCCCGCTCCCGCCCCGCGGCGTCACCGGCGTCGTCGCGCCGCGCCGCGTTCGCCAGTGCTGCTGCGATGCGCGCTTCGCTCGCGTCGCGCCCCCGCCGCTGCCGCCAGCCGCCCTCGTCGCCCTCGCCCGCGCGCCGGACGCTCGTCGCCGCCGCCGCCGTCGTGGTGCACGCGCGCCGCCTCCGCGCGCCCAGCCTCCCCGACGCCCTCGGCGCCCCGGCCCGTTAGAGGCCCTCCCTCGACGGCCGCTCGCCGCCTCCCACGTGGGCAGCGACAGGTGCGTCTGCGAGTCCCCCGGCCTGCTCCTGCGGACGCCGCGCCGCCCTTCGGCCTCTGGCCTGCGGCCTCGCCGCGCCCGTGCCTGCGCCAGGTAGGGCTCGCCCGCCCACCAGCTGCCCCCCGGCGCGCTCTCCGCCGCTCGTCGCGCGGCGCTTCGTCTGCCCGTCTGCGTTCGCGCGCCCGCGCCCACCGCCCGGACTGCGCTCATGAGTCGCGTACGTACCACGCACAAGTTGGGAAACTTTTATGCGGTGCGAATGATGTGCTCTGTTGAATCGGGAACGCCGTGCGCATTATTTGCGGAGGACTGGATAAGATATTTTTGTGCTTGGTGATGTTCTTCGTTGTTTATCTGTTTGCGCAGCGTTTTGTAATTGTACATCCATCTTTAAGGTTAATTATGTTGAAGCCCGATTTTCAGGATTCTTTTTTAATATTGAATACAAAGATGTTGGTTTGTATTTCTTAAGAACATATATGTGGTATGTGTAAAAAGTAAATGTTGATAAAATTTGGCTAATGAACTTGGGAACTTCTTTTGTCCTTCATGTTATACATATTGATTGGAGGCATATCTTTGACATAATCTTTGTTGTATATGAATTCGACGAAAACGTTTTTGGGAAAACTATTGGAAATTTGTTATATTAATTACTTGTCGATTGCTTTAAAGAAAGTGTGATATTATATCCTAAAGAGTATAATACATGAATTGCCACTAAACCCACTTTAATTGAACAAGAAAAAGAAAACAGTGAAATTTCGTGACTTCTAAGCTACCGTTGAATCTATTTGTGTTTTATCGGAGTTTTTCTCCACGTTTTGAAGAAGATAGTTGCCGGGGTCGTAAACGCGTAGGGGTTGCCTGTGCATTGCCGTGATAGACACTTGTGGCCCGGCGGTGAACATGGCTCCCAGACACTTGGACTAATGAATAATATTCTATGTTCCTCGAGGGTTTATAGTATATTCAGTAGCAAAAAGAACCTGAATATTTTATATCCAAAAATTTCCGCGTTTTCTCAGTATTATTTTCTATTACCTCGCAGTTGTATTATTTTACTTTTGGTCTTCAGAAAAATGAGAAGTTTTCGGTGTTCAGAAATGTACTTAATGTGCTTTTCAAAAACTTGCCGTAATATTAGTGAAGATATGAATTAAGATTTGTTGAAAACATCTCAGCGTAAAGTAGCAATCCGAGTCGTTAGTCTTGGTGATTTAACCTTTAAAGAGTGAAAAATGTAGTTATTATCTAAATTATATTTTTTTAAACATATAGAGAATTTAAATGTTCGGTAGCTATGTTTTGGCTAAAGTTGGATTCAGCAATCGCCACACAGACAATAAATTAATCGAAGGTTCTGAAATTTTACATCATCTTCCGTAGAGGTAATTTACACATTTTTGAGTTTAGAAGTTAAATTTTTGTATTTTTGGATTTTTTAATTTTAATTTTGTATCGATACTGGATTTCTGAAAAAAAAGATTTATAAGAAATGAACCAATATGTATTAACATTGTAAACATTGTACTAATGAAAAAGTGTCTATAAATTTTATGCATTAGTTTTGTAATTTACTCTCGTGTGACTACTTATTTCTATCTCTTGCGATTTTTTGCATTTTTTGATCTCTAAAATAGGAATTTTTAAATTGTGTAAGAGACAATCAAATCATCTAGTTTTTCAATCACAAAAGAGATAAAACTATATGCTTTCAGGGCATTGATCGATTTTCTTGCATATCTTTCGAATTGCGCTTTTAAAATAATCGAGCAAATAGGATATAGAATCTAACGTTAGAATACATCATTTGCAAGGCGAAAAGTAGAAAAAAGTACTATTTTACTTATTCATGGCTATATATTCAATCATCTGGATTTATGCATACTGTTTGTTTAATAGCGTCATGTTTACAGAGTTAGAGAAAACCAGCAGTGCCTTGTGTTCAATTAATGGGAAAAAATCAAAACTAAAACATAATAATTAGAGATATATTGAACGTTTTACTGAAATATTGGAAAATATATCATGCTAGTACTCACTTTCTGAATTTAATTTAGAAAATAATAAATAATTAAAATCTGAACAATTAAACCCAAATGCAGGATAATGGCTGTGTTTGATAAATTTTGTGTGTGTTTTCTCTGTAGGCTCATCAACTTGTGTGTTTCTTCTTGCACCGAGAAATAAGCAAATGTTCAATTCAACGTATACTTCAAACTGTATGTAGTTTCTACCTACGAATTATCTGATAAATAATGAAAGCTAATTAATAATGAATACATTATTCTAAACATTCCTAATATTTTTTTATTAAAGTTTCCCATGAAAAAGCTGTTACTAAAACACTTCTGCGAAAATGTCCATTTATCGAATGTGTATTTTTATTGATAATAATATTTTTTCTCTCTTGCTCGATCATAAATCTTGAAAGAACCTTTCAAAAACGTCATTTATATATCTGGTATTTACCCTTTTCGGGCAGGCTGTGTTTCTGTCCGTTAAATGTTAGATAATTCCTTATTTTTGTACGTGATATACACGCAAAAGAATATTTCTCTCTCTGAGAAGAGCTTGCACTCTAAAACATGTTACACAAGTTTGCTTGTAAGAATTGCAGTTTTAAAAAATATTGTAACTGCCACCTCATTTCCCACTGTTATGCATCCAGTGTGAATATCGCTAGATATTCGATAATATGACGTCTTATTAGCCACCGTGTATGTTGGAAATCCAAACATTTAAATCACTCAAAAGCTATTGATTTTCAGACGATACAACATTTATTATTTTGTACGTGGATGTATTATTATTTGAGTGTGAACGGTCGGTCTAAAATTGTACTGAGCTTTTCGTTGCTTTCTTCTTTGGAGCCATATTCCTTTGCAGATCTCTGGGCGTTCTTAAAATTCGTTACTGATGTACCTTATGGTCAGGGGGAAGCTTTCTATTGATTTTCCACCGAGGCGGTCCACCTCTGAGGGAGGGGAGGGTGGAAAGTTCTTATGTGATAATACTGAAAATGTGAGATTTCATACTCTCTTTCGCAATGCACAGGTAAATGTAATTTTGCACAGTTTTCGTCATTGCCTACCATTGACGTTTATTGGATGTGACTATAGTTAATTAGTAAATAGTTGGTTTACTACATCTGAAATTGTTGTGCAAACAAAGCAGCTCAGTTAATGGAACCATGTAATAACAATTTGTAAAACTTTTTGTATTTTACCAATACGCTTTTAGTGAATACATCTATTTGTTACATGTTGTATGTTACACCAATTAATAAATGAGAAAGAAAGTACCACTAGCATTTATTGGAACTTTTTTTGTTATACAAACAATGTGTTATTCATTTCTATTTAAAACATTTCTTCCATCGATGACTTTTTGTGGAGAAAAAGCAATACAAATACACTTCATTTCTCATGAAACTTATAAACCGCTCCACCGAGAAGCACGTAATGAAAAAAACAGTAATTTAACACACGCAGACTCAAAGTGCAAGTAAAGTTGCTCTATAAAAAGGCACACTTTTCTTTACAGCACCGTGTCAAACTAACGGCCAAGTGCTCGCGTGTAATAAATAGCAGTTATGTGCAATAAATTGGCCCCGCAGCAAAGGTGTCCGGTGAACGAAAGTTGTGAAAAATAGTGCACCTGAAGCACGCGAGGGGGCAGCGGACACAAAAAGCTTCCCTTGTCCTCCTTCCTCTTCCACTCTCTCCGCGGTCGACAGATACTGCCCATCCACTCCATGCAGTCTCGTCCGGCGCGGCGGTCGCCAGGAGCCGCCGGCCCCGTTTAAACAGAGCGACGTTGTCGGGCCACACCGGAAGCCACGGGGGGTGGGAGGGGGCGTGTGGCGGCGGGTGCAGAAAAATCACAGAGGAAGGTGTAGGAAGAGTGTGCGTTTCTGTTAGATTGCACACGAGTACGACAGAATGGTTTAGCATTGCGGTACAATATTTCATTTTGTGCAAGCCATTCAAGAGGACGAATAAAGGGAGGGGGCAGAAGAATTATACAGCAAGATGTAAAAAGAGTGTGCGTTTCTGTTTTCTGACGGGTACGACAGAATGGTTTAGAAATGCGGTCCTACATTTCATTTAGTGTGAACCATTCAGAAGGGAACGAATGTGTGGGGGTGGGGGCGGAAGAAGTGCAAGTGTGATGCGTTTTTGGTAAAATGTGTCATTTTGTGTAAATCATTCAGTCGAGCAAGAAGGCTTGAAATAATTTACTCTCATTTTCTTAATGTAATCTTTCAATGAAATTCATTCCTTGGAAAATCTTAAATTATTGAACGGCAATAGTAATTTATCTGTTGTTTTATAAAATATTGTTTGATTTAAAATCAAGCAATTGAGCTATCCTGCGTTTGAGATACATAATGAGTAGTATGGTGTAATCCAAAATTAATGAATAGATCACATACTGTTATGAAATATATTTCACAGTTTAATTGTGATGTACGTTGGATATTTCTAGACGTATACTTGTTTATACCATTTTACGCTACTTAAAAACTTTACATACATTAATGTCATTACTGTTATCGTAACTCGACGGTGGGGTAAACGTTTGGTACGTAGAAAGCGATTTTGAAGAAAATCGTTTAGGGAACATGAAAATTGATGCCACTTGCGAAGAGGTAATAAATACAATTTAAGCAGATGACTTCCCTCTAAAGATATCTAAAACATTTTCTGGTCTCTGCGCAAGCCATTAAGGGGCCTCCTGTGGGTTGCCATAACGATGTTAACTCATTGTGTGGTTTCGGGTCACTTTCGCCCGAAAGTGACCGGCGATACATGGGGTAAGTTTTGAAGGAGGCAACGAGCCAATTGTGTCCCCTTCAGAATCACTCGATAGGCGTTTTTTCCACAACTACTATGTTTTTTCGAGGAAAATACATTCGATGAAATTCATATAAGTTGCATGAAATAACAAAGAAACAAATATTTTTTAGCGTGTTATAATGTGGTAGAAATATACACATCAAAAGATATTTATTTTAAAACTTTATTAAAGGTTTCATTTTTGGATAAAATTATTTTTGGGATTTTTGTATTTGATTCACGTTTGATTGTTGTAATTATCGTATTAGTCATGTGGTCAGTTAACCCTAGAACATCTCGATGTTCGTTAAACTTCCTAATATACATTTCTATCTGGTAAATTTAAAATTTAATACTCGCTTGATTGTGAGAAGTCGTACACCATGACGTAACTCATTGTCCGTTGCACAAAGCTGACTAGATCTTGCAGCGATTCGAACGTCTGTCGAATTCGACAACGTCCGTTTCCCCAGCTCTTCATCCAGCGAGAGTGTAGATTGTCAGAGCAGTGTCGCTCTCCCGCGAAACGAAGATCATTCTGCACCTCCCCGACCATACGTTCAGTGAACGATAATCACTCAACTGCGAGTTCGAAATGCACAGATCACCCTGCGTAATCTGACTGTATCTTTCGTTTCTAGTATCATTTACGACCAGTGTTTCTCGATCATAATGTACCAAGAGAAAATATGACCAATTTTTAAACCAACGAAGCTTGAATTGCTCATTTTTAGTTGTCTTTACTAAATATTCTCAAATGTACGGAGTGTGTATATATAAAATCCATTCATACATTATCAATGGCTGTAAAACCAAAACAAAGACTTGAACGCATTAATTGAAACAAAGGCATTAGTAATATGCAATTGATTTCGCAGTACTCAAACGCATTTAGTTCCAAACTATCGATAATCATTCTTGGATTCAAAACGAAGTTTGCAAAGCATGTTCAGAAAATTGCTTGAAACAGACTTCCTCTGTGTGCGATGCACTAATAAGACGAAAACATTACATACAGAATAGGTGTACTGTTCCGCGTAAGTACTAGATATTGAATGTGTGCATTGCTGGAATATGAGAATCAGCAATCTCTGAATGACGTTCCTAAGCGAGATCCCCACATAAATTACCAGCGAATAGATTTGAGAATTGCTCGTGAATATCAAAGCACGGGTAAACACCGGAGCTATTCCACGGTGTATACTCGTGCCATTTGCTTTAACTACAAGAAAGACCATCAAATTGAATGTTCTGTTGGAGACATCTCATTAAACATTTAGATTCTATGTGTTGAAAATAAAACTTTCAACGTAGTGCACATCTATGACTTACGCAGTGAGTAGAATTGAATCCAGAATGAACCCATTAAAGTGATCTCAGAATTCGTACTCACACTAAGAATTAAGCGCACCTTTCATGCCGATTCGATCTATTAGTTTTTGCGTTTTTGCGTGTTTGGAATCCCCTCGCTTTTCTTTGTATTATTACTAATAATTATTATCGTTTTGCAATTTATTCTTCATAATATTGAATTTCTTTGAGTAAATATATTTTTTTTAAATATAAACTTTATAAATGCATTTTAATTGTTTGAAATTCAATGTAATCCAAATGGTGATAGCATAGGGCTTATTTTATATCGTTGTAGGGATCATAGATTTATATAGATTTATTTATATCGTTATATGGCTTATGGATACTATAGAGCTTATAACTACCACAATATAAGTTCTTTGTTGTTTTTATGTATTTAAGAAAAACCTAAACAGTAATTCTCATTTCTATTAAGTATTGTTGTCACTCATTATTCAGAACTGCCACAAAAAAATCATTTTTATATAATATCACGTATTAATGTGGGCGCACGTGGGAATTTTAGGAGTTCCTCGTCACAAAGATTTCATTCTATTTTAAGCACATGTGCAAGTGACATTTTTTTTGGAGGGAAAATTAAGCTGTTTAAAGTAATGTAATCTACAGAAGAGTAGGACAACACTAGTAAGGAAATTATCACAACTAGTCTGGGGATGCTTGTAGTCTTCACACGACTATTTTAGGGTTAAAATAGTAAAATACTCGTTTCTTTGCAGCTAGAATGTGTGTGGGCAATTTTGAGTTAAACTTAGTGTATTTTCTTGATTAAAACCATCAAAAGACGCTCTCCTGCTAATAAGGATAAGAACGGAAAGGGAAAGTCTCCCATTGATCGTGCCAAGTTTTTCATCACATTCCCGAAAGAAATCGTTGATCGTCCATCAGCTCGCTTAGTACGATCCGGGCGTTATCTGGACGTAGAAGATCGATGAATTGGACGCATGACTTATTCGCACAGCGTGCGCAAACATTGTGGTATCGTTTATGAAAACGAACGTAACACGAAGGGAAGTGAATGATGTGTAGTGAATGAATGATCATCTACATAATACTGCCGTTCTATAGGGCTAATATTTAAGTCGCGTATGCTCTCGTCACATCAACACACCAATGACACACACATCTGTCTGTTTATTCCCGTATTCTGAGGAGATACACCTAGGTTAGAAACGGAAGTTGGGGAGCCGCCTAGTTATATTATTATTGTTAAAATTATTATTATTTAAATATTGTCGTTTCGTCCTGATTATCCTTGTTTAATGATGTTGATATAAGTGGAATACTAGGTGTAAGTCGGGACTATGTAGGATCAAACTTCATAGATACCAGGAATTAATGTTTCTTGTTGATCATTTATTTTGTTAAACCTCGATGTTTTGTCGTTTGACATGACGCACACATGGTGTCAGCAAGAAACATTAGTTCTTAGTATCTATGAAGATTGATCCTACGTGGTCCTGACATACGTATATCCAGTATTCCACATATCTCAACATTATTATTAATTATGAAATTTTAATATTATAATTAATAATAATAATAATCTTAATCTTAATATTAATAGTAATAATAATAATAATAATAATAATAATAATAATAATAATAATAATAATAATAATAATAACAGCAGCAGGGAGATTATTTTCTCTGTTATGATTGCACGTCTTATGGTTGACGCTGGATAATTAGTTATTGAACGGATAGGATGACAAAGGTGCAGTGGTGTAAAGAGAGCTATTGAAAAAAAGACCTGTTGCCAATTCGCTTTGTTCGCTACACATTTCAATTGGATCGACGGATAATTTAATCGAACCCAGGAGTGGAAAGTGAACGTTATGACACTACACCATGTATCGTCGCAGGAAGTAACTGAAGAGGGAAAGGAAAAATCTAACGTGGAAAAAACCGCCGGATGTCACGTTTTAGAGAGGGATAGAGCAACATCGCCCAGGAATTTAATATAACATACACTATCATGCCAAAAGTCTTCAAAATAGTCCGGTCATGCTTTGCTTTGGTTTCTTTAATAAATGGATTTAAGAGAAATACTGGCTATTAGCTAATACCTGCGAGTGTCCTCTATAGTGCTGCCATCATTCACCCTGGACATTGGCCTAGCTTCTTTGGATTACTTACGAGAATTAGCGTGGGCATTTCCTCCCGTTGCTAATCATCTGTAAATATAATTATCACGCCAGTACTTGGTCGCTATTTCCTCGTTTATGTGAACAGAGCCCAGCCCAGGAAGATGAGATTGGCATTTGGTTTGAGAGACTTTCATTTGCCCATCAGCAACCCTTAAGCCCCTAACATTCGCTACTCTTACAAGCAATGTTTCGCGACACGAAACACTAAATAATGAATCAATCAATTGCCTCGCCTAGAGGGCAGAGAGGTGCAGCAAGGCGGAGCGGAGTTATTCAAACGCGGCGGGGTGGAACCCTGAGAAATGTGCAGTGGACAAAGGGGGCTCTCGGCAGGTTGTCCGAAACTTGTTCCGTTTCCCTGACCCCTCATCATCATTGGAATAATATCGCCGTCACCTCCTATGGCTCATCACACCCTCCGGGGTAGGGGCGACTCACAGCGGAGTGCCCTCGAGTCGTAGAGAGCCGCGTGGGGGGTACGCGGGGGGGGGGTACGGAGTGGCGAGGGGCAGGGCGGCGCGTGGGCGCGTGTTCCGGAGCAGCGGCGCCGCCGCCGCCACAAGGGGCTTCCTCGCAGCGCAGGGCGAGATAAAGCGCGCGAGCGCGGCGCGGAGGGCGCCAGGCCCGCTGCAGACGCCACCGCCATCGCCACCGCCCCCACCGCCGCCCAACTTCCGTGTTCTGAGAAGCCTCGCCCCGCCCCGCGGTAGCCGCCCCCCTCGGCGCCCGCCTGCGCTCCGCGGTCGCTGCGCTGCCTCTCTGTCGGCGCGCTGCGTCGCCGCAACCCAGCCGCTTATCGCCCGCCCGGAGGCCTCGCCTGCCCGTGCCACCCGACCGCACCCACCCACGCGCTCGCCCGCCACCCAGCGGACCAGCAGCTGTTCAGCCACGCACGCACGCTCTCCAAATGTCCGCCCGTTCACCGGCGTGCCTTTGTCGGATTCACCCCCCGACTTTTCACATCCTCCCACGCTCGTTTGCAGCGCCTTCTCGGACTCTTCCCACCCCTCCCACACTCTTCCCCGTCGCTGGCGTCTTCCCGCACACTCCTGCGGACTCGTGCGCTTTCCAACTCTCTCACATTCCCAACCGCGTCTTCCTGTGCCCTCCAGCGCTTTCCCGACTCCCGCGTCTTTCTACGCCCTCCCGCGTTCTCCCGCACCCTTCCCACTTTCCTGGATTCACCCACGCCATTTCGTGTCCTCCCGTGGTCTCTAAAGCTCTCATTCGCCCGCGGGCTCTAGCGCTCTCACACGCCCTCTCACGCTCTCTCGGATCCACCGCACCCTGTCGTGCCTTCCAGCGGTCCCTAACGCTTTCACACCCCCTCCCACGTTCTCCAGACCTCTTCGCCCCTCTATTTCGCCGTATTCCACCCTTCTGCGCCTTCCCGCATCCTGCCACCGGTATCGAGGACTTGCGATACGTGCTTCCTCCTTGACCATCGTTCTCGCTCCCCCCCCCCGCCCGCGTCCAACGCCCCATTATGTCTTCCAGCGGGTGCTGCTCGGCCACCCTGGCCTGTCTCAGCGGCCTTGTCCTTTTCCGTTTTCTTCGTTACTTTGTACCTCCCACATCCTTCGTAGCGAACACTGTCGAAGGAAATGTGGCACTTATTGAGTTCTCAGCGGTCGAAACCCTCCAACCAACTTACATGACTGGGTAATGGGAGTGAAAGTTTGATCAAACTATTTGGAATTTGTGGATAATGATAAAGCGGGTTCGCGTCATATTGCTGGGAATTTTCCCATTTTCCATGTTACTCATTCCTAGCATCGTCTCTATCTTCATGCTCATTACTAAACACATCATCTTAAATCATCATCATCATCATCATTATATCTCGCCCTGAGGAATACCACGATAAGATGGTCGAAACGTCGGCCCCACAGCCTGCGACGCGGCGTCACCCGGACAGCCAAGATCATTCATCATTACATCGCAACGTCAACGTCTTAGTAGGGAGTAAAGAAGACAGCTAAGTTATGAAAATGGCTTTATCCCAGTGCAGTGTCCAGAAAATTCTTGTGCAATGATAAATATATTGTATTCTCTATCCCCTCGGACATTGATAACCCGTTTCGCTTGCTACCGTCGCTACTCCAATTTTCTTTCTCACCAGTCACACTCTTTTTACCCATACTCCGCCCTCGCCCCGCGATTGTGACAAACCAAGTTCACATTCTACGCTCTCGCCAGTTGCCGTCCTTTCTCTGTTACCGTGTGCTACGTAGTTTCCACAAATTTCTCTACTCAGATGTAGTTTCCGATCATTTCACTGCTCCAGTGAAAAGGATTGTATCAGTGTCGTCGACTCTGTTTTATTCAATTTTTCTAATAACTTTCGTGCTTCTACTATTTATCCGCGACACACACATCTGATTTCATGTTTACTCCATCTTTGCGAATATGTGAGAGCCCGTAATGCCCTCACTACAGTCACCTTTTGAAGCAAATGGACTCAAATTTTATGGATTAAATTATAAAATGTATTATTTAAATTGTCCAAACAATTAGTTCAGTGTTTGATCGTAAGTAATTAAATGCATTGGACTATTATTTTTTTCGTAAATCTACTATTGCATCTGCAATTGTGCTGTGTCAATGGGTAACGTCAGTGTTACAATGAGATTTATGACACGCAGAGGTTACAATTCTCCTTGATTACAAAATATACCCCTCTTATTATTTGGAAACAGAAATTACAAAAAACGGATATTTTGTATCAATCCAATGAAATGAAATAGTTTCCATAACATCCCAATATTACAAATCTTTAAATACGAAAGACTTGTAAGTTAATCACTGAGGGATCATTAATACTTTATTTAAATTGATGTAATAAATAGATAAATAGTAACAAACTGTATAAGTATATTGCAAAATAAAATTTAAAATATTTTTGCAAATCGACATTTTAACCACAAATATGTTGTCAATTTTTCTAAAGCATCTGCAGGGCTCTGTCAACCGTAATTGCCCCGAACTGCTTCCTTGATGGTTCCTTCAAAATATGAACTACGCACAACATTCGACACCACAAGAGCTACTTGAACATGAATTGGTCAAGTAATTCTCTTATGCATAATCTTAAAAATATAGGTATATTCTAAGATCGGATTCACCCTCTTGTCCACTTAGGGGTTGATAAACCTACAAAAAGATTCTAGTGAGCGGCAAAAGCAACAATGAAGCTGAACCAAACTACACAAAATGGTTTTCCAAAACTTTGCACGCACTCTGCGAAAGATCAACAAATAAAATTCTCTCCTGTAACACTGAAATAAACTATGTTAACCAAAACCGTCTATATGATTACTGCAACCGCTCAATAGATCTTTAGAAAACAAGAATATTAAAAACTTGCTGTTCCGTTCCGAATGTCTAAGAAAAATGTATTGGCGCGCAACCACTTCCTCAAAGGCTTGATGTCGCATGGCGTCAGGTGTGCCGAAAGAACTGGCGGTTATTTGCATTTTTATTGGAAATCGAAACACTTTCATGGTTTTTGAATTTTTTCTGACTTCCTGGGTATTAGATTAGATATTATTTCTGCAGGTAGGTTCTGCTCTACACTATAATTTACAGTCATTAAATAAATAATATTAATACAACACAACTTTAAATTATTTTAAAATAATAATAATAATAATAATAATAATAGTAATAATAATCACTACTATTATTATTAATATCATCATTATAATAATACAAATGTGCATATACTAATATACCTGGTCAGCTCAATTACCTACGGTCTACTTTTCAACTATACTCCCGTTTAAGATGTATTTACTGTTATATCTTGTCCCTAAAGTGCCAAAATCTATTATATGATGACTCTCCATGATGTTATTCCACATTTCGTTAAGTTTTCTGTAGGAATAATGACGATGAATGACATAGAAGAGAGATGAGAATAATAGTAATAATTTGAAGTGTTGAGATTTTTGATATTACTACTTAAAAAGCAATACTGTCATTTAATTTATATGTTTTTATCGTTTGCAATCGCTAACTGAAGCACAAACATGAATACAAACTGTTTATGATAGTGTAATTCACTAGTACGGTGGTTTTTTAAAATCTTTCTTTGTGAAACAAACATACCGTATGTATGGTGTGTTAGGAAGGTCTCTGCGCGTTACGCATGGGCGTGAAGTTACCAAGCCGATGTACTAGGTAACACACAGCTATTAACACATAAAATACATAATAACATGTGAGACGTTTTCGAAATGTGCTGTGCTGCCACCGACAAGCCGAAGAGATTTTTCTCTGTGATGTTCAAACTCTAACACCCCAAAAACTATGTTTTTATAACATAACTACACGCCTCTAGCATTCAATTTTCATTTTTCAGGAAGAATCGTGATGAATAGATGTAGTTCATTTTGCTGTAAGACCGTTCGTAGAATCGAGAATACATGGTCAGCCTTGTAATATACTCTGAATTTCAATTGAGCGTTTCATAGAGCATTCGTGTCGATTTACACAAGACTCACGTTTTCTAAAGTTGTTCCTGTATGCCCCTGGGATCCATGGTCCCGCTGAGAGGTCTGCCACAAAATAAAATTGATTTTTCAAGTGTTTCCACAATGAAATCATTTTGATCCATATGCATTATTATTAAAGTTAAAAATAAATGCTAAAAATAAGTTGATAGTCACTTCTTCGTTCCAAGTAAAATATAACTTAATATTTTCAAATTTACTTTTAGGAGTGTCAATAATAAAGGAGTATGGGAGTCACTCGAAAGGAGGAGATTAAGAGCGTGGAAAGAAATTCAAAGTGGATTAGGAAAAGCTTCATATTTCGGCAGAGCGGATCACATGCGCAAAATTCAGACAAGAATTCAGAAAACGGATGTTGAGAAATATTAATTCTCGGATCGAACTATTAGAGACTGGAACGGTTTACCTGTGACAATCTTCGATCCCTTTCCTCAAAGCATGTGCAAATTTAAAAATAAATTAGTTTCCTGAATGTTGATATGTGTATTATAAATATCTTTACTATTATTCAGTGTAACTACGTCTAATATGTTATTAAGTATTATTATTATTATTATTATTATTATTATTATTATTATTATTATTATTAGTGATGTGCAGTGCAGTGGCGTGAAGTGCTGTGGGGTTATGAAACTGATGTAAACGAGTGTGTAAGAAAAAAATTGCAGCTCAGTGATCCGCAGTGCGGTGAAGTGTGGTGAGGTGGAGTGCTATGAAAGATTGCACGGTGAAATGTTCACGTTAATTTGTAGAGTTTGTGAATTTTGTAAAGTTGTTAAGTTTTCTAATGTAAAGTTAGTGTATTCTGCCACCAAGTTCTCAAACGTAATTCCAGAATTAGTAATAAATCTAATATAAAATTTAGTAAGTGCATTTAAGTGTATAAATGAATGTAATGGCGTCATATGCAATGGCGATGGAAGCCAAGAAGAGGAACAGAATCTCGATGCTACAGGACAGTCTTCACTCATCACATTTTTAATATTCAAAATACTTACGTATTTACTATAGAACGTGCGTTTTGGCGTTCGAATTAAATAATGATCTCGGTGTTTTGTTTACTTTGCAGTACTTATTTTTATATGACCGTGACTTCTTTGCTGAAAGTAACCATCTTTTCCCCAACACGTACAACAAAATAACACTTTCCGAACAACACAAATGAAGATAAACACTAAATTCCATGCGTAAGTGCTGAAAAATATATTGTTACATTTCCAGTTTTAAAATAAAGGTCTTAATTGAATTATTATCATTATTTTTTTTCGTTAATCAGCCAACTAGGACCACGCAAGCAAGCATCCTGCATTCACCGTGGCTCAGTTTTATTTATTATCACGGTGGCAGGTGCTTGCGACAATTCTTTGGGGGGACCAGCATTTAAGCTGGATCCGATTTTTATCCCCCACGGTTGTTAGCCCTGGGGGTATGGAAGATGAAATGATGATATGATGATGATGGGGGTGAAAGGACAACACATACACACATACACAAATACATCCATGCCCGAGGTGGGACTCGAACCCGCGATCTTCTGGTCCGAAACCACTCCGGCACTACTGCCTTAGCAATCTCGGCCATCTGATCGGCATTATTATTATTATTATTATTATTATTATTATTATTATTATTATTATTATTATTATTATTATTATTATTATTATTATTATTATTATTATTATTATTATTGAGTGATGGTAAGCTGATAAACGACTCTGATGAGGTTTTAGGTTGGTTAGTGGGAGGTGGGAGGTGGGAGGTTTTCATGTGATTTTGGAATTTTCCCAGCATTCGCATTATGACCGAGGGAAACCACGAAAACCCCGGCCATGATGGCCGGCCCAGGGACCGAATCCGGACCTCTCGATTGCGAATTCAGCACTCTACGCTCTGAGACACTTTGCTCCCTTAAATTAATATTACTTTAGATAGCAAAATATTTTATTTCTATTTGATTTTAAACATCTTAATTTAGTACATCCAAATACATCTACCTATGAATACATCCATTTAAGCTGTACAAATCATCAATTTAATAAGTCAGAATTTAATACAAGATACACTTCTGATTTTGCCATAATGCTCTGAATTATTGCACTTGCGGTCAGCTTGGTCAGCATTTTGCTCTGATAAGGGGCGCATGGGCGTAATAAGTCTGGAAAGCACTTGCTTCAGGCGCAAGCGGCCTAGTGTGTTCCGGCGGCGAAGCGTTGTGTGCACGGGAAGTTGTGGAGCCGGGCAAATTTCCTCGCTAGTGTGGAGAAGTTTGGTTACGTGTATTGGGGTAGTTAAACGCACGAACAGTTTACTGCAGCTCGTTTCAACTAAGGCTTCTTACGATGTTTCGCGCTTCAGCCCGCCGGCGCAGATCCCCCTGGAACAGCCGCGGCAAGCGCTGCCTCGCCCCGCTCCACCCCGCCCGGCCCACCCTCACTCCCTACTCACTCCTACCCCGCTCCGCCCACCCGCCATACCCCGCCCCGCCGTGTCGGCCCAATGTATATGCTTTGCAGGTTTGCGTCGACAGGGCTCTCGTCTTCTTCAAACAGGATTGGGAATGTTATCAGTTGACTTCAATTTTTTATTGTTTTTTTCCTTTTTCTTCGGAAAAGAATGACTGACTAGGATCGTTCAATGTGCATAGTGCTAGTTATTAAAACTGCGATATGGTACGTAGTTCTATGTCCGAAGTAGCTCGGTAGTTAAAGCAACAAAATGATTATTCGTAAGTATAAGTAAGCAAGTATTTGGCAACACTTGTTCAGCCTTCACTTGTGACCAGCGATCTGCACTAACATATATCTGGAATTACATGTATCATTAATATCAAGTACACGTGTTTTGAATAACAAGCCGTGTAATTGTCAGTTAATAAAAAGTGAATTTAAGCATGAATCCGATGTGAACCTCCTTAAAAAAGAAACTTAAATATTCCCCGTTACTGGATTATGAGATCACTCAGGTTCTCTCAGTTACTCTATATTACTCACAGTATTATATTACTCAGAGTATTTTTTAGTTAGTACATATTGGCCTTCTGAATTCACCATTACACTACATTAAAATCCTTATATTATTTATATTTTTATCAAATTTAAAAAAATAGAAACTAATGGTGTTTTAAAATCACGTACATTCTCTCATTATTTTAACGGACACGCAATAATACTATTTGTACATTACATATGTAGTATGCGAGAAAGTATAAACTCTATACCTCTATAATACCTCTATAAACTTTTGGTTTATCTTGGAAAGAGCACATTTGAAAAATATCTTATCCCTATATCAAACCCAAAATATTTTGCTGCTGTATTCTATGCATTAGTCAGTAGTTGCAAAAGAACTTGCGAAGGAAATTTAGGTTTGCTCTACGGACATAAATAATGACGCAAGATTGACGACAAATAATTCGGTTCATGTGCAGGTAGTTGTGAAGAGGTGAGTGGCTCAACCAAGGAATGTGTGTTCAAATCCGAAAAAAATAATCTTAGCTCTTAGGAAACAGTTTATGTTTTGGTGGTTCAAGAAAAAGTAACACTAGTAAATGGTGCATAGTCATCATTAGTAATGGAAGAATGTATGATTTGTAGTAGCGTAAAGTTAGATAATTCTTGGCGTATTGCAAAGACGAAAAGAAGAAACTATTAACTTACAAAACAAAATTTTACATTCTTTACTGTCTAATCCCTCTGAAAAACGAACTGCGACACTTAATTTTATTTGAGCTTTTGTTTATTTCCTCAATTTTGGATATGACTGTACATTTGATTTGCGTTTGTTTACTTGACGTTCGTAGTTGCGCTGCATTTTAATTCACACCTTTAACTTACATTAATAGATTGTTTTGTTTCCAGCCGCGTCAACTGCTATGGTCATTAGTGAAGTTAGGGTGGCGCATGTTATATCTCGGTCACAGTGTTCCTTCTAGCTAGAACATGAGCTCCGGCACTGTCCTAAACGTCATATTGAGGGGTTTCCCCGTAGATGCATCTCCCATAGTGACATGATATATGTATGTATATCGTAGTATATACAGTTGATATTCTTCATTTAATTTCCGTAATTAAGAGTCATACGATACCTGAAAATATGTTCTGCTCTTTGTGCGGGTGGAACTTTCCAGTAAAAATTGCATGTTTCGTTTTATCAGATATATAGTAACAATTGCGTTTAATTGAAACACATCTGTATTTACGTTCATTCAGATTTCTGTCTATGTAAACGTATCCAATGGACGGTATCAGATTCATTGATGCGTGTACATGACATAAATAAATTAGTCTATTAAAAAGTTTGTTTTCGTGTGTTTTAATCCCCAAATTATAAAAGCGAAAGAGATCGTTTTCTGACAGATCAAATTGCGAACGAGTGGAGAACTTTGGCGTATATTATTTATAACTAAAACAATGGTATATAAGCATCAAGGAGATATTGTGCTGAGTCGTGAATATTAAATTTAGTGTTTGCGTTTGGAAGATGATCTGAGATCTTTTGAAATGATTGCCGTTCGTCTAGTTAATATACCCTGGATACCACAGTCTAGGAACGTAAACGTTATGTATGGGGCCATGAACGTAGACATAACTCTCCAGCAGTTTTACAGAAATTTGATTCTACACGCGATCATAAAACTCTGACATCTTCATATTTCACGTGCAAGCTCTCACCTGGATTTTTCCATCTTCTTTGTCTTGGCAGCAATTTCGTTCTAAAGGGAAAGAACATCAAACAATTTTCAACCAAATGTTGCATAACAGTAGGAGGAAATGTATGGCCTCTTATGTTCTAGATAGTAAAGAAAAATTAAATCTCAGGCGAAATTTCATCTTAGATTTTTAATTCAGTATACAGCTTTGTAGTCCGCCAGCTTTGGTGCAGAAATAAAGAAACAAAAAAAAGAAAGGATGAAAGAAAGAAAACAAAGAAAGGAAGAACAAATAAACAAGAAACGTGATCACACATGCAAATGAGATTAAATACATACGTAATTAAATTAAATTAAATTAACAATGATATGTAGTGTATGAAGCTGATATATATGAAATATTGTATGTGGTATGTGAGATATTACATCAGAAACTCATTAAGAGATTTTTGTAAACTTTCTTGGAATATTAATTTGTTGTTTTTCAATATTTCTAATGAAATTGGATGTATTTTGAAACACAACTTTGCAGTTCATAGTGTAGGCTTCTCACCCAATTGCTAACAGTGTTTTAGCAATCGCACTTCGAGTAAATCGAATACTCTGCATGCACGCCCAAATTGGAAGGTATCGTGTGTCCGACTATAGCCCCTTTCATTAGGGAAACAATGCCTCGTAGTTCGTCTTGTTTCCTCCATGACGTGAGTTGGTGCATGTCAATAAACCTATAATGATCTCTGCCAATTTTGCGTGATTCAGAGTTATTACATTACACGTTCATCGGTGGTGGTCGAATCCACAATTCGAGTTTTATTGAGTGTCATATTTCACAGATCTTACTCTCAACCACGCACATGAATATATATTGTCAGTTATTAATGTACACGCCCAATTGATATAAAACATAACAGATGTAGAGAGAAATTGAAACCAAACTATTGAAATTAAAACAACCCAACAAAGCATCAAAAAGTGGCCGACAGCGCTCAGAATATTGGCGAGGGTTGGCGCCCGTGGAATGACTCTCCTGTGTTCGCCCTGGATTCGTGTTGTAGCGAGCATTAGTGGCGTTGCGGGGGCGTGTCGCGCGCATATCGCCCGGCTCTGGCGTCGAGCTCAGGCGCCCCGGGGGAACGCGCGTCCGTCCGCCCGCCGGCCCCAGGCCACTCCACCGGAACGCGCGCCCGATAACCGCCGTGGCCGGCCGACGTCGGCAGCGGGAGCGGTAAACCGCTGTGGCGGCGTCGGCGGCGATGGTGGCGGCCACTGGCGGTGGTGGTGAAGCAGCAAGTGCTGCGGATGGTGACGGCTGCACCACCAGTATTCGCAGCAGCATGGCTGGCGGCGACAGTGACGGAGTGATGCCAGCAACGGGGATGGCGGCGGTTGTGCCTGCGGCGTCAGGTGGTGGTGATGGTGTTGAGAGTGGTCGTGTTGATAGTAGTGTTGGGAGTGGGGTTGGTAGTGATTTTATGGGCAATGTTGTTTGATGGTTGTGGTGGTGGTGGTGATGGTGATGGTGATAGTTGATGTTAGTATGAAAGATGATAGCAGTGGTGATGGTCGTTCTGGTGGTGGTTATGGTTGGTATGGTGGCGCTAGTTGCGGCGGCGATGATGGCGGCGACGGCGCGGGCGGCGCCAGTTGTGGAGAGGGTGGCGCCGTTGGCCACGGTGATAGCGATGGTTGTGGCTGTGGCGGCGGCGTCAGAGGCTCCGCTGCGTCACGTGTCACTCGCTCGCGATCCGTCGATCCGCCTCCCCCCCCCCGTCTACCTGGACGGACTCGCTGGCCGTGACGCGTCGTTAGTGGCAGCCAGGCCCCGTCACCCGCCCGGTCTTCCACCGTTAACAGTATAACACTAATGAGAGTATATCGCGCTTGGACAGCGACGTGTGGTCCGTCTCGTAGCGCAATACGAGACGGCCATTTGCATAACTGCTTCTCGGACAATCACCTCATCTCAATTTCGGAGTGTTTTTTTTCTTTTTTTTCCATTGAGACAATGTTGATATTGCCCTTTTCATCTGAACAGTAAATGTAAGTCGATCTGAAAACGTCGAATAGGGTTAGATATTTTTATGTAAAAAACAGTGTTTTAGAAAGAATAGAAAGATAGGAACATTGGAAAAGATGTCAACTTGAATTCAAGTGCATCTTTTCTTCATAAACATCATAATGTTTCAAATGTGTAACGGTGGTTTTAATGTTGCAGTGTGTTCATATTTTAAAGTCGCTGCACAATGTACGGATGTGCGTTCTCCGCTTATAAATAATGCGTATTTTTAAAATCATATGAATTAACATCATTAGCCTCTAATGTTTTCATTTTGAGTGCTTGAGTCTCGTTCGTAGCGAAATGGTCAGTGTTTACGATTTCTGTTGCGGGAGCCTCTGTTCGATTCCCGGACAATTCATTTGGAATTTGTGGTGAAGAAAGGGAATTAGTTTTCTCGTTGACTTCCCATTTCCCCTGCTTCTGGTTTCACAATATCTCCATCACATTGCACCGCTATTCGCCAAATTTCGCCGCCGTTCGCTATCATCTGACTAAGGGTTGGGTTTGCCCGCTTGGGCAATCGCATTCATTTCCTTGCCCTGTGTGCACGGCCAGACGAAGTCACAGCTGCGCCGAGCGAGACAGAGAATAGAGAGGGGAAACGTCACTGACAGTTCGATAAGTGACCGACAAGAGACAGAAAAAGCATTTTTATTTCAAATTGGTTTAATTGTTGCATGTCATAGTTTAATGATAACAAAAAATACGAAAATATACAGAATGCACTTAAAAGAATTAATATAGATTAACTTGTTATAAACATTTGTCGTAAATATAATTAGTGTACATATTTTTTTGTGTATAACATGTTTTCAATACACTATATAAAATTGGAACAACAATTTAATCAATGAGAAATATATTTCAAATTGTGATCGGATATAAATTTTTTGGTTTGATTTAATTTTTTCAAAGAAGAAACTTTTTTCACAATGATAAGTGGACTCATAGATAGACATAACCTTTTTGCAGTATATTTGAACATATGTAGAAAGCGAGTCCTAGAGAAATATCTGTAGAAACATACTAAATTCGTTTGCATTTTTAGCTTTCAAACCTGTGCTTAATTCTAATTGTAATTATGTAGGTCATATGTCAATATGTAGTAAATATTGAGTAGCAATTTTTCTAACTTTCATCTCAAACACTGGCAAATCTCGAAAACTAGAATTATTTTCTTAATTTAATGACATACGCTTTGGAAAGTGACAAGTATTCATAGAAATATGTATGTACGTATTTATATGGCGTTTTGGGTTCCTCTTAATCCGACATTTGCCTGCTAGCCGTGTCCCAGACCTTGGCCCAGTTTTTGTTTTATTATCCATGACTGGGGGTAAGGGAGGTATGTGACAAGCATGATATATTGCTATCACCGTATCTAGAATACTTGGACTGTCAGAGCTTTTCTTTCGTCACATAGCGGTAGAATCTCAGACGATTGTAATAGAAAACTTTATTTTTCCCCCGCCGCAAACCAAATCAGCACGGATAGCTAGCACGCTGTACATGAGCCACCCGAGGGGATTGTTCCGCAAATAAATTAACTTCGTATCTGATGCAACTTCGGGGACTTCCGCTTATCGCCGCGTCGCCTCGTGACCCGTCGCCGAGGCTCGCTGTATTACCTGCCACTTTGCCCACGGGCATCTGTTGCCCGTGCCCGCAGTTGGAGTTAGTACACACTCCTGATACACTCATGCGGTCAGCACTCGTGGGACTCTTTAACTCAGCAGTAAAAAAGACTCCTATTACCCCCTCAAAAAATAAATTGGCCCTGTTGTATCGTGATAAAATTTTGAATGGCAAAAAATACACAATTTTTGGTAAATGAATATGTCTTTAGTAATAAACACATTTCGGAGTATAACAAGTTTTATGGCTCGTTTTTAAAATACAGGCGAAATCACCCTAGACCAAAAAATCCGATTTAGAGAGATTTATTATTAACCTGAGGATCACCCGCCTGTTTGAGCTTGACTTCTCTTCTTGAGTTAGGCTTTTATGCTTTTTCCAGCTATTGTTAAACTGCATTAAATTTCACAAAACGCAGCCCTTAGGCAGTGTGTCCCGTGTCTCGTCCTGTTGAACGCGTAGACCGAGCTTTATGTTCAGTGATGATCTTCGCGGCGAGTCGAGTGTTACGTGATGCAGCCCCGCTCTACACTGTGAAAGCCATAGTCAGGGAGGCCGCAAACCCCCTGAAAATTTTCAAACCGGCCCCGTACTTACACAGCGGGAAACATGTTATTTCCTTAATATGTTCAATCCCTAATTGTCCCCCTTTTAAGTTGATAATTTGGGGAATTGTTATAAGAGATTTGGGGGGAAAGTCTTGCCGAGCCATCTGTGGGCTGTGTAAATGATGTAATATATAATCCGTTGAATTTATTAAGTGTCATTTGATAATATTATATTATAATAATAATAAAGGTATCATATATTAAGTCATAATTTCTTTCCCCATGCATATCTAATTAATTTATTAAGAAATTAGGAATATATTTGTAAATAAAGTTCAATGAACAAGGGGACACAGAAATATATTTGGCCGCCCGTTCTTTTAGGCTGAGCACGCCTATGGTGGCAAGTATACTGCTGTCACGAAATCGCGTAATTACAGGATCCGTGATCATTAAACTGACCTGCAGATACTACAGTCCATTAAGAGTGTGCATCATCACAGTCACTCTGGCCAATGCTATTCCATCACAGGACTTCTGTTTTATAATTTTTTCCTTTCTCGCAGGACATGAAAATACATACTCTTTCGGCGTTGGGCAGGGTCCGTTTTAAGTTGTAATAATTGCCTTTTGACTTCCGGGCATGAGAAATTTTCCGATTAAAGCAAGTTTCGGGCTTTTTCAGGTTGGTCTGTTCATCTATAAGGTGCGTGCCTCTAAACTTCCTGTACGAAGTCTCTTTGTCAATGAAGCCATCTCCTTTAAACTAACGAACCACCCTTAATATTCTTCTGAAGTAGTCGAGTAGGGGGAGTGGCTATTTCTGTCAGTGAGCTGACAGCGCCGTCGAGAAGGCTGGGGGAGTGGCTTCCCCCTGTGTTTCCGCACTCTTGTGACCCCCTCACCCAGCCACCCTTCCTTTCAGACACTCTCCCTTCCTGACCTACTTCTCGAACACCGCCGGGAGCTCTACCGGTGCAAGATAGTGCATGTATATTTGTCTCTCTCCAAACAGTAAATCCCGTCACTTTTGGTGCACACTTGGCATTAAGGTCTCTTTATCTAGATATGGCTGAATCAAGTGGAACAGTGGGTCGGGGCCAGAATCTTGTTGAACGAAATAAAATGTTGCTACGTTCTCTCTGGTGTACTTAGTCTTTGGATTAGCGCATTGTACTGGGCAAACTTCGTAATATCGTATACATTAATAATAATAATAATAATAATAATAATAATAATAATAATAATAATAATAATAATAATAATAATAATGTATTTATTAATGGCGAGGCTCAGGCCATAGGGCCTGCTCTTCCGCCTAACCACATTAATGATTACACTCGTCTCAAATGTACATCAATGCAAATACTGCTGTATAGATAAAGAATCTAACACAGTTCTTTTTGTAGATATATTTGAGGTAGAATTGCAATAAACATGTGTTAACACTATAAATTCAACGTATGCCCCGCGATATTAAAGTATTACAGTCGCGGGGCCTAAACTAACAGCGGTGGACGCGAATATAAATACGTTATTAGTTGGATAAATTTGCTCACATGGGCGAGTTTGTGGCCCTTTCTGGAGTCGAATTCGGAAACCAACAGCTCTGGTAAATGGTTTTCAAGCTTTCTTTGGTTACTTCCGGGTGAATCCGGGAGCAGTACCCTACACAACTGGCCATGGATCGTTCGCGATCTTTTCTTTTCATTTCTTTTCTATCTCCATCATCATCATCATCATCATCATCATCATTATCCTCTCATTTTCAAATTAGAGACTCGTGGGGGAGTATGTGCTGTTGTATCTCACTCCGCCATAATCTGCATACGCCGGCGGGAAGGCCGTGCGGACACTGCGGTTGTTGGGGACTAACGGGAGAGAAAGAAGAAAACAGTCATGAGGAATAAATAAAATAACAAATTTACTCAAACTGCAATTTGGTGTAACTTGGTGGCAGCTAATTACATAAATGTGATAACTTTTCTAACATGAAAATTATATAGTAATAATAATAATAATAATAATAATAATAATAATAATAATAATAATAATATAAAAACTTATTCATGTAACATCAAATTACCTTAAGAAAAATAAACTTCTACAATCTAACTCCGCACAGAATGTTTGTTCAATTAAGACCACACTGCCCTGGCACTGCACTGCATTTCACTTCACTATGACCCTTAAATCACTTCCGTCATTATTTCTCTGCTCTACACTGCACGACACCTCACTTCACAATGTATCACTTATCCTTTGCTCTATAACCTACTATTCTTAGCTAAGTCCCTCATTTACTTAGTAATGTCCTAAATTAATTTTCTTAACTGTTGAACACTTCGAGGAAGTGGTTCAAAGGTTTTTGCAGACAATCTATTCCATTCTTTTATCGTTCGATTTGTGAAAGAAAATTTCCCGACATCTTACAATACAATTAGTAACCGACACAATTGCACAATTAGGATAGTACATATTATTGCATTAGGATTGTTTTTGTACCTTACATTCTTACATTAGGTACACTACTATACGTAACTAAATTTTTACTGTCATCTTAGAAAAAATGATCGCATAATATATGCAGGAAGCGTCCAAGTACGAAGCGACAAATTACTGGAAGTATCGGTCTGCCAAAGAATTTGGCAATATGAACTACTAAAGATAATTTGATCAAATGTTGCAACGTCTCGAACAAATAGGTTTGCCACAACATTTTAAACATACTTAGACGCTGTATATATTGGTTTTTGTTAATGTTTTTTCTGATGCTAATGTCGAGTTAATTTTTTAAAATTAATTTTAAACACTTTTGTAATGGTCGCAATCAAATTTTCATTGCAACCTTTCATTTTGGTTTTCTATGTTTATTTGCGACAGCGCAGCTTAAACGCTACAATGACTTTTCGGTACTTGTTATAGAGTTTGGGTGAAGCATTGCGTAAATGGCCTGGCTTATATTGGAAGAATATTTTAGGTTTTCATAAAATGAATTTGGGATGAATGTAGTTTGGATGGGTTTTAAACCGACAGTAAAACACACTTTTCACGTTCATCCATTATCAGCATTGAAGAAATAAACACCAATTAGTCGTAGGATAATGGTAGATAATAATTAAAGCTGTGCACGGGACATGAAGGAATGTTAAACTATTTTTAACAAAGTCATTGTGCGGCGATTTCATTAATTCACACTAAACATGTTATTTTTACAAACTGCTATCTAATTGGTCGACTGAGGAGTCCAGGTAGACCATAGCATCTCTAAATATTTGGTAAAGTGATAAGAACCAAAAAGTTAAAAGCATGGAGAGGCGTGGAAATAGAATAGCAGTGAAAAAATTAGAGGTGAAAGTTGAGACGTGAGATGATTTTAGATGGTGAGATCTACATATTATGTGCTGAACACTTACTTATTACTGAATTTATTATTTTGTTTTATTTTAGGAAGTAGCTCTGTCGATCATTCATGAGTTGTTTGGAAACACGGTTCATCGCATTATAATTTTATGATTCTAAAATCAAGATATAAATTAGTTATCTACTTAAATGTAAAAAATATTTTAATAATAGTGTCATGCGTACCGTACTATACATTCACACTTAAAATTGATGCATTTAATTTTATAGCTATAGATTAATGGAGATATTCTATTTGTAAGAAGTAAATATTGAGAAATGATAAACCCCGTATGCGAATTATTCATTTTTTCGTGTGCTTTTGCATACATTTGTGATGAGAATGAAAATTGTTCTTCAGTGTCAGAATTATTTTCAGTATTTTTGTTCATTATTCTCAATACAATCCTGAAAAATTCTGCCTAATGTAACAACATAACGCACCTGCTTTCTCGTATTAATTATATTTACTATTCTAAAAAATCAGAGTTCTACGAAAATAATGTCTGCGTCATTGCCTTTCAGCTTTCTTTGTCAGAAGAAAAATGTGAAGAGGAAATAGATGATTTAGAGAAACAATATAAATTCCCTTAATTTGAATAAAATGTTACACGAAAACTACTCGTATTATAAAAAACTGTTTATTATTTCATTTAAAAATATGATTCCTTAAAATAGATTTCATTAAGAAAATATCTCTATAATCAATATTTTGATTTTCCAGAGTTAATTTTTTTAAAACTTTGGAAATACAGACAGTTCGATAGACGCCGAAAATGGATTCTGTCACATTTTTATAGATGCAATTACCGCAATTTGAGAGAAACTTAGAGATAAAACCCATTTTTGAGAATAGGTTTTTTGAAAATAATTGCCTTTTAGTTCAAGCAAAAGTTACGCAGATATTACTCGTGCTTTCAAAACATTGTTCTTGAGCTTCTTTGAAGGTCTAAACTTATAAAACATTTTTTATTAAGTAAAAGATTTCTATCTGCACTATGGAAGTTGTTCGATAACAGAAACGAAAATTTGAACGTTTGCAATTTTTTTGAAAAATCAGGGATGTCAATGAAAATAAGGCTTGCGCTCATTTTAAGCGTCTTCTGTGCGACACTAGGACAATGAGGACAAAGTTGCGTCACAAACGTTGGTGCCATTTTCGGGGACATTGTGAAAATACTGAAGCTTGAAATAATGAACTCAAACTAGGGCCTCGAGGTCATTCAGATCGATCGGAGAACGAAAAATTGCCACTTTCCTCCTCTACAACATTACACTAGTGTCTCGTTACTACGTAAGTATGAAGAATGACGAGAAAGTAAAAATTTAACGCTTGAAGATTACAGGCACAAGCTTAGCGGGGAAAGCTAACGCACTGCAACCCGCAACACACTTCACGCTACAACACACTTTCCAACAACAACAACAACAACAACAACAACAACAACAACAACAACAATAATAATAATAATAATAATAATAATAATAATAATAATAATAATAATAATAATAATAATAATAATAATAATAATAATAATAATAATAATAATAATAATAATAATAATAATAATAATAATAATAATAATAATAATAATAATAATAATAATAATAATAATAATAATAATAATAATAATAATAATAATAATAATGTCTTTATTAATGGCGAGGCACAGGCCAAACAATGGGTAACTCTGAACCAATGCTTCCTACACCTTAATGGCACACGAAGAATGCATATTGTGCCGTATTTTACAAATTGAGACCGTTTTGAACCATTATGTAAATTGTTTGGTGATTTAGCTCTACTAGGAATTGGAATAATGGAATTGGTACTGTATATAGAGAGAAATAATCTTCCATGATAGGATTGAAGTGACTTCCATATTATAATATTTTGCCGCTCACAATACTGGGGTTTTAAAGCTGTAATGAACTATTCGTAGGATAACTATTCGAAGGTTGAATCCATTACGAAGTTTATTTTCTTCTTTAAAACAATGATCTACAAACCACGGATCTAGCTAGTAGTAAAATCATATTTGTACTTATGTTAATTATAGGTGTCTTAAAGCCTTTCATGGGTGGCTAATGGACAGCTAGCTGCCCGTGGTGCGAACCCGGGTGCGATTTCCGGGGGGGGGGGGGCAGCTGTAGCATTCCATTCCAATCGGCTCCGTTCCTACATAGGAATGGTGTGGCATAAGAAAAAAACAGGAAGGTAAAGTATGCTATATACGGTGAAGGGAATGCGTCATGCTCGCCCTTAACCCCAGGTGCGGATAATAAATAAAAACAGGGCCACCCCGGAGAACTCAGCGCGCTGGCAAAAGTCGAATCAAGCCGAGCCTAAAATGTGAAATTCATACATACACATACATACAAACGTACATACATACAAACATACACACATATATACACATGCATACACATACATACACATACATACACATACATACACATACATACACATACATACACATACATACACATGCATACACATGCATACACATACATACACATGCATACACATACATACACATGCATAAACATACATAAACATACATAAACATACATAAACATACATAAACATACATACAAACATACATACACTTACATACACGTACATACACATGCATACAAAGAGAATTTTATGTATAATCCTATACGCCTATGTTTCTCTACCATGTTCCCTTAGGGCGCCTTATAGCGTTGGTCGAGTTGTGAGGCGTCGTGTGGGCGCGACGTGCAGATGCCCCCTGTGTCGCCTGGGACGTCCGCGCCCGAGTTATGTCGCTATGATAGAAAAGCGTCCTCTCGCTATCTTGCGGTCTCCTGGGATCGGGACCGACCATCACCGTAGTACTTGCAGCACTTTGCGCTATTTTGCTATCGGGCAAGGAGGCGCTCGCAAAGAGTTTGCTGTCTCCCGAGGTGCTCATGCCGCCAAGGGGAACTCGGTGCGAACGCTCTGCATAATACATCATTGTTGACGTCGCACCCTTTGCAATTTTATGGTTTTTGTAGAAGTAGTTTATATCCATCGTCTGCGTTAGCGTTTTTACTTTCAAATCACTAGCAGAAGCTAATTCATTAGTCCCGTAAGTGTAGGGCACGTTCTTCCTCGGGAGGTGGCGGCGATCTTCTCCCGCTGTAAGGCGAGATCCGGCGCCGACTTGCCTGTCGGCTAGCGGGTTGTTTCCTAACCAGGTATTTCCCACCAGCGGTATACAAGCACCAGTTGGGACAAGTTCTAAGCTCCCGACCGGTCTCCCGGCATGTGTGGTACTGTAGTGCATGCACGTATGTGTGAGTAAGGGGTGAGCATATGACAAAGAAGCAGAAGGAAAGATCGCGCGCCGTCCTTGGCCCATTTGTTGCGGTACTGCTCCGGTATTCGCCTGGTGTTGATCGAATATAACATGGAAAACCACCGATCAGAGCAGCCGGCCGCTAGCATACTCTTACAGCCAGCGACGGAACTCGACCCAGGTGACAACTAGTATCGAAAATGGAACGGAACTCGAACCTAGAACCTCCCGGAGGTTCGTGGGTGGTATCGCGACTGCGGCGGATTTTCGAATCCAGTTCAGCAGTTGTGTTGAAAGGTCACTCCCTTGGTTTTCTCGAACAATTTCGAGTAAATGTCGGAGCACCGTAACCAATGTGACTCAGACCACGCGCAACCCTCCCTTTCCCATCTCTTCCCACTTCCATCCTTAAGATCTTCAAAGACTGGTGGGCTGCGAGTATGAGGAGAACCATACTGAAACTTTACAGATATCGGAAAGAAAGAGACATAGGAAAGGAATTTATAACTGTTTTCGATACCAGAAATATAATATACCATAAATTATTTTTGCTTTTTAAACTATTGCTACAACGGATGTTGTACGTTGGGTTTTACATATACTATACTACATCCTATACTATTTTACTTCCGTATTTGTAAATACTGTTTCTGTTAAAGTAATTTCATCTTTGCATTATTACACGAGAGTGAACGAGTACATTTGTTGTTCTTGAACACAATACGTTTTGAAGTACTCGAGGTACACGACCTTTATAAATATATATATATATATATATATATATATATATATATATATATATATATATATATATATATATATAATATATATATATATATATAAAAGAGCTGTTATCTCCGACACCGATATCTCAATGAAAGTTGACACATCTACACGTTTTATCACCCAGAAGGTGTTTATTTTATTGTAACTCCACTAGTCGCAGCAGAATTTGAATTCAATATCCATTCAAACTTCGCTTCATGGCCGAAGAGACACAGAGAGACGGAGAAAAGGAGGACCTGGGACAAAGAGACGGAGACAGACATGGAGCGGGACAGAGAGAGGGGGAGACGGAGAAAGAGAGAAAGACAGCGGGAAGGAGAAAGAGGGAGATGAAGGACGGAACAACCGGGTTGCGCTAGTAGACTATAAATTGGACTTTTCAATAGTTTCGTTGCAGATGCCCAAGTCTTCCATTGTAGAGGATTTTTAGGAAAATGGAGAGAAAAACTAGTAATGTAGTTGAGAGCCCGTTGGAATTAGAAGCGAGGCATTGGTTCGGGAAGCCTTTTGAGCACTTCGTCTTCTCAGACGATCTTATCAATACGTCTGATGACCTTTTGATTACTTTGCCTGAGAAGTATGCACTAAACAAGGAAAGCTTACGCTTTATGGGTTGTGATACGCCACTCTAGCTCCATAATGGTTACTTCTTTGCCTCCAGGAATGCTGCTCATAAGTTTTGGATCTCCCATTTTGTTTTGTGGGCTTGGCCTATAATATATAGTGCTTACTGCTCGTAAGGCTTTTGGAAAGTAGTAGTATTTCGTAGAAGTTCTTAAATATACGCATAGAAACGGATTTTGAATTGTGTAGATGGCTTTTGTTGTTAAGATATACTTTTGCCGAAGTCCATAAAACTCCAGTGTGAAATTATTCTCTGATTCCTGATAGTGTGTGGTACAGAAAGTTCTGTAGGGTTCAAACGTCGGTTTCAAGTTATATTATCTAAGAAAATATAAAATATAGAGTTTTTAAATTTAATATTTCTAATAAATTCTTAAATTTTTATCACTTAACGTCAGTTGGCTTAGGTAGCTCAGGGCAACTGATGTCACTGCAATACCTTTGACCGGGAAGTCATAGGGTTCGAGTGCCGACGGTGGCAGGATTTTCGACACTACGTAGAGAGCGAGATAGTCTTCAGGCTCCGTCTTGCGCGCGGCTGTTTTTTCCTCTCCGTGGTTTCTCCTATTGACATCAGGCAAATGCAAGAACAGTTTTCTAACAAACGAGTCGCGAATTCTGCGCCTACCTCTTCCGTCGTTTATCCACACCCGTTTCTTACGCGTCCTCTTACACACGCTATTCTGCCACACATGTTCGGAGATGAGTCGTGAGTTTAGAGAATGCCCCGGCTATGGCGGTGCCCCGCTGCTGCGAGACAACTGGTTAGGGAAAACTGCGCTAGCCGACGTGTATCGACGCAGGTCGACGCCGGATCTCACTATCTATAGGGACAAAGATCATCGCCACCTCCGTGATAATAGCATGTTCTACAATTATGGGACAAATGACCATGGTTTTTGACGCGTCTAGAAACACATTTAATCAATCAGATTATCACGTTGTACAGTTTTTACAAATGTCTCATAGACTTTTACTGGCTTTGACTAAAGTAAATCAAGTTTTTTGAAACCAGTTACTTTCTTGAAAGCGACGTCCGTGAGCGCAGCCAATACCTGGATTACGCTCGCGAACTCAGAGCCGTTTCGGTGAGTGAACCTTAGACAGAAATGTGGACAGTCATGGTTTACGCGGCGAGTCTGGGAAATACTCATGAAATCATTAGTCGCGGCTGCGGATCATTGTCTAACAAGTCTAATCAGCAGTACAACCCCGAGTCTGTCTCTTTTCCAATCCTAATATTGTTGGTTCACAGTCGCCCGCTCCTCTAGCTGCAGATAACTGATTCACTGATTGGTGTTTCCGGGTGCGTCAACTACTAAGGTCATTGGTCCGTCCGTGTGGTAGTGTTTGTTGTATCTGCGGAGGTGTTATTCCTCCGCTAGGACGTTCTACCCTACGACTCGTGGCAGCCCCAGCCGAGACAATTTTTAAGCACCCGTCTAGCCGCCTGACGTACGAGGAAGTGTAGTTCATGTGTTTGTCTGTGTGGAAGTGGTGAGAAGGAAAGATCGCCGGCTGCACGTCACTCGTTTGTTAGGGCATTACTCTGTCTTTCGCCTGGTGTTAATTAAAAAAATCGCAAAAATCTAAAGATAAGTGTCGCTGGCTACTGTAATTTTATTCCAGATAGCAGGTGAATTCGACCAAGTTATTTAAATACTGAAAAAAAATTCCACAGGAAGGAATCAAATCTTAGACTATCCTGTAAAGAATGGCAAAGAAATTGAATGATATTATGCTATCACAGCTCCATAACAATTTCGCAATACGTTATAATTATATTTTTGTAGGATGTTGAATCTAAATTTGCTGGGAATAAAAAAATATAATTCATTTTTAATTTTTAATTATCATCGAATGCTTTAATCAAACTAATTGAATAAATAGCAAAGGAGAGGAAAATACACATTACCATGAAATATGAACTTCTTGCCGTGTCTTTGTTATAAATGTGAATATTGCCTCAGAGCTTAAAACACCCGTTGAGCAGCGTGCAAATCAATGCTTTACCTGAAACATGGACGTCACGTGCCGTGGTCGAAGCAAGGCTTCGCGCAGGAAACAATGGACGCGATGGAAAACTGATCCAACCCGCTTCCAGCATTTATATTTGAAAACAAAATCTGCTGAGCTGATGCACGGCGCCATAAAACGAACTGCGTAATTTTTATCCACTTGTTTTCACGTAATTAGTAAAATGCGTCCATAATTCGCACGTTTATGCGGTCCGTTCGTCCTCGGAATATAAACTGTGCGATGCCATTTTCATTAGCTGATGGGTGACTCGGGGGGAAGGGGGCGCACTGAAAAGGGAAGGGTGAAGGGGAAGCGGCCAACTCCCCTCCCTGTACCCTTCCTCGCCCTCCCTGTCTCAGGTTTGCCATTTTCTTTTCCCCTTCTCCGTGTGAAGCTGATGCGCAATATGGAGCCCACGGTGTGAAGCTAATGGGCAATTGCGGTGGCTGGTGCTGAGCGGGAGTGCAATTAGTTTGATTGTTTGTTAAGAGATTCCGCATACATCAACCACTAAAGTCCCGTATGGGTGGTGCATGTTTTGATCGAGAGGTAGTCTTCCCTCGCTGTATGGGGAGATCCGGCGCCGTCCTACGGTCTCCTAGCGGGGTTTTCTCCAACCAGGTATCTCTCACCAGCGGCGCATCGCCCCAGCTGGGACATGCTTACGTCTCCCGGCATATGTGCTAGAGTAGTGCATGTAAGGGGTGAGGATAGGACAAGGAAGAGGTAGGAAGGATCGCGCGTGGTCCGTGTCCCGTTTGGTAGGGAGCTCCTCCGCCTGGTGTTGAACGCAGAAACCACGGAAACCGATCACAGCAGCAGTCCGGTAGAATTCTCCCCCCGACACAGCAACAACAACTTGACCTAGCTATCTAGCACGTGTGAAAATCTTGCCACAATCAGGGCTCGAGCCTAGGACCTCCCAGTCGGAGGCACTGCAGTGATATCACTTGATGCCCTGAGTCGCCTCTCCAGGTGGGAGGGCGCATGGTCATTGGTCGTATCCTCTTCCGGCTCCACTCGCGTTCCCCGGCGCATTCTCATGTCCCGTTTCGCTCTCTCTGTTATCAGTACAACGGTGCTTTCACTAAGCGTTTTGCGGTCTCTTTTATAGAACTTGGAGAGTGCTTCAAATGATAATTTCCAACGTGCAAGTGAAATAATCGGCCGTGAATTAATTTCAAATACAGTCATTATTTGCTGTCATAATTGAGTGTATATGGTATGAGTAACATACCACAGCATGTTTTCCGCACGTTCACTCGTCGTATAGTCTAATTAATTAAAAATTGAAGTGCCCATAAATGGATGATTATATAGCCTATAATGATGCTTGTTGAATGCGTTTCGCTGTGATTTAATTTTTATAACGCAAGAATATTAACATGTAAAAAGTTATGAATGGATTTAATAATTTCTAAATATGCATGTAATGGAGAGGAACACTCATATTTGTCCATGGCAACAAAAATCCGTGTAAAATATATGAATAGAATAGTGTTAAACTTTTATTTTAAAATTCGTATCATTTATGTTTTCGATCCATTTGTCAACTATCTGTGCTCTTCTCAGATCATTTTTAGATTCTCTAATTCTTTAATTAATATGTCAAAAAATTGAAGAATTGGAAAATTGTATTACTATGCATTTATGCTATTCTCTTGAATGTACCATTTTGAACATTAAAACCATGCTATAACACTGTACAGAATGAAAGAAAACCTCAGAGTAACCTGTCATGAACATCATGAATTTCAAATGCACACCACAAGTACCATGTTCAAAGATCTGGATTTCATCTCCGATACGAAGAAATGAAATATTCGACCGCGGATGAAACAGTAGGAGCATTTTCGTGGCTGGTTTTGCTTTACACTGAATCTTAATGTCCTTTGGATGCGCATTGACATATTCTTGATATTTTTGTTACCTCTAGTTCAAGCTTTCACGGGTCTTTTCAATGTCTATGACGCATCAGCTCATTTCTTCTTCTTTTTCTCTCACAATTTTCTCTTCTTTTTATATTGTCATATTTTTTCATCTTCAATTTAGTGATTTCGTGTCGGGTTCCCGTGAGAGCCACTGATGTCACCCACATTTTCGTTTCTTACAACATGATTATTTATTGCGTGGTTCATGTTTTTCTCCAATCTCATATTATTTATCTTTTCTTTATTTTACACTATTCACGATTTCATGTTATCGTCTTAATTTTCATATTTTATCGGCCCTTTTTCCAAACTACTTTCTAGACCTCGACTTCACGATTCATTTTTTACTCTCTGTTCTATTTCCTTCCGTTCCTCTTCCTACTCTCCTTCCTCTTTCTTGAGCGTGTTCTTTAGCAATTGCCCTGTACCCCCACGTAGGTGGAGTGAAAGATTCTACCCGCAGGCCTCGCCGCTATGCGCGCCCTCATTCTAAGCCAAACTCCTTGTCCCTCCTCGCCCCGCCCTTCAAGCTCCGGTCCCTCCGCTCCGCCCAGCCTCGCCCCACCCCACCCCGCCACGGCCGATGAACGCGATATATATCTCGCAGTCCTCCCGAGAAAAGTCCTCGCATCTCGAGACGGGATATATAACTTGAGGCACCGAGCGCGTCGCTCGAGCTAACAAAGCGGGGGCCATCAGAGATTGGCAAAACCCGCTTCCGCCGGCTCCCTCCTCAACCTCTCGTGTTTGAATGTAACCGGAGCGGCGCTGCGGAGCGGCGTCGATCGGCCGGGCGAATTAGGTGAATGGAGACGTCTTTTAGCGGAGTGCTGCGGCGCATTTCGGATTTATTAGCCCAATGCATGTGGATGAGGCTCGATATTCCGTGAGATGCTCGCGTTGCGGAGAACGTGTTGCTTTTTACGGGTGCTCTTTTGGCCCCGCTCAATGCGGGGGATTGCTGTATATTTTCCTTCGTGGAATATCGTCAAGTATACCGGCGTGATTTCGATACGTTTTTGAAATTCATCGAGGATCTTTGTTAAGCAATGGGAAGCTGATGATAGAAAAGGAACTTTTCAGTTATCTTGACTAGAAGCATATTTTTAAGCGAGAGAAGTATTTACGTGATGGCGAAGAGTCAAGAGAGGTTACAGACGCGGAGAAATGTTTTCAACCTGTAATTGTGGTAAGGTTTCTGTTAAACTACGGAATCTCTTTGTTCAGTTAACAAATGTTTATTGTGTTCTTTATACAATTCCATGGTCCCAATTCTTACGATAACATACCTTATTCAATATAAACAAGAGATGTACCAGTACCCAAAGAATTGCCGTCATCGCTAGGAGATTTACAAGTTCTTAGATGAAGTCACCAAAGTCTAAGTAGAATAGCCAATAGCGGGCATAGTCGGCGTAGGAAACATTACATTATACACTACAAACACTCCATATCGCACATATAAAACCAGTCTGTCTGCTTAGGCACCCGTGGCTCCTTCTGTACGGGCGAGTAGCAGGAACCCTTCTCCGGCTCGTGTTCCAGGTTGCTTCTTCTGCCCCGGCGAGCCCTATCAGCTCAGCTGCGCGCGTACCCACTTTAAATGCTTCCATGCATCCATAACATTGAATAAGTGTGTTCGAAGTTCACGCTGGCAATTGAAAACCTGGTTTACACACTTGATAATTGATGGTGTATGGATTTGCACTATTACAAGCCTTCAGTTCACCTCATTCTTCAGAGACCGTGCTCATTCACGTAAGACAGTTGTTAAATTTTATTAAAATACAAAAAATGCTATAAAGTAACTGTTATAACTCGTATTTTGCGAGTTCTCCAAGAGTTATAGACTACAAACGATAAAATGAAATGAAGGATAAGTAATGATGTTATTGCTCTTGTTGCTGGATAGGAGTACGAATATATCTTGTGTTTTTCTCTGTTTATGTTTGCGGTTTTGAAATGTGGCGAAGTTTTATCACCTTCACGCAATATTATTCTTCATACTTTGCTGCGTTTTCGGTATTTATTCTATTCATTTTTCGAAATAATTGTTTATGACTTCAGAGCGTACATACTAATTTTTATTGCTACAAATACACGCAACGGAAAACAGATTTTTTAAGAAATTGCGCGTCTTCGTTCTCGCTATAACGTGTACCATTTTACGAATGTAACGTTCAAACGTCAACGTATATGATGTGCGATAGTAATTTACTTATTAACGAAGTAAAAGGCTTCGGTTATATTGAAATCTTCACTATCTGAAAAACGCTAAGGAAAGATGACGATGGTGTATTATTTGTAAGCAACCAATCACACAAACAGGTGTGTAAGAACATTTTATTTTTTGCGGGGGGTATTTTTTTTCGAAATCATAATTACGGAAATATTTCAAAACTATAATTAGATATTCTCGGATTTAGTTATATTATTGCGATAATATTTATAATTTACCTTTAAAAATGTTTTATTTTTCATTAAATTCTGAACACAACGTTTCGCGTAATATTTATACGCATAACCAGGTGTGATAAAAAACTTGTGTTTGTAAATGAATGCAAATTTTGGTGATATTGTTTCAAATGAAAGCATTTTTTACTTATATTTGTGTTATTCCTTAATTTCAACTCTGATTACTGTGCATTTTTATTTTTAATACTTCTATTCTAAACCATATCATAAAAATTTGTTTACATTTTCAGACGTAAATATATTTTTTACACCTGATGATGTGTATAAATATTACGCGAAATGAAATGTTCTAGTATTAATGCAAATAAAAAGTATTTAAAACGTGCATATTGATTGTTCTAAAAGACAAAAGATACGTGAGAGTAGAAATTATTAGTAGCCTAGTTTCAATTATCTCAGTAAAGAAAATAATGGTTTTAGATTATAATAAAATCACTGATATTATTAATGACTGGTATATTTATTTGTATATAACATTCATTTTATTTCATTGTAATGTGCGTCTTATTGTAATATATATCGATAATACAAAATAAATTAAAACACTGGTTGTCCGATAAAAAGAGAAGGCAAACGGACGGACGGACAACAGACGTTTTGCAGTCATTTTGCTTTTCGGTACCAACGACCTACAAAACATCGATTCTGACTACACCACGTGTTATGTGATTTGTTTGTAAATTTAGCAAATAGATTTAACCACTTTTTCATTACCAGGACCCTGTAATTTAGCGTTTTACTGCCGAAAATTCGCAGTTTTTTCGCGCAGCATTACATACCTTTTTCTCAACTCCGTAGCGAAAAGTAAAAATCAAAATATCAGTTTCTAACTCTCAGGGCATTGAGTTCGTTCATATCGATGAAGGATAATCAATTTTGGAGAAAATCGTCTGAATGGTTTAGGCGCTAGCTTTGTTTGCAGACGGACAGACGTTTTTGCCGTCAATCGATTTGTCGTGGACCCACAACACAGTTTTTGTTGGGTCTTCGTTCACGTACGCGTCTCCAAACCCTTGTTGGGCATTGAGCCCCTGAAGTAATCCTCCGTTAAGTTTTTTAGTCAAGTCTAGTCACGCCGCAGTCATTCAGTACATTTGATCCCTTTGGCCAGTGGCGTGATTCTGTCAAAGCTACACATGGATTCTAACTACACTACTCGTTAAAGAAACTAATTTACTACACACAGGAATACGATTTATCCACTTATTCAGTACCAAGGGCATGTAGTAAGAGTTCTCCGGATGCAAAACTGTCGGTTTCAAGTAAGTCAAGACAATAAAAATTAGCATCGTGATGTTCAGTCCATTCGAACAGTTAGTTCGGAATTTACAGAAGGCTGGTCTAACAACTACTGGCGCAAAATAAGCAGCAGATTTGTTAATTAAACAACTAGAAAGAATACAGACTGAAGAACATTTTGTTGTAATTTATAATAGTGTAGAATAAGCAGCAACGGATATAAAACTTAAACCATCATCACAACCCATCCCCAGGAAGTTTAAGTGGAGATAAACGCTCCTTCGAATCCTATGCATCTTCAATCTAAAAACAAATTCCACAAGGAATATTATTAGATATTAGACATTTGATTACAGCTTTAAAATATAACTTTGATCAACAGTGTTTTTACAAGATTTCAATATGACATTCTAACAAGATAACATTGTTTTCGCCCTTCCAGGATGTGTTTCCAAAGATTAGGAATATTTTTTAAAAACTTTGACGTTCCTGATATCCGTGCACAACTTCAATTGTTAAAGAACGAACCAGAGCAGATTCCTACCTCCTGTGTTGTTTTCCGCGAAAAGTTCAGTAAAGAATTTGCTACAATGAGAGGTCTTCTTTTGTAAGTACTATTATTGTTGATACTAGTCACGATTGTTCCTACTTTTGGCGCAACATCAGATCGTTCTTTCAACACAGTTCATCGCCTTAAAATTTATATAAAATTAACCATGTCCCAGAAACATTTGATACATATTTTGATTCTGCTTAGACACCAAAAGCACACAGCTCGTTAAAATAGGTAAGATGTGTTAAGAGATTATGACACCAGAGACGTAGAGAGGAACCTGGTTCGCGGAAAAGTGCAGGGTGTTGGTTGTTTCGTGGATATTGTATCTGTTTTATGATTACTGTTTACATATGTTTTATTTTAACGTCCAACAATATTCGATTTAAAATAAATAAACATTTTAAATGTTTTAAATTTGTATAAAAATTGGTTTGTGTATGTGAAATTGTATTCATTAGCAATAATATATTTTATATCGGACAAGCAGTTTAAGAGACTAGTGCAGGTCTCATGTTCGTTGAAAACCCTGATATTTCGTAAATTACAGAAGTTCATTTTTTTAGTCATCATTTTTAAGATACAAAATTTTCCCTTAATAAAATCTGTACTTTAAAGAGACATTTTTTAATAAAGATGGCGTACAAATTTTCGAAAATTTGAGTACAGTTCGCCTAATTTTACGAGAAATTGCGAGCGAGAAAGTTGGTGCTATTTTAGCACCACTAGTTGTACTATTCATGACGCCATAACATTTTTGAAATGTTCTAAAAAATCATTCGATTTTTTATTATAATTTGCCCTCGCATAGTGTAGAGAACGCCTAAAAGCATGAGGCCCAGTGTTCTCGTTATCGTTAAAATCCCTAATGTGTTTAATTTGTGAATATTGTGCTGCGACAATAGACCATGATTTTAAGCACTAAGTTAAAATGTTTCGTTATAAACGCGAACTGCTAGAATTTTGGTGTTTCAACAATAATCTTTATATTTTCGCTGGCTATTTAAAACTTCTCACTAAACTCAATAACAAAGCTATAAGTATTGTTACTCTATAAGTACGTTCTTTTCGCACTCTTGCAAACTCTCATAACCGTTTCGCAGTCTTTTGAAATAATATTTTTCTTAATAATTCTTATAAATTCTTAATTTTTACTGCTTTGAACAGTACAAAATCTCTTTCAGCTCATCCGCAACAACTGAAAAAAGCAATTTAATAACAGTAATGAAAATTAGTTAAACAATGATGCTCAACCAACAGCACGCCTCTCATGTAAGAAAACAACCACCCAACTCCACAAGCCACCAAAACATTCAGGTACTTTGTTATTATATTTTAATTTATAATAAATGTTTTTGCGTAATGCATCGGTTTGAAAGATAATATGTATGTACGCCCACTATCCAGTGTGTATTCTCTTTGATGGTGTTGACATATTGGGTAGAAATTGCAGGCATGGTACTTTATCTCTCCCACGCAATATACATTCATTATTCGAAGCACATAGTGAAAATTCTCTCCCATTCGAAATTTCCAAATCATGTACTAATAATTACAAATTAAATATACATGTAGGAAGGTTGTTAATATTCATAATACATGCTGCGTGATACATTCCCGAGAACTAACTGAATGGATAGATATAAACTTATACATACAAGAAATGAAGCACAATATTGGGTTGATTTAATTTTAAAATACATTATTTTATTACATAAATTGAAAATTATTTCGCTTCCCATAAAACAGTTCACTTTTTTATGGCAGTTAAGTGTAATTATTTGGTGTAAATGAGATACTTGCGGCTCCGCATACGTCCATACATCCGATAATATAAGTATCAATAATAGTGATGTTGATATTTGTATAATCTTAATCGATTCCGCTTAAGATTCAAATAGCAGTGAAAGATAAACGTGTTTTCATTAATGTGTATTTTATTATTTTACATTTTGAGAAACATTTACTTACTTAAATCAGATATCGAAGTTAATACGATTACCTTGCAGCAGCAAAAATACTGCTGGCCGAAACCACACAACAGGATTGGCCATGAGACAGAACCCACACTGCTCTAGTAATTCAAAAACTATAATTCTATAACTCTGCAATGAATTAAATATTTAAAAAACATAAAAAGGACGAATTACCTCGATCAAATAGTTGCATTTTCCAGTCAAAATCGACACCGGTTAATTTTTTAAAAATTTTCCGCGTTATTATTATTATTATTATTATTATTATTATTATTATTCAGAGCTTCCTGGTATATGTTTTACGAGTAACATTGATACTGATATTTCTATCAAAACACGATTTCCGTGTATATGTAGCGATAATGTATATTTATTTTAAGAACTAATTAAAAGGTAAACAATTCTACAAATATATACTTGAATAAATATACACTTGAATTAATTTATAAATTAAACAGTAAATAATTCCTTAACACATTAATGTATTTAGGAACCCATAAATGATCTGACTAAGAGCACGTGCTCAGGATCACAGCTTTCTGTGGATTGATGATCATGTTCGTATCGATCCCCAGTTTATTCAGAGTGCGCTTCAGGACGATAGGTATCACACCTGTTGCTGAGAGGACGCTCGGTACAATCTCTACGTCCAATACATGCCACTGCTCTTTTACAACTTGTGTTAGTTCTCTGATATTTATAATAATAATAATAATTATTATTATTATAATTATTATTATTATTATTATTATTATTATTATTATTATTATTATTATTATTATTATTATTATATTAGTGTAAAGTATCGTGTCCGTATTGAGCTGAAGTATCGAATCAAAATATGGGAATTACTTTGAAGAGGCCCCAGATCGAACGTGGATGCAAAGTGTATGTTTTTTGAGTTGATGCTCTTGAGTGAAGTGGCAGAGCGTGTTTTCTTCAGAGCGTCAACAAAAATATTGAAGTAAACAAATAATTGTTGTTACTAGTGTGCCGCAAATATTAGAATAATTATCTAAATAGTATATGTTTGTTGTATACCTAAGGGAAATGCAAATTTGACCGCGAAACAGCATGAAAGCAATATGGTCGCTATGTCCGTAATGTGAAATACGAGCATTTTCCTAATGTAGAATAACCAGCATTGCTTCTGTATATAAAATATACATGATTCTTTTGGCTGTATACATTAAGTTGCATTTTCTAATATATTAATGTTGACATTCTATACCGTACTGTAGTATAGTATGGCCCAACAGCTCAAGTGATTTGAGTCAGTGTGAGAAGTGTACGTAAGAACCGGGCCCTTGTGTAACCCAAAAATGAATTTCGTCTGCAAAAATTGTCTGTAATATTAAACAAAATATATATTTTGCTTATAAACGTTGTTATAAACGTTAATGCATTTATTATTTGTTAAAAAGATAGATAATTCACTATTCCTCTTTTTCACTTTAAGATCAGAAGTCGGCGTTTTCCAATTGGAGAATAAATTATGTTAGGGCACCGTTCCCCCCCCCCCCGCGAACTGGCGTTTGGAGAAGCAGTGTGAGCAAAGAGGGAGTGAGGGTCAGACGGCGGTCGCCAGCGGCGAAAACCTTGACAGTGGGCCATTGCTGGCGTTTCAGGCCACATGAAGGGGAAACCATTTACACCTGTTAATTTTCTTTCGGTTTTGGGAGAAAGGTGTTCTTCTGTAGATACTGGAACAATGGAGAAGTGTTTGGTGTGTTCAAACGAACTGCAATATGTTAAAAATTTCAATCTACAGATGCATTACATAGCTATGCCACCCAGTTAAAAATAAATTGCCTACCAGTTCAAAAAATCTAAGAATTTACTAGTCCCAAATCATGGGATGAGTAAATGAATTTGCAGATTGAAGATTATGAAAAAGATACTGAAAAGCACGGGGATTTACAATATTCTCAAATAAAACTTCATAAACAATAATGAAACGTGGGGTCCAAATTATCTCACGTGACCGCTACCAGGTACCTATTTGTTATGTATTTGTTAACATTAATTGTATCAGAACGTGCTAATTCGTTATGTAATACCCCATTGTATAAAATAGTATTGTATAGATTAAAACTGCCTTTTCCAAAAGTTTTCTGACGGAATGGAAACGGAATTACTGTACTGGTTATGATTAAAGAGTCAGATAATGCTTTGAGTTATGTAATAATGTGTGTTGTATTATATAATTCCCCGTGTTGTTTTTCAATCATAAATATTTGTCAATAATAATTAGTATTAAAAACAGTTATCAATTTTCCAAGTTAACTCCACCTCTCCCCGACTTCCGTACCATTATTAGAATACTGTGCGCCCGCCGCCGCGTCGGGGAGTCCGTTCGCCCCGCTGCTAGGTTCCTAGCAGGCGAGAAGATTTATGTGACGTCACAGAGTATTGAGTTGGCAAGCACTGATTTAAGTTAATAGTATTAACCATTCGTGTTCATAAATGACTAGTTTAAATAATTAGCTACACTGGACTTCAAATTTGCGTTTATTTGTTAAATTGTTGACGAAAATGTAAAAAGTATTCCACATTCCGACTGCACTTAATAATAATAATAATAATAATAATTATTATTATTATTATTAATAGTAGTAGTAGTAGTATTAGCATTAGTATCAGTTTTAGCATTAGTAGCAGCATTACCATTAGTAGCAGTATTGGTATTAGCAGCAGTATTAGTAGTATAAGTATTAGTATTAACTATAGATAAATAAATATTATGTTCAAAACTACTGAAACTTGAATATTATCTAAACTATAGCAAATGAATGCGATTATTTTTTGCGTAAAAAATTAATATATTCTCAAAATACGTTATTTGAATATTATGAAATATACATAATTATCGTTTCTAAATCACGCACTTGAACCATTAGATATTAATGGTATGAATTCGTCCGATTCCTACGAATTATCTATGAATTCTTTGAACTGTTGGCAACGCTAATTATCGAGCTAAATTTAGGATAACAATGTACGCTGTCAGTGGGAGGGGCAAGTAGCATGTGGAGGACACAGCCGATGAAGGAAGGATCGTCGACGGGATCGGGGAGGGGGGGGCAGGACACAGCCTCCAATAAACGGTAACACAGCCACCAATAATCGGGCTCTGTTCTACTAGCAACGCCTGCCAACGCTGTGATGGTTCACACAGCCACTGCCCGAGCCGCCCCACCTCCATCGCCTTCCCCTTCTCCCCCGTTCTTCCCCCATTCCCACTCGCCCGACACACCGGTTCCCTCGCTACCCCCGAAGCTCCACCATCGCTGCAATCTCATATCCCGCCACCCCCACCCCTTCCCCCGCCCCTGTGGCTTCAACAATTCTGCAATTGCTTTCCTTGCCTGCCTCCTGTCACCCTGCCTCCCGCGGCCCTTGGTAAGCCCTTCATGCCACATCCAAGGAGCAGCCTCCGACGCTGGCATTCATGGCGACCCGCTGGCGTCGACCCCTCCCCCTCCTCCCGACTCGCTCTCGGCACTAAAAGGACAGGCATGCTCATTAGCAAAGGCCCATAGAGAGGTCGCTAATCGGGTAATTAGCGCGGACCTAAAATCTGTGGGAGAGGTTGGAGCGGACAGTGCCCGATGCGACTCGTTTAAATCTAGCGCAGTCTTTAGAGAAAGGAAAACATCTACGAATGTCCTAACCGTTCTTGAGCGTTCGGAAGACAAGATAGGAGTGCGTTTCTTGTTATTAGTAATGTCCCTTTTAAGTGGAGTGTACAGTTTAAAGAATCGAATTCGGTCCGACTTGGTGGTTTCGAATTCGTAAAAGTACAGTTAATGACGTTTCACTAATAATGTGTGGTTCGAATTAGAGAAGACAGAGTTAGTTAGCTTTCAGTTAACGAGTTTCCAGTTACTGAGTATCGAGTTAGTGAGTTTCCAGTTAGTTTGGATGAGTTTCAAGTGAGTTTAAACAATGTTCGAATGAGTTTGAATGATATTCAAGTGAGTTTGAATACATTTCAAGTGAGTTCGAATGAGTTCCGAGTGAGTTTGAGTGAGTTCCAAATAAGTTTGAGTGAGTTCCGAATGAGTTTGAGTGAGTTCCGAATGAGTTTGAGTGAGTTCCGAATGAGTTTGAGTGAGTTCCGAATGAGTTTGAGTGAGTTCCGAATGTGTTTGAGTGAGTTCCGAATGAGTTTGAGTGAGTTCGAAATGAGTTTGAGTGAGTTCCGAATGAGTTTAAATGTGTTTCGACTGAGTTTGAATGATTTGGCAGTTAATGTAAAATTGAGATGAACACACTACACTGTTGATGAGAAGGATATTGCTGATGATGTCTTAGACGAAGCAGAATATACATTATCAAAATTATAAAAACTCCAAGCTTGTTCAAGAGAAAGACAAGCAATTGTTTTCAACAAATTTATTTTTTATTTAATACGTAATTATTACACACACACAATTTTATATATATATATATATATATATATATATATATATATATATATATATATTAGGGCTGAAAAACTCATGATTTCTTAAGTAAAAAGATCAGATTTTTATTTCAATCATCTTTTTATGTAAATAATATTTACTGATTTTTACTTTAAATCAAAAGCTTAAAGTGATTTATGCATCCTTAATTACTTTAAAATTAGAAAAACCTTTCTTAAAACATCAGTTTTTAAAATTTTGTTCATTAATTTATTGTAATTTTATTAAAAAATTAAAGTTACTGTATATTTGAGGGGTCCGGTGGAATACCCCTCTAACCCACAAAATCTTTAAATTTGAGTTACTTGTAGTTTTATGCTCTTGAAACACTGTGTGTGCACATTACCGAATAAGCTTGTGGCACCATCTGTTAACAAGATTTTCAAAAAAGACATTCTTCGTTCCAAGAAATGTTACCATTTTTGGACTATTTTTACAATTTAGCGCGCTAATCAAAAAGCACTTACTGTTGAAAACAACTGAATTCATCGAAAAACTTACAACAATGGTAGACAGTCTTTGAAAAATTAAATTCAATTTAATAGTTATCCTAGTTGAACCGAAAAATATGGGGTATAATGGTTGTTACATGTGCACTTTTCCATTAACCCTTTAACCGTCATTGAAAAGTATGATTCCCACTTAAAATGGAACTTTTATCGATATACACATAAATAAGAAAAATTAAACTAGTAAGATTAACCACTGTTTCCATTACTTTTAACAATATTAATTTTGTTCTTTAAATGTGTTAATACAATTCCATTTTTATTAATACTGAACATATTTAAGACTCGATACTCAACATTTAATAAGTGATTGTATTCACCAAGTTTTAAAAATTCAAAAAGTGATAGAAAATGTTGCTATTTTCTTGTAATCATTCTGGATGAACAATGACCTTGCATCATCATGCGTGACCAACCCATGACGTTACGAAAAGCAGTTGACGTTACCTTACGAAAGGCTAGGTTCTATTTCCGCATAACCAGTAGAAATCATGATTGTAAAGTGAATACACAACTGAATAGTTTTGACGCATAAATAAAAAGCAAATTAAGAGCAAGGTATGACGTATTTTCAACTCAATTTCTTAATTTTTTTTTATGAAATTAATCATTAATCCCAAAATATTTTGTCCTTAGCTTATTTTTCGACATCAAGGACGCACAAAAAGGGGATTGTGACTCTGGAACGTGTTACAGGAATGCTACATATAGGAAATAGACTTATCTACTGTTTCTATATCATGGCCCCACAATACAAGTTTTTCAGTCATAAAATAGCCGTTTTTACTGCAAAATTAGAATACATTCTTTAATTAGTGTGTAAATAGAAATAAGAAATGTATCTATTCAGGAAGTACTTCAGCTTCCGATCGCTGACCCCCATCTCGATCAGATTTTTGACCAGTTTCCCAGGTCCATTGAGCAAATGGCCCCTTGTTTTGCTTCTGGACATAGCTTCACAATGCGCACGTCTTGTGGAACTCACCTTTTGCTACCAGTGGTAGGTGTAGAGCCGGGAATGTGTTACTATGTTGTTAGCAAAGCAAAAGAAAAAACAACAAATCTGCAGTTTACCAATGGAAGTAAGTTGTCTACAACTCGGGAGCAATAATGTCTTGTTTTTAAAATGTTATTAATTTTTTTAAATTGTTTGCTTACTTTTCTAAATATTTATTCATCTTTCCAGTATTTATAGTTAAAATGTTGGGAAGACATTCTGGAGCTCAAAGAAACATGTGCAGATGGTACTTTTCCCCCATATGTCACATACAGTTTTTACTTTTACTTTAATAAATAAATCAAATCTAATAAATCCATTCAAATGAATCAAATCAAAATCATATGGTATGGTACAGAGTTTTACATAACGAATGTATTTCTGTAGATAAAATATTTTTAAAAATTCGTAACTGTAGCCACTGCGGTACTTTCACCCTCCATCTCTCACAGGGGCGTAGCGTCCATGGACGTGGATGATGTGTTTCATACCCTGACAATATCAGCCATTTTTATTTTAAAGTAATTGTAAATAGACCGTTTGTTATTTTATTTTGTATTACGTTCTGTTCCATTCATATTTTAAACACGGCGTTGAGGACTCGATTCTTCACGTGAACTAACGAAGAAACTCTAAAATTCCACCTCGCCTGTGCTGTGAATCAGATGTACAGCGATTCATTGCACCCAGCGTTCTTATTAAAAAACCTATCGTGTTACGAAACTTGTTGTTTGAAACTTGAAAATTGTTTTCTTCGATATTTGTAACAGAAAATTAATTCAAGAGTATTGTAGTTTTATTTATGTTAAGTATCTTATTTTAATGCATGTAACATTTATATATTTGTACCCAATTTAGGTTAGGGATTGTGCTGGTTATGTGGCCGAGGAATGCCCATCTGTAATGTGAAGTGACGAGCACAACGTGATCCCAGTGCCACTATATAATTATGGAATGTATTGTTGTGCCGGGGACAAATTGTAAACAAGAAGTCTACATGCTCCAAGAGTCTCTGAAGAGGAAAATATAATTAAGAAGGCCCAAAAAGCCAACTTTCAGTATCTTTTGCGAATATTAAAAAAATGACAGAGACATTTTAATAACAAAATATATGACTTACGAGCAAGAACCATGAATAGGTGGTAAAGGTCTTAAAAGACTCGTTGAGTGATCTATTCTCAAACGAAAAAAGTGTTAAATTTGAATAGTTATGCAGTTTTAATAATATTGATAAACGAAGACATCTGAAGACACGTAGTAAGATCTCGTTCACTGGTGAATGAGGAATATTTCGTTGTTTCAAAATTTCATATCTCTGGCTACATAGCCTAAGCCACTGATCGCCGACCATCTCGGAATGCCGACCATCAGGAATCGCGTCCACGAGGGGAAGCGTCGTCGCATCGACCTTGTTTGCTTCGTCGGCGTCGCGCGGCGGCGGAGTAGCGCGCCGCAAAGCGAAAGTGACAAGTTCTTCGGCGGGGGAAGCCCTCGTTCAACGCCCCGCTGCGTTCCGGCGAGCGACGCTGCCCGGCAGCTCATCAGTCGCCCTGTTAAGCAGCGCAGCGCGGTGACGTGACGTTAGGCAGGCAACAAAGTGCTGCTGCTGCTGTTGCGCGGGCGCAACGAGTGCACCCCGTCAATTCGAGCGGCCGCCGTTTCGCCGCCCCAGCGCGAGCGCTTATCTGCCATCAGCTGTTTTGGCTGCCGCGTGCGCGCGCTCCACCCCGCCCCCGCCCGCAGTCCCGCCGACACCCACGCTCACGTCATTTGCGCACGCGGCGCTCGTTTACGTAAGGCGCGCACGCGAGGCGTTGGGTTCGAGCGGCCGGGGACCAAGAAGAAGAAGGAGAAGGAGAAGGTGAAAACGGAGGAGTGAAGGTCGTGGAGGTGCCAGTCAAGGTGCATACGGTAAAACTAGTGGAGGAAGCGAATGTGAATAAATAAGTAAGGGAATTGGTGGTGAATGAAAAGGCAAATATGGAGGGGGTTACAGAGGCAAAGGTTATTTCAATGTTTAGAGGTCCTTCATCTACTAAGGTCATTAGCACATGATTCATAATTTAATAATGATGGTAATAGTGATAGGATAATGATGATGGTGGAAAGATACCCTGGGAAAGAAGAATATCTATTGATAGCTCGCTTTGTTCACACATTCCACATAAATTGCCCAGGGATCGAACTCAGGTTCCAGTGGTGAATGGAATATGCACTACGAATCCCATTATGCCAAGAATCTACTCCGACAAAAGTGATGTAAGTAAATATAACTATACAGTCGTCATCGAATATGAATGTCCAAGGGAATGTGGACGTTCCTTGGTAACGATGAGTTATAGGGATGCACTTGGAAGGCGAAGGAAAGGCAGGTGCCCCAAGAGCCGGTGAACGGTTTATTAACGAGGGACACATCTGTGTCAGCGGCGAGGGTGGAGGTGACATTGATACGATGGTGATGCAGGCCAGGTCTGCTCAAATATAAAACAGCGGCTGAGTGTACTTTGGATCCATCACTGCCAGTGTTTCTGCAGTGACTTTAATCACGAGGCACTAGGATTGGAATCGCGACAGTCCCAGATTTTCCTTAACTAGTTAAGTCGAATTCAACCACTGTCTGGAGGAGAATTGTAGCCGGCTGCTCTGATCGGTAGCTTGCCGTGCTTTTTCCGAAAAATACCAAACGAATGCCAGAGTAGTACCCTACCAAACGGGCTGCGGCCATCGCGCGTTTTTTCCTTCCTCTTCCTTGTACCCTTCCCTCTCCCCTTACACAAATGTACACTACATGGGCGTCTCTGCTGCACATTTCTGGAGACCAGTCCGGATCTTAGAGCTCTTCGCGGCAGGAGGAGCTACGTGGAGGTGAAATGTATAGGTCAGGCGGATCCCACCATCCAGCGGGGGAGGAACACTGCCACCTCCTGGTATAAAATTATAACGCTAACGGGTCTAATAACTTTTAACTTTCACGTGCCCGGCAGCAATATTTGTTTGTAGGAAAGAATTATAACGATAACAAATTGAGAGGAGTGTACCACGTAAAAGGCAGAAATATGAATAATTTAATAATAATGCATTAGCATACCAAAAAAGACTATAGGGCCATCTAGCACTTACTAAACACAGGCTGTCTCTCGACGTTCAGATGATCACAGGGCACAGGAGAAAATAACAGTAGGGAGCGGGTAATGATAGCGCGAGGCGATGACGGAAAGCACCAAGTAATAAATTGGAGTGTAGAAAGAATTTAAACTGTGGAGGAACGAGCTGAGAAAACGATACCTAGGCAGAGATTGTGCAGACGTTCCACTCGTCAGGAACACGACACCAGTTACGAGAGAGAAATCGATTTGGGAGTGTTGCCAGTGCGGATTTTGAGAGTGGGGCCTATTTTTACTTTTCTGTGTTCTTTCATGTACATAATGTGAGTTCTTTGAAAGATGAGGAAATAATACGTTTCGCAATATATCGCTGAATCTCACGATCCGAGAAATAATTTGTAATAGTGACAATTTATTATCATGGTAAATGTACAAAGAGAGTAATTCATCCCAGTGATAGAGTATTTAGGAACATCTTGACTTCCTTTGCTCATTTAGAAAATCAAAAGTTCTTTCTTGCAATAGTGATTGCGTGCGAACTTGTATGTCATACGTAGTTATCGTCCTAAGCTTGCGAGGCGCACGCAATTTGGTGTCAGTGCGTCACTCTTAGTTTTATTTCTCAAAGACAAAGTCGGTTTGAACGTTGCGTTCTGCAAACTTGCGTGTTACCTGTGTTTTAAAAATCTATGATTTATACGTGACAACAGTTACAAGACATTTGTTGAAAACGTGCATCAAACTACCGTATGTACTTACTATTGTATGTACTACTGAATGTACTTACCATAGACGCGTTTCTTATCGATACCTCGGGAATAATATCGTGATGACTATTACTCACGTCTCATATGATATTTTTCCTTCATCACAAAACTTCGTTACTCACCAGAAATGTCTCATATTCTTTTGCTTAGCGGGTCGTCTCTGGCGGCGGGCACTTTCATGTTGGCAATTTTTGTTTGTGCAATGCAAGTTCATATTAAAAAGAAATTTTAAAACAATAAAATTGGCTGGTTGTCATTTCCTGAGAAACCAAAAGTTAAATGAAAATAATTGATAGAAGTACTTTTTAAAACGAATAATTGCATTAGTTATTTATGCATTATTTCATTGCATTAATGCATTATTTCATTGCTTTAGTGTATGTAGCTAACGTAACTATAATGAATCCTGTCATAAGGATTCACGTCAAGTCGCAAAGACAGTATAGTAATAAACAGCATTTCAGCATAGTTGGTATCATCAAATCGCCCTAAATATATTTTTCTGGAATTCTATCCGAATATTATAGAAACACGCGGCTAGAAATAAATCCAGGCAAATCTTGCCGAGAGCAATCGAATGTGATCGCCTCCGTAGGTAGATTTAAATATCCTTTAAAACCCATTTTATGTGCTAAACCCTCCCATCACAACACGTTGTTTGGTGTTTCATTACAAATCGGATGTATTAAGTCATCAAGATTCATGGGTAAATGCACGAACGATAATACAGTTATTTACAGCGTTTCACCAGTGTTCTTCTAGGTGAATTGAAATTTTCAATAACATGTTTTTTCTACACTTCTTCCGTAAAATCGTAAAAGGAACCGTCAAAGAATGATCGATTTCTCCTGTCGAGAGGAGTTAAACAGACTCTAGATCACCTCAGCAGATGCCGTTAAGTCTCTCAAAACCCTTTGTAACTGTTTAAAAACACATGACAATATGTAAGAGAACTTGCGTACTCATAGTAAGAAGCTGACAAAATTTAACTTTTGCAATTTTCGAAACTGAAAGTATTTTAACGAAAACCAATTCTGCAGAATATTCATAAGCATACTCTTTCAAAGAAAATATTAGGAAAAAATTGGAGCCATTTATGACAAAAAAATTGAAATTGTTGTTGAGGCTTCATGTAGAATATTCGTTTCCCCAATCAAAATATCCGTTTCAAATTCGCAAGGCTCGGTGTTCGGCCAGATTGATCGAGGAATATCAGATTGAATGAAAATTGTGTGAAGAACTTAGGCGCTAGCGTTGACAGTCACGGATGTCTGGCCAGACTGACGGTCGGACGGACGGAATGACGGTCGGACGGACAGACGGACGGATGAATGAACGTTCAGACGGACGTTTCGCCATAAACAAATATTTCGCTATCAAGGACCCACAAAACGCTGATATTGACTACACAGCGTGTTATAGGATTTCATTTATTACATTGAGAACAAGACATATCCACTTCTTCGATATCAGTGACCTATATATGAATTTTCTCGCAAAAAATCACCTCTTTCCGCTGCAGCATTACAATATTTTTCCATTACTATGCAAGTACGTAATATGTTGATAGAGCAAAAACTAAAAATGGTCTGGGATCGCAGAAACAAAAGATGCAAGCAGTGTATTCATCCACTAATTTATCGTAAACCTCTCTGCATCTAAGTCCTGAGATAGACCTATGGGTACCTCAATGAATCAATGAAATAGAAAACTAGCTGAGAAAGGCCCTCACGCTTCGTTAGACTATTGGGTTGGAGAGGGATGCCATCTCCCAACACAGCAAGTGGCTCAGAATACTTTCGGAGATAGTACGAGCGCACCGGCTGAGGTGACTTAGGTCATCAACTGATATCACTGCAGTACTTCTGAGTGGTCTTTGGGAGAAAGACCTGATGGAGGAATAATTTTGGACTCTGGGTAATAGCTAAGTCAAATTTAGCCGTTGCCTGCAGTAGAATTCTAGAGAGTTCGTACAAAAATACAGTGAAACCTAAATCTACGCACTTTACCTCGCATTAGCGTTAGAAATTTTTCACTATCACTTTCGTTTATCACATAATATGTGATATCTCTGGTTACTGTAATGTACTTTACGTAACCCGCCCACCTCGTGTTGGTTAATGTGAACTTTATCTAGCTAAAGTTCGAAATAGGTTTTGAAGCTGGTCCTACATCGAGCTTAATTTACCCAATTGTGTATTATTTGCGACTTGACGGGTTAAATCTAAAAATTCTCCAGATTAGCCGTAACATATACAACTTCAACAACATACGTAGCTGCGATAGTTAAGGTAACTCCTGATTGTCGAGTTAACCGGTGACTGACGGGTACGATTCCGAACAGGTGCCAGACGTTTTCTTGATGTGTTGAAGATTGTGATACCTGCTGAAAGTTGTAAATGGACAACTCTAGCTACCTAGGTTGGGTCGTCAATTTATGGAACAGCTCTCTGTAAAAACCGGTCGCAGACCGCGCGCATTTGTCTATTCTAGGACTCCCTCTCCCCTTCTTTGTGCTACAAATGTGTGGACAGCAATCAAATATGAAAATGTAAATCAACATAAATGCTTTTCCATGTCCTGGTGGAAAACGTCCATAGCTGTTCCTACAGATGCAAGAAAACTTAAAGTGAAATCTGTCATTGCTCAGAACATTAGTCTCGATTGGCTTTCGATTGGCTTCCCGGTAAATTACTTCCCATTACGCCCTTCCCTTTTTTCTGGTTCAACTCTTTGTTATTAAAAAATGGCTACGAGAGTATGAAAATCGATAACTAATGTGAAATATATTCCGCGATTTTATAAATAACGTTTCCATATTCGCCGATTTTGGAGATTTGTTGAATGGCAGAAAAACGGAACACGAGAAATCAAATGAGGAATGTCAGTGAATATGAGTACCACATGAATGAGCATGCAAAGCAAAAATACTGCTAACGAAAACAAGGCAGAAAGGTTTTCTATTAAAATACTCTCGTATAACACTACAAAAAATTGTATATTTTAACAAAACCACTGTTTATGAGAGTCTTAGTATGGTAATTTAGTCGGTATGCGCACTACGAGAGTCGGCGGAATAACATAATCAAATATTTTCCTTTCTCAGTCCAAAACAAGAAGATTTTATTGTTTTTACTTTCTCACTACCGCTACAGCGATAAAAAGAAAGTTATGTAATGCTGCGCGAAGAAACGGCCAATTTTCGGCGGAAATCGCATATCACAGGGCCCTGGAAATTCAAAAGGGGATAAATAAAGTTGCTTAATTTAGAAAAAAATCCTGTCACACGTGGTGTAGCAAGAATCCATGTTTTGTGGGTCCTTGATAACGAAATCTCGATTGACGGCAAAACGTCCGTCCTGTCTGTCCGTCCGACCGTCTGTGACCAACACTAGCGACTAAACCGTTCAGCCAATTGTATCTGAAATTGATATTCCCCCAATCGATCTGGCTGATGACGTGGCCTCTTGAATTTGAAACAAATTTTAATTTTGGGGGTACTTTACATAAAGCCTCTGGGACATTTTCAAAATGTAAAAACAAAAAATTGCTCCAACGTTTTTGATTAAACTATGTTATTTGATAGTGTGAATGACGTTTAAGAGGATGGCGCAGATCAAATGTTTGTTGAAAACCCTGATTTTTCGAAAATTCAAAGAATCCAAAATTTTTTCAACGTCTTCCTATAAATACAATAAAGAAGATACGTATTTTCTTAATGAAATGTTTTCATCAAAAAACGACCTAAAAATAACGACGTGTTCAATGCTTCAAAAACATGAGTATTTTTTTCGAAATTTTGTGTCAAACATAAATAATTTTTATTTTTTTAACAATTTTTTTCTTAAAAAACGGCCCAATTTTTTAAAATTAAATTTAGACCTTAGATAGCGTAAAGGAAGCTTAAGACAATAGTGCAGGACTCATCTTCGTTGAAATGTCTGATTTTACAATTTTTTTAATGTCCGCGTCTTCCTATAACTACAACTGTGAAGATACAATTTGTTTAAATGAAATGTGTTCATAAAAAACGGATCTCCGAATAAAGTCATTATGAATGTTTTGAAAATATTAGTATTTTTTGTGTAATTTGGCTACAAAGTCGCCAGCTCCGAATTTACTGCGCTTCCTGGACGTAATTATACAGATATTTTGATGAAGTTGGATTAAGTAAGATAGATTGTGTATATTGTTTCATAGTTCTATGTTCGTTTCTTAGATTGAAAATTTTGTTATACGTTTACAAATTTATCTTTTAGAAATTGTTTAAAACCTACTTGAAATATATTAAATAAAATTTGCTTTTCTTCAGGGAATATCTGATTGGAATGTAACAATGCCATTACGCGCCTTATGCGTCTTATTGTTGGGTCATGATTTAGTTGTAGGAAAAGGAGTTATAATTGTCAAATTTATGTTGATATTTGCTTGAAAATATTTAGTTTTCGCACCAAATGACCTACCATTGGTAATGAGTTTTACAAAAAGTGACGAATGACATGTGTTAATTCGGAGCGAAATTGTGGTATAAATAGTATTACACAACCATTACTAAGTACATTAGTAAGTACGTGCTGTTTTAATACCACTAGTTTTGTTTTGTTTTTATTTTGGACGAGTTCCTGGGTATGCAGGATAACGAGACCGTAGTTATCTCTCACATGACCGGACGCTGTGTGGTTTCCTTTCAATTTCTGCGCGAATAAAAAATTAATAATATAGATAAATGATTTTGTATTACCTCGAATTCTGGGGCACCTAATAAAACCATAAACAGATATCAAAAAGCCGGACGCTGCGTAGATTTCTTTCAATTTTTGGAAAGTAATGATACATGTTTGTGGCAAGGGATAAAGAAGATTAGTTAAGAATATATATATATATATATATATATATATATATATATATATATATATATATATATTAGACTTTTAGATTTTTATAGTCAAAAAACAGTATAAAGTGTATGTGACGTATGGGGGAAAAGATCATCGCATCGCAAGATGCGCACGTGCAACTTGAACTAAATGGTAAGAAGATGGAATGGATAGTATTATTTTTCATTCCACCTCTAATTAATTTCAATAATAACAAACATAAATAACGCGGAAAGTGATTTCATAAACAGTTGTGTCAATATAGCAACAATTCAACTTCAGTGAATTCTTTTTGGTTGGTGTTTAACGTTCTATTGTTGATAGCACAGCGATCTTTACATATAACTTCTAATTGTCTTGAATTTTATCATTATTATTGTATTTAATTGATACGTCTGCATTATCTACCACATTAAAACTTGCCCATTCTTTGACATTTAGTTAAAGTCTTTCTTTGTACATATTTCCATTCCTGTAATTACGATAATTGTGACATTATGACACTCAATAAATAACTGGTAACCGGCCAGGCATTTATCCATTATAAACACGAAAACTCATTGACAGTTTGGATTGATATACAGTTTGGATTGGTTGGATAGATATACTATACATTTATGTGATAAAAAAATACATGGATTTACTAATATACGGAAATTCTATGTTTGTTCTCAACATTACGTATGATGTTTGGAAAGCGAATGGAAAACATCGGATTTTGATGTATCTTCATTCCTTTCTGTGAACTTTTGGCAGCCCCCATTTGTTTGGACTTCTTTCGTTGGTGCCTTTCGCGTCGTGTCTGCTTAAATGCACTTGCCGTGTTCCTATCTATAAACTTGGAACGTATCCTCGAGTTATATAGAAATGTGCCCAGAGAAGCAATTTAACTATAAAGAAGGCGAAACATATCTGAGGATTACATTTCCCAGAGACACATTTCTTGGAACATATTCTACGACTTTGTAGCTTTTTTCGTTGAAATTCAATTGGCAAAAGACAAGATTAAAGTATATCATATATTAGTTAAGAAAAATAGAAAAAAAACAGAATAAAACACTTGTGTAATAAGTCCCATTCATCATACGGAAATAATTGTTATACCACTGTTTTAAGTAAATGGAAGAAAAAAAACTTAAGTCATTAAAAACAACTTCATTTCTTGTTCAGAACGAATGATGCCTTAACTATAGGTAAATCGATTGATTTGTGTTTCCGGCCATGCCAGCTGATGCGATCATTACGTATTGCGCACGCTATATCGTGGGATGGGGCAATGTTTGGAAGGTACCCGCTTGAATGTGAGATTCACTGCTGTCTTACACGTTTACTTTCGGGTTTTTACCCTCCTGGTCTCCCCTAGCATACCAGGGCCAAACCCGGGACAACATCTACCCGACCAACTGGTTTCCCGACAAGTTTGAAAATGTAGAGCGTGTAAATAAAGCCCAGAAGGCTGGCGAAAAAGCTATTGACATATTCCAATTCACGTAATTCTGGATTCTGCCCTCATAATTGCAGTGCTATTGCTATTTTCAAATGACGTAAATGACCTGAGACCACAACAGAGGCTGACGTCTTGAAAATTTACACGTTCCGGTGACATGTAGGCTGCGCCAGTTGGTCTAACCACTGAGCTGCCGTAGTCAACCAATTTCTTGAACCGTTTCTTAGGCCTGATTTATTACCGGTTGTATGGTATTCAGTTGTCACCACCTTGCCACCTTATCGATAATATTATCAATAAACTCTGTTTTTTACCGCTTGGAATATCTCACCTGTATTTAACATGATTACAAAGGGGAGTGGTTTAGTTGATGTACAACCTCGCGAGTCCTTAAGCAAGTCGTTTGTGTGTATCTGAATATTTTTTCGTATGCAATTATTCCATCGTCAGCCATCCGCCGACCCGGACACTTTGTCCGAGAACCCGCCGCCATTGAGGATGTCCACCGCACCTGTGGACGAAATGTTACACCTTTCAACGCCAACTAGACCAAGGCCTCGAAACTTCTACTAATATTGACTCCAGACGTGAAACCTTCAATGCTTTATTCCATGTTTTTACCCGCGTTCAGCACATTCTGTAAATTGTGGATAGCAAGAAGGAATTACTATTACAATTATGGTGTGGATAAAGTGGTGGCACTACGGAATACGGAGAAATTTGTTCGTTAGACTTAGTATCTTGACCTACTGCGCTGCTCAGTACGCATCTGGTGTGTGAAGAACTAGCTGAACATAGAACAATGAGCTGGGATTTTCTTGAGTTCCGCAATCGAGATACCAACTCTTTTACACTACAAAAGTGAACTATTAATAAAGGTAGCAACGAGCGTTGTAGGCAACATTTAAAAAAAATATTCAAATGCCAGAAAAAACTATTTGCATCGAGAAATAAGCTACAAATTTTATTTAATGGTATGCAGACAAAGTAACTTTTCACCTACTCCACTCGCATCTAGCGAAATGAAAGTTCAAGGAATCGTGCTCAGATAGTACCTGCGCTCTTGTGCCCCCTTTGATCGGCTTTCTTGTTTTCTCTTACTCTCGTCTTCGTCTTTTACTGTTTGCACATGTCAGAGACCTGTAAACTTTTAGGATCACCTGGCAGTATCCGGCTGCCCGTCGTGACGAGTCATGCGTCCACGTCTGTAGGCAGCGACTGAACGGAGTCACAGTGGGGCCACATGTCAAACACGTATCCAAAATCTGAAAATCTTTGTGATTGTACTATATAAAAGTTTTGTGACCTTATTCTAACACCACGTTATTTTTACGACCTCGCATGCGTGGTCTTGTACATAGCTTTTCCGAGTAGTTTGTACAAAGGTTTCTAGAGTGTTCAAGTTGTAATATTTAAAAGATAATAAGATTTAAAAGATACTCCTGTCACAACTAGCAAAAGAAAAACTTAACAAATCGTGTGGAAAATTCCATTCCAAAATCCAAAATAAAAAGACAGCTACAAGCGAAAATCCCGTCCTTCCAGAATATGCCCCAATTTACCGCGCAGTTCAACCAAACCTCCAGAGAAATCACACTAACGTATCAAAGTTCGTCACTGCTGTTCGGGCCACAACGCGCACTACCACTTGCACCAGCTGAACACGATTGTACTCTCACACCCAGCCTGGAAGGCGCGCGGTTTTCTAGTTCTAAAGCCCGCGGAGCGAGTCTTGCTCTTCTTCTCTTGACTTCACCAGGGCGAGTACCAAAAGGGGCGGATTGCCGCATCACGTTCCAGTCTGCTGTTCGCCCGGCCGCCGCGGTTGACCCGCCACCTTGCGTCGCTTTCTCGTAACTCTCATACTGCCGAGCACCGTCGGTGGGGCCGCCACGGTTGCTCGACATGCAGGGCGGGCGTCCCAAGCCTCCGGCCGCTCCCACGGCCGCTGTAGCGCGCCACAGCGCTGCTGTCGCGGACACCAATGCTATACCACAGTAGAAATTCCGTTTAATAGATCGGGCGCCTTCCCTGCTTTCGACACCCCGTCCGCCGTTGGGGCTCACTGTGCGGCGGAGCGCGTACGCTCGGCGGTGGCGCGGTGCCCGCGGCGGCGCCTTCGCTCGGCCGGCGTCCAGCTCGCGCCGCCTGTTGCGAAAGTTCATGGACCTGGCACGGCCCCACGCGCAGGAATGCGGCTTTCATGTAGCACGCACTTTGGACACTTTCATTGAAAGGGTGGCTTGTTTAGTTGGAATTGTGATGTGTGGTAAAGGTTGCCGTTTGGTTGTTATTCTTGTTATATTCTTTTTTTCCACTTTGCGAATATCGGCTATCTCGGACCACGCACCACGTTATTCTCCGAGGCCCAGAGATGTGTAACCCGAAGGGATAAACGTATCACTTACTTGCTAAGAGGAACAGTCTTTCCGGCTGTATCAATTGTTCAGACAAGGTTGTTGGCCTTAAATTATGAACTATGATGCGATAGGCTGATAAAGAGGGCTGAAGGATTAATCATAAATACGTCCATGCCTACACAGGATTCGAACCTGCAGCCTCCTAAGCGCAGATAACGGCTGACGCAATTGCCCGCGCCACAGCTGCCGGCTTTATTACTATTACTATTATTATTATTATTATTATTATTATTATTATTATTGCTGTTGTAGCCATTTATTTTGCAATCATGTTACAGTATGATGGCTTAACGACAAATGTGAGTAATGGATACGAAGATTTTGTACGCCACAAGTTTAACATAAAATGATGGTGGTCTGATTGGATGATAGCGCTATGGCCATGAGAGACCCGAGGTTGCTCCTATATTTCATTTTAATACAATCGTAATAATCCCGTTTCTTACAGTTAAAATTGTAAAAGCAACAGACATTTTCTCTGAATGACAAGATTGATAATATTTCGTAAGATACGTTCATTTTGAAGTGAAAAATGAAAAACCAGAATGCTTTAGGTTTCGCGCTTTACCTATCACGATTTTATCATAAGCTTATATTACTTAGTTCTCTTATAGAAATGTTGAACATGCCTATAGTTCTGGAAAGTGAAATACAGTGCTACAGCCATTGTTTCACAAATTCCATCGCACAAATTTGTCAATGGAACGCTGATATAATAAATTTGGTTTAAATATTTCTTTTTATTCCACTAATAAATGGCATACCAAAATAATATTAGAAACTTCTAGGGCCTTTAAGAAGATAAAGATAATAACTTTTTGCATATGAACATGTGGTGGAATTTTGTTATAACGACGTAACACATGCTATGTTTGCCCCTGACTTGTAAGCAACGTGCCATACCGTGGAGTTACGCGGGACAACAATTTGTAGGCTTCGTTTAGATATATATTTTTCTAAGTGTTTTTTATCTAATCGATAGCTGGTTATCCTTTACGTCCCGATTAAACGCATAGTAAACCATATACTAGACACCACAACACCAATACACCATTTCACGGGCTCCTCAGATCTTGGGGTCAGCAGAACGCGAGGACTTCCGCGACAACACATACAAGAGAGACAAGAGATAAAACAATGTCCAAAGTGGGAATCCCTCTTTGCGACCTCGGCCATCCAGGTCGGCAGATTATATAGATGCTGACGAAATAATCACCGCCCCCTTCCTGTCGCATCTAGAAAAATGACAGCTTTAAAAAATATGAACATAAAGTACTTTCTTGTGCCCTCTTTGGTCGACTTTGTTTGACGACTTTGTTTGCATTACTCATCTCTTCATTTTTTCAATTTTGCGCGTGCCAGAGACATGTAAGTTTTAAATAACACCTGGGAACCAAAATCTACACCTCGTTTGCTTATGAAAATAGTTTCTATTACTGAGAAACGAACATTTCTTTTTAACAAATTTTGTTCAAAACGCTCTTCGATACCTCTCTTTATACTTCAACTTAGTATACTCTTTAAAGAGACAGCATCCGGATTCCGGAGCTCTAAAAAATTCGGAAAAATGAATCATGCAATCATAATCCAAGCGTTCTACTTCAATAATGCCATCAAAACAAAAATAGTACTTTTTTAGTTATAAAGGCAATTACCAATAACAACTTCCCCGATTTTTTAAATTTTATATTAATACAAATTATTCATTGTATAATGCAATATTAGTTTCTAATAACTCCATAATGTTGCATGTTAGAAAGAGACAAATCAATTGAAAATTTATTCAAGTAGTATGACGTTTATGACGTTCTTGCCATTATAAAATGAAATACCAGGCTACAAAACAGCTATTCCCCTAACTGAATCTCAGAGGCAATAGAACTCTATTCAAATTGGCCGCAATGCGGCAGGGAAATACATTTATGCTGTATTAAATAATTTTGTGGGAACTGCGCCTAATATCTAATTTTCTAATTTTACGACATGTTTTGGACGCTTTTCGAAATCATTTCCCAAAACCCTATTAATAATTTTGCTTTATTTTATTGCCTCTCTATGCTACAAAATTTTACTGTCTCTCTTTGGTTAGTAAATTTCATTTTACCAACAAACGTTTTACTACTGAATTTGTTTACGTCTGTGAGAAAACTGATGAGTCAATGTTTTCACATTTTTTACCTCCATCTTTGCCTGCTTCTATTTGGCCGCATCACGGGCGCATTTCACTACACACAGCGCCCATTCACGTAAACGTTATCCATGGGTTTTTATTTTGACGCTTTCCCCACCGTTTCCCAACTCCGCTGTTGAGCCGCAGCGATCTGGTGTTCAATCGCATCTCGATCACACACGATCCATGGCCCCGCGCCAACAGCAACTGCTGCAGCGCCTCCACTGACGTTGACGTAGGTCGTAATTCTCCTCGCTGCTTTTCGGCAGACGGCGGTGACTACGTAGGCAGACGGCGACCCCCCGTGAGGCCCCTGGACGTCGCTCAAGACAACGGCCGTCCACTCGAGACTTCCCTGTCGCCAGATTACAAGAGAGACTGCCCAGCGGCGGCTTCGCTGGGGTCCGTGTGCTTTTATTGCCTCGCCTTCTTATGTACTAAAGAGAAGACTTTGCAGGAAGTAACAGGAAGCAGGAAGTGACGAATTTTCGACCCCGCTACCGAAAAAAGGATAATTCTTGCTTCTATATGTAATAGATTACATACAGTCTGTGGGCCACTTGGGCTCTCAATGTTTCAAATAAAGTAATATTATAATACACATAACTGAGGAGGTCTTGTCCCTGGGCTTACAAATAAACGAAGTTATCGGAGAAAACTCGGAAAATCAAACGAAGCCTGCAAGCTCTTCAAAATTGTGGAATAAGGAATAAAAATAAATAAACTTCAGATTCATTGAATGCAACTGACAGTCTCACGGATATCAATGACAATTTCTAATGAAATTGCGAGGGGGACGAACAATGTTCTTTTACTTCTGTAATTGCAAGCAAAGGTCCATCCCGACACACGCCTTAAGGTATTGGGGGAATGTTTAAGTTTCTGCTCCCACAATTGCTTTGGAATTATTTGAAGTAAACCATGAAAACGACTTGTGAGAGCATCCAGTCTCAGGACTTTTTATTCGAGTAGTTTAACCGTCCGAGAAAGGTACGCGCGCGCGCGCGGTGCTGACGGTGCATTTTTTAAACTGTTTCAAAAACGCACCATTACCACCCGAACATACAACTCCTCTCTATTATTTTATTGTTCAAGTTATTTACAGCTATTTCATAGCATCTTGTGAGCTCATCTGTTTCCGTTTCTGAAAAATATAGATCAGATGTTTTGTGGTTGGTCAGGGATATTTGGCGTCTTAGTTGAATTGACGTGATCGACGTCCGGCGAATCTTGGAACCGCCATGGCTTTCATCGAGAAAGATAAATCGCGACAATTTTTCGCTTTAATTTTTTGTATTACTCTTATTTGGGACTGAAGGAAATTCTTAATTATTAGTTTTCCAACAAACACTTTCTCAAAATTTGTCACGGGGAGGGGGTATTAATTGGTAATAGTAGTTTCGCGACCGTATTTTCACGCAAAATTACGAGAATTCAAATTTTTGAAAAAATGTATATGACCTTATTTGAAAAATGATCTCTAAAGAACAGTTTTTATTAAGGGAAAAATCCTGATCTTTAATATTTTAGTTGTAGGAAGACTCGAAATAATTTTGAACTTTTGCAATTTTCAAAAAATCAGAGTTTTCAACGAACATGAAACCTGTACAATTCTCTTAAACGCCTTCACTTTTTCCAACAACAAAATTTAATAAAAAAAGACGGAGCTATTTTTCGCAAAACTTTGCAAATATTCCACGGGTTTCATGTAAAGTACCCCCAAAATTAAAATAGGTTTCAAATTCAAGGGCGGACGGACAGACAGATAGGCAGACAGACAGACAGACCGGTGGGCAGACGAACAGATTGACTTTTTGCCGTTCTTCGACTTTTCAATATCAAGGACCCACAAAATATGGATTCTGGTTACACCACGTGATAGCGGCTTTCCTTCTTATATTTAGCATATGTACTTATCCAGCTTGTCGTGGGCCATTGACTAAGAGTTTTTCTATCTAATATTCTCTCTACTCCGTAAGAAATTAAATCATTCTTTTCCTGAGAAAGTAAAAGATATATCATAACATTTGGGAAATCTTGCACTTCTGGATTTTTTTGCTTTTGTTTCTTTGCATTAATTTCGCATCAATTTGTGGGCTAGTTTTTCTTAGAATTATTATGAAAAAACTAATCTACCTTTCGGGATTTGTCGAGACAACAAGCTCTAACGGAATGGACCCGTGCCAACACTGCGCTGCAGCCTCTTGGGGAGGCACTACGCAACGTGACATTCTCGAGAGAGCCGTCCGAGATGTGCCTACATGAGAACGCGTTGCGAGGACGCGGAAGTGTACGTGGGACCGGGAGTAGTAGGGTAGTGCGCCGACAGCTCACTGTCCACGTCTTTGTACCAGGCTTCAAATCCCCGTCGATCATGTGGAATTGGTTGTGAGGCAAAGGGATTAGCTACATTTCTCGAGAATCTTTTATTGTACCGTTGTCAGTGCGGGATGTCGGAGTGCAAGATGTGTGCCGAATAACGGGATGTGGGGCGAATAATGGAATGTGTACCGAGTTGCGGGATGTGTACCGAGATGCAGCACGTGTATCACGTTGCTGGATATGTGCCGAGTTATGGGATGTGTGCCGTGTTATGGGATGTGTTCCGAGTTATGGGATGCGAGGCCAGTGGCGGGATTTGTGCCGAATTGCGAGATATGATGGGCACGAGAAATATTGAACTGGAATCTCTGTATTCTAAATATTTCTTATTGTCTAAAAATTATGCAAAAAATGTGTAAGTATGTACATTATTAATGTTTCGTGGATCGGTACTTGATGTTGATTCGTGTAATAGCGATGGTGAATTTTCGACTTTAAATATTGCAATGGACATTTCATGCGGCATGACAGCTGGTGTTAATCCTTTGGATGACTGTGAAGCGCTATATAAACTTGGAAGACGCATAATGTAGGGTTCTTGTAGCAGATGTAACTGAAAGTAAACGAAATAAACGGATTAATATGCTAAAACTTTCATCTCTACCAACATTGTGTCTTCATCTGAATGTGATTAATGTTTGCTATCTGCCGTGAGACCTTTCGCAAAACGCATTGTACGCAAATAATACTTCACTGTTGCATCGAAATTATAGTCATATTGACTGGATGAATCACAAGTTTTCTTAGACAATGAAATAATTTTATGCGTCGTCATTGCCAACAATATTGTTGGCAATGACAACGCATATAATTATTTCATTAGAAATGCCAACGATAACTCACCACAACACCTATATTTTCTTAGACAATACGACTGAAGCGTTTACTATCTGTTTTGGAATACGATTGGCTGGAAATTACGCTGTCATCCTGATAAAAGTTTTGATTATCTTTCTCACGTTGCCTAAGGGGTATGTATACCCCTGATCCAATGGTCCATTGTTTGCAATCCAATAAGTAAATGTAAATTTCCTTTCCCTATTAATGACAGTATGCTGATGTTTGTACTTTAATATTAGTATATCAATGTTAGTATGTTAATGTCATTTCGTTGGTGATTGCTTGTCTTAGTTATTATGCCGAAGTTGTTACATCAATGTTATGAAATTAATTCAATTATATCAACGTTAGTATGTCAATGTAAGTGAGTTAAATAATACTATGAACCATGTGACTATGGAAGAGAAAGTTTGGTACGGGAGGGAAACATTATTATTAATTTTAATCACGCTTTTCTAACTGGACAGTATTGTCTGCATACGCTATTCGGTGGCATGAAGTAGAGTGAGTATTCTTGAAACGTGTACGAAACAACACCGAGTACGTAAACCCGAAATTTACGTCCCGAACACTTTTAGATGTGGAGATATGGTTGTAATGAAATGAAATTAATAGAAAATATTTCGAAAAAATCTTAAAAATGTTAACTAACTATACTGCTAGCGCTTTCGATTCACAGATTTCTGTTCTGTAAGTTGGCATGTAAAATAATTTCTCGTAACATAAAAATTCACTATTTGACACGTTCTATATATAGTAAGCATTGCGATCATTGAGCATTCACGTCTTGCGATGTCAACATTAAAATGTGTGGTTTGCGTGCCGTGCGCCTGTGTATTGAATATGGAACTGGCGAAGAAGAAAAAAATGACGTGACTCACAACCTTCTATTGTGTAGTGTGTCATCGATATACAAGGAAAATGGAAACGCTGTCAGTCAACCTGTCAATGTGAACTCATTTAGTCTCCCCATCTCTAACGCTCTAGGGCGACTGACGACACTACGAAAGCTCTGTACTTATGTTGCACCACATAAACGGGGGTCTCTTAGTTCGCCTCTTTGGCCTTCGTTGAAAACCCGGGTTATCCGCATGGTAAAGGAAATATCAACGGGTTAACTTTATAATGAATCTGCGCATAGTGTTGAAAATATATGCGGATACGAGTAAATGGGTATAGTCACTTACAACCATGTCACAACTAAAATTTGCAAAGGCCGAATAACAAAGATCAATAGCTGTAATTTTCGAAGATAGTTATAATAGTCATGGATACGGTATATACAGTATGTCTCTTCCCTGTTTTGTTAGGTCTATTGTTTAGTTGTCAGATTGATTAGTGATTCTGGGCGCATCAACTATTAATGTCATTATTTCCGTAAGTGTAGAGCATATGTTTTCCTCGAGCGATGGGAATGATCTTCCTCCGCTGGATGGTAAAATCCGACGCCGACCTACCGTCGGCTAACGGGGTTTTCGTCTACTAGGTATCTCCCACCAGCGGGGCACCGCCCCAGTCGGGACAAGCTGTAAGCTCCTGACCGGTCTATCGTCATGTGTGATAGTGTAGTGCACATAATTGTGTGTTAGTAAGGAGAAAGGACAGGACAAGAGGAAGGAAAGATCACGTGCGGTCCGTGGTCCGTTTGTTAGGGTACTGCTCCAGCATTCGCCTTTTATTGATCGGCGGAATCACGGGAAACTACCGATCAGGGCAGTCGGAATTCTTCTTCAGACCGTGACTGAATTCGACCTATCACGCTAGAATTGAAAATACTGCTACCGTCAGAACTCGAACCTAGCACCGTCGGGTCAGAGGCACTGCACTGACATCAGTTGATGCCCTGAGCCATCTCTCCCAGTTTGTTTGATCAAATTTGGGGAAATCGTATTCTGATATCTTGAGTAGTTAAGAATATTTATGGAGAATGCATTTCGGAAAGTACATCCTTTCCTTGGCTTTATTTTGTTATTTGATTTATTTTGTCAAAGAACTGTAAAAATCGTATCTGACTTATGGGGGAGAAGCACAAGCTGTGCACGTGTTCTTATGCACCAGAATTTATTGTTTGCGTTGTAATTTATAGTGTTTGCATTTTAATTTGTTAGCAGATACTTCAGTAATGGTCCAAGGAAAATGCCTTGTATTTTCTTCTTTCAGGCGGATTTAACTTTCTTTTGTACTAGAATCTATGTAATAAGACATTTAAATAATATTGCAAAAATTGATGCCCTTCCTCAAAAATACGAGTTTTCGAGGTCTCAGATATCGAAAAAGTATATTTTTCTTGCTTTTGTATGTAGTAACATATTGTCTATAATTCGTAGTGTAGTCAGAATCCGCATTTTGTGGGATACTGAAAATGGAAAAAAAGATTTTCGATAAAAGTATGACCGTCTGTCTACAACACAAGGGTCATGCCGTTGGTCTCATTTTGCTTGAACTCTCAAAAATTGGGAAAAGTGTGAAAGTTAGAAATAATGCGAAAAAATGCATGATGTTGTAGCACCTTGTTTCTATTAAATTGTTTGCTAGAGTAGAGCAGTGCGCGTTTATACAAACTGCGAAGGATCGACTATAAAACCAATGCATTTTCAAAAGTTTCAAAAGATTTATGTTGTGTTTGTGATTATAAGTGAAAACGTGACATGTAAAAAATATATGCACAAGATTTTCTCCAAAACGGTTCTAACTTCTTCTTCTAAGTGCCTGACAAGAGCAAATCTCACTTAATGTTATGGCATAGGACTGATTATCTTGAATTCCGAAAATTGCAAATGTCAATTAACCTTCGAACCGCTTTTAGACCTTCAATATTGAAGCTAGAGATCTCTTATGCATATCAAAATATTCCACAATACTATATCACAAATCACTTTACGAGCAATTTTTGGAAATTATAGGTTACGGAGAAATTTAAAATTAAATTGGTGAACATTTTGGATATCTTTACAAATCCAGATTTTAGGTAACTTCACGTGACTTCAGATATGATGCATGAATTGTTAGCGCTTTTACTTTGTAATCTGAAAGTTGAAGTTCCCAGCTATATCGCGGCAAATTTTGTACTTCCTTTTGTTCCTCGGATAGAGCAAATTTAACCTATAAATATGGATAAATCCAATTTTCATTCAAACCTGCGTACTTTCGAATATTGCATATCATCAAAACTTGCAAATTCGAATCTCTTGCACTTCTGTTGTTGATGAGTGATCACAAGATGGCTGATGAATTTGTGGTACACATTTTACAATATTATAATATTACGCATCCGTCACAGGTGAAACGTGAAAGTATATGCAGTGCTGCGTACTAAAAGTATTTATTTTGCTGAGATAAGGCGACTTTTATGTAATAAATGGTGTAGGCCCTTGTCATTCAAGTCTTTGAAATGTCGATAATTACAAATATTAAATTTTCTCCAGCACGTACGCGAATTACTGTTCCTGTCCAGGGTATCCAGTAGGCGGCGGCGATGGTGTAACGGTTAGCGCACCGGACTCACCAAATTTGCGGGTTCAAACCCGATCGAAGCCGTGGATTTTTAAGGGGGAAAAATCTTTCGTACGCCTTCCTTCGGAGGGAAGTAAAGCCGGCTGACCCATGTTAGTAGATTTACTTGCATGTAAAAGATCCTCAAGCCTAAATTCAAAATCGCCTGTTTCTGGCCGAAGGAATACCTCCTTTATCTGCTAGTTGATGAAAGGAGCGTAGCGAAATTTGCGTGGTCAGACGGAAGAGCGGGCCTGATGGCCCGAGTCTCGCCACGTAAAATAAGGCAAATTCTATTCAATGCAATTCAATCCCCCAAGGTATCTCCCACCAGTGGACCACCACCTGTGTCGCAGAACTGTATAGTTGCAGCTAGTATAGAAAATCCTCCGCCATCAGGACGCGAATCGTAGGTCTTCGTGCAGACAGCGGCAATGCAGGCTCTGAGCTAATCCGAGCCGGTGCTCGCCAGGTGATGTCGTGGATAAGTCGATTGTCTATCTTCGAATACCAGCCCGGAAAAATACTTTTGCTTGTTGTGAACATTCGGCGGGATCTAATACGTATGTAATATTAGAGATTAAATATTACATATGTTATTAATACATCTTATTAATAATGCCAGAAAGTATGTGCAGTTGTAACACTACTAGATTCCTGTGGCACTTAAATACGTTCTCTGCATGTAGTACACGAGAAAGTAAAAATGTCCGATAAAGTTTTAAGGAATATCGTCACAATCGAATGGCCTTAAATCTCTTATGCTCCAAAGCATCGCATATACTATATCTTGGAACTTCAATAAATTTCAACACGTAGTTGAAGCAATATCTATCTTAGAATTTGATGTATACTTTCCTACGCTATTTTGTAGCACTGGCAAGATTTTTTATAAGATGTGGGTTTTCATTCACAATACTCGTACACATTCTATTGTTTTCAATTCATTATAACATGCTTTAATATTGTGTAGTTGAATTGATTTCGCGCTCTACTAAAGGAAAGACTCGGAAAGGTGCCGTACAGAACGGACGGATTTCGGGTTTCTCTCTGTTAATATTCGTACGGTTCGAGGGACACGCCTGAAATCACTTCTCCCGCATATTTCCTCACAGAGCCGCACATACGAAACCTTTCGGAGGCAGAAGACTAATCACCCTTCCCACAAAACTCTTCCTCATCCAGAGGGTGAAACTCTCGTGTAATATTCCGAGTGCAGAAAGTTCATATTTACCGGGGCAAAAGCCCGCTGCGTTAGGAGCATGGGATGAAAAAGTAACTTGTAGGCGTTTCTCAGAAAGTAACCATTGGTGCTTCAGTATGATATTACGCCTTCGTCACGCTATCACGTAACGAGTGCGTACTTACACAGTACAACATTGCGCATTCAATTCTACTACCACTTCTAACTTCACTTCAAAAAATGTACAACTCAAAATCACGCGAAAACAACTAATATTTTGAAAATATGTACATCATTTAAACATCTAATACAGAGTAAAATATTTCTTTAAGAGATAAATATCTACCTCCAATAATGTTATATTGATGTTATAATCCAGGGCCGAAAAAACTAAACTTTTGCAATTCTCGATATTCCAGAAATTATAAACTAGACATGTTATTCAAAATTTGCTATTTTCCAGCACAAAAGAGAGAAAAAACTTGTTTTTGCATTTTATTTAAATTATCTCAATTTCACTTCAAATTATGTGAAAAAACTTATTTTCAAACAATTGTCTCTTTATATTTCTTTAACGTTCAACCTTCAAGGACACAATTCCTTAAGAAAAATATTGTAATTACTTTAGTTAATGTAACACAAAAATAAAAAAGGAATTGAATAATCCACATTGTTTTTTTTATTTTGCTGTTTATTTTTCTTTGGAAAACATATTGATTTATTTTGATAATATTAAGAATTTACATGCCGATGTGTTTATTAGTGTTTGAAATACAAATGTTTGCATGACCTTTCCTAAACAACTGATTTTTGTAGAACAAACCGTGTAGAGGCAAAAATCGCTATCTTCAATTTTGCAGTTTTTATTGTTGTTTTTCAATTTTAGAAAATAGTCCTACGGCGAGTTCGCCAAAAATGGAACTATCGCCAAATTTCTTCAGCCTCTTGATGTATACGAGGGGATAATTTAAAGAACTAATTTGGAGCGGTTCTTGAGAAAAAAATTGTTTAACCAAGTAAATTGGCTGTTGCTTTCCGAGGAAAAAGTTGAAAAATTTGGAGCCCTGTTTGAGGAAATTTTCAAAATGTTTTTGAGGCTTCATGTAAAGTACTCTCAAAAATCAAAATATCGTTTTGAAACTCTCATAGCTTCGAGTTTGTTCAGACTTACGGGGAATAACAATTTTGGAGGAAATCGGTTGCAAAGTTTTGACTCAAGCTTTGGTCACAGACGGACAGAATTACAATTTTTATTTTCTCCCTACGGAGTAGAGAGAAAGTTATGCAATGCTGCGCGAAAAAACTGCGAATTTTCGACAGAAAACTCTTATTACAGGGCCCTGGTAACAAAAAAGTGGATAAATCCAGTTGTTACATTTAGAAAAAATACTCTATGACATAGTGAAGCCAGAATCCATGTTTTGTAGGTCCTGGTTACAAAAATCGAATGACAGCAAAACATCTGTCGGTCTGTCCGTCCGTCGGTCTGTGAACAACGCTTGCGGCTAAGCCATTCTGCCGATGATTTCCCAAAATTGATACATCCCATTCGGTCTAGCTGATGTCGCGGCCCCCTGAATTTGAAATCGATATTTCACTTGTGGGGGTACTTTACATAAAGCCTCTGGGAATTTTCCAATTAAAAAAATAATTGGTTCTATAGTTTTTGATTAATTTTTGTTGTAGTATAACGTGAAGGACGATTAAGAGAATGATGCAGGTCTCATGTTCGTTGAAAACCCTGATTTTTCGAAAATTACAAAAGTTCAAAATTTTTTCGGAGTCTTCCTACAACTAAAATAATAATGATAGAGTTGTTTCTTTATTGAAATCTGTTTCTTAAAGATAGATTTTGAAAGAAGGTTACGCACTATTTTTCGAAAATATGAGTATTTTTTGTGTAATTTTGCGTGAAAATACGGAGGAGAAAGAACATGCTCTTTTAACACCACTAGTTTTACTGGATAATCGTATTTATGATTTTGAATAATCTATGTGTAACATACAATTTGAACTATATTTTAAATGGTTTTTGAAACAGTTTATATAATGTCAAGAATGGTGCCCAATTATTAGCACTAGAAAAATACATATTGCAACTTGAAGGAAAGACCAGAATTTTTCTAGAAAATCCAAAATATTAATTTTTGTAATCACAGCTGAACAGTAGAACCTCAGTGATTATAAATAAAAAAGAATGTAAGAACTGAAAATTGTAAAATGCTTCTAAATGACAAACGAACTGACAAATTAATAAACAGTACTCCATTTATTTTGTTAAAAATAAATCCTAATAATTTGATCAAAACGTGGCCTAAAAATAAGTTTACTAAGCATCAAATAAATATGCTAAACTGATATGAAATAATGGGCTTATTAGAAAAGCTTACTGCCGACCTAAAATTCACAAAATAGCTTTACTCGTCAGACCAATAATTATTATAAACAAATTATAATTGTTCCGCCATTGTCAGCCTCTCATATAATCTAGGCAAATATTATCTCAGTTATAGTGAATGTAGTAGGACAAAGCTAAAAAATTTAATTAACAATTCTAATGTGCATTTCATCATTAAAGTTACTTTATGTACTATAAATAACACGATTAAAATTATAACAATATTAAAATTATTTAACCTTAAGGAATTGTAGTATCATGAGCTCGTCACAGACTTACAAAAAATTTTCTATCACCCTAAAAATTTACTATTTCCTAAGAATATGAAAAAATCAAAGCTCAATTCCCAAAAGCAGAGTCAGTTGTTTGTGGTTCATTCTTCTTTATGGGAAGAGTGTGTCATTGACTTTGTTATTATTGGAACACATTTGTATCCCTATGTCTTACAGGACACATTCTCTTCTCATCTAACCACCACTTTGTATTTATAGCGCGCGCAACAACATGATATTGTATTTCAATAGTAGAAGCAAAAAAATCACAACACGAAAGTTGGTTTTCTAAATGTTATTGTAAACTTTATTAATGGTAAATTTGTTACCGATTGGCTTAGAAACTAGTAGTGCAACAGAATGCCACAAACTTTCTCGTATTAGTTTTGCAATTTCTTTTGTCTGGCCAAGCTTTTCTGTTTTGCCACATACCTTTGCCAGCTGTCAAAATACATTTTTGACATTTTCTCAATTTTTCGATGTAGTACTACTGGATCCGAAATGTTACTTAATAATATTAAAGAAGAGTAAAACCTCGTCATAAATGGCAATTTTCATTGAAAATTTGGAGCCGTTTTTAAGAAAATAGTGTTGAAGCGTTACTGTAAATTCGAAATTTGAAGCTCTTTTTCTCAGAAAATGTTTGTGTTTTCTAAAATCTAGATTCGAAGTCATTATAACTACTTACATTCACAAATGCAATCGTTTTTACAAATCGCTGGAAATGTGCATATTAACGGCGTGAGAGATATTTAAAAAATATATATTAAGAAAACAAATTAAACTACAAAATGAACGTCTTGTCATATTAAACAGTCAAATAGCACTATCCGTCGAAAGAGGATGAAAAAAATTTGGAGCCATTTTTGATAAAATGGCGTTTGAGCGTTTATGAAAATGCGGATTTTTAAGCTCATTTTCACAGACGAGGGTTGAATTTTCGAGTAACATTACATAACAATTTTTAACCATGTGTACTAATAAATACAATAATGTTAACAAATCGCCGCTAATGTAAATATTAACGACGTTACGACTTACACGACGTAAGAGGAGAAAAAAATTAAATTTTTGTAATTTTTGAAAAGAAACAAAGGAATAGAGAAAAATGGCGTTCATGTCATATCATAGAGTATATTTAGCATTATCCCTACTACAAGTTCGAAGAAAAATTTCGAGCTGTTTTTGAGAAAATCTTGTTTGTGCTATTTTTTTAAACTTGCCCATATTACTCGCAAAACTACTTTTTTATGTACATGACACTACGAAAGAACTAATTATGGAAAACAAATTTCATTTGAAGGAAAAATCTCTATCTTCAATTTTGTAGTTGTATGAAGACCCCAAAAAATTCAAACTTTTGAAATTTTCGAAAAATCAGAGTTAATAATGAAAATCGGACCTATACCACCGTTATATGTGTATTTTACTCTATACTTACAAGAGATTGGAAGATAAAATTTGGAGCGATTTTTGAGAAAATTTTGAAGATGTCTGGAGACATGATGTCACGTACCCCCAAATTTTGAAGAAAATTGACCGGTGAATGTCAATTTTGGAAAAATTCCTTTATATGGTTTAGGCGCTAGTTCATTATCAGAGGACACCAAAACGTGTATTTCCGTTGAAATCTCGAAATCAATTTTCATCAGCAGTACGTAACTTTCATTATACTACGTATATTAATGCGTATGTACGTACGTATACGAGAAAGTAAAAATACTTAGTGTGAGAGAGTATTAAAATTTTTATTCATGCATTGCATCAATCATAATTTGATATAGTTTATTACACAACATACCAATCAAATTGCATCACAAATATTGTCATAAAGGAACAACTATCCTCTATTCTATTTATATATTCATTAATGAAGTTCATCATCATCATCAGAAGAAAACCAATTACTCAGAAATTAGTCACATTTTATTTTCCAAAAGAGATAAAAGAGGACGTTTTATAATTTATTTGAAGAAAATTGTGGAACTGCCAGCAATCTAATGTTCTTTCAGGCATATTAAATTCCAGTGTTCCTTCCCTGATTTTTAAAAAGTAATGTAGTGTTTTGAATATTCAGAAACGTATCTTGTTATTTTACTCATTAATTTAATATTTTGCAAATAAAAAATTGATTTCTTAGAGGATGCAATTACATGTAAGTAAAATCTAAACTAAGATCATGACACATTTCCAAGCTTTTTTACTGCTAATTACAAATGTCATCTATGAAACTTGAAGTTCAACTAAAAGACTCGGTACATGAGATTCTGACATGCGAGGAAGCCCAATGAATTGTTTTGGTGTTTAGCATTAGTTAAAACTACTCTATTAATATTGCAAGCATTATTGGTAATAGTGTCTCTTAAAAATTCATTAATTCATATCTCTTTGTTTTATACTTAATAATATAATTTATTGATTTTAATTCTATTTGTTTATTTTCATGTTTAACTATAAAATAATAGCATCCTCTTCCAATCTAGGTAAGTGGTTTCAATGTTCAAAAGAGATAGATTACTCAAGCCCTTCTTTATAGACAAGTATTAATTTATAGTTTTCAAATGTCACAGGATTTATTTTTGCTCTCTTTCTACTAGCATCAAATATGTAGTTTCGGATCTGTTGCTGTAAAAAATCAAATCAGTAATTTCAGATATTTGATGATACTAATATTTCTCATTGAATATCGATAAATTTATATATTTTAAAATTTGATCCGAGGCAATCACAATCTTGCAAAATTAGATTTTGTTAATTATGTTTTATTTTTATTTAATTTCTATTTTATTTTTTGCATATTTACGTGTTACATTCTCTTTATTATCATAATATTTCATGATCTGCATATAATTATATCTAATACTGGTTCCACCTAGCAAAGCAAAAAGTATTCAATTGCAGTTAGTCAAATCTCTTCCCATTTTTTAAAACTTATTAATCATTTAAATATTTCATGTGTATAACTTGACACCTAACATAATTCATTAATTTATTTTCAATTTCAGTATAAGAATAAATTTTCATAATTGTTGAATAAATTGTATCTTTGTGCTAATGACTGCACGAAAATGTTGAATAAAAACAATTTTTCAAATTTTACATTCCTTGAAAAAATTAGTCAATACTTAAACATGGTGGCAATGTACAGACAGATTTATTCATCTTTTTATCAAGTTTAGAAGTGTACATATACATTCTGTATATAACTGATATTTGTAAAGCTGCGAACTTTCATGTAATGACATTGTTTTGGTTGTATCTCTGAGAAACTTGAAATATGTCCTATAGCAAAATATTATTCAGAGATAAAAAACTTTTTATATATAATGCATATTTTGTATATTCTAGACATTGAGCATTTACTTGTGTGCACATTTTTCAATTTTTTCACATTTTCCAAATAACATAGATTTTTGAGAAAAAATTATTAGCTAATGCATAACATAAAGTTTCATAGCGCAAGCTACGATAGAGAAGTGATGGCCTGAAACAGTAGTGTAAAATTTTGAGGAATAAATTATATATATTTTTAGAATGAGTAAATTATAAAATGAGAAGATGATTCAGAATACATATGATATAATATAATGTGAATACATATGATTCATAATACTGTTTTTTCATCATTAAGAGAATGTATTTAGAATAAACTTGTTAAAGCCGATCAGATGGCCGAGATCGCTAAGGCAGTAGTGCCGGAGTGGTCTCGGACCAGAAGATCGCGGGTTCGAGTCCCGCCTCGGGCATGGGTGTATTTGTGTGTGTTTGTATGAGTGTGTCGTCCTTTCACCCCTCATTATCATCATCATTTCATCTTTCATACCCCCAAAGCTAACAACCCTGGGGGATAAAAAAATTGGATTCAGTAAAAAATACTGATCCCCCCCCAATTGATACATGCACCAGCTACCGCGATATATGATACTGAGCCACGGTAAATGCAGGATGTATGAACGCGTGGTCCTAAGTTGGCCTATTCGCGAGAAGAAAAAAAAAAAGAAACTTGTTAAAATACAAATGTGTGCCCAAAACATGATGTCAAACTTTTCAAAATACGATAGCACATCTTTAGAACAGAAAATGTTAACAAAATTTCAGAACAAGAAACATTTTTTGATTTGGTTGACACTATTGAAATTATATTTTGTTATATCTTTCACTTCTGTGACTACCACCTTGAAATAAATCCACATTTATTTCTTAATTTTGTTCAATGGAGGTTTGAAACGTTTCAGAGACTTCTGTTTCCCTCATCACCTGTAACTTAAACTGTATTTACAAAATTAGTTCATAATGAAGAAACCAAATTGATGTTTACAATATTGGCTAAATTAAGGGACAAAATAAAATTACTTAAGTTCAAAAATTAATAACTAACATTATACCCAATTCAATGCGAAAGCTCGCCTGTTATTCAATTCATTAAAATATAAAAGAAAACAGTTATAAATATTATTTATTTTGGAGGCTGCATATTTTAATTGTGACAGGTAAATTTAATGGACTTTGTGTAATTTGAATTTTTATGGTAGGCAGGTGCATATTAAAACAACTGGTGATGATGTATACACTATTTCTGGGCCTCCTTTCCATTAATAATTTTATTTACAATTTTTAAAAATTATTTGCAGATCTATCAGTGACTCACTTTTTGAAACTATTTTCATACTTCCATTGTGTTCCCTCATTATCTGCCAAAGTCCTTATTCTCACTTTATTTACCAATATTGAATTATTAATTTAATTTTTTTATAAAATCTTTTTTGATGATTTGTTAGTAGTTTAAATGATTATTTGAATGAATATGTATGGAGACAATTGTTTTCACATCAGAAAACCAAATTTAGGATTGTGTAGTTGGAATGAAATTTTAACTTGATCTAAGAAAATATGAAATTACCTTCCATTGATGGTTTGAGTTTTATTCTACCAGTTTGTGTTTTGATTTACAGAATAATTTTGATTGTTCTGTATTACATTCAGAATACTGTCTACATTCAGTATGTGTTATACATTCAGAATACTGTCACTTTAAGAAATTACTAGGGATTAACAATTTTTAAATTGGCAAATCTTTATAATGTGTATGTAATTGGTATCCCATGTAAAAATGGAAACTTCATGCTGGGAGCTGAGCATTTTCTTTCTATAATAGGCATTATATAATATTCGAAACAATCAATTTTTGAAGACTGCTGCCTTTGATTTTGTCATCAATTTTTAATTTAAAAAAAATCATAAATAATAATTTTATTCCACTTTTCAGAAAAAATGTGATACTAATATCCCAGTGCAAACATTTATCTACTATACTACAAAATTTCAGAAAAAAGAAATGGGGTTTGGAACTAGTCACTTCTTGTGAAAATTTAATTACACAGCACTTTTTTAATAAAACCTTATAGTTCGGGGTTGACATTAAGAAATGGCTATGATTAATGCATTTATAGAAGCTATTTTCTTTTGTAATTATTATTTCTTCTTTAAAAATGCATACAAAATGCTAAAAAATTGTTTCCTGAGTCACTGTTTTTGGACAAGAAAACTTATTTGACTAGACTAATTTGAACTTTGTTGAGCACTGAGTGACCAGCCAGTAATAATTAATTCAAGAAAAAAAATTGTGCATAAATACAATGAATTTTAGTTTGATTTCTTGATCATATTCCATATTCTAAAGGAGTAAGCACTGCATGAAATATTTTTATAATACAAGGCTATGTGCTCCTTCCAAAAGGTTAATGTGCCCACATATCTGTTTTTTACTATGTGAATAAATTTACAGCAATCTCAGATGCAAAACTGGTATCTTACTTTCCAGGATCTCTTGGATCTGAAATAACCCGATTAAATTTGGCTTCATTGTTATGTTTTGTTTTTTGTGTCCTAGAGCACTTATGATCTATTACTCATTGCTGAGAAATGTTCATTATGAAAATGTATAAAAATATTCTGTATATAATTATTTCAAATACAATGTAGCAGTTATAGATATATCCATCAGTGTTTTCCTCATATCAATTTCCCAAATTGATGTATTTCAAATGCTATCACATTTGTTCATTTTCCCATTTGTGGTTTTCTTGCCTGCAAAACTTATCAGATTAATGTGATTGAGTTTTATTGTATTAATTTATTCAGACCCTTCTTTCACTGGAGTCATTTGCAACTTGCAGCACAGAGCTACCAATATGTAGAGGTTAAAGCTAATAAATTAGTTTAATGAAATGTAAAAAAATTAAACTTTCATATATTTATGGTTGTGGGCCACATGTTGCAAATGACTTACGAAAAAAGGGACCAAATAAATGAATACAGAGAAATGAATTAACAACAATCATAGTTAAAAATACCTTTGACTTTTGCTTAATTTTGTTTTTTTTTTGTTGGGTAGGGGACTTCACTTCTTGCTGTTAAATGGTAGTAGAGAAAAGATTTGGCCAATTCTATTCAGCAACTGTTTTTAGTGTCAAGTTGTTAAAAATATAATGGAAGTGCTTTCACATTTTTGCATATTGTTTTTAGTAACAATTTTTTGAATTAAAATTTACAATTAAAATGTATGGGTATAAAACATTGCAAGTCTCCAAGAAAACATGGGTTGATGCTAATAATTACATTTTCGGTATAAACATTTTTTGTAGTAACTGCAGCGGACAAATTTGGGTTGTGGAACCGCTAGCCGAAGTTTCGAGAGTCAACCACGAACTGCAAACATTTTGTGGTTCAGAGTACTAGGTAGACAAAGGAACCACCAAACACAGTAGTGGTTTAGGGCCCCACGATTGTCCACACATTGCACCTATGGTGCGCCATCCACAAAAGTAACTTGGCCAAATTTTACTATTGATTCTGGTAGAGAGAACTGAATTGCAACCGTTCTTTTTTTAGTGTGCTATTGTTGAAATTTGAAGGTGTCTTCTGAACTGAAATCGCATATTAGCCTTGGTTTTAAATAGATGTTTTAGGCAGTCACTACTCGTGTATTACTCTCCTGAATTGACGTCGCTTGTTGACATTGTTAGGTTCACAGCTTTCTTCGCTGTCTAGTACTTCCTTTAGGACTTAATTAACTGCTTGAACAAAGCTAGCTACACAAGAATGAATCTCCACCATATCTACGGCATTGTAGTTGGTTGTACCAAATAGCAACATGTGGAATGATATGATGGAAGAAATTTAGGCAGAAATTAAAATATTGATCTTCAGGAGACTTCAGTAAAGTAGTTGCTTCTCTCAGGGTGATATCTCTTGAAGATTCTGATTCCATTAGCACTTGAAAGTACTCGATTAGAGAGTCCTTTTCTAATAAGGTGGTTACTGTTGTCGATTTGAAATTCCATTTTGTTATTCCAGCCGTAAGAATTCTCTCTTTTGGACAGTTATTTAATACACATTCTCGTTATAGGGTTCTGGAAAAGAATACTAGAATTGATGACAAATCGCAAGCAGTAATACTTGCTTTGGAGTTCTGTTAACTACTCTTTTCATTATGATATTTAATTGGTCAGCGAAACAGTGTGAATAAAATAAGCATTTGGATACAATTATTTTACTCTAGTCTGCAAGCCACTGACAGCACCACTCATCACAGGGGCACCATCATATGCCTGTCCAGTTAGTTTCTCCCATTGTCTTTTAATAGCATGTCTTAATTGTGCAAGAATGTGTTCTGAAATAGCCATTGCATTCTGTCCACAAGGATTAAAGAAGCCTCACAATCTCTCCCTGACATTTTTCTTTTGAGTCACAATATGGTAACACAATAACAAGTTGAAAAACACCTGTTACATTATTGGTTTCATCAGTCAAAACAGCTAAGGACTCTGACGCATCTACTTCCAAAATTGTCCCTTTACATACGTCCAGCATGCACTGCAACAGTTCAGCTTGAATCGATTGTGATGTTCCCTCGCCCAAAGAACACCAAAGAGATGGAAAGATCAGAAACAGGAAGCCTTTGCCTAAACATGCCTATAAAATTGCCTAAGCATGAAGAAGAAGAAGAAGAAGAAGAAGAAGAAGAAGAAGAAGAAGAAGAAGAATCGGGCCAAACTTTCAAATTACCCGACCGTGAATAAACAATGCGGAGTGTCTCATATATTCTTTTAAAGGGTTTATATAAAATTATATCAAGTATCATGTTTGTCTAGAAGTATACGGGTACTACAAGAACATTTCACTGTCACAACAATTTCAGGGAAACGCGAATTAACAGTTTTGCAACAACTACCAATTTTATAAACAATTGTAAAATATGCGCCAGAACGGCCGGAGAGAATCCACAAATCGTAAACAATCCGTAAACATTCGCTCGAAAATATTTTCCCGTGATTGTGTACGAGCAAGCAAAATCAGTCTCTCGACTGCCAGAGATGACTGTATTTCCGCTTCATACAGCAACAACAAGCGAGCCCCCCCCCCCCCCAACATACTCCCCATTCATACAGCAACAACGTCTGTCCCGCCCCTTTGGATGGTGCGCCGATCACCTAGGCATTAAGTTTCTAACTGTTAGCGATTGGTCAACATGTTTATGTATCTGTTATCTGTTTAGTAAGTTTCTTTAAGTGTTTGTTTCTTCGCATATACCTGTTTCAGTCCATGTCTCAGTTAATGGATCACTCGAAGCTCCGAAAGGAAGACACGGAAAATAGAAAAGCGCATTTTGGTACTCGCAACCAATCAACTATTCATTTTGTGTATTCTTTTCTGGATTGAAAGTTCTCGTATATTGTTTCTGACGAATCGTAGACGATTGAGATATGTTTAATACTTGTAATGCTCTCGTGGCTCGCTTCCCTTTCACCACTAATGTTCCGAGTTCGATTCCCGTAGAATCTCCGAAGACTTTATGTGAATTTTGTTACGACAGAACGAGTTTGCGTCCTTCACAGGGACTAGTCCAACCCCTGTGAAGCGTCATAAACCTTACCCCTATCCTCATTCCTTCCCAATTCTGGCCGATATGTAAATGATGTGTGCGAAACGCGAGCGCGGTGACGCTACCTATCGGCAATCCCTTGACTTAACTGCGACTGACGTGACTTGTCTACCCAGCGACTCCTAGAGGGTGCTGGGTGATTGATAACTGAGGATTAGATTACTCCAATTAAAAATTAACGGAGGATTAGGAAATTAAAAAAACAATAAAAAAGGCGTAGGTCTGCCGCTAGCTTTTATATCTCACTTTTATTGAAGAGTTAAGCTTCTAAATTTCAATTTTTTTGAAAATAGGGAAGAATTACTATTTCTATCAAGTCTAATACGAAAGTAAACAACAGAAAAATATGATATACAGCATCTCAACCTCATCAAACCAGAGCTTTTCCAGTACTGTAAAAATCTATTTTTGTATTCCAGCTTTATAAAAGAACCTTTTCTGTTGCAAGAAATTGTTCATAATCAGGCATTTTACGGCATGAATGATAGCGTCATCACACATTCAGAAATCGTAGCGAGAGAATCGGGGGGAGGTAGGTCTAAACGGAACAGCCGACCACCGTTTACTCGCACGAGTCGTCACAGGGAAGCTGTTTCGCAAAATTAAGTTTGATTCTCTTATAAATGTATAATGCTGTTTATAATGTTTCTTTATTACATTCGTACAAATTTGAAAACTCGCTCCTAAAGTCGCTGCTTTCCAAAATATGTACCCATGCAATTATCTTAACATTATAAACTAATTGCATAAATACTATTGTACTATGCGAGAATCTGAGGAAGGGACTGCCTTTCCTGTAGCCCCAAGAAGCACTATGTTAAGAAACGTGAACATCGCGGGAAGCGAAATCAGCAATACCCATACTTTACTGCATGCAGCTGGGACTGGCAGTGCTAGGAAGGGAAATGGAATCGCCATAGATAAAGGCGGAAGCTTTTCAGAAGGCGGCGGAAGTTGTACACGCACCAGCAGTTGGCGATATTGGTCATGTAATTGATAGAAATACTATTTCGTATATTTTATTTTAATATGAAAGAGACATTAAGTGTTAAAAATGCAGTTTGTGATACGATTCTCTCATACGCGCTGTCAATTTCGAGAATGAGTCACTCGCGGCGTGGCTGCTGTGCGGCCGAAGCACTTTACCGCGGAATTGTGACGCTTCGCTACGCGTGTCTAAGTTCGCGTGAACACAAAACATCCTTGAGTATGGCCAACGCGTTTTATGCGAATTCTCACCTTAAAAATAATTTGGCATGTATATGTTCTTAATGTTTTACAGGAAAGTCTCCATTTTCTTGCTTCCTGTTTGCCCCACATTTTTTCTCATCCGCACCCCATATACTCGCACAAGTAGGAAAAATTATTCGGAAGCTGCGTGGCACGGACGTTTCCTCTTAATAGACTCCAATCCCTTTTAAATTGTCCATCACACGTTCAGACATAGATACCTCTACGCACGTCCACTTATACTAATATTCTTCACAAAGTAACATTGAAGGCGACCCTTCTGGGGGTTCCGTTTCTTCTCGGGGTCTGCGTGCGTGAACGAATCGTACCACAAACTGCATGTCAGCGACAAGAACGGGGGGTGCTGCAGCCACGCCACCAGCTTTCACTGGGTACAAGGACCCCACTGCAGCTTTTCTGTCGAAAAATTGAGTCTTTCTGCTACAGCATTACAATACTTTCTCTTTTTCTCGTAAGTACGTAAATACTTGTCTTCGTTGTTTGGTTAAAAATAAGTATAATTGTACTAGCTGCGTAAAATCGTGAAGCGCTTCTTATTCTGTACGGGCACGTCATGCCATTAACGGATTTACTTCAATACGATGCTTTCATTACCTACAGTAATTATTGTATTCCTCAAGAAAAATTAGTACATCAATTGTAGGATGTTTTAGTAATGTCGGCATTACTTATTCACGCACGTAGTAATTTAGTGTCGCATTCTGTATAACTCTCCGATCAAAACTATCTACGTGAGCCGATTTGTATTAACAACATTAACATTTTAATACTGTTTTCAGAATCTCTGAACGGTAAACACATTTGAACTAACACAGTTATTTTATTGTATTATCACTTAATTGACATTTTACATTTTCCGCCTGACAGACCGGTCTTGCATTTGCCAGAAATGCCACATCGCCAGTCTAGCCGTGCTGGATTGCATCCAGTGAAAGTGTGACAACAGCACTGAAACAAGCGGCGTTCATACATAAAACATTCATTTGATGTTTTGTATGCTGTTGTTAATCCCTTATCTGCTGCACAGTTTCCCTGGAAACAACGTAGGTCGTCATTAATAGATGCCTGTTTGTGAATCGCCGAAGCACCAACACAGAAACCTGCCGCGGCTAACGACATGTATACTCAAAGATAAATATTTGTTCACAGCTTCGACCCTCTGTTAATGCGATCGTGTCGATAGCCCGAGTTAGTAAACGTTTCACACAGATTAAGTATTCCGGGTATAGCGAAAAAAAGACACTCCACCGAACTGTATGTCAATTCGTTTGGCGCTCTCCCCGTTTTAATGCACCCGCTAGCTTTCTTGGTTTATAAAGCAGTGCAGTGGCATGAAGTGCAATGACGTTGTGAAACTGAGAGAAACGACTGTGTAAGAAAGACATTACCGCTCGGTGTTTCGCAGTGCGATGAAGTGAAGTGTGGTGAAGTGAAGTGAAGTGAAGTGAAGTGAAGTGTGGTGATGTGGAGTGCTATGAAAGATTGCACGGTGAAATGTTCACGTTCATTTGTAAAGTTTGTAGATTTTGTAAAGTTGTTAAGTTCAGTAATGTTAAGTTAGCGTATTCTGCCACCAAGTTCTCAAACTTAATTATTAATAAATCTAATCTAATCTAAATATTGAAGAGGCTCCGCCGTGGCCCACGCGCAAGCAGCGTGTGGTCGGCGCCGCCCGTCCCGCCACTGGGCTCCAGGGGTCCGACGCGCGGCCCTCAAAGGCCGGCCTCCCAGCGCCTCTCGTCCGCCTGGCGACGCACAGGCGCGCACACACACGCGCGCGCGGGCGGCGCGCGGGGACCTTGGAGCGCGGCGCAGGGGTAGACGCACTCGCGGGGGGAACGGGAGAACGCTGGGTGCGCACGCGAAGCGGTCGCGGGGCCGCGTGTAGGACACGTCGCCCGCCTCGAGGGAGCGCCGTGTTAATCACGCGCGCGGCCCGCGGGAGCCCCTTGCGCCGCCGCCGCCGCCGGCCGCGTGAGAGACGCGTTGCCTATGACCCCTCCTCAGAGCGAGCGGTGACGGTTTCTTGGGGAGGGAATGACGATGCCCATGCAAATGACGCTGGCTGCGGGTAGACGTACGAAGAACTCAAGATGCACTAGGTGAGAGGGTTCGAACCCCGCGTAGGACGCGTCGATGTTTTCATCGCGTCCGAGACCGGCAAATATGACTCTGGGCATCAACTGATGTCTCTTCGGTGCCTGTAACCAGGAGTTTCGACACTAGCCCGCGGGAAGCCCGTCCACCGCTACCGGCCGCGTAAGAGAAGCGTTGCCAATGTCCCCTCAGGGCGGCCGATGACGGGTTTTTTGCTGAGGGGATAACGATGCCCATGTGAATGGAGCAGGCTCCTGGCAGAACACGTGCGAACAACGCGAGATATACAGTAGATGCGCGGCGATCCGAGCCTCGCCAATCCGAGATTCCGTGCAATCCGAGATGACCTGACGTGCGTCAAGTCACCAACCAAGCAGCGATAATCAAGAGCTGGGTGCCTTGATGGGTTGCAAACACTGCCTCCAAGGTCTCGTGTGCAGTGTCACTGTCGGTCAGCCTCGTTCGTGACCACTATGTATCTCCCTGTAATTTTAATAGTATCTGAACATTAAATTCGTTATACAGTGTAAATGAAAATTCCTTTATCTATTTACCTTCTTTCGTGTAATGCGAGGTACCATCAGCCCCAATTACCTCGGAATATCGCAACTCTACTATAGTAAACGCGTGGGTTAGAATACCGCGTAAGTCTTCGATGTTTGTACCATGTACCGGACCGGCAAATCTGGTTCAGAGCATTAACATGTCACTGTAATGCTTTTAACCGGAAGGTTGTAGGGTCGTCGAGTCCCAACGGTGGCAAGATTTAACACTTGACCGCGGAGACGTAACCACCGCCGCCTTGGGCCGTGTGAGAGAGACATGGCCTGCGCCCCCTCCGAGCGGACGATGACGGCTTCTTGGCGAGAGGAGAACGATGCCCATCGAATGGCACCGGTAAACATACGAACAACGCCAGATTTACAGTACATTCGCGCTATTCTCAGATTCCGTCCAATCCGACATCGTATGATGTGCGCGAAGTCACCAAACAAGCAAAAAAGCGACAATAATCAACAGTTGGTTCGTGACGGGTAACGCTGCGTCAGAGATCACGAGTGCGGCGGTCAGTGGCAGTGTGAATCTGTCTCCAACATTGCTGTGGCTGGTTCGCGCTCATGTGTGTAAATATGTATGAATTTGTAATTTTAATAATATCTGCACATTAAATTTGACTTCGCTATAGGCATTGTAGTTGATTCTGTTATGAAGTTTTATTTTTTTCGTGTAATCCGAGTTTGGTTTTAATCCGAGATACCACCTGCTCCAATTACCTCGGATTATCGCGACTCTACTGTATTAGGTTTGTAGGTTCGAATCCCGCGTAAGGCTTCGCTGTTTCCACCGTGTACAGCACCGTCAAATGTGGCTCAGGGCATCAACTCATGTCAAAGCAATTCCTCTGACCAGGTCTCTAGGGTTCGTCTCCCGACGGTGGCTGGATTTTTGACACTAGCTACATAGCTTGGTCGAATTCAGCTGCTGTCTGGAAGATAATTCTAGCTGCGGGCTGTTCAGATTGGAAGTATTCCGTAGATTCTCCGATCAATGCCAGGCCAATGCTGGAGCAATACCCTAAGAAACAGGGTACGTACCGCCAACGATCTCTCCTTCCTCTTCTTTGTCCTATCCTCCTCTACTCCTTACACACACAAGCACTACTCAACCACTCATGCTTGTATATTACTCGGAAGCTTGTCCCGGCTGAAGCGGTGCTACGCTGGTTGGAGATACCTGGTTGACGAAAGCAGATGGGTTGGCCTACGTCGGATGCCGCCATGCACCGAGGGAAAATCACCGCCTCCTCCTTCCATAAAATACGATGGCGTATTTTCGACACTAGCCATACATCTATAGAATTCAGCTTCAAGCTGGACGATAATTCTAATTGGCGGCTGCTCTAATCGTGAGTCATCGGTGTTTTCTATGATCAATACCATGTGAATGCCGCAGTAGTCAGTGAACAATCAGCCCATGGACCGCGTGCGATCTTTCATTCCTCTTTGCTTGTGGTCTATCCTCTCCCTTACACACATACTTACACTGACATAAACTGCACTAACACGCCGAGAGTCTAGTCGGGAGCTAATCTCCATTTGGGCAGTGCCCCGTTGGCGGAGATACCTGGAGGAGAAGTCTCTCGCAGGCCGGCGTCTAGGTAGGCGCTGGATCTCTCTCCACCGGGGAACGGAATCGTCACCATCTCCCTGGATAAAACATTTACTACAACAACGGGACAAAGTACCGTAGCTGTTGACGAACCCAGAAACAAGCATTATTTACCTTCTCACTTGGATAATGCCAGCGCGGAGAACAAACCCTTGGGGGTGGACCAGGACAAGCTCTTGTTGGGAGGATAAAGATGCCGACTCAGATGGAGAAGATACTACGGGTATACACGCACTGAGTAAGTTGGATGCTGATATATTTGAACACGGTATAAATTATGTATGATTTCCCCGTGTTACTTGAATTAGAATCGGGCTGAGAAGTCGCGACCCAAAATTAGAATGGGCAACAACGCACGTCGGGATGGGAAGTTGTCAACAACGCACGTCGCCAAGAGCGCGTGCCGTTTTGCATAAGGTAAGATATACGACGAACGTTAAGTGGCTCGTATGCACAGGGATCGACGAATCTGTAATCATTAGGGTTTGGGGACGCGCGTCAACGCAATGCTCGTGCGTCACAAGCCTCAATTGAGGTTCATGAGTTCGAGTCGGGCGATGGGTGTAATTTTTTTAACCTTGGCACTTGCATTAGGATAGTACGAAGAAGATGCAATGCAGACCCCTTAGGGCACCGAATGTGTCTTGGTTAGAGGATAATGCCGACTTGGATGGTGACTGTTGACGTATAAATCACACTATGCTGTGTTCACAATGACACAATCCGACGTAATGCGTCAATATTTTCACCTTGTTACTAGAATTTAGATGCCCGGCAACGGAAGTTTCTTTTTAAGAGTTTGTCGATGGGTAACGAGTGAATTTGTTCGATTCAATGATGATCCATTGTACACATCGCGACGATTTACTCTAACAAAATAACCTCTCAAACAGTAGTATTAATTAGTCCGTATATTATGAAATTTAAGTGAGACCAGGAATTGTAATACCTTAAAGTGTTGTAGACGTAATTTATTTGAGTTAATTGCAATATAATATTTTTGCTGCATATCTATCTCGAAACGTGTGGGTGAATATATAAACATGAAATGAATAATTGAATCTACAGTGTTCAGTATTGATTATTACTAATATAAGGAATCACTAATTTTTTGAAGGAATATTGAGAGAACAGATATTATTATTATTATTATTATTATTATTATTATTATTATTATTATTATTATTATTACATTTGTGAAGAAAATTAGAAGCCATCCACGCCACAACCATACGTGCATATAGAAATCACACATTCCTTACTTGAGACATGAACACGTACTCTTCAGCGCCGCGTACTTGCTCAGTCCTCCTAGCCCGTGCGTCAGCCAGGCTATTACATACTAGACTCGGTAAGGACAACGTTGGTCTCGGCCCTTGCATCCAATGGGCAAGCAAACTCGTTTCCTTCCCACATGCCGCTTCTCCATATTCCTTCTTCACATCTCTCCCCCATTTGAGCAGACAAGTGTTTTGAATATAACAAAAGGCCGAGAGAAATCCAGCTCTCCACTCAGCTCAGTTCGCGTCCTCTCTCGACGGGCGCCCTCGGACAACATTCTTTGGCGTTCGCGCAAAGCCACGTTTCCACTAAGGGAGAGAGCGAGCAAACGAGCGGCCCTGCGCCCAGGCTCATTCGTCGGGTGGATGCTACGGGAGGAAAAGCTGTGGCGTGCTTGCGCTGAGGGAGCTCACGGTCCGAGCTCTGCCCGTTTGTTCGACCAGCTCCGTTTTGTTCCGTCGCTGACCAGCCCGAACTGGCATTGTGGAGTGTCGTGATGTCGAACAGTCCTTTGAATTGTGAGCTTATTTAAATTTGCTATCAATTTTTTTTTCAGTTGGGTGTATTTTGACATGCTATGTACATCATCTCATATTGTAGCCGGGTTCACTAGAGGGCCGTGTTTCATGTGTGCGTGTATGTAATGGTTCCTTTGTAAATCAGTTAGCAGACTTCTTAATAAAATACCATATTATATTTCAGAGATTGGGTAATGCCCGAAGATTTTATTCCATCGTTAATATTAACGATGCTACGTTCATTGCGTACTTGAAAATGGCATTAACATTGAGTAGGTTGTGTTTCTGAACACATTTTTTCAAGAGTTCCGATCACCATAACGGCAAACGTATGGCTTGCTTCCACAGATCGAACTTGGCGAGTGAACATTCGTTTATTTCCGTCAGCCATAACTCCACCTAACGAACGCCTGGTAGTTCTAACCAAGAAAATGACGAATTGAAGGGCTTGGTACAATAACACGATAATTCACATCTGCCAATCCAAGGTTCCCGCTATTTGTAAATGATAATATCTCGATTTTAGTCAGAGGGTATCCTACCTTGTTGCCAAATATTTATTTTTCATGAATCGTTTTTATGAAAATCCTTGGGGTAGTAAACAGATACGGTTCACTTTGACGAAAATCGAGATATTTACCTCTACAAATAGTGAGAGGCTTGCTGTGGCTGACGTACCTTATCGTGTTGCTACCCCAAGGGCTTCATTTCGTCGCTCGGAAGCTTTCATACGCCAAGTGAAAACGAACATTAATCCGGTAGCTCGCTGCGAGCGAGTTTCAGGATTGTACGGGATTCGGCCTACGAGTCGCGGGGGAAGGCAGGCAGCCGGCGCCTGAGAGCTTGTAATTCGAGGATTTAATGTTATTGCTGTGTGGAGACGTTATTGCTGTGTGGTGCCAACCTGGAGGGCCAAGGCGATGGGAGCGAGAACCGCTCTGTGCATAAACATCGCGGGTTCGAATCCTACCCTGGACATGGATGTTTGGCCATTGCCTTTCTTTTCCTTGAAAAGAAAACAACAAGACCTCGGACAGCGCGCGCGCGCGCGTGTGTGTGTGTGTGTGTGTGTGTGTGAGAGAGAGAGAGAGAGAGAGAGAGGGAGGGAGGGAGAGGGAGAGGGAGGAGAGGAGGAGAGGGAGATAGGGACAGATATCAAATAACAATAAAAAGTGATTGAAATAGTTCTTAAAAATTAAACAAAAATGATGCAACCTTGTGTTTGGAATGACAATGAACCAAGATATTTGAAATGGCAGTGGACAAGTTAACCATTCATGGCAATGATTGACTGAGAATGGGAAGGGCATTTGGAAAAAAGCGAAGAGAAATATATTGTAAGCTAGTCGTATGACCTAAACATTGATCGAAGGAACATACAGAGCTTTTACTTTGTTCATCGTTCAAATCAGTTTTGCAACGAAAAAAAAATTTTTTTTCAGTACGGAAGATTCAATGCGATCAAAAAATTAAGAACCTTTTATTTAAAACTGCAATGCAAAAGTAGATTAGGGAGGGATATTAACGAAAATAAGATTTAAAATACAGGTAAATATCTGTAGATAAAAATAACAAATATAAGATCCTCTAAAACCCCTTGATTCGGAACACTCCAAACATGTGCGTGAATTGTTGTCTTTAATGAAATTATTTTTTTCTGAAATCTGCGAATTTTTTGTTAGAACATATTTTTCTCCTTTAGTCTGTAAAACTGGTGTACATTTTCTCTGGGACGCACTATCAAGATCACCTACATACAGTTTTTTCATTGCTTTAATTTAATTTTGATTAAAGCTATATTAGTTCTGGATCATGGGAATTTTTATAGGACTAAAATAGCATTAAAAATCTTGGACACTTAATGGACAGCGCGAGAGCTTTCTCTGGTGCGATCCATGTTCGATTCCTGGTGGGGGCAAAAATAAAACTTAAACTTGTACGTGTCTCAATTTCTTTTTGTGTGAAGAAAGAAAAGGTAAGAAGGCGAAGTAGGTTAAAGATGGTGCTGGCAACACGGCATGCTCGCCACATGTCTCCCTTTACCCAGGCGTGAATACTAAATTAAAGCGAGGCTCAGGCCTGGGAACACCGCTACCTGACTGAAACCAGAATAATCCGACCCTAAAATGCCAAATACATATTGCTTACATATCCTAGACAATTGAATTATTTTTTTATTTAAACCAAAATAGCAGTAAAATGTTTCCATTGAATGCGATAAACACTTACTAAACAAATCAATTTAATAAACTAATCAGTGCTTCACACAAGAAAGCACGCACTATTTTTATTCTCGATGTACTGTATTATTTTTGACACAAATTTTGGTGGTTTGCCCCACTGTGCATTGGGCGCCGAGAGTGACCAGCAGAGTACCCAGGTACGCGGCGGCAGCGACAGATTTCGGGCGCGATTCTCCACGTGAGGTGGTTACGCCCGCGCCGGGCCCACCGCTGCCTTCCCTGCCCCCACTCCGCCGCCCCCGCCGCCCCCGCCGCCCCCGCCGCCCCCGCCGCCTCCGCCGCCCCCGCCGCCCCGCCCACGACGTGGGCGGTGCGCGAAGGAGCGGAGTCGGCGGCGTAGGCTGGTGCATGAGCGGGAGCGGGGCCGGAGACAGGAGCACTGCCCTTCGCACGAGGAGCCTGGCGCCGAGCCAGCACCCACCGTTGCCCGCCGTATTTGAGAGCCTCGTCCTTCCCGCGCGGCGGAGGCCCTTAAAGAGATTATTGCAATGAGATTACCACTCCACGCGTGCGTACTCGGAGACCGGAACGCGGGGCAGGAATGATTATGGCTGTGCTTCAAGGAATGTTTGGAACTTGTAGGGGGTGAACCTCAATTGCTGTTTAGATTTTATCTGCTTCCTCAAACATCCAATGCCTCGACGCTCTTTTTTGGACGTAATTTTTCGCTTGTGTTCCAACAAACTGCGTTGTTTTGGGGATATTCTTAATCTCGGTTCTTTCTGCATCAGTGTGTGTTCATTGTATATACCATGGGGATTTTAAACTCAGTCACTCCTAAATAATTTGAATTAAAAATAATACAATGCAACAGGAAATAGAAAAGAATGATATTTATTATCAACCATTTGTTTTTATAGGTAGTATATTGTAACCAGCAAACTATTTAAAAATGTGTATTGCAAATGTGATTACAAATTATTTGTAAACAAGGGTACATTACACGGAATGTCTCAGAATAAGTGTTACAAATTTGTTGGGCATGTTCGTAACATTTATTCTGAGGCATGCTGTATTAAATATACGCTTCATTTATAAGGCTTACTAAATTATAAATATCCGACGATTAAAACCCGTATGGGTACTTGAATAGTAATAATTTCTTAATAGAATGACAAATACGACTCAAATCTAGCAGTGTGACAAAATGACACAGACTTTTTCGTATTTGTAATGGTTAATACTATAATTATATTCCAAATTATATATTCGAGTATTTCAGCCACCTCTTGTAAAAGTCTCCTTCATACCGCAGTATGTCACTTTCGTAATATCTGAAACCCATATCATGGGAGAATTTGACCATTCGTATTTGTTGCGCATGGCCACCACTTATTAAGCCTGTACCTATTATATTCCTGAATAACTTTCTAAAAAGATTCGCAAGTATAGTAATACTCCAAATCCTTTGCAGGGCCTTTTTGACATCATTATTATTACTCCAAAACAAATGTATTTTCGTAAACTTCCGTTAACTATACACAAAATGTGGAAAAAAATTTAGAGAACATTTCAACGAACACGATTGTTTAATTTTGTTACCGTAATGTATGTTAATGTACCGTAACTATTTTGCATATTGCATTTTAGCAAAACCTGCTTTCTACCTTTCTTTAATTTGATAAATTTTGAAATATGGTACTTCTCTCCCATACGTCACGTAGAGTTTTAACTGTTCTTTGACTAAATGAAGTAACCTTTAAATCAAATTTGGGCTTTCGAAATATCCAAAAGATAAATACAATTATTACATTAATATTTCGATAAAAATGGAGCAGTTTCCGAGAAAAGCACTTGCAGCATTTTTGAAAATGCACCACTTTCGAACTGTTATTCTCAAAATTTTTGAAGTTCGAGAGACCTCCTGAGACTCCATTTAGGACTTTTGAGTTTTGAAATGAAGCAAATCATGAAATTCATCCATTATATAAGTATTAACAAAGCGCAAGACATTCGAAATTTGTTTTTCATTGTTTATTTTTCAACATTCAAAAGTTTTAAAGAAAATAACACTTGTGGCAGAGAGTTCTATGTTACGTTCTTAAAAAGTAAAATAAAAATTGGAAGCCGTTTTTGAAAAAGTCTTATTGATATAATTTTTGGAAAATCGTAACAATTTGATTCAAAATTTAATTTTACAGAAAATATTGCAATAATAAATAATTCTCAATCATCAATAACACAGTTGTACAAGCAAACACCAAAAATGCATTTTCGAAACTTCAGAGATTTTCAATGAAAATCATTAGTCTATTATTTTTATAAGAGCTCAACTCTGTATTCAAGCAAATATTTTGAGACTAATTTAGAGCCGTTTTTTGAAAAGTTTGAGAATGTCTTACGAGCGTCCTAAAAAAAACTCAAGAATATCAGAGTTTAGAGTTCGTCCAGATCGATCAGAAAATATTTATTTTCGGGAACATTTTGTGTAGTATTTAGATGTAAAACTTATTAGAGACACACAAACAGACAGACATTATATTTTTATTCTGTGTCCACAGGCGTTAAGCCGCACCCACTTCGCTTAGAGTCATTAGAAGGTGGATTTATCTCGCCTCAAGACGCACACCCCCGCAGGTGCTTATCATTGCTCTCAGGATGTACTAATGCGCCGTCAGGCTGTCATCCGTAGAAGCCGGAATGCAATGCTATGTCCCCGTCTTTCCAATTAACCTGGAAATGGCCGTCCTTCCTGAATACCCATGAGAATTGGACCAACTGTCAAGCCGAAGCCAAGAACCCAAATGGGGGCCCCTTGGACTGTTACATCCGGGTTGCTCAGAGTCCTCTATTCAACTCCTCACCGCACTTACCTTAACCATCACGACGTGGGTATCGAATGAAGACTTGGCACCCGGGCAGGAGATGTCGTTTTCCTCTGAGGACTTTTGTGTGTGGGACCACGTCGAGAGGCTATGTCCCGCAAGGCATTGTCCGTGGTAAGACGGCCAGAGACTTTTTTTAAACAAGAATGTTGTTCTGCACGGAGACAAAAAAAGGACACATTTCCTTCGAAGTCCGGGCATCGATTGGCTGCAGCATTACATACGGTAGATACTTTATACTATGTTTATATGCGACAAATAAAAATCGTAGTTGACTGAGTGTTCACGGACGCGTCAACTACTTATGTCAACCGGCCCGTGAGTATAATACACCGTGAGGTAGCAGTGTTCCTCTCTCCAAGGAGTATGAGATCAGTCGCCAATTTAAGAAAAGCAGAGGTGGCATGGATGACGGTAGAAAGATCGCGCGCGGTCATTAATTTGTTTATTATGGTATTCCTCCGACATTCTCCCGATATTTGTTGGAGAAAACAAGGAAAACTACCTATGAGATCAACCGGTCACTAAAATTATGCTCCAGGCGGTCGTTGAACTCATTCAAACTGATTCAACTATGTCGGTAAAGCTTTTTAAACAGTTTTTTACGTACTGCTCCGGCATATGCCGGACGTTGATTGTCAAAACCACGGAAACTACTGCTCCGAGCAGCTTTTCGCTTGAAAACTCTTCTAAATTTTCTCTTGTCATTGTAAGATGAATAATTATTTGATCAAATAATATACAAGTAATTAAATCTGCCTGTAAGATAGATTTCAGTAGCTGTCACAGCATTCATAGACAGACCTGTGTTTACACATTTATTGCGAATATGAATAATAAATTCGATTATTTATCATTCAATTATCATTCATTCGAATGATTCATAATTGAATTGTTTCATTTTTCAGTTTATATGTTTGTACTTGGTCACAAAAGTTCTTGACATGGTCTACTAGCAGCGTCCTGACCTTGCAACCATTCGCTAAGGGTTACGTGGGGTTAGCCATAGCCATCCCTACGATGTATTGTGTTATTCTCAACTTGAGAAGTGAGAATTCCCATAGCTACACAGCAACAGATTGGTACATTGCAGGGAAAGCGCACAATTAACTTTTGTCCTCAACGGAATTCGAACCCGGTGTTGCGCCGTGAGACGCGAGCACGCTAACCAACGAGCCACCGAGGACTTCCCAGTTCATATAATCTTAGAAAATAATTTGTTGACATACATTTATTTTGCCTCAAATGTAAATAATAGGTAAATGTTTAATATTTCTGAATTTTTTTGCAGGATTATAGGCTGTAAACGTACGTTGTCTACTTAACATGAACCAAAATTTCTATTGAATTATTCCTTTTATTACGCAATGTTACATCACTTTTCATCTTTGCCTTTAATACTATCATTATTGTATTAATGACCAACATATTTTTCCTACCTTTGAACGTACTGTTCCTAAGTTATGATTACGTACTAAATTTTCATTAAAACATTTTAATGGAAATTGTGTCATAACGAGCAAATTTAACTTTTATTCCTTTTTATTTTTTAGGCCTGTTACCTGAAGAAGGTAAACCATTCATTGTCACACCGGTGCGACGTTTTAATCTAAATTTAGCATGTAACCACGAGTTATAAACAGCATGTGTTAAGTTATTGAAACTTACAACACAATCTCATTACATTCGTGCAAACAATACATTTTCATAATGTCGATAAGTAAACGATCTACTGAGTCAACTGCTGCAGCTGGAATCATTGATACTTCATCAAAATGAGTATCACGTGTTTATAAAAATATTTATCTCTTTAACAGTGAGAAAACAGAATAATAGTTATACTTGTAACAAATGTAAAATATAACATCAATATTTTCTTTTGTATTTCAGAGTGTGAAGTAATAGGCTTATATGCTTCTTCGCGAAGTTCATTAGGCTATTGTATGAATTGAAGAGGATGTTTCATGATTAATTTCACGAACATTTGTTATTGTTACTCTCTACCTGATATCCGTTTAAACTCTATAGTTCTATCAATTGTTAAATCCTACGTTTTCTTCCCAACACCGCATGTCTTATCAAAAACGTTGATTATTTAATCACAGAACAAAACGTCTCACATTTTAAAAAGAAGCACATTTTGGATTAACTCGACATAATGTTTATGTGCCGTGCACACACGTAATTGCGTGCTCTAACCTTCCCATTTTGCGTTGGCGGTTTATTTAATCATCATTTACATGATGTGTGTAATTACCAGGTATGTTTACAATTTTCCGAAGCTTGCTCTGCTTTGTTGGTGTCAGCAGGTCGCAACCTTGCGTCTGGCCTTTAGTGGTCCGCCACGAGAGCTATCAAACGCTTGTACCTGTCGAATAGATTGTGAGTCTAGCACATATGAACAGCAGTGTGCACATGAATATTTCAGCAAAAGTAATTAATGCGGTAAGAGATCATCCATAAATCGAGACCGCGTGACCCGGTTAACTTCATTCCACTCTGGTAATTGGGAGTTGTTGACAATGCATCACTCCGCCATCCTCGAAATTGGATGCTTCAGGCCCACTTGGAGCTTTCTGCCTGCGCGTTGGAAATTTCGTACGTTATCGAAAATGTATTCACTTGTCCAAATCTATTATACCATTGAGTCAACTTAATTATAAAAGTGGCAAGTAAGCAGGAAAGTATTGTCATCTTTTAAAACATAAAATACTCTTATATAATGTTTCATGAATACATTTTTAAGAAGAGTGTTGTCTTTAATTTGTTACGTGAAGCAGATTTCGTGTTATTAAGTGTTGTAAGTGTATGTATGTCTCGTGCTATTGATTAAATATTAAGATATTTTCAATGGCGTGACAATCATTTTCAACAACTACTGGCAGAAACAATAGTTTCAATATTAGGGAACGGGGTTAACCTAGCTTTCCTGACGGTCATCCGTCGAGGAATCCTTGATGTCTCTAATTGCTTAACTTCCGTGAATTAACGGAGCGTAGTAAAGTGGTTCGACTAACGACGCTGCGCGCTTTGAACTGGCGACACTTCGAGAATGCTCGCGAAGAGCTGAGAGCTATGGAGTTAAAGCCAATGTAGTCGTCTCTTGAAAGGTCAAGCCATGTCGTCGAACAATTACAGTTTTCTACAAACTCAAACTGTACAAATGTTCCTGTCACGCTCGATTTGAACGACGAACATTCATGACCGATTTTTTTAACTTACGAAGAGCACGGAAAAGGAGGAAGTTATTCCGCCAGCTTTATGAATTAGCAGAAAGTATGTTCGGTAATTTAATACTTTAAATCAGGGCCAACCAGAATACTTCAATGATGATTGATTGATTGACTGACTGATGTTTCCACGCATGTAAATTGCCGGTTAATGGAATGAATGCTTTTTCGCGGGACGTGGCGGTGTTCCTCCTCCGCAGGATTGTGGGACCGGGCGCCGACCTCCATACCGGCTTGAGGAGGAATTTCCCCCTCCTTTCCTCAGTGGGACATCACCCCAGTCGGGAGAAGGTCTAGGCTCCAGACTGGTCTCCCGACTAGAGTGGAAATGTAGTGCATGTATATGTAAGTATGTAAGTAAGGGAAGAGCTCAGGACCGCAAAGAGGAAGGAAAGATCCATGACCTGTTTGTTTGGATACTGCTGCGTCATTCGCCTAGTATTGATAGAAGAACCCCCGGACAACTACCGAACAGAGTAGTCGACCGCAGGAATTCTCCTCCAGAGACAGCTGTTGAATTCGACCTAATTATTTAGCTAGTGTCGAAACTCCGGCACCGACGGGACACGAATTCGAGGACCTCGCAGTCAGAATCGCTGTAGAGTGAGTGGCAATACTGGCTCTCCGCTAAATTGAGCGGAAGCGGAGCTAAAGCGCTTTTGCAGCAGAGACTTTCAAGGTCAGAACGAGGAGGAGAGATGAAATGGGTCGGTCATCAGAAGACAGAATTTTTATTTAAGTATGAACGACCGTATACTGAGAGCCATGCGTACCGCCCCGCGTTGTAGCGATCGTAAACCTGATGGCCCCTACTTTATATCCATAAATCATTCTAAAGCCGATTGGACCAAATTCGTCCATTCCCCTGTTGAATACTACAAGAATTAATTGGGAGTCTGCGTTAGCTCTGGTCATAAACTATAGCCATTTACCATATCTTGAACGTCCAGCCTACATGATTGTGATTTATTCTCATTGTACGTTATTCAGAAAATACATGTTGGTGTGTACGCCCTCAGTAGACAGCAATGGCGGCGGATCAACCCTGTGAGGAGTTTCGGTGGCCTTCGCCGCAAATATGTGGGGATCGCAGGGATGAAAGTGACGGGCGCCGTTGTCTGACGCGCAATGGTCTGCAGCCTGAGTGGTCCACTTTATGCACTATTTCCCCTTGTGTATCAAATTTCGTATTTTCGTAGTATCTCTAACGCTCATCCTCCTTGTTTTTTCTTTTGTATTTCTTTTCTGGTGCAGTGGATTAAACACTTTACAGATCAGTTACAGACAAATTTCACACATAGTACATAGGCTGTGTTCCAATTAGTACATATAGGGTGGGTGTCCCCTCTGGGATCCTCCTCAACCAACCAGCAGTTCAGAATTGATTTCTTTTTCGTTTTTTGGTAGCCTTTAAAAATGTAAATAAGTGTAAGAATGTTATAGATATGGGTTTGGTTTGAGACGGGCGAAATGTGTCCTTTCGAACGCACATTGCTCTCCCTATTTCGCTTTTTTATCCCTGTGTCTGTATCGATTTTCGTATTTTCTTAGTAATCTCAAACACTTTACTCCTTAGGGCACCTAGTATTCCGCTTGGTCCGGCATTTGCTTACCTTCCACTTAAAGGTTCTTTTTACGCGAGAGCGTTCTAACGCTAACGAGAGAGCTCCAACTCGCAGGCCTAAAGCGCATTTCTGTCGTCCATTCAGCGGCGCTGGCGCTCGCCCGGATTCACTGGAGCCGCGCAAATCCGGCCGGTCAGAGGCCTCAACCCCAGATCCCTCGCCCGTGGCCGCGTGACCCACCTCCGCCCCGTGTCACGCGCGCGCTCCTACGTGTGTGTTTGTGTGTGTCTGTCGTGTGTGTGTGTTTGTGGGCGGCTGTCGAGGCGCGCCGGGCCCTGGCTCCAATCCGTAGCAACGAGACGGCCCGGGCTCACAATACGTATTAGCAAAGCAATTACTGTAGTGGCGAATGGAGCCGCTCCCGACCCAGGGAACGCGTGATTGCGCCGGCGGAGCGCCCGCCCGCCCTTACGCGCGCACGCTTGCACGCTCGCCCGCCCCACCCGGCTCTCCGCCTAACTGCCCACTCACTGCCCGCCCGCTCTTTCGCTCGCATGCGCGGCCGGCGCGCGAGCCGCGTTGCTCTGATGGATGGGTGGCGCCTGCGAACGCGGGGGCGGAAGGGGGCGGGGCCGGGGCGCCGGTGGCGTCCCCGCGTGCCACAGGCAGAGGGGGCAACGGAGGAAGGGACGGCAGTGACGGCGACGGCGGTGGCGGCGATGGCGACCACGGTATCGGCGGAGGTAGTGGTGGCGTGAGCGGTGGTTATGACGGCGGAAATGGCGGTGGCAGGGACGTCAGCGTCGGTGGTGGTGGATATGATAGTGGTGTCTGCGACTGTGGCGGCATTGTTAGCATTGACTGTGGCGACAGGGTTTTCAACACTACCTGGATAGCTAAGTCGAGTTCAGCCGCTGGCTGAAGGAGAATTCAGGCGCGCGGCTCCTCTGATCGATAGATAGTTTTCCATGGTTTCTCTGATCACTACCAGGCGAATGCCAGAGCAGTTACCTAAGACATGGGTCACGAACCGCACGCAATCTTTCCTTCCCCTTCCTTGTCCTATCCTTACTCCTTACGTATACACACTATATTTCCACTCTACTCTACCACATACTTACATGTATTTCACAACCACACACGTCAGGAGGCCATTCGAGAGTTTACTGCTTCTCCCGGCTGGGGCGGTGTGCCCTTGCTGGGAGATATCTCGAAGGGAATTCACCGCTAGCCAATGTGTAGGTCAGCGCCGGATCTTGCTGTCCAGCGAGATATAACTGCCACTTCCGGCGATAAAAACACGCACTGCACGTAGGGCATTAACGACGTTAGCAATTGTCTGGTCGAGAATCACTAATCAATCTACCAACCAGCCAATCAAGCGTAGTAGCGACCGCGGTGGCAGTAGCGGCATTAATAGTGGTGATGACGGTGAAGGAGACGTGGTGGATGTTTGTGCGGCGGGAGGGGCGGGTCGATGGCGGCGGCCCTCTCGCGTCTGCCCGCCTGAAATACCCCTCTTATCGCACCGATAGCAGTGTGCGCTCTCGCGTCACCCCCTGGACCCGCCACCGCCGTCGCCCATCTCCAGGATGCTCGAGGGACTACGAAATATTACGAAGGGTTACTTGGAAATTGTTTTAGATAAGTGATTTTTTGTCTCTTTCTCTCTTTTTCTCTTTCTCTTTTTCTCTTTGTCTCTTTTTCTCTTTCCCTTTCTCTTTTTTTTCTCTTTGTCTCTTTTTCTCTTTCCATTTCTCTCTTTCTCTTTTTTCTCTTTCTCTCTTTCTCTTTTTCTCTTTCTCTTTTTCTCTTTTTCTCTTTCTCTTTTTCTCTTTTTCTCTTTCTCTTTTTCTCTTTCTCTTTTTCTCTTTCTCTTTTTCTCTTTCTCTTTTTCTCTTTCTCCTTTTCTCTTTTGCTTTCTCTCTTTTTCTCATCCCCCTTTTCTATTTTTTCTCTTACTCTTTTTCGCTTTCTCTTTCGCTTTCTCTCCTTCGTCACTTTTTATTCCTTTTCTCTCTTTCTCTCTATATAAATCTTTAAAGTGGTACATTAAATGAGAGTATTCACTAATGTGAAATTCCTCCTCAAATATATTAATCGTGTGCAATTTAGATTCTTTAAATAAAAGTTTATCATATAAAATGCAAAAGTAAGTAAATTTAAACTTTTTTAGTTTGCTACATTGGCTTTTTTATTGCAAGTGTTGCGCCCCTTTTGAGAACTACGCGATTTATGTGGTTTGGCTGAAAATCCTACTATTTGTGCACCGTATTATTTCCACTATCATTTTGCAGGATGATATTGTAGCAGCATCTGGGATTTCTCATCAATCAATGCCATATTTTGTTTAGTGAGTCTAATTTAATAATGTTTAAATGTGAGTTATTCAGTGTGTAAATTGTTCGTTTTGAAGTATTTATCATAAATCCAGTCTGACAGATATGCAATTGATCCCAAAAATAGTGATTCATATTTTGTTTTCTCTCGACATCAAACGCCACGGAGATGTGATGTCGTTGGCCGTGTTTACCTGTCAACCTTTACACCACCTCGTCGTGTAACTTTGTATACTTCGCACCATCCTGGAGCGGTAACACGTACTGGACATAGCAAAAAAATCCTCAGCCTTGAACAATGACTGTGCTCGTCAACTTATTGTTGTAAATTCCATTTATTCAGTTTTTTTAATTATTGCCTTTTCAGGAAACACATTGACAGAATGAACAGATTAAAATTGTACATAAATTACACGATTACTTCCTTTAAACAAAAAAATTGTAGTCGTAAAATGTTCACACCAGTCTCATTTTCAGAAAGAATGAATCGCGTTCGTTACGATACAATCGAATACTGTGCTCTGAAGTAGCAACGATGGGTAAAATGTTAATATTTTCTGTACTAGCACATATTTTTGGGATCATCGCCGGCTAGATGTCGCTATTCAATAGCTTGGATCCTAATTAAAACCGGACACGGTGAGTTTTGACACAATTGATAGTTATATCGGGGGACGAGTTGTCATCATACAGAGAGGGGTTGTAATTAGAATTCTACATTTATGCAGACGCATGGCAGAACAGCAAAAAGCACAAACACACATTCGAAAGTATGGCTTCCGCTCGAGAATCTAGAACGAAGCTGGTCTGTAGCGCTGCAGAAATGCGAAATATTGAAGTGACATTCTCTCTGAATTACAAGAGCTCTGCTTCCTCGTTCCTTGGTATTTAAATGGCGTTCTCGAAAGAACGCACGAATGCAATATAATTTCGATGCGCAAATCCATCGTGTTTTTTGTGATAGAGGGGTTCCGACGTCTATTTGAACCCAGCTTTTCACTTCCATGTCACCCCCCCTTTCCCACCTCAATTGGAATTCCGCGTTGTCCTTAAGTACTCGGGGTACAGTGGCGTAAACTCCAACTGTAAAGTCCTCCACCAACTGGAATAATTTTATAGGTCCTCTAACAGATGCCACTCTTAAATTTTAATTATTCAATTATCATTTATTGATTAATTTAATATATTTAAAAAATAACCCCTAAAATATGGATTTTTTTCGAGTGGAAATAAAATACCCCAAAACTAATAACTGTACAACAATATATTTTTCTCGTATTATTTGTAACAGTGACGTAATATTATAATACTAGATGAACCTACAAAAGGGTTTCCAAATGCGAAAATATTTGCGTGGGCTAGAATTCGAACTTGAGGGCGAACCATCTTATCCGTTACACCACCAGAGAAGAAAACACATAAACTCTTCTGAGGTATCAAAGCAATGTTCAATTTTTGTAACTTTCGAAATACCTGAGTTCGTATCAATCATATCTAAACCAAAACTTTGCACTTTTGGAGTCAAACATTAAAGAAATCATTAGTAGCGTTTTAGATAAATGCTTATTTAAAGAGTTTTTAAAAATTGTCGCAATTTCTAGCAAATTAGAATACTTCTATCTTTGAAAAAATATTTTTTGGAGATTGCAGAATTTAAATATACATTTCAATTTTTTATTTAATAAAACAAGCTTTAGGTGAAAATTCAAGTAATCTGAGTAATTCGACATCAACGTTATGTTTGGATTTCAATGTCAAGTGTACTAGTACCAATAATTCTATTAAAAACTGGGGGTGTTACAACAACACGTACTTTCTCGCATTATTTCTAAATTTGTAATTTTCAAAAATTTTGATAGTTAAACGAAAATCATACCTGCGCCATTCTTTTAATAGTATCTTCTTCTAACCGTGGAAAAACAAAGAAAATGGTTGGAGCGGTTTTAAAAAAAATTTAATTCCATAAATTCCAGGCTTAAATTACGTAAAAAATACTGGTTTCAAAAAATTGTATATAAGCTTTTAAATGGATCTAACTGTTTACAACAGTCAGTCTGTTTGTACCGGGCCATAATCTCTATCGTGAATTTTTTAGTTTTGAAATTATAGCTTTTTGCAATTTTCGAAAATACTGAGAGTTTGCAGGATATTGGTGTGGGGCCATATATTTTATCGTCGTTATTGTTAATTTGGGTTATTTCTTGTAAACCCACTCTAGCCACGTATCTGTGACTCACCATAGGTTGCATTACTAAGAATTTTTCGTTGGCAGGAATGTAGGCTTTCAGCGTAACTAACAAATTTTATTTCTCAATTTTTGTTGGCAAAAGCAGTCACAAAAACCGTGACTGAGATATTTATTCTTTATTGCATCGATCCTTTGCAGAGCGAATGTAAGAACTGATATTGGAAATCGTCGAGTTTATGTATCGGGGCCTTTAACCTATTGCTATGACAAACTTTAAACATTACATGTCACACTGAAAATGTCTTTCCATGCCGGATTCACATTACCCAGACGTATTTGAACTGGCTATTTTTAAGTTCTCGCCTTACTACTCACTTAATTGAGAGAAAGTATTACAATCATGCGGCTGATATTAGCGATTTTTCCACAGAAAAACGTATTGCGAGACCATGATATCGGTAACAAGGTAAGTCTTGTTCCTATGTGTTGTAAATTACAGCATATAACAAATTGTGTAATCAGAGTCCACGTTCGATGGTTCTTTGATACCTAACTATCGATTGACGGCAAAACGTTTGTCTCTCCGCTCGTACGTCTATCTATGCAAAACGCTAGCGCCTAGACTAGCTAGTGCTAGACTAGGCCACAATATTTTTTTCAAAATTGACATTCCCCGATCGCACTGAACGACTTCGAGACCCTACGAGTTTGACCTGAATACATATTTTGATTTTGAGGGTACTGTACATGGAGCATGAACATTTTTAAAAAAATTCTCAATAATTGAACCGAGTTATTAAATTAATATATTAAATTTTGTCCTCGAATACCATAAAGAACTGTTAAAAATGAAGCATTTGTCAATTTCTTTCATATTCTTAATTTTTCGAAAATTGCAAATATTCAAAGTTTTTTGGTGGCTTTCTACAAAAGCAATATTGAAGATAAAATTATTTTTTCTTAATGAAATCTGTTCTTTAAAGACAGGTATTGAAATGAGGTTATATACAATTTTTCAAAATATGGGTAGTTTTTGTGTAATTTTGCGTGAAATTTAGGCAATTTTTAAACAATTATTTTCTCAAAAACGGTTCCAATTTTTTTAAATTTTCAAATTGTATGTAACAAAGAGCGGTACAAAAACGGTGCTGGTCCCATTTCCCGCGACTGTCGGTATTTTCGAACATTGTAAAAAACATTGCAAAAGTACAATATCGGAGACAGAGATTTTTGCCTGTAATGAAATTTTGAACAATTTAGTTATCAAAAAAGATCAGTGAAGGTATTTTCTTAATTATACAGCGAGTGCTTTATGTTTAATTTTTGCATGACGATAATACAATTTATAAAAAAAACATTTGCAAATGGCTGCAATGTTTTCTAAATTTTATTACCTCACGGATAGTGCAAAGGATGCTTAAGAAAATGGGACAGGACTCATTTTCGTTGAATTCTCTGAATGACAAAAGTTGGAATTAATGCGAGAAAGTATGTGTCGTTTAGCACTACTCGTTTACCTCTTACAGCGTAAAAGGCGCATAAAAGGCAGGAAAGGATTGTCGTTGTAATATTGAAATAAGGTAATGTACTTAAACGATGTTAAAAGTACTTGATGAAATAAAGTATCATTATCATAAGGTATAAGTCTTATACCACAGTACTGTACGTTAGTTACGAAGTCGACACAGACGAATCGCGTTTTTACGTCTGCGCTCGCTCTCTGCTCTCATCGCGACGCCCGGGAGCCGTTTTGGCGCGCGGATCAATTTCAAAAACCGCGACGCCTGCGATGCCACTGCAGGATTTCGAACTGAGCGCGGGCAAGTGGAGATGGAAACGATAGCGGGCAAGTAGAAGTAGGAGGAATAAGAAGAAAGGAGGTGGTGGAATGAAGGAGAAATCACGGTGTGTGTGTGTGTGTCGGAGGGGTAGAGAGGGCGTGAAAGCGAGGGGATGACGATAACACAAGGGCTGATGCGGTGGCGGCAAGATGGCAGGTGAAGAAGTAGACGATTAGGATAAGCTGCACGTAATAGCTAACAACGAGAGTGAGAAAAGCAACTTTAAGACTGAGAGTGCGGCAACCGCAGGGCGAGAACAGTGGCATGGGATTGAGCAAGGGGGTGGAGGGGGCAAGGGAATAGACGAGGGCGGGAGTTAGGGCGAGACCGAGGGTGGGGGCTATGGAAGAGGCAATGATATGGGCTAGAACGCGCGCGAGGGCGATGGTGAGGGGGTGGCAGGGGCGACGGCAGGGACGATAGGGAAGAGATGAGGGCGCTGTAAGCGGGCGGAGCGTGGGTGGGGGATGAGGGTTGCGTGCAGAGGCATGGAGCGTGGGAAGTGTCAGCGGGCGATGGCCGGGAGGGGCGGATGGTGGAGGCGGCCGCCGGGGCAGCAGCGGAAGCGACGCTTCGTAGAGCGGAGTGCAGAGGGGTAGCGCTGCGATATGCGGAAGGGCAGAGCTCGCGTGTCTGGCCGCTATCCGGTGCCTGAACGACATGCGTGGCGGCGGACGCTTCAAGCAAAATCCGTCGTGCGGGATGGTGAGGTCACAAGTAAAGGTAGAGGAATGGCTGGTTGACCTCCCACGCAAGCACTGTTTCGTTCCGATCAAAATGTTCTCCAGTTTTATTCCCCTTTTCTTCATTTTCTGAGGCATTTGTTGCTTCATGATTACACACGGTTTAAATGCCATTTGTCATACATAGCAACATACGCTGCAACGTTTAAAATGGGGTACTCCGTCATTTTCAAGATTATATACTGATTTGGAGCGTATTTTGTTAGCCAGTCGCATCGCTATTTTCTCTCAATCGATTTAAAAACGCAATAAAAATTACATATCCATTTCCAAACGAAAGAACTTCAACAGTTCCTGAAACAAAAACGTATGTCTAAAACAATTGTCATGTGCTTCTGAAAAACCTAAAGGTATAATTGGTCCCTCATTTATAGTTCCACATATTCAAGCATTGATTGAGACCGGTCCACGAAATGAATGAAAATGCGAGTTATTTTAATATGACTTTGATAGGCTTTTTTTAGTTAAATACACTACCATAATAGTTTAAATAACTTATTAAGAAGCGTATTTTTCGTTATTGTGATGAAGTATTGTGTGTGGCAGTTTCCGTGGCGGAATAAGTTGACATCAAATTAATATGTGATATATTCCGGCGCGAAGTTCACTCGGCTAGCAACGCAGACATAGAACTCCGACTGGCGGTCCGATATCATCGCTGTGAGCTCATGTTGAAATTGCACGGATTTGCAAAAAAGGAAAAAAAACTCTCCTGTGAAGGACAGAAACAATAGGACCCAAAATAGAACGGGGAGACTAGACGCGTTTGAACGCGCGGACGGGCGCGAGGGTTATGTGCCTGCGGAGGGGGAAGGTGTCTGCTCTAGTTGCCGCGATCGGTGGTCACCTGATAAGAAGAGGGGATAACAATCACGTGACCCCTTTATATTTAAGCATACGATGGGTATCAAACTCGGTAGGGTTTGCTTTCTAAAATCCACTATCTATGCTCAAAAATCATTTCCGCCCGTGGTGGTGTGGACTGTATCTCTGGCAGCGGTATTGTGGTCTTCGATTACATACGACGGTTAGTGGTGAAGATCGTAGGCTTGGGATATTGTTGGCTGCTTCTGCTGGAAGCCAACCTGATAGCACTGAAAGGGTACGATTCAGGGGTGCCGTTATTTAGAGGCGTTTTTGATAGTTTCGAAAATGTGTGTATATAGTCGGCTGTTCTATCTCGTAAAATAGTAACTAAATTGTCCATACAAAGTACATATACAATATGCATGCAATGGACATACACAATATACATATACAAAATACAAATACTTCGTCTGTCAATTGAACCAGTCCGGATGTCATTATCATATCCTAAGTATATAGTATAAAAAATTATTCAGATTATGAGTCTAACAAAATATCGTATCAAGACATACCTTGATATTTCAGTATGATACTGTTCCAGGAACCAAAGTTACGAATTTGCATATGTACGTACATTCTTCCAGCAAATGAATTTCTTTCATTTTTTGAAAGATAGGCGTTAAGTAGCACGAAATAAAAATGTCTGTTTAACTCACGAGAATTTAAACCCCAAGGGAATCTTTATGAAATAGCGATTACTCATTTTTGAAGTTAGAAGTAAATCTCTGAAAGTGAAAGTATCTCTGGCACTGTTCTCGTGAAGTCCAAGCACGTTCCAGGGACAGAACTGAGAAATTAAATGTGTTTCCGCAAAAGAGGTTTAGAAAACAGTAGCTTAATTGCGAGGTTTCTGGCTGAAAATTAGATTCGAATAGAATGATCGATTACGGTTATGAATGAAAATTAATTTTTTATAAGAGAACATTTATGCGTTTCTGGTGTTTTTGTACCAAAATACCTTTTTGGAATAACTCATAAAATAAAGGAAATCGAAATTTTAATTTTAGCAACCTTTTAACCCGTAACAGTTGTCTGTGTTCCTAACAAAATATAGATATTATCCTTACCCTCTTTTGGTATACGGATGATGCGATTAGTTTTTTACCCAGAAGGCACAAAGTCACTGTATAAAATTTGGGTGTACAATAGGAACAATCTTTCAATTTTTACTCCTGAGGATATGTAGCTAACTTTTATCTTGTCAGGTCAGGTCCCAGACGACTTTTAATTTTGGCAAATTGCACCGCGTACAGAATTGTGTCTGGGCCCATTTCAATGGTTCAATTTTCTTTCCCATTTCCAGGTGTCAACAATTTATCACGCTTCCTTAATTCGGAAAGCCGAATCCGGGACGTGTTTCCCCAGATGGATTTGTACGGGTCATTAACCTCCTATGGGCCGAGGCTTTGGAAGGGAATCGGTATAAGCCTGATTGCTGATCTCGACCTGTAAAGACGCCCCCCCCCCCTTTGGACACGTGTCAGAGCAGGGATCATCGGCTTCCTTCCTGCCCCAATGATAGGCCTTCGATACAGGGGAGAAGAAGAAATCAGCATAGGGATTTGGCTTACTGGAGTCTTAAGGGGGCTAATTACCCTGCGAGGTGATGCGATAACAGCAGCACTAGTAGAAGGTCTAGCTAAATCATCAGACCACTGACCGTCAGATGGGGACGATGATGACTCTGCAGTGAAGGTAGCTTGACATTACAAGCGGCTATTACGACTATACGGTTGCGATCTCATTACAGGGGGACTTCTCAGTACTTACTGAGGTATCTAGCATACACCCAGTCACACCTACCTAGCCTTACTAGCATCGCCTACACCGCCGAGACTCTGGGCGACATCGGACCCCCGTGTTATAGGAAGTAATTTCCTACGAGTATATATAGGGACAAGATTTATCCACTATTTATTTCTAGGCAACGGCTTTTTCTGCGGAAAATTCGCCGTTTTCCTGAGCACGATTTCAATACTTTCTCTTCTTTCGAAATAAGGGCGAGAAAGTAACACTTCAAGCATAGTTATTGGGATCATAATTAGTTATTTTCGGGTTTGTAGGCCGTGGTCCAACGGAGACTGGTCCAAAGGACCAGTGGACCAGTCTCCGTTGGACCACGGCCGACAAACCCGAAAATAACTAATTATGATGTAGAAACCGGCCGTGAAAGCCTACATTGTATGATAGTTATTGGGAGATCGTTGATTTATATATTGTTTTTATTGATAGGAAGTCGGATTCGACTACCAAGATCTGTCCACCAAGGGCTTTTCATAATGCTCGGTGTATGGCAAGGCCATTTTCTCCTTTCATATGTTTTTATTTAGGGAGCAATTGGATTTGAAAGTGACGAGAACGGTCTGAAAAACATTTGTTTCTTTCTTGTAACAGTTTTATTTAGCGCATGGTAGAAATGTTCGTTGGCCTTGGGAGCACAATTTAATGATTTAATGTTTCTGAAAAAACATAAGAAATATGAAACAATAAATAAGATAATTTCGTGTGTGGCTTTCAAGACATTTTGCCATTAGCTGTAATATTTGAACGAAGAGTGAAGCAGTGTAGCAATGTTTAAAAATAATAGTAGTGCATCCAAAAACTCGATTGTAGAGAATTTGAAACTGCAAACAAAAACACACCCTTTAATATGGCCTACCTTTCTGTGTGTATTTTATGTTTAAAATTTCGTCTGTTGTCACTTATATTCAATGAAATACGATGTCCCCTAATTCGAAGTTTTGGCGTTAGATTGCTGTTTTTTTCGACTTATATTAGCTCTCCACCAATGCTGGTTACCAGTAGACTCATCATCTCATCTGTAACTTACATTACGGCGACAGTGTGGTCATGAGGGGCTCCAGAAGGACATACATAAATGCATACGGTGCGTTGTAGCGCTGACACTTCGTCCCCGGCTAGTTGTATGTAACGCAACGTGTGCACAATCGCGATTTGCAAAATGAATTCCGTTAGGAGCCTGTCTCCGCGTGAGATTTGCATAATGAGAGGAACCGCGGATTGCGGCAGCGACTGTGCTAGTGGAACATGTGCTGTGAGCATTCAACCACATTGTTGGCGGTGTCTTCACTGATGGAGATGATCAAATGCCCGAATTTCAGACCCACCAAGGAAATTGTTTATTCGAGTTTGCGGGAGAGTTAATCCTCTGATTATTGCCATAGACAAGACTATTTGCAAAAGAGACCAGTGCGTCTTATTTCAATTCAAACCTATTGAGAAATTTCAAACACAAATTTAAAACAAATACTGGCATCTCCGAACCATGTAAACGTATTGCAAAATTGTCCATAGTCTTTGGAGAAAGAGTATTTTTTTAAGTTTTGTATATTTTTATAGATGTTCACGGTAAATTTACCATAATAACGCTATAATGATATAGCATTTTAAATGGGTATTAAATGTGAAAATGTTTGCTTGGCTCTTAACGTGAGCTCACTTAAATACATGCCTCATTAATACTTTCCACATTTCATGTGTAACCGAAATAAACCTTTTATTCTTCACTTTGAATTATACACAATGAGAATATCTTTTTGAGAATATCAACATTATAAACAGTCTCTAATGGTACCAAGAATGATAAATACTCTGAAAGATTATGAAACTAGTTCAATAAAATGCGCTATCTGCGACATGACGAGACAAAAACCTCAGGGAGAATTAGTCCAGGTCCAATGGCCAAGAATGGCTAAGATACGTATGGAGAAGACGCAACAAATAAGAAAATTAAAAAATATAAAGTAACAGCTAATCGCAGGGGTGGCGGTCAACTGCGCTGTGGATAATACAGTTTTAAAAAGTTTTTTTTCAAAAATTAATGTTGGTTTTCTTATACAATTATTATCCTGTTAAACAAACAGTAGCTCATTTCTGCAACTCTTGTAACAATGCATCTCGTTTCAAATGTTGATTTTTTGCATTCATAAAAATTTGAAAACTTGGTTATAATGCTCGTTTACAAAACATATTTTCATGCAATAGTGCTTACCGTTATTACATAATGTCGATATATTATTGTTGCATAATATACTATTTTTGAATATATCTTCCGTCTTACACTGACTTCAAGCATTACTTTATTACTCAAACACGAAACACAACCATCTGGGTGAGTTATTTTCGTTGTTGAGGAAGGTCAAAAGGAAGAGCAAAAAAGTGTGTTTACGTAATAAAGAGAAGATATTTTATTTCTGAAGCGAAAAGTAGCAATTTTAACCAGAAAACTATTGTGAAACCGTGGCACAGAAAATGTGGATAAATCTTGTTATTTTGTGTAGAAAAGTAGGCAACTTCTCCGAACTCGTAGTGAAGTCAGAATTCAAAAAACGATTCAAACTTTTTTCTTTAATTTTTTTCTCGAATAGAGCAAAACATTTAAAACCAGGTCTCGCTTTCGATGCTCTGACAAATTATAAATTACAAGTAATGCAAGACTGTACGTATTGTTGATGCAAAAGTAGTGTTATGTTTTATGTACTAATTCATACACATTAAAATATATAAAAAGATGTAAATTATTTTGTTGTCTGTTTCACCTTTGAATATTGAATCTCATTTTAAGTGCGAATAAATTTCAATTTTTTTATATATAAAATTATTAATTATGTAAATAAACATTTTAGTGCCATATAATGTCCTTTACATAAATGATGTACATCACATTTTCCATTTTTTAAACAAAAAACAGAAGTTGGAAAAGTTCTCAGAGGTACATAATGTTCTTGTACCATTAAACACAATTTGTTGCACCAGCGAGAACGAATTTTTTTAGTATATTTGTAGAAATCGAAATACAATTGTGCACATTACATCATATATTACATTTAAAGCTGATGAAAATAAAGTTATTTTTCACTGTTATAATTACTAGGGCAGCAACTACAAATGCATTGTAACGTTTCTCCGTGGTGAATTAAAACACACAAAACCTGGTATTATTTTAAACAAAAACGTTTATTCGTACACTAAAATCTACTTGGTCTATTTACAGATATATTACACTTAATTATTTTTCTTTACACACGACTCCGTTCTCTTGATGATTTATTTACACAGTTCACTTCTTACACACTATTTATGTACACTGTTCTCTTCTTCTACAGTATCAATCATTCCGATGCACTGCACTTGACCACAATTCCCCTGCGCAGACCACAATTCCTTGCGCAGACCACACTTCACTGCGCACACCAGGGTTCACTGCACTGCTGTTTACCGCGATGCCCACTTCACAGCTCAGCTTCCACTGCAGACTTCAAACTGCTGACTGCTGTTTCCCCACTGCACCACTGCTTACCGCGATGCACCCTTCACAGCTCAGCTTCCACTGCAGACTTCAGACTGCTGACTGCTGTTCAACCACTGCACCACTCTTCACCGCAAGGCACACTTCACAGCACAGCTTCCACTTCGGACACACTGACGGACTGACTGCTTCTCTGCTACTCACTGACGTCTTACTACCCACTACTGACTTCTACTCACTGACTCGCGGCCGCCGGCAGCGGCGCATTTATACCTGCCCGGCGCTTGTCTCCAGGCACCAGGCACATTCTCGGCGTTTCCCCGCGGCTCGCGGATAGTCCGGAACCGTCTAGTTCGGGGGGAAGGGAAGGGGCGCCGGCAGATGACGCAATCCACGAGCAGCGAATTCGGCAGGTGATGCAATATTCGTAACAGTATTGCTATCCGTTTCAACACAATTTAAGAGCTATCATTTGAAATAATATCAGTCTCAATTTTATCATTTTCAACGCCGCTCCTTGCAGGATCACAACTTTTTAAACAACGTGAGAATATCTTCTCTGAAAAAATGACATTATAACGTGAGGCACTTGTGAGTGGAGTTCAGACATTCAACAGTAGATGCTGTGTGACAGTGTCATATCGCTGTGTTGTCAACTATATTAAAATGGAAAATAATTATAGAGAAATGCCCAGAATGTCGATTATCAATATGCGCTGTTGGAAATTCCCTTTTACCAATCATGAACACAAAAATAAAGAATTAACACAACACACTAATACTTTTAGTTGCCAAAAAACAAACTTCATTCAAAGGTCAAATGTTTTTAAACAAACTTATATCAGAAAACTATTTTCTTAGCATGAACATGACAATCTAACATGAATACCAACCACTAGATGGCATTAACATCGCCTAAAAATTCAGCATTCAAAGATACGGATTTGGACGGCAGTTTCGCCAACTAAATTAAAGTTTTCGCATTTCCACAGGGTAATTGACAATATCAACTATGAGAATCCTTCTTTCCACGACTTGTTTTCCTTCTATAATAACATTAAATTTGCTCATCAGTAGAGTTATAAACGAAACTCTGTAGTTCTATAAAAACAATCTTCACCAACTTTAAACCCACACCAACTTTATAGTTAAAAGTCGAAGTAGAATTGTCTGAATCTAATTTGCCATGTTTTTTAACCACTTGATTAAAGCATTGCACTGTATTCGCGTCATACCTATTACCAATTAAACTATTTTAGGCCTTTTTTTACGATTTTGAGAAAATATTTCCGCATTCCGGTACAACGTCATGTAACGTAGTGAATTTCGCGAGTCATATATATTAAAAAGTTTGTTTTAGTGTTTCTAATTGAGGTCAGTTTCTTTAGAATTTATTTGATCAATGTAGTGGAGCATGTGTTCTGCTAGGTTTATTTCTGTTTGTATTCTGTTGTATCATTTCGGAATCAAATCATAATGAGATTAAAGGGGAAAGAATGTGCTTCGCTGACTGGAATTTTCATGCCCATTGTTGTTTATTAAAAGTTATCCATTAGAGTGTTGCTTCCTCGCATTCTTTCAAATCACGAATATACGTCTTTTGAAGTAACTGTCCATAGAAGAATAAGTTGATAAATTATTTGACATTTTACCACAAGTAGGAGTATTTCTTTGTTAGTATTGAATAAATTGCTTCTTCTGTATTTCCTGGTTCCATGAAGGCGGAAATTAGAAATAGCGTTTCTTCTGTTCTCCATAAAATGTCGATTTTGTAATGTAATAAGATTTAACATTCTTTTTACATCCAAACGTTATATGTAAACATGCATAAATTACATTTTTTCATTAAAAATCAGTTAAGACATTAATGCTCCATTTCATAATTATTACAATGACAATTACCTTATATATTAAATGCCTTTTCCAGATGACGCTGGTTCCAGAATGTGGAAATGAATTTTCATCTGCTTCCGGATAATCTGGATCGATGAGTTTTTGCAAGAATACTGAGGTGAGTTGATCTGTCCAAATTGTAATCATTAAATCTAAGTTTTTTAAGGAATGGGATGGGGTTCCGTTTAAGAAACTGGCTCAAAACCCGCTGGTTGTTGATTTGCGTAGTCTATTATCGATTTTTATTATTACATATATACATTAGAATTGATTATAATGTGCAAGAAAAGCAACTTGAAAATAAAATAGAAAATTTAAGCATTGTGTCATTTCTATTTGCAGAGCATCACAACTTCGTTGTCAACAACACGGTCTAGCCATGATATGTGAACTCTTCTCTTTTGATCCTTGTATTTGTTTGCATGAATTTGACATCATATGTGTTATGTGTTTCATACTAGAAGTAAATCTAGTGTTAAACGTGAAAACCATATGTTGCTTAAGAAATTATTTGTTTTCGGAAATATATTAAAGACCAAAATAATAGCAAGTGGAGTTAACTGCCGTTTTGTGCTCGTGTAATCCTCTCTGTACAAAATTCAGGTAGGAAAGATGAGGGTTTCGAATCTCTTATAAGACACTATCAACACAAAACTCCATATGTATGCAAGTGCTCGATATTTAATTAGTTATTTCTTTCTAAAATAGAAATTCAGAGACATGATATTAAGGAAGCAGCGGGCACAATAACAATCCTCAACATTCAGTACATTGCAACGAAGAGTACACACGTTTCAACGATGCATAACTGGGAAACGAGTTGTCAAAACAAAGATTTCGTATCGCGAAGGAACACGACTTTTGAACTTTCGAGGCTCTTACAGCCTTCAGGCAATTTCAATGTACCTTTCTTAAGATATATCTTCTGGTTATCCCACTACGTCGATCGGGTGACCAGAAACGAGTAGAACTTTGAAGACTTTGTAAAATTATATCGGCTATTTGATATTCTGTGCAATTTGATACAAACGCCTAGTAATATTAAAATATTTCAACATGCATGATTCTGTAATCATGTAACGCACAGTTCATAGGCTGAGGCTGTTTGCTGTTGGACCCCAGAATGAATCTATTTTCACTTTTAAAACAATGATTTCCAAAGTGCGGAATCTTAGAACAGTTCGATCAAGAAATTTTCGCCGATCAATCTTCTGTTTCTTGTCGATCCACTCATCTCGTTCTCATTGTGAAGGCAATTTAAATGCACAAAAATGGTTACTTTTAATGATTTAATATAGATTTAACATGACTTAGTTTTTTTAGAATACAGCTTAATGTCAAAGGAAGAAGATAAATTCTTCCTCAAAGGAGGAAGATAAATTCACCTGTTGCATTTATTTGATTTCTCTTTTGACGGATTAAGACAAATGTACATGCAGAAATAAATACCTTTGCACATGTTTCGTCAGTTGATTTATGAAGTTAAAAAACATTGCATCCGTTAACTTTTTTAAAAATTCTCTGTCCCCGTTGTGCTTATCTCTCAGTATTTCTTTCGGTCCTTCACTTACGGGAAAACGAGATGTGTGCAATGCGTATGACATCTTTCTGTTGGCGGACGTCCTGGATTCCAACTGTTTTCTCGAGAAAACACTACACCAGACGACGCTGCGTTGTCCTGGAACTCGTGCCGCCCTGCGTACGTGTTGTGTGTGTACGTGGGTTTCTTTGAACGCCGCATCTGTTTGCAGCTGCTGCGTGTGTTTGTGGAAGTGCTTTCGAGTTCCAAATTTGCACACAGCATCCTCTGCAGGAAGCAACACAGACACGGTGTTAGAGCGACAGGGCTTCGCAATTTCAAAGTGAAGAGATTAGCATTAAACGTGAATTAACATTGAACTCGTATTGAACTAACACGGTCTGAATTTTTCGCCTAATACATTTTCACAGAAGGTCAAAAAATGTTTACACTAAATATTCGTAATAATGGATAAGATTCCTACCTGAAAACAAAATGCCATCCATTTTACACAAGGAATTAATGGAATTCGGAACGTGAATAAACACTGTAAGTTAATTTTGCGCAGCCCACTTACAATCTTACTGACCTACTTTCGGGAAGAAAAATGTCAAATACCCTCTAAGGAGTTTCTAAGAAAACATGACATCTCGTGGGAGCAGTGGCCTATTAATGACGAGTTGTTTGAAAAAATAAATGAAAAATATTGAATGATGGAGGAAATACCTGCCGTTATGATTTCTTACACATTAATATTCTGTTTAATAACTCCGCGAATATTGATGAATTTGTGTAAAGTACTTTGTCCTTTAACTTGATTCGAAATTTCAATTCGTTAATAATCACATTATTTGTAGTAGGACTTCAAATGTTATATTTTAATTTAAATTGACATTTATTTCTCGCTCCGCTATGTTTCTCGCTACATATTCTAAAACTGTGAAATATGATACACATAGCTTTACTTTATTCCTCATTTTGTCCATCGTTCTCAAAACTGATGTATTCTTGTGATCTTCTGTAAAATGTTCTCTGAACGTCCCTACTTCCTATAGCGAAAACATTAATTCGTGAATAACCGCCATCATTATAGACTCGTTTCAGAAGAACATACTATTTTATTTGTAACTTTTAGCATTATCACTTGCCTCACAGATGACATTTTTCTTGTTCAATTTGCTGTCCTTATTGCCGTTAATTCTCTATAGTCTTAAATAATATGTTAACGTCTGAAGGTTATTTATAAATAAGTATACTGTATTTAAACTGATAACGAATTTTGATCTGTTGACTAATTATGTGGGCTGTCAACTACCCAGCTGTATCCAGCGGTCCAAAATCACCAATTACTAATCCTCATTCAAAATATTTGTTTGTATATTATTGTGTCCGATATATTGTTCTCTCAAAGTTAAAAGGTTATTAATGGACTCACAAAACTGGGGTCACATGTGAGTCCAGAGTGAAATTATAACGTTTAAATATTGCCAGACTTGTGTATCTTATCACCTCGTCATTCTACAACAGATAATAACAATAACATGTAATTGGGGATATATTTAACCCCATCTTGTAATTAACATCACAGATTTTTCCAACTTGTTAGTAGGCTTTAGCTGATGGATTTCGTTTATTTTCTGTTAGAATGTCAACGAATCCAACATAAGTTACCCATTTGTAAGAGTTGCTGGGAAGATTGAGATTTGTTTCTTCATTGCTCCTTTATGTCGAAGTTTCTCGCAGTTTCAAAGTCAGATTACTTACATTCATAATTCTGTAATGAATTTATTATATTTGTAATTTTGTATCATGATTTTAACAGTTTACTTACTGAAAATAATTTTTATGCTTTCAGCAACATATATTATATCTCAGAGGTTATATGTATGGTACAGTAACCTTGTTTGCACGTTGATCGGTTTAGTAGTTTATATAGTTTGTCTATAGTTGACTGTATGTCAAATGATAAATAAATAAACTTTCTTGTAGTGACAAGACAGATTTCATCATTCATTGTTGAATATTAAATCTGAAAAAAGAAAGAATATATTAAGAATGTCGGGATCATCAGCGACCCCGCCTTGTAGTTAATATATGTTGAAATGAGCCTTGTGAATCCGGAGCTAATATGCGCCATTTCAAATCATTTAATTCTTTATCTTTGATTACCTTCAGTATTGATAATTGTGGTCTGAAAATTAAAAAGGAAAAATGATGAAGACGCTAAACTGCGTTATTTAGAAAGTTGTGTAGAATTATATTTCGATTTGAATAGAGGTGACTTCTGACTGATCATCAAGTGGACACGGTTATATTATCAGGAACTTCCTTACAACTTACGTTTTTGGTTTTGAAACACTTGATTTGGTACCTACGTCACAGCTGACCATCTGTCAAAAGTCTGTTTATTTAAATCAAGAGTATAGCGTTTAGAATTTAGATTCGGACATGCTTGTTTGTTTTGTTTACTGTGCTCAATTTATGGATTTCTTAAACATTGATTTCTAACACATAAGTGAAAGATTGTCTCTTATATTTGCGTCAAATAATAGTTTTTATGTCCCCCGCCTTGTTGTGTTTTCTCCTCCGCGTAACATGGGCCGCTAGCTGTATCAGGGCCGGGTGGCCGGCAGGCACGGAGGGCTCCCGCCGTCAGGTGGCCGACAGCCGCTGGGCGCGACAGGACGCGGGTCGCTCGGGCTACCGGGGAGGGTGTATCCGGCCGGAAATTTGGGGCGCGTCGTCGACGACGACGACGGCGACGGCGACGTCGGGGACGGCGACGTCGGTGGCGTCGCGGCGGCGACGGGGGCGGTCGCCGCGCCGCGACGCCGCCAGCTGCGTCCGCCGCCGCCGCCGCCGTCGCCGCGTTCGTTTCCGCCCCCCGCGGCGCCCGCTACAAAGGTGCGGCGCGCACGGGGCGTTTACGCTGCGGCAGAGTTGTCGCGAGTTCTTTAGCTCAGGAGATTGTTTCTTGAAGTTCGTGGCAGCGCGGAGATCGGCGTCACGGAAGCAGGGAACGGGGAGTTGCTTAGCGGCGGGGGGATGACAGTTCCTTACACCTCTCCGAGCGGTTTTGCGTCCAGTTTCCGTGCTCCTTTCTTTGCTTTTGGACAGTAAATATTGTGGTTCAAGCATGAAAAGTAGGGTTGATAATTTATTATTATTATTATTATTATTATTATTATTATTATTATTATTGTTGTTGTTGTTGTTGTTGTTGTCGTTGTTGTTGTTGTTGCTGCTGTTCTCCTTAATAATCTTAATAATATTTTTTGACACCGGATCCGATAGTATATGTTGTTTCGAGTTCTCAATTGAGGCTTCGGGTTCTGCTTGTGGCAGATTTCAGGCACTTCTCTTCATTCCCATCCTTAGGACCGAGCAATGAGCAGCCTCCCATCATTATCGCATGGCAATCACCACGTATTTTCTATTTGTCCCTGCTCGAAAATAAAGTCTTTTGTAGTGAAACAAATAACCTCTTCACGCCCCAACTTTTTAGGGTAATTTCTCTCCTTTGCAATGTGTGTTCACAGAAAAGCAATTATTCGTAAGAATTATTTCTTAATCTTTTAGGAAATCAGAGAGGGACACTTCGGAATGTTTTGTTGAATTGTTTTAAGATAATTTAAAGATCTTCCATATTTTCAATATGGAATGGAAGACAACCATATATTACATATTTTCTGAAGTACGAAATTGAACTACTAAAATATTAGAGGTAGTAAGTTTTATATACTATAGTACCAAAGCTTTACTAACTTACATTAAATTGAGTTAACAATCGCTAAAGAAATTCCAGGCAGGTTTTGAAATGTCATGACTCACCTTTCCCTTGTTAGTCGTCTTTACGTTGAAATACAAAAACGATTAACACATTTCTGTAGTGCAATGTAGTAGTATTAAAATATAGTACACCTGTAATACAAATTTTACTTACATCTTATTACCAAGAATATGCCGGTTGTGAAGGTCTGCTTCAGAGTTTTAGGAAGCCTTCGCACGCCATTAAAGATTACTGTCTATTAGTTCACGCTATTATTTTCGATGAAATTGTGCATTATTAGGAGCATTAAATTAACTAATAGAACGGGAGAAATCTACATTTGAAATACAGTTAAAATAATAATATGTTGTCAGATAGTACATATTTACACCTTTCTCAAGTATCCCACTTAACTTTTGATGCGATTGCATATTGTGTATCACAGTCGCCGCCTGGATTGGAATATATTAAACGGGTTGAGGTATAGGTAAACAATGCCTGTCATACGAGTCAACTTCTTCATATGATAGATGTCAGCTATTCTTATAGTTCAATCTTCTTAATGGAGGACGGCGGGCTATTGAGGCGATTCCTGTGGGGTTCAAGATTAATGGATTGCAATGTCGATGACAGGATGAAAAATGCGATGACTCTCTATTGCCTTGCGCATTATAGCTCAAAGCACACATGGCACTGCTGTGTGCTGGCGTGGGACAGCAGCTCTTGTGTGGTCTGAGTTGGAATCGAAACCCATGCAGTGCCACAAAGAAAACAATGAAATTATCAGTAAACAATTATTATTATTATTTGATGTTCAATGTTTGTCACAAAACTTCTCGGGTTAATGTATTTTATTTGACATTAAATATAAACATTTTATCAACATAATTTTCTTGAGTTAAATCTGGTTTATCCTTCATGAATTGGTCGTGTTTTCGGGCTGGATAGGCGTCCTATAATGCATGGATAAAAGTATGTTTTCAAATACATATTGCGGCTAGTTAGTTACGTTTATCGAGTATCGCAATAATCCAAAGAATTTTTTAATGTAAAAACAATTTAGTATATGTGTAATTATTTTTAATTTTGGAAAGTCTGATATTAGTGTAAAAATCAGTTGTTGTTTTTTTCTCAGAGTGTTTGGACGGAATACAAGTATAAGATAGTGGTGGACCCTGAACGTGGTATGCAATAAACTTAACGCCGAATATACTAGAAGGGAGCACTTTGCGAAAATAAAATATTTATGCTTCTTTGGCTATTGGGATAGAATATTCAAATATAAAGTGAAATATGCTTTTAAGCTCCACTTCCTTATGCAGGCTGACACCTCCAATGTATTTGATCTCAGCAACAAAATGTAAGTATTTCCCAACACTAAACACATTATTTTATTACTTAAACAAGGAGAGCTGCAATACTTGGTCAATCCCATTTTTTATCGGAAGTACTTTTTAATAACTCTCCACCCCGTTAACGGCTTTCATCTATAGGCTCCTGTCAGACCTACCAGGACCTCTGGCGGTAACTACCGCTCACCTAGGAAGAGTTCCCTGTAAAGAGCAGTTCCCAGCAAAGAATTCCCCCATCGTTTTTCCCCAAACTTCACGCAGCGGAAGCTCTTAGGTCACGGCTTGCCAACTCAATGCTCTGTGACGTCACAAAAATCTGCTCTCCTGCCCGGAACCGAGCCTCGGAGCAAAGCCAGTGCCGGACGCGACGTCGGGCGTACAGTGTTCCAATGATGGTACGGAAATAGGGAAAAAAGGTTCGCTCGATAATGAAGGTTCGCTCGTTTTTAAATGGTAATTATTATTTAAATGTTTATAATGCTACAACAATATGGAAACTTAAAAGAATGGGACAGGGATTATTTCAAAACACAAAGCAATATCCGACTCTATCGTAACAGTATTGTAATTCCACTTCCATCCTTCTAACACATAACATTTTTGGAGGAGATAATTTTAATATTCTAATACAATATTTCATATAATGTTATATAATATATCAATTTTAGTTCGTCCCGAACCAATAACACAAAATCAAAAAAGTTGTATAAGTAATATAAAAAAGACCCAAAGACTCCACACATGTTTCTCTTTGTAAGCCAGCGCGCTGAATCTGAAGCTAGATTTGCCTCCACCTTCCAGTTTATATTATTCGCGAAAAACATTTGATGCATACCACTGCCTCCCCCAGAGTTCGCCCCGGCGTGTGCCGAGCGAACCCCCCACTGCCCCCCCCCCCCCCGCATGACAGATAGGTCAGGTAAGAAAGACAGGGGGTTCGAATAGGAGAGCATTCTGATCAAAAGTGGACTTTTCTTGGTAGTTATTAATTATGAAAAATGATGTAATCACAAATAAAATCAAACGGTTGAGATATTTATTAAAGTATCTACCTCATAATCAGTGCAAGTTCTTGGAAACAATTTTTCCTGCATTCAGTGAGGTATACAAGATGAAGTGGGATCTTTTACACCGCACTAAAGATCGGGAAAACGTAATCCCCTTTGAAACTAAAATTTTAAACAATTTTTTACATTTCATTTTTTGTGCCTGATTGTTTCTTATATTGCATAATTAAAATGGCATACCACGTTTATATTGACAACCCAAAATTCATTTATTGCTTCTGGACTTTTCTGGTAACGAGGGTTTCCTATCCCACTTTTTAATGTAATAAAAAACTATTAGCAAGGAATTTTTGGGGGCCATTCATCGGACGTACATATTCTTGAATAAAACTATTGCAGTCAATATCCATTTATTAACAATTCAACAATGCGACGTTGTGAGGCCCAATTTGCTCCATAATCATGCTACAAAACCACATTTTTCTGTAACACTGCATATTCTCTATAAAAACATATAAGAAGGTACTCAACACAAAAAGAACTGAACTCACCTTATTTAAACTCATACCAAGTTCAAACTAAGAAAATAATTTTTTTAAAAAAATTCTTTCTCAGTCTCCAAAAACGCAACAATTAAACGTCCAGCCGCCATTGGACAAACCGTTGGCTTGACGTGACAATTGCTGTAAGAAAATGTTTTGTACTGTAACGGTCACAAGGAGGCGCAAGAGAGGAAGGAAAGAAACGCTTCCATTGAAGGTTGGTCCTTGTAATAATTATACTGATGCATCGGCGCGAACGAGGCTCCGCCCTCTCGGGGTGCAATGGCTGGCGCCTGACCCGGGCGGCGGCGGGGCGCGGGCGGCCGTGATGTACGACTAGCCGACGGGCGCCCGCCGCGATGGTTTGACGCCGCTCCATCGCTCAAAGGGCGTGGAGGCCTCACGCCGCGGCCCGGCCTTCTTGCGCCACCTCCGCCCCCGCCCCCGCGCCAGCGGAAGGACGGACGGACGGACGGGCGGGCGGGCGGACGGGCGGACGGAAGGGTGCGACGGAAAGCGAAAGGGACGGACGGAATCCCGATGGCCGAGAGAGGCTGAAGTTGTGCCCCTGCAGTCGGGGTAAAAAAGGCAGCAAAATTCCTGAGTGATTGAATTTTACTTTCTCGTTTACGACGTAAGTAGAATAGAGAAAGTATTGTAATGCTGCAGCAAAATATGCCATTTTTACGAAAAACACTCATTTTGTGTGTCCTTGTTAACGAAAAGGTGGATAACTCTAAATGTGGCAAATAGCTTATACGTTGTATTGTTAGAAACCACGTTTTGTGATTCTTGCAAAACCTTTTGTCACTCTGTCTGTGGACTACACTACCACCTAAGAGTTCTGACGATTTCCTCTTTAATTGATATTCTCTCGTAGGATTTTCAGCAAAATTGATATTTCCAGAACGATCTGGCCACACCCTACGACCTGAGAATTTGAAACGACTCATTTAGTTTTGGGGGTACTTAAAAGGAAGTCTCAATGACATTTCCAAAAATGACTGAATTTTTTTTCGGACAGAGAAAAGTACGCTTATAAAAATTGCGTTGGTCCGGTTTTTGATCAATTCTCTTAATTTGCCGATTCGTGTACGATTCTGAAATCTGCTTACTAAACATAAGTACTCGAGTTCGAATCCCAGCTTATTTAAATATCTTTTGTACGTTCAAGTGGGATTATATTGTTAAATAATCTTTACAAATAATGCGAGAAAGGTTTGGAGCACTAGTTCGGAAAGTAACTAGTTTGGAGCACCAGTAATTTAATTCTACGCGTGTGGCAACTACTGTGGTCATTATTCGTGAGCGGCAATGCTGGCTCTGAGCGAAACGCAGCAGGTGAAAGGGATTGAGAACTCGTTGCGCTTGTGAATGGCATAACTGCTCCTCATTTAGTCAGGAGAGCTAGTAATGGCGGCTGGCAGAATACGTAGTACTCCCCAAATGAACTCTGCCAATGGAACGCGGGGCCTCCAGAGTCCTCCACTGTAAAAGTACTAGCTCTGTAGCCAACATGGAGATATAATACTCAGGGAAGGAAGAGACATCTGTGAACTTGTTAGTTGAAAAGTTTCCGAATTCTGTTTCAGTTGACGTACAGAAAATATCAGTTGACAGCAGTTGAAAATAAATTGCGATTAAGAAGGTGTTGCGCGTGCAGACAAGATTTTATATATTATTTTTCGATTTATGTCGGTGTTTTTGATACTTTCTAGCCCCTTTTCTTTGTCCTTACAAACATTTTTCAATACCATTGAATTCATGTGATATCCTCCCTTGATGGCATGATTTTTTTTAATCTGACTGCAGTACTTGTGCTTAAGGCCATTCCTGAGATATATGAATGCTTTCACGTGCACGTGATTGTGATGTGAAATGTATAATGATGGAGTAACGTTGCAAGGAGAAGGAGGAGATATCGGAGAACCTTGAGAAAGGCTGAAGCATGCTAGCTTTGTTCAACACAGGTTCATTTGGGAATAGAGCGAGATTTGTACCATGATATCGAGGAGTGAAAGTGGATCCCGCATCACAGAAGCATAAAGCATCTTTCCATGTTCGCGTCGTCAAACGTGTTCGAGTCCTGAGCAACACATCGGTGATTTCGTTTCGCCGTGTTATTGCCGACAGCTTTTGGGATTATCTTTATATCCACGTACATTTTGTCAACGCTTTTTAAATCCATAGCCGTTCATCAGTCATCATCTTGCTCCGCTCATGATCATTCTAGCATTTATTAGGCAGTAGAAGACAAAGGCAAAGGCAAAGGCAAAGGCACCTCAGCCAACGACGCGGCGTCTCCCGGATAGCCGAGAATTCATGGATTCGAGCCGCGGAAGCTTACGTATACAAAGGCAAACCGCCACTGTGATCACCAGCCCAGAAAGTGAGAGTACATAACAACATCGTCTCGCCTTCGCTCGGAAATGTGTGTAACACTGATCACATCACATACGCCCAGATCTGGAAAGCTTAGCTGGTGTCTCCTTCGTCATTACGATATGTCTGATGGAAAAGCAATATCAGGCGTAACCTGCGAAAGATGCATGTCGATAAGCTGCATGTATCATAGCGGTCGGGTGCAAATTGACGGAGGTCTGGCAGGGGATCGTTCCCAACTACTGAGTTGATTGTTCCCTACTGAAAAAGTATTAAGTTGATCCTGCCAGGCAAACGATTACCGCAATCCATTCGACATGCCTTCTTTATTATTCCCGCGCGTTGAAGTATTGCAGTCGAGAAACACCAATTAAGGAAATTGGAAAACAAAAGTTGTGTTAGTTAATGTGGGAATGTTTATGACATTGTTCCATTGGGCATTAGGACTTTTCTGAAGGGATACAATTTATGCATATTATTATCTACCCTTAGTCAACAAATAAAAACACTCTTTTCGATTTGTCACCTCAAAGTTTTCAATTTCTTTATTTATTTTTTTAATTTTTCCCATTGGTACACTGACAGCGATATTATAAGAATTACAAGTGAGTAATGTAGTTTGTTAAAATTACTTAATTATTTCCTTAAAATAATTGTCGTTTATTACGTTAGTTTGATGGAGGAAACGTTAAATTCTCTAAAACTAATACCGAAAATGCTAATTCTCGCTAGCGGTAATTGCAACGCCCTGAATAAAGCCTGCGCTGAGCCGGGCACGACGCCGAAGTTGCTGGTCGTGACATCTCACTGTTACTTTGGGAAGAGGAGCAGCAGCAATGCTTCTTCTTGAGGAGCTGCTAGCTGGCGCGCGAGCGGGGTGTCCGGATGTTGGGGTGGCGTCCGGGTCGTCGCCGCATTAACACAGTTTAAACGGTTCCATTTTGCCCCTAATTAACTGATTAAACACCGTTCAGGTAGCGTGGTGGCGTGCTATATCTTGGATCGACATGCACGCAACACACTAATGGTAAATTAGTAAAATCCCCATTCCCTGTATTAATTTCAGAGCAATGTATTTTCTTTTTCTCGCAACAAAATAGCGACAAAACCGACAAAACGTGAAATAATTTTCGATATAATTCCAGGATTTGACGTGCTCAGTTTATAATTGTAAGAATTGAGCTGGTTGACAGCCCCCCCCCCCCCCCTTACGACTGATGCATAACGAGGACGAACTCCTCCCTTCCCCTCTGTCCTCCTCCGCCTCAACCACTTCGTCCACGGAAGTGCGACGGCCGTCGCCACCTCATAAATCACTAGAAGGCGCCTCGAACGGGACGGGCCGGAGGCGGCGCCGGCGGCACGCCTTCCACTCGGCTCGTTCTCTCGCTGCACCCGCGCAGACGAAGCGGTCACACCATGGCTGCGTACATCTGTCGCCATTAGATTGTTTTCTCGGACTAACAGCCTATTGAGTTATATAGAAGTTGGGAGATGATTTACTTTACTTTTTTTCTTTCTCTTTCATTCTTTATTTCATTCATTCATTCATCATTTATTTATTTATTTATTTATTTATTTATTTATTTATTTATTTATTTATTTATTTATTTATTTATTTATTTATTTATTTATTTATTTATTTATTTATTTATTTATTTATTTATTTATTTATTTATTTATTTATTTATTTATTTATTTATTTATTATTAATTTATTTTCGGGTTTTGAGGTTTGGAAGAGCCATCTACATTTTGATTTTTACTGTATTTGCGGTCCTTTCTGCGAGAGCATAATTGGTCACGGCCATGTTTTGACGACCTAGTTTAATTTTCACTTTGATGATCCGATATCAAAACTCTTATCTTAGTATCAAGAGATACTAAAATACGACTGAAACTTTTTCATGGGCCTAGCTGTAAGAGAACGCAGAAGTTTCCGCCATGCAATTACGCGTGGTACACATCTTATAAAATTGTAAAGGCGAAACTATCACTTACGAACAGGATAAGTTCTGCTTATAAAAGTGCTAAACGATGAAACCGTAATTCATGTAAACGTAGAGGAGCTAGTGAGTATACAGTATGGCACACACTTTCCCGTGTTAGTTTTCTATTTCCTTTCTCTCGGCTAGCTACTGCCACATAATCTTGTCAGCTGCCATGTATCGCCGTCCAGAGTACATTTTTTCTCTATTTTCATAATTTTTCGGTTTCCTAATTGTAGAGCTAAAAATATTTTAAGATTATTAAAGTAAGTAAAACCTCGTCCTAAATGGCAATTTTCTTTGAAAATTTTAGAGCGTTTTTTAAGAAAGTGGCGTTTAAGCGCTACTGTTAATTAGAAAGCTGACGCTCTTTATCACAGGAAGTGTTTGAGTATAGGAAAAACTTTATTTGAAGTTGATTTCAGTACTTTAACTCACAAATGCAATAGTGTTTACAAATTGTAGGAAATGTGCATATTAAACGCGGGACAGGTCTATCAAAAATATTACATTTGTATAATTTTTATAAAAAAACAAATAAATACAGCTAAACTAATTCTATGTCATCTTAAACAGTGCAATTAGCACTGTTTAAGATGACATAGAATCTGTTGGAAGAGTTTGAAGAAAAAAATTGAAACCGTTGTTGAGAAAATGGTGTTTGAGCATTTCTAAAAATGCGGAATTTTGAGCTCATTTGCACGGAAAACTAGTGAGTTTTCGGTAAACTTTATCTCACGTTATTTAAAGCACGTGTACTCATAAATACATTAATGTAAAGAAATTACCGTCAATGTAAATATTAACGATGTGAGAGACCAGTCAAAAAAGTAAATTTTTGTATTTCATGAAAAAAACAAAAGAATAGAGCAAGATGGCGTGTATGTCATCTTATAGAGAGAGAAAATATCTGGAGCTGTTTTTAACAAAAACTTGTTTTTGTAATTGTTTAAAATTGCACATATTGCACGCAATAATACGTGAACACTACTAAAATTTTCAAAAACATGTACTTTACCTGACTCACTTTAAATAACAAATTTTATTTGAAGGAAATATCTCTATCTTCAATTTTTTAATTGTAGGAAGACACCGAAAAAAATCATACTTTTGAAATTTTCGAAAATTCCGAGTTAACCGTGAAAATCGGACCAATGCCATGTTTATAAGTGTGTTACTCTACTCATATAAAAAATTTTAAAAAATTGGGGCCGTTTTTTGAGAACATTTTGAAAATGTCCTTAGGGCTTCATGTAAAGTACCCCCAATTTGGTTCACAATCTCAAAGATTCGACTCGAGCTAAATTGACAGGGGCTTCTTCAATTTAAAAAAAAAAATAATACGTATGGTTTATGTGCTAGTAATGTTCACAGATACTAGACGGACGGGCGGAAGGACAGGAAGACGGACAGACAGACGTTTTGAAGATTTTTTTTCGGTATTTGAGGATCCTAAAATGTGTATTATCGTTGAAATATCAAAATCGATTTTCCATACCATTACATAACTTTCCCTTTTCTACGTAGTTTACTCCGTATATGCGTACGTATACGGGAAAGTAAAAAACTACGCTGTAGTACGTCGTGGACGCGCTTCTATTGGTGCGTGACTCTTAAACGGGCCTTGCAAACTTGGCTCGCTCCGGTAGTTAATGTATCGCTATCAGATTCTCTCCTTACAGCAGGGATATCCAACTTGTGAGGCCTCAAGGGCCATTATTAAAACCTTTAATATGGTGCAGACTATGTTTTCATTGCTCGGGCGATCCACACCTGAGATCCCCGTATTGATAATCTCGACATTTGGACTGGCTGCTCTGACGCGGGGGGGGGGGGGGGGGCAATGGAATGCGTGATATCAGGCCGCACCTTGCATAATGCAGTGAGATACATTGGGATAATTTTCAATTCCTGAATTTATTTGAAACAGAACTTACATCTAAACTTGACATATTCTTACATTAATGGGAGTGCTGACACCGACAGGGTGCCAGTGCGAGGTGCACAATGCACTCGCCCGACATGGATACAAGGGGCTTTCACTTTTTCATAATAACCTTTTGGGGGCCACAATAAATGACCCTCAGGCCGCCAGTTGGACATCCCTGCCTTAGAGGAACAACCTAGAGAGCTCTTTAGAATCTGGGAGATTGTCATTTATATTATTATTATTTATGTCTCAATTAGATAGAACGTGGACAAAGACTGCAGGAAATAAATGCGAATTAATCCAATCACCAATCCTAAGTAGAGAGATTTTGCACATCGATGCTTAAAAATAAGCGGACCCCGTTATTGTCACGTGATGCCTGGAACACCAATCACGATCTCTGTAGCAACATAAGCTTTTACCGGACTCGGTTCGAAATGCGAGGCTTCATAACGTGTACCGAATCGGTTACCGGTTGCACTTGTTTTGAGTTCTTAGAATACTAAGAACGCGGACAAACGTCTACTGCGATTTTCTGCAAAACATGATGTATGCCGTTGAAGGAAGTGTTGACTTCTCTTCTGTCCGAGGATGGAAACCAGTGAGGACGAATATTTATATTCTTGTAGTTTGGTAAAGGGGGAAGCTCTTTAAAAAATAAATAATTAGACGTTCCACATTTTAGTTGCAGGTCGATGTAATTCTAAAGTTTCGTGTAGAATTGTATTTTTTACATCGTCCGTATAAATATTCCCAAGTATACATGCTTCAATTCTTCCGTATTAGAGAGCAGCACATCCAGAGAGTAAAAACAAGTGATCGTCTGGCCACACTTCGCAATCGCTTCGTTTGTTTTCTCGTAAACAAATTATTACGATGTAAATAATCGAAGTACTAAAGCGAAATCACAGTATACAAAACGGAAAAATTATAAACGAAATCGGAAAGATGCCAAACTTATGAGTAACATAATACTGTTGCTACCAGATTTCAGCACCTTATAAGCGTAAGCGTTGTGCAAATACTCTCTCTTTGACCTTCACCCAAGCTTCGACGTTACGTTAATTGTAAGCGTTAATGTTAGCCGATTTGATTCAGTGCAAAAAACTCTAATGACTAATAGAAGATGCAATGGCAGTGGGTATTCAGTTTCCTATAGATTTGCGAAGTGTTGTAGTCGGTTAGGCCACTTGGTCTCGTACGAATATTGTTCTTCACAGTTGAAATTCAGTCACGACAGCATTCTTGAATAATCCTTGCTTATAGAATATAATATGTTTCTATTGCCGGTAAGAAAACATGTTCTAAATATATAAGTCTATTATAATTTTATTTCAAAATCATAGGTAATTCAATATTACAATAAAAATTAATTTCATAATATATAGTTTAATTAGCATTCGTCTTTGTCATTTAATATAATTGTGAAAGAGTTACAGCACCTTCATAATTATTTGGCGTGTTCTTATTTGGTAGAGAAACTCGGTGAAGGTATATGAATGTACGATATTGTTCGAATTACATCTGCGTCGCATATTACTCCAAAGAAAAGTATAACACGAAATTATTAATATATTATTAAAATATTAATTTTAAGGCGTGTACCATGCTGTTCTGATTTCAACAAATGAAGAATTGTTGAGGAGAATTGTTCATTATATTTTCACCTTGAAGAAAATCATATTTTGAACAAATTCCTTTGAAATAATGAAAGGTGGGAAGTATCTCCAAACATTTTGAAAGGAACTCAAGGTAGAAGAGACGGTGATGGCACAAAAATAAATTGAGCTACTGAGATTATAATCATTACTTTAACCTAGGAGACCAGAGGTAAGATAAAGACAAAAAGAAAAATGCAAAATGAAGCAAAAGAGAAAAATCCTAAGAAAAAAAACTTAAAAAATATTATGTCCTTGCGTCCGTCAAGCGTCCCTGCCCTTTTACAGGGTCGCTATCGCTGCTTTTATGGTGTGTCCCTGAGGCTCTGGGGTGCTGCTGCGTCCTTGAAAGAGCAGTCAATGTCGTTCCATGTTATCAAGCAGCTGGGAAAGCGTGAACCGGGGTTGGCCGTCGCAGTGCTCCTTTGTGTAACACATCCTCTAATTTCCTCGTCGCCCCAGAAACAGAAGACCACAGGAGTGCGATTTAACTGAGGCGTCCTTTTGTCTAAAACTCGGCATCGGGGGTTTTTGTAATTTCACGGTCGTGTACCTAGAGCGAGAGTAAGAGTCGGGTGTGTCGTCGTCGCTCCTAACAAACATTGCGCTGAGCTTCGTAAGAGGGCGCGCTCTTTATTTTATCCGCCTGACCTGTTTTCTTGGGTTAAAGGGGAGCATCTGATAGGTTGACTCGTTGAAATGACTACTCGAAGGACATAAAAACAATTCTGCTGAAGTTTCAAACGGGGCAGAGAAATTGTTAGGGAATTTCTGTAGAATAACATGGGTGTTAAATGAATAATAACTCTGATTTTGGCTTAAAAAACGAATCCAATATAATGAATGAAAAACATAAGATTTCAGTGTCGATAACAAATAAAGAGAGTGATGATTCAACAGAACGTGCTTCGGAATTTTAGAGACTTACCGTCTCCTAATCCAAAATCAAATTCAACTCAATGCTCAATGCCGCTGCAACTTCTACAAATGCTACGTTTGCTGCAAGTAATATATATATATATATATATATATATATATATATATATATATATATATATATATTGTGGCGTTATGGGATTGTGCGACCCCATAACACCACCGTTTCGTCTGCATGAACACCCACGGGCAGCGAGGAGAGCAGGCGAAAACCAGAGTATCTAAACGCGCAGCCTGGTATCCGTTGTTCGTACTAATCACAGACGAACTAGCAAGCAACGTTTTTCCTGGTAAAGGGTTGAAGGAGGAGAAATACCCCCGCCACGGAGAATTTCCCCAGGCTTCGAACCATAAATACCCGAGATCGCAAGCGGAAGTTCTCTTTTCTTGCCAGCACGCGTCGAGTAAGCAGCTCTCTTCTGGTTGTCGCCGTTCGTCGAGTAAGCAGCATTTCATCACCGCTCGTCAACTTAGATAGTATTTGCCGCCGCAACGACTGCTAGGTAGGAGTTTTCGGCGTCGCACAGACGTGCTAGTTAGTCGTCCGCGAAGTAGTGAAGAATTAGTAAAGTGTTCTTCTATTAACCAATACGGGAGGTAAAAAGTTACCCGTTGTGAGAAAAGCTCTGAAAGTTCTTGATTAACGGAGTAAAAGTAGGAACGAGCGAGGCACTTGCACTAGCATTCAGGGAAGTGCAAGGGACATTTTTCCACAACGTGGGCGTAATCAAAGGCGCCGGTAGCAGCCGAGGGAGAAGAAGAGGCCGATTAGGGAGGACGGAAGAAGACGCGAGTCGACCGGAGAAGAAGACGCCGTCTAGGAAGACAGAATAGGACGCAAGAGGACAGCGCAGACGACGCAGAGGCTGGAATCGAGCAACGTGGTGCAGAAGCCAGCACGCGACATCAAGGTTGGAAAGTGGACAGTTTTCGAGGTAACATTAGAACTGCGAAAAGTAGGACAAGTTCACGTCGGCAGGGAAAAGACTAGTACAAGAAGTGTTAGGAAACTGAGGACACGGGTGGTAATAATTTGCAGCATTGTAGTGGGAGATTTTTGATGTGCTATTGCCTGCCTTAAATCATTCTATTTGGAACATTCATTATTCTGCTATTAGCAGTTACAATTAAATTATAAATTGAGAGTAGTGCACTTGCCCACATTTTGTTCTTTGTATGTAATATTTTTTTTTAAAAAAAGCAAGAGATTGTAAACTAAGTTTGGTTTCATGTGCAAATGTAACTAGGATAGCTTAAATTTAGACATAATTAATTTTCAAAGGGAATTCCCAGTGTAGGTTAGAGAAATTGTTTCAGAGAATTAGTTTTGAAGAAAATTAAGTGTTCATTCATTTAATGGGCTGTAAAGGTTTCTATTTGTGTTTTTTTGATTATTTTTGTAAAGTGTGATTCTATTCTTGATTTTTTTCTTTGTCATTAACTTATGCCACAGAGTTTTGGGTAAATTATACGCTCGTTTATGTGCAATTTGTGTGATTTTTATTGTGTCAAGGGTTCAAACCTTTCTCGTACCCTGAAGATCCTGCTCCCGAGATTTTAAGCTCGCTTCACGAGCATAATATCTTATCAACCCGCTTACAGTTCATGAGGCTGTGTGGTGAAGGTACCACTTGTGTGTTAGGTGGGTGTGTTAGAATATATATATATATATATATATATATATATATATATATATATATATATATATAATCTTTTTTATTTTTACATAGGAGACTGTGAGAATCTATTATGGAAACACGTCGAGGTTCCGCCCTCATTGGGTACTGTGTCTTAGGTCTTACTCACTGTACTCAAAAACCCTATCCAACCAACCTAGTTTCACCGAGGAACCGCGTTAGCATTGCTTCGGGGTGGTGTTGCTTCTTTTCGGCTTTTCTAGCTTCTTTTCTAGTTCCGTGTTTGAAACTGGCGAGCTAGTTTAGCTCAGGTCAAATTCATCGCCGTCTCGTTTCTTCTGTCTCAGGATTGCCTCCGTGTACTCTGTCTTTGTGTTCCAGTCTCACTGTTTTTCAGCATTAAGGGAATGATGTTCTCCGTAGTTATCTTATCAGATCTGCAGTTTGTTTCCAGGCATAGTCTATCATCTTCCAATCTTTCACAGGAAAAAAAATGTGTGTTGAGCGTCTTCCGATTTTTCGCAGTAAAGGTATGTGGGAGCCTTCAACTTTTCCCGTTGGGTAGAGGTATTTCCGGAAGCATCTGTGTCCGCTGAGGAACAGTGTGAGGTAATAGTTGACCTCGCTGTGGGTACGCTCTGTCCAATAATTCAGTCGTGGGATCAGTTTTGCGGTCCACTTACCGGTGGTAATAACAATAATAATATGATAATAGTAATAATGATGATAATGATGATGATGATGATGATGATGTAGTTTTTGTCTTGCTTACTCTCAGCTACCATGCGAAGAAAATCTCCGAATCAAAGCAAGTGCGAGATTTACATATTCTTATTTGTTCTCAAAAATTCTAAAGTTTAAATGAAATTAGCTTTCTTCCATTTGATTCAATGTATTCGTATATTTAACATATTTATGTGACACACGAAAAGATGACGTTGTCAAATGCGTATCTTAGCTGGAAGTATATTTGTAGCTACCTGAACACGAAGAAACAGCTGTGGTGCTCTTGGCAGCGAACGGCAGCGCCAAACTGCGTCACGGCTGCTTTATCAATATGACATTCAGCGTGCAAACGTTTTGCATCGTATTGTGGACAGCTAAATACGCAAATGGATTGGAATTATTTTTCTTTCTTTCTTTCTTTCTTTCTTTCTTTCTTTCTTTCTTTCTTTCTTTCTTTCTTTCTTTCTTTATTTATTTATTTATTTATTTTTATTTATTTATTTATTTAAAGTCAAAAACAGTTGAAAACTATGTGTGACGTGCTATGAGGAGAAGTTAATTTGAAGTTACATTTATGTCCAAAAGCAAAACAAGGGGCCATCTCAGCATTTGCTCGAAGATCAGGGAAACTGGACGAAAACCTGATCCAGATGGGGGTCATTGACCTAGAAGCTGAAGTACAATACTTGTTCTTTACAATTATACAATCCAAATGATATATAATACATTAAATGTCATTGATGAAATTAATATTGCTTTTCTTTTGGATGCTCGGTATAGTCTCTAATTGTATAGAAACACTTGTGCAGCAGAAAATATTTTACTTCGGACGTAAACTTTTGTATCGAATTTAATTAACTTAATATCATCTGGCAACGTGTTGTAAAATAATGTACATGTATTGTATGTGAATTTTTTGTAGTGAGCTGTTGATACTGCTACCTGATGAATATGATTACTACGTCGAGAGTTGTAGTTATAGAAAGCGACGTTTGCTGAAAATATATTCCCTCTCTTGAGTGAGACATTTTTGACAAAAACCTGTGATTCATATATTAAGAGACAAGGTAAAGGTATGATACCTAGATTAATAAAGAGAGACTTACAAAAATCACGTAGGTGGGATTTGCTTATTATTCGCACAATTCTTTTTTGTTATCTTAGGAACGGAGCAGTAAGATGTAGTTCCCCATAATATTATGCTATATCTCAGGCGAGAATGAACATTCGCTAAAAATACACAACAAGCTTATGGAGGCTAACTGAATTTGAAAGAATTCTGAAAGCGTAGCATAAAGAACTTCATTTAGTGTTAAATGCGTTTAAATGGATGTTCCATTTAAGGTTTGACTGAATTGAAAGACCTAAAAATTTTGTTACCTTAGCATCAGTCAATGGCACACCGTTTATTTTCAGTGAAGTACAGAGCTGTCTATTTGAAATGGAAAACTGCATTGAAACAGTTTCATTTTCATTTACTGTTAATTTTTTATTACGGAACCAATTTGAAATATCTGCTATTGTACTATTTACGGTTTCTTTATTGCAAAGAATATTCGTATCGCCCGCAAAGAGAACTGTTCTTCCGTTTCTAATCGTCGAGGGCATATCGTTTACGTACAGTAGGAAGAGAATAGGACCTAAAATCGATCTCTGCGGGACTCCACATGCAATTGGCAAAGAATCAGAAAGGTGTGTACATAATGTACCATTATTCCTGTAAGGTATTTCTACTCTCTGCGATCGGTGTTTGAGGTACAAACATAACCAATTTAGATCAATACCACGAATTCCATACGAAGGTAATTTTGAAAGTAAAATGTTATGATCAATGATGTCACAACTTTTGAAAGATCTAAAAATATTCCAATAGGTGCTTCGTTTTGATCCATGGATCAGGATGACATCTTTAAAAAAAGAAATATGGCAGTATAATAATATAATAATAACAACAATATTGTTCAACATAATATTGTAAATTTTATAAAAACAACTCAGTCTCACTTAATAATCGTTAGTCTCCATTTTGTCTAAGCATGCATTTTTAATACATTCGCCGTTCCTTTTCACGCTTCTTTTAAAAATCACGTCTTATACTCACATTTTGAAAAATGTCCATTAAATTATTTAAATATCTATTGTTTTCAGATAACTGGCATTAAGCAAAGAATCGCTAGTTCAATATTGAAGGTGTAAAATAGGTACGAAAAAAGTGCCATAATATAATTTAAAATTACGCAAAAATGAATAATATTAAAAATATAAAGTACATAAAATGATTTAAATACTAATATTGAAAAATAAGTAACATTAGAAGTGAAATCTTTAGCTTAAATATTGAGCGTGTAGTACAGATTAGAAGAAAATTGAACTTCCCTATATAAATTACGTGAAAAGTCCTTTTTATTTTTAAAGAATTCAGAAATGTAGGTGTGAAGGGTTTAAAGATCTATTACTCAGGGAAGGACTTCATTATATAAAAAATGCCAAGATCAATATTAGAGATAAAAAAGGATTTGAAAAAGTGAAATTTTGCAATTTTTAAAGCTGGTTGATCACGACTCTTAATAGAAATAAAAACTATGCCATTCTTCTAAGAAAACTTATTAATAAACTCTATTATTACAATTTTTAAAGAGTTGGAGCCATTATCTGGAAAATCTACCTTTCCAATTTTTCATTGTCCAATGGGTCACTCAAAATTACGCAAAATGTAGATATGTTTTCAAAAATTTGAACATGAGATCATAAGTATGTTGAGGGAACCCAATTTATTTTTTTACTTTTTCAATTCTTGAAAATTTAGATGTAAACGTGAAGATCGGATCAGTGCCATTTTATAAGCTTACGTTTCTTTCATAGTTGTTATGAATTTATTTAAAAGGTCTTATATCCATTCATGTAATGTACAGTAGATCTCAAAATTTCGCGGTCTGTACCATATTCGAGGGGCCACGATGTTAGTCGATCAATAACAATTTTGATGAAAATCCGGTTAAAGCTTTAGACTCTAGTGTTGTTCACAGACGAATAGACGGATTGTCGGAGCCTCTTTTACGCTATCAAGGACCCACAAACCGTGGATTCTCTCCTCATAGCAATTTACAATATATCGGAATAAGAATTACCCACCTCTTTGGAATCAGGTACCCACAAAACCAGTTTTTGTACCAAAAATGGGCTTTTTTTCTGCAGTCTTAGAATACCTCCTGCATATACTAAGTAAGTGGCTTACAAGAAAGAAATGTAATTACATAAAGATAATTTTCTTAAAAATGTGCTTATTTGTACAAAAGAAATGTTGTCCATGAGCCAATCTTCTACAGCAGGCATAATTATATTTCAAATCAAAATTGGTGCTCACAATTGCGGTGCAGTCCAGAATTCAGCTATTCCGAAAACATTAAGCATCTTCTAGCGCTTCGTTTGCTTTTTATTCATCATCAGGGAGTAGTGTCCTGTTCTATAGAATTGGAGATATGCATGTAAACACGTGCGAGAAAATAGCTTCCACTACGTGTCACACAATTAACGAATATGTTCGTTGAAGCATATCATCGTTGAAGCGTTCATGTTGATTCGGGTTAGATGTACGGACATAATTAACTTTTATAATCATCACGTTTGTGGCCATTTTCCGTACCGCAGTGATTCGCCGAATTACACTATAACCCACTTTTGCGAATAACCAATTTCCAAAAAGCATTGCAAATATTATCATGTGCTTGTTAATTGTGTATATTATAATAATAATTACTTTAGGAAACAGACATATAAAGTATATTTGAAACAGAAATGGTAAACCTTTCTGTCGTTTTAAACAGTGTGATGAGAAGAAGAGAATTTTCGTAAGTCAAATACATCAAAATATGGTAGTTTGAGAGGTCAAGTGAAATTTTCAGTGAATGACTTGTTGAACACTGTGAAAAACTTTAATTAGTTGCTGTAAATGAAATGTCTGAGTTAAGTTTTGCTACTTAGAACGGTGATGGTTTGCAACATCATTTCCGATTACTTGAAACGGCATTTCTAAAACAGAAACCTCAGGGGATTATATGTTATTAATTAAAAATGATCTGTGATGACTTGTGGATAATTTTTTTGCATATATATATATATATATATATATATATATATATATATATATATCATGTGGTAAAGTAAAAAGAAAATAATCCTATACGTTACGAGAACGAATCTAAAAAACACGTGAATAGTTTCTTTCAGGAACACGCCAAAATCTAAAACGCGCATTAGCGACGGATTATTGTTCCAAGAGGATAGACATGTCGTTTAGTCCATGTTTATAGGACAAATATTCATATATCTACTGCTTTAATAAATAAAAATATTTTGAAAAATTGGGGGACTTTTCCTCATTCTTCCCGAAATGAGAAATTTGGGATTTGACGAGTTTCTAAAATGAACGATTCATAATATCTTTCACCTAACATTCTTGTGATAGATCATGTACTTTACCTGCTAATCACGTCGACCTTAAATTTATAAAAGTAAACATAATGTTGCACTTACACTCTTATTTCATGACATTCAGGATTCGTCCCGTGAAAAGGCACTTGCACTAAACATTTATGTTGAATGCTGGATTGATATTTGTATCTAAAATTAGTAAAGAAGTGAGTCAAAAAAGTGTTCCCCTCAAAGATGCAAAACAATAAAAGATGTAACACATTATTGTTCAAGAAACAACTAACGGTCTGAAGATCGTGCCCGGTATTTTGAAGTTGTGCGGGAGGGCATCAAAAAACTAATTTTTATCGCGCTTAGGAGTAATCCTCCATTACCATTATCTGTCATAACTGTCAGGTCTCGTTGCAGTCAGTTTTCAAGGGGACCGCCAGGTAACACCACCGCGTAAGCGCCTCTCCCATCACGCTCCCCTGCATCACTTTCCAGCGGCCAGAATTGGGAAGGACGTAGAATAGGGATAGGGTTTAAGCCGCTTCACAGGGGGTTGGACAAGTTCCTATGAAGCAGACAAACCCGTTTTGTTGGAACAAATTTCGCATGAGCTTGTCCAAGAATCGATGGGAGTCAAACCCGGACCTCCTTGGTGAAAGGCGAGCGATTTCCCTCTTGGCCACGTGTGCCACTTGGTAACTTACAACAACACTGAGATGTTGCTAAAATCTCTCCTTACACAAGTACATTTTTCAGACACTTACGACCTTACTTGGAATTTTATCTTGGACCTTACTCAGTATCAGTCTGCTGTTTAATACAATAAAAATGTGCATGTTTGTTTTTATAATTAGTGAACACGGAATGTCCTGTGAATTATTTCTGAGAAAATTGTGCAAATGGAATATTCCAAAAGCTGTTTTATACATTATACAACCAAGCTCTCACGTCGCATACTTCTCATTTTTATCTTAATCTGTCTCTTATTCTAAAATATAATTCTCCCCATCAAAAGAAAGCTCTACTCCGAAACACATCTGAGACGTTGACATTGGTAAGAAAGTTCAATTATATACAGATTTATTCAATACTTCCCATTAAACATTATAATTAATAGACACTTGTTCTAACAAGTTATATACTTCTTCTGAATCGCGGTATATGCGATAAGTTAAAGACGCTAACTCTCACAACAATTATAAACATCTACGATTACAATATCAATCACCGTTGACGTGAGTGTCAACTCCATTCAACCTCCGAGCACACTAGTACACTTGATATTGCCCAGTACATATGTAGTCCCGGAAAGGGTAATCACCTCAAAGTTCCACGCGATAGTAAATTTCCAAAACTTTTATCTTATCACAAGTCAACTTCCACTACTTTAGGAAAACTCAAATCGATTACTAACTAATCCATTATATGATCAAGAGAGTGAAACTAACTTTTTTTGTATTCCAGCATTATAAAAGAACCTTTTCTGTTGCAAGGAATCGTTCATAATCGGGCATTTTACGGCACAAATGATGACGTATTAGATTTTATGTCACGTATGGTTGCGTCATCACACATTCAGCCAATCGTAGCGAGAGAATCGGGGGGAGATAGAGCTAAACGGAACAGCCGACCACCGTTTACACGCACTATGGCAAATACCCGAGACGTCACAGGGAAGTTGTTTCGCAAAATTAAGTTTGATTCTCTTATAAAATTATAATGCTGTTATACAAAAAATATAGTATGAATCTCGTTTGCAATGCTGCTTTATTATATTCGTGCAAATTTGAAAACTCGCTCCTAAAGTCGCTCGTTTTCAAAACATGTACTCATGCAATAAAGCTTAACATTATAAATTAATTGCATAAACTACTATTATGGTTCTACTAAGTTATAAAATCACGAGAAATTCGCCTAATATCCTCTTCGCACGATTTTATTTCCGTCAACTTTAAGGAAAATCATAGACATAGTTACACAACTATATTTAACAGAAACTTAAAAATAAAAAGTGTACTTAACTTAAACTTAAAAAGTGTACATTTAAAGCAAGTCAACTAAGATTTCGATTGAAAAATACACCTTTTATTTTTCATGGATATTTCGTTTTCGGTAAGATGTAATTTTTTTCTTACCTATGCACAATTACATATAGTATAGGCGTGGGCGGTGGTATTCTTTTGGCAAAGGACTATTGATGAACACGTGGGGCAACATGCGGGGAATATTCTGGGGAAAAGCAAGCACACATGCGCAATGCAGATAGAAACGAAATCCTTTTGAACCTTTCGTTACATTTTGGAGAATTAGGTACCTCCATCCTGAAGCACAGTGAGTGGTTCGATTACGGAGACACTTGAAAAATGTGTTTGTAAAATAATTTAACCCGTTATAAGCGTCATTATAACAGACCTATAACGCATTACTGATTACTTAAGTGGATGTGCTCACTTGAGCGGACTTTAGCGGATCGAAGGCGGCGACGTTAGTCGAATTGCATAATTACGCTCCGCGAAGTCACGAAAGTCAAGCAACTCGAGATTCCAGAGCGAGTTACCGCCAGGTGACCTTGATTACTAACGGCGATTGACTTTGATTAGAAACTTATTACCTGTCCGAAGGGATAAAAGGCATTGACTGACTGAGACATTATGAGACGCAAGACGCATTTATGGGAGGACTACTCCAAATAGAGTACATACTCTCTATGCCCAATAGCGCTGACAAACGTGTTGGGAAGAAGACGCGACAAATTAGAAAGAAAGGAAGTTGATGCAATACGAATTTATTTTCATCTTCAAAACTAAGACTTATAAAGTGCGGAATTTTCGAACGGGTCCAGCTAGTATCATGAAAGAACCTATTGCTGTATGATGCTGTTTGACGATGCAGTTACTTTGATACAAAGTTTTTCTAACTTAAATAACCTCGTTTTATAATTATTGAAATTTTCGTTTATCTTAAGTATCATAAATTCGTAACATTTTCATTCAGATGAATTGGGGTTCTATTAAGAGTTTAGAATGCATCCAGCATTTTGCATGTTTTTGCAATTTTGAAAAAATTGAAAGAAATGCATTTCTGCATTCGACCAGCAACTAATGTTGTTTACTGACAAGACGAGTAGTGTCCTCTTTCTATACGTTTAGCGACAGTCTTTGCATTGGCCGTAAGCCCCTGAAAAAACAGCCAGATTAGGAAACTTGTACAACCCTAAAGCTGCCTAGCCTATTCAAGTAAGTCGAAAAAATATCAATATTTAATTTAATGCCCGATTTGTTAAATTTAAAACTAAGCACGTGTTTAAAAGTACAGATTCCACACCTCACTCAACTGGAAACAAACGAAAGATGGTGTTCAGCCTAAAATTTAAAAATAGAGTATTTAATTAACCATTGATTTGTCTACCCATTTCATTCATGAGTTTTAGATTATTTTCCGAAATGGAGTCCGTAACTTACTTCTAAAAGTATATTAGCCTCTCACCTTTTATAATTATGAATTGATCCCTACACCAAATTACGCTCTTATTTAGTCATTAATTAGGCTGTTTTCTTTAAATTTTGTTTTGTTTAATCCATTTCGGAAACCTTACGAAAGTAAAACATGCACTCTGCTTCCCTGTATCTAGAATGTGCATCTGCGCGCGCGGTTTTTCTTGCGAAGCTTCCTGGGAGCCGTCACGAAGCGAAGACGGAAGGAGTGTGGAGCGCGGGCAGGGGGGGGGGGCGGGGGAAGGCGCGGATGAGGGAAGGAAAGCAGGCCACAGGGGCTGCGTCTTGTAGAAAGGCTGATGGGCGGCAGGCGCCGGCGCTCTCCCACGGCCGGCATCTTCCGCCTCGCCTCGCTTCTCAGCCGTCCGCGGCGGACACCGCCGCCCACACGTCAGCCAGCCACCCTCCCTGGCCGCTCCGCGCCGCTACACCTCACACCCATTGCAATGCAACTCGCGGGGCTGCAAGAAGACCGCCGTCGACGCGTCGAATCTCCATGTCTCTTCTGCAGGGGCGCCTAGAGAAGACCAGGGACCTGGATCAGTTCGTCCACGGGGGCCCCTTATTCTCAAACACAAACTTCCTTCCTCCCAATTCATAAACATAATTCATTTCCCCATGGATCAGATATATCTTATAGCGTTACTTTTTGATTAGAGATGAAGACATTGTTTATTTCTTTTGAATTAAAAAAAATGACTCCCCAATTAAGTTGGGGCCTGGTTGGGGAGTCTGAGTTTTGATGCGTTGCTGACATCGCTGACCCTGCTGAGATGGCTCAGTGACATTCGCTAGCGCTGCAGCGTCTTGGACTGGGATGTCCCAGGCTGCCGGTCTGAAGGACAATTCTAACGTCCGGCTGCTCTGATCGGTAGTTTTCCGTATTTTATCCGAACCATACGAGGCGAATGCCGGAGCAAACAACCCTTACAAACGGGCCACGGAGCGCGCGCGATTTTTTCTTCCTCATCATTGTCTCTTCATCTTCACTCACACAGGTACTTACATGCACCGAACTTCCGTACATTTTTGGAGACTGGTCGGGAGTTTAGACGAAACTCAAGTTCTGTCGGGAGAAGCTTACCACAACCTCCCGGAATATCATTCACTACACTCGCGGGACTAATATTCCAAATAGTTTACACTAAGTACTATCGTGTGTCCCGAAAGCTCTAAGTACTCACGTTTCAAAACATTATATGCGACATATAATCTACAGTATTGAATCTGATGCATTTTGGATTCGAGTCAGAACCTACTAACAAATGTTGCGAATTAGGCGTAAATACATATTTGCAGGGTAACATGCGGTGGCGGTAGTGGTTGTAATGGTGTCCGTTTGCCACCGTGTGGTGATTGCGGAGAGGGAAAGCGATTAGCCTGAATATTGCCTTCGGCGAAATTTAATTAATTGACTAACATTTTACAGTAAGATTAAGCCTTTTCCTAGAATCTAAAAATTGGAGCCCTGCATGATGGTAATATCAAGATCCACAAGTAATAATTTGGTCTCCAACATGCATCAAACCTAACAAATCCTTGACAGGTTTAATCTGTAAAATGTGAGTTTCTTCTCAACTTAAATTAGCTTCGAGGAAAACTGAAAACAGTTACTAACTTGCTGAATAATATTTTTTGTTTTGCTTTATTTTTGCTTGTATACGGCACCGTGTAAGATAATGTTAGACATAATATATCACTAAGAATTTGCATAAAATTTGATCAATACAGAATATTTACAAATGAATCTGAGTGCACTCAAATTATTTAGTCTAATCTTTCACTTCTTTATGAAAATCTGTTAGTTTTATGAACAGGAATCGGCGTTTTGAATCTATAAGGACATTTGTAAAGTGCACTTTCATGTAAGAGTGTGGTTATATTCACAATAGAAAAGTAAAGGCAAATATGTACTAATATGTAAAGTGCTTCCGCAAATGAGTTCATATGCTATTGCTCGTTGTTTTCAACGTTCCTGCTCTCCAAACAAGCTATCGGAGTGCGTTAATTACTTCGAGAGTTTAAATCACTACTAATTTATACAGTAAGAAAAAATGTAATGATACCTAAAGCTATTCCGCTTATGAATGCAGGTGGAAATAACTGCTTATCGGTTCCTGGAAAAACTAATTTGTTAAAATTATTCAGTACTTAAAATACTTGTTTTTTTTAGTTAGAAAGAAGCACTTAAAAAACTCGTGTGTGTTGGAGAAATAGGTTGAAACAACTATTTCAAAATTGTATGAAGGAAGAAAAGGATATTAGAAAGGGGTATTGAAAACGGCTATTTGTTGTGTATTTTCCCGTTATTATTTGAAAATAAGCTCGACTCACTAGTTGTTTATAATGTGAATTATATATTTCACCTGAGTCTATCGTAACACGTAGCTCGTGTACATTTACGTCTTCTTCATATGGAACTAAAATAAATAATTGATTGAAACAAAACAATAATTTGAAGGTATTTTTAATATTGAACTAAAAATGCGAAAAACATCCAAGAGAAATATATCGCAGTATGATTGTGACTGAACAGAAACTGAGTCCAATCTCTAAATAATTGTTTTATTAGATAATTATTGTTTAATATGTAGGTTTAAAATGCTTCATATTTCTTTTTCAAAATAATTTTTTCAACTGTTCTTTCAACTTTTGTATTGTATTAACAAATACTAATACAAATTTTGTGTTCAGAAATTGTTAGAAAAGAGGGATAAGGTAAAAACTACGTACCTCGTGAAGTGAAATTTTTCTGCAAGAGAGAAAATATCTAGAATATTAAAATTTTGGGGCTAGGTATTTTATGGAGTATTTATCGCTTCATCCGGAGCATGCCCTTGTATTCGTATCTTCTCCAATATTGACATACTTTCTTCCTGTGTATCATTAAGGAAGAGAAAGACAGAGAGAGAGAGAGCAATGTACTAAAAGGTGAGGTTACGTGACGCGAGTCACGTGGTGAATTCTCGGGGCGGGAACACCACTCCAGATGTATTTGAGATTATATTGGAGACTTGGTTGTATCAAAGTACTTGAAAGTGTATCTACTTTGCGGGAACTTGTATAACGTATTTTTTTGTCAAGTATTGACTGCAATTAACGTAGAGAATATGGGATAATTGTTTGCCCTCTGTGATTTATGAAACTCACTTAAGGAGAAGGTATGTGAGTTAAGTACATTATTTAACATAATAGATTTTTATATTGTGTTCTCAGCTTGAAGTTCACATACTAACGAGTACACAGAAATGTAATTAATAATAGTTTTATTGTTAAGTAAGATATAATTTGTTCAGTATCCGAACTAGCAACTTTGCCATTTATCGCTAGTAAACCAATAGTCAACTTTAACGCAACCGTTAAACGAAGACGTCTCAAGTCGTAGGCAAAATATTGATTGTATTGATAAAATAAAATATTGATTTGTATTGTACATTGTTTTAAAAAGACTTAATATGCTTGTAACAATGTACTTTCGCTTCCGGATCAATGATCCCCATCTCGATCAGGTTTTTTCCTGTTTCCCTGATACATTGAGCAAATGCTGAGCTGGCCCCTTGTTTTTCTTCTGGATGTAAATGTAGCTTCACTATGCGCAAGTTTTGTTGAACTCTCCTATTGCCTGTAGCAGTAGGAGTAGACGTAAGAGCGAGCTACTATTTTTTTAACAATGCAAAAAATAAATTTGAAACTGCAGTTCGTTTACCGTTGCAAATAAGATTTCTATAACTCGGGAACGAAAATGTCATATTTTCAAATGCCGCTAATCTCGCGCTTTTTTAATTTTATTTTTTATTTATTTATCTTTAACTTTTACTCTTCTCTCATCTACTTACGGTTAAAATGATGGGAAGGGATTCTGGAACTCAAGAAAACGTGCGTAGATTATCTTCTCCCCCATACGTCACATACTGTTCTACTTCCCATTACGTACACGTTTTTACTGTTTTTTTTGGACTAAATAAATCTAAATCTAAATCATCATATCACCAATAGAGCAATCTGGGGTCGTAACTATGTGTCAATGACGTCACTCAACAAGGAACGAACTACAGTGCTAGCTTTCACACTTCTCAATTGATAACTTTCATTGCTCTGCCCGGTAGATCCTTGGGTACCAGTCGCAGACGATGGCGGATTTTCAACTCTATCTATATAGCTAGATCGAATTCACTCTTAATACTTCATGAATACATCATTCAATACTTCATAACTACTTTGAATCGCGGGAGAACATTTCTAACGCCCGGCTGCTCTGAGCAGAAGTATTCCGTGGATTCTTCGATGAACACCAGCACTATCTGAACACCACCAATACCATCCGAATACCCGAGCAGTACCCGAACAAACAGCCCACGGACCGCACACCATCTTTCCTTCCTTTTCATTCTCCTATTCTCACCTCTTACTTACACATACGTGCACCACATTACCACACATGTCGGGAGACCAGCCGGGAGACCAGCCGGGAGCTTCGCAGATGCATGATACCTGGTTGGAAAAAAAACCGAAGCCGACGTGTAGCCCGGTGCCGGATATCGCCATCCGACGGGAGGAGTTCATCACCCCCCCCCCAAATGCCCTGCTTGTACGGACTAGTGACCTTCGTAGTTGACGTACTTGAAATGTCTAATCAGTCAACTTATCGACGGTCAGTTGCGACGCCTGCTCCGCCTGTTATCCCGGCGCTGCCATTGCCCTGGAGTCTCGCTCCTCGATATCGCTGTTATGATTGCGCGCACCGCTGTTATACCTTTTGTCGGTGTCCCCCGTGTTAATTCCGTAAAACAGTTTTTTATTCACAGTTTTCGCGCATACACAGAAAGCCATTAATATGCGTGTTCGCAAAATAACCAGGAGATTTACCGGAGACTTGCCAAATTTATCAAAAGCCGAAGAGATATCCAAACACGATGCCGTGGTCACGATCCAAATACCCGAAGAGAAGTCCGTAATACTGGCCGGCAGCGTAGTCACTCAATGACTTGCACTCTCGTGACTCGCACTATGATGGGACGGCTGAAACTGGCTTCACTGCTTTCTGCGCGCCGTTTTGTACCCGGTCAGGACTAAAGGGTCGCCGACTAGCGGCCGATGGCGCGCATGGTCGCGCCGACCGAAGCGTGACGGCTCCGCTAAGCCCGACCTCAGCGGCCTCCCGTGAGAGGTGCCCGTAATTTTCTTGTGCCCTGCCGTCTCGCTGTTGCGCCCCCCGCCGGTGCCGGTTCTTTCAAAGGGGCGCGGGCGACTACTACATCCCGAGCGCGCGCTGTCCACATGCCTGCACCGCCGATTTAGAAATGCGTCACGCGCATAACACAGCTTAATTGTAAAAGCATTTGAGGCTATAAGGGTGAACCAAATAATATTTTGTGAGTTGAATAATGCAAACGAGTCGCTATTTTGCCCTAAATGTTGAATGGAGTGTCATTGTTTGAAGAATACGTCACAGGTGCGAAATGATTCAAGCAAGATGCGGCGATACCACAATAGCAACAAAATGGCTGTCGCACTTTCTGTATGCATGGAGTCAGTGTGGGGTTCTGTTATTCGTTTTTGTTTGGTAAAAAGATTAATTCCTTTGAAGTTCGGAGGCGAAAAAAACTCAATATGATGACACTCCCTTGTCAACATATAGAGCGATTTAAAATTTCGGATACAAGGAACCAAAACAAGTAAGGGCGCAGGACTGAAAAATTAGAAATCCGGAGCCCACGAAAATGAGTAATAAACGTATTCGGTCATATGCAGAAAATTGATTACATTTTCACACTTTTAATGAAATAAGAATATAAAAAAGTTTGATTTTTTTACTTGCCCGCATGGCATAAACTACTTTACATGGCATAAACTAAATAAAACTCATGTAACTTATTATATCATTCCTCCTAAAAAATCAATGCTCATTGCAGCCAGTAGTTTTGTCGATATGGAAACACTGCTTTCAAGCGTTTAGTGGAGCGGTACAGGAGAGCTACTTAACTGCTATGTATGCAACTCTGCCCGTGGCAGGTATCATCTGTTGACGGTTTCATCCAATCGGAAGCTTGAATATCATTATAGTGACGTCAATATGGTGACGTCCAAGCTCCCGATTGGATGAAACTGAGAACAGCTGATACGTGCCAGGGGCAGAGTTGCTAAAATCGCAGTACAGTTCTTTATATCTCGAACGTGGAGCCGTGGTACAACCACTCTACCCAGTCGCCTCGTCTACGCGACTTTTCTCAGCTCTAGAACAAAGAGTTGCTCCATTTGAACCGTTCTGGGCGTAACATTTAGTTTCCGGCGTGAAAAGGCCGCGAATCGCTGCCATTTGTCACGTGACCTCGCTCTCAGCGCTCGATCGCCCGCAATTCCCTTCCCCCTACCCCGCCACCCCCCAACCGGCTCACTCATTCCGCCAGAGCGCCTGCGAGCAGGCTGACGCTCACGAGGTAGCCCCGAGGAGGCGAAAAGAGAGAAAAAAGCGGTTTGTTACCTGGGTTCATTGCGCGTCACGATTAATTCATTGGTTGGTTACTCCACCGAGAGCTATTCCTCCTCCTCCTCTTCCTTCTCTTCCTCCTCCTTCTTCCTCCCCCTTCCTCCTCCTTCGTCTTCGTCCTCCTCTCTCCTCTCTCCTTTCTCTTATTTTTATGTCTGTTCCTCTTGAATTCTCATCCAGACCGTGAAATTGTACGAACATATTCCAGCTCCTTAGTAGTACCTCACTTTTGGAAATCGAACTGAGAAAAAATCGTTTTTGTATCCGCGATTACATATATTAATGTTCGTATCTTAAACAAAGATCTCAGAGAGTAGAAATACTGGAATAATGAAACCTTATGCACGCACCTTTCGTATTTATTGCCAATTGCGTGTGGAGTTTAAATTAACTTCTCTCCATAGCACGTCACACACAGTTTTTAACTTTTTTGACGTAAATAAATATATAAATAAATAAATATCATGTAATTTACCCACAAATATAAATTTCTACCATTCGCATACTGCACGTGTCAAAAGATTGTAACGATGTACATACTCTATTTTAGGTGTATTGTGAAATCAAATCCTTTTACTTGTTACTCAAAATATTGTACGAAAGGAATCTATGAATTTTAGAAGTCAGGCATTAGATATGCAGAATGTTTCAGAATTGTAAATGTTACAAAAATTCAGAATCATGCAGGGGGTCGAAAATGGTCACATTTTGGCAATGAACATTCGGTAGTAAATGGCTTATAATGAAAATACATAGATACAATTTTCCTCTGATTGGTAGGCAACTCATCATGTACTGGTGTTTGCGAATACACGAAATCTCTTTTCACTGCGTCGTAACATATCCTGCCAAACACCTGTGTATGACGTGTTGCCTATCAGATGAATATATAACGTGTGACCTCGTTATATGAGATTGTGACCGACATATTCACTAGAAAAAGTAATCATCTTTAGAAGTCCTTGAAGCTGGTTACAATTATTCTGAGACGACATCCTATAGGACATTATAAACGGAATGAAATTAATTTCAATTTAATGATATTGATGATTTGTAAATTTGTTATTCTGTTATTTAAAATTGTGATCTCATTAATGCCGACAGCAAATATTGTTAAGATCACGTCTAGTTTTGTACCCCACAATGTGATCAACTTTCCCATCCTTATTCCTTTGTGTCGTGGATAAAATGGTGATATTGTCCCCTTAATTGCTTCTGAACTCTGAAGCGTAGCTCTCCCTTACTTTCATTTACAGCTTGACAAATTTATTTTACTGGGAATTATAAAATTTAATTAACTACTTGTATCTTAGTTACAAAAAGCAATGATTGCTTGTAATATTGAATAAACTTAGGTTTTTCGTCGATTGCAGGTTTCCATTAAATTATTTTCTCGACACATAATGGTTAACAATATGCTAGGGTGTTGTATTTGATCGAAATGCTGTTTAAATTGGGACATTTTATACGGTCCACGTGAATTTTGTGATCAAGATACCAATCTCTCAGAAAGTAAAACGTGGAAATTTCCGTTGTTTTTTATATCGTTCAGATATATTATGTCGTCTACGAAAAATGTTGAAAATCAAAAGACAATTATTATTACGTCATAATATTATATAACATAAGTTTCATGGGAAAATAATAATGTTTAAGTTTAAAAGATAATCATGTTTCCTGTTTAGGATTCAATTTCACCACACCAAAATGATTGTGACTATAATAACCAACTCCCTAAATCTGATTCTGGCGACAATACGAATTTATTACGTGAAATTAACTGTCAAGGTTACTTTCCCCGACGATGAATAATAATTAAACAATTTACAGTATTAATAATCTCTCGAAATTTAAATGAGAATACAATAAGTTCTAAATTGTGTTTCTACATGATAATTAGATACTAATTGCTTTTCACTTGCTGGAAATATTAATGTAAAAAGTTAATTAATGATCCATGAAAATCCTATTTCATATTACCGTCTCTTTCACTTTCCCTACAGCAGACTGTTAATTTAATTACAATTATACCTTTTATTTGATATTTTAAGAATGGCCTAGTGCGGTGTTAGTATGCTCCCTAGGGACGTAGCATTCTACGTTCAGATATTTTGTAATTAAACATAAATGGTAAAGAATATACATAGAAAATAACAATCATTGTGTGATAGTCACTTATGAAGTACGCACAGTAAGTGATTTATATCCAGTACGGATTATTATGTCGATTCAATTCACGATAATTCAATTGTATGGTAAAGTTTTGACTGATTTCAATATCACTATTTTTTCCACAAATTGGCTGAATGAGAAACCTCAAATACTTTATTCAGTAACGCATGTATTCAGTAACTCATGTAAATAAACGTTACGTGAGTGAACTACGAAAATTCAGTTATTTAACTAATTAACTAAATGCTGGAGAAATCAGTGAAATAGTGAAAAATATTAAAATAAATGACAGAAAATTCTATATGGACTTTTGGCAAGACACACGGAGAGAAGAGACCTAAAAACGAAATAAACCGAAAATATTGAGAAAAAATGTACGCCAATGAATGGAAAGTAGAGAACGAAAAGCGCTACACGAGAATGAAAGTTGAAGACCGAAAGAGAGGAATTAAACGAAGAAAAGAGAAACGTTGTCAAGTAGCAAAAGTGCCCGGGCAAAGAGGCGCTGAAAAGCTCGTGACGTGTCTGCCTCTCCAGAGAAGCACCCTCCCGAGCCGACATCTCTGCCGGAGCAGGAGGCGTTGTGAACGCATCTCATATCCACGAGAAGGTAAAACACAGGCCGAGCGTCATCCCTATGCCACGCGCAGCGCAGCGCGCGACCCTCGCCAACACCATATCCTTCGTCACCTCCCTCCAAGCCGTCCCTCCGTCCCCGCCCCCCGGACTCGACCCCTCCATACCCGCTCCTCTGCCCCTCCTCTCCGTCCTTGCCCCTCCGTCCTCGCCCATCCGTCCCCGCCCCTCAATATTTGCCCCTCAACCCTGTCCGACCGTCCCTGCCCTTCCAACGCCCCACTACGTTCCTGCCCCGCCGTTGCCGCCATTCTCGCCCCCTTCACTCCCACCTCTTCGGCCTCGCCTCACTGTTCCCCTCCCTCACCTGGCCTTCCGTAACGTTCCGTCCTCCTTGTCCCCTGACGTCTACGCTCACTTGTCTTTTTCTCCCGGCGACCTCACTCAGTTGTCCCCCTGTCCCGGCCGTCTTCCGACCTGCACCCGCCACCCCCAACATCTCTCTCCCGCATCGCCACCATTGTCTCTGCATCCCCCTCCGTACTTCCAATCTCCGCACTTCTCCCCTCTTCCAGCCCTCTCCGCACTAACCACTGCCGCTCCCACCCTCCCGCCTACCACGCAACCCCACACCCATTTACGGCTGTCTCAATCTTCCTCATGCCCCGCTCTTACCGCGTTCTCCCATTCCCTGCTTCCCTTCTCTCCAACTTCCTCCTGTGCCTCCACCCGCCCAGCGAAGCCTCGCGAATCCGCGCGCGCTGCGCGGCTGCGGGAACGAAAAAAAAGGATTCGGCGCGTGGCCCGTATTCAGATTTCGGTGAGCACCGCCACTGCTCGGCCTTATCGGGCGCGCATTCGCCGCCGCGCCGTCGCGCCGCCTCCGCTCTCCAAACAAGCAGACAGGGCTTTCGAGCGGGCGGGCGAGTTCGTGCGGGGAGATGTGTTAAAGAACGGCGCTGCACAACACCTGGCCCTAACACACTCGTCCGGGACGGCGTTGCTAACACGTGCCTCTTGTTCACAGGGAAAAGTAAATAAAGATGCACATTTCCACAAAGCCATGTGGGAAAATCTATATTGGAACTGTCATGATTAAATTGCTTAAATTTAAAGTCATCATTTGTGTCTTGTTTAAATTTATAAAATTAAAATTATTTGTTGCGATTACGTTTATATATTGTTCTCTGCGTTTTTACATTATTAATTAAATTAAAAAAACAAGTATAGTAAATAAACGTCGGTGACGAATTAATACAACAGAGGATCATGACAATAGTCTGCTAACTTGCTGAGAGTTTTGAAATCGATGTTCATAGTCTTCATTATTAATTATCTGATGAATATTCATCTATACGCTGATATTAAATGCATTAATAGATTAATGAAATAATCTTAACGTGTAATTAAATTGTACGGTATCGGAAGTAGAGTAAGTTCGGATTGTTTAAGGTGTTGAGAATTACAATTGGTGACCTAATGACGATTAATACTAATTTCACTTCGGATCAAATTCTGTATTTTTAGTCCAGGCAAGCGGATGATTAATTTCTAGGTTCTAAAACAGTTGAGCATACCCGCATCGTTATGCGAAATATATTCTTCCGTCAAGTGATAATGCCTTCTAGGTGTCACTTAAGTGAGTGCAGTTCGCGCTTAGGGTTTGATAATGCAAATGGTTTAATTTGTTCTGATATCGTTACCTAAAATAATATTATATGAATTCTGCTGGAGAGTTATAAGGTGAATCTACGCTCGTCGAAGGTAAACGGACAACCCACACTCACAGTACCAAAGTGCCCGCGCAATTAATTTGTGGCATGATTTCAATTAAACTCGCAATAGACCTAATTTTAACCAAAGAAGAATCCATGTAAATAATATTTCTTTAAATGGAAATTTTAAAATGTTTATTTATTGAGTTCTAAAACCATAAATATATTCTTTGCATCCCAACAGTCGTCGATTGACAGAATGACAAAACAATAGGAAGAATGTCGGCCTAGAGCAGAAGTTTGGCTATATTTGTAAAATGAATGCAAATCGTTCCTTGAGTACGCTTGGACAGCTCGTGATCGAGATGCATTCTGCTTACAAGTGTGAGTTAATTTAACGGCAGCTCAAAGGACATGGAAAGTATTCATGTTGAAATAATTAAGTGTACAATGAATAATTTTATGAAATTACCTCTTAATAGTTTATGCGCGAAATATTGCAGTATAATTTTATTTTTCAGTAATTGAAATACTCGTAAGTAGATCGGAGATTTCAGCCGATCGTAGTTACCGACTGCGAACGTGCTGTGGCAATATGGATCCCCCAGCAGAATCCTTAACCGGGCGGTCCTTGCGTTAAGAGTCTGGACTGTGACGGATTCTCGACATTGGTTTGTTAGCTGGGTCCAACTCAATCCCTTTTGGGATAATTCTAGCGCCGATTGCTCGAACTCGTAGATTACCGTGGTTTCGCTCTTTAATACCAGGTTAATGTCGGAGAAGTACAAGACAAACCAACAGTATACAACATACCATTCACACCTAGTGTCATATGACGGCGTCGGGGCAATATGGGTGGTCAAGGATGTTGATCGTCTGTTTTACACTGTATTGTAGACTATAAATTCAGTTCTTAAAGAGGCGCGACATTCCCTCAACTTTCTGCACATCCTCTGTAAATCCTAGGCTTCCCGAAGGAAAAGAGCATTTTTTTAAATTAAATGTTTCGGTATAATACTAATTGTATTATTACTAATGCTCTTTGTATTATTAATGTTTATTGTGAACTAATAATAATCAACCTTATTCACTAAAGATTTATTTTTAATTTCACGGATATTGTTAGTTTTTAGTATATTTTCAGAGTGACTTCAACATAAGTTTCATTATGTTTTTCTCTTCAAATCACAAGTTTTCGTAGATTTATTGTTAAAATATTTATATTTTATTTCCATTACTTACTTCGAGAGGTTTCGTATAATTTTCGTCCTTTATCTTGATATTTTTTACACCAGCATAATAATTCACCTTTTCTGCTGCAAGAAACCATTCATAAAAGGGCAGTTTACGGTACAAATGATGACGTATTAACACTTAAAGGCACGAATTATTGCGACATCACGCATTCAGTCAATCTCAGCGAGGGAATCGTGGGGAGGTAGCGGCAAACGGAACAACCGACCTCTGTTTTCTCGTACAGATGTCAAATTCCCGAGAAGTCTGAAGAAAGTTGTTTCGCAAAATTAAGTTTGATTCTGTTATAAATTTACAATGCTGTTATACAAAAAAGTAGGGCATACAACTCGTTTATAATGTTGCTTTATCGCATTCGTACAACTTTGAAAATTCGTTTCTAAGTTTTGCTCGTTTACAAAACAGGTTCTCATGCAATAAAGCTTAACATTATAAACTAATTGCATAAATTACTATTATCAATCAAAATGTAAAATACATCGCATTGTAAAATCCACGTATTCTTTAATTACGTACAATAAAAGATACGTGAATGAATTTGTAAACAAATGTTTTTATTTTCAGGAAGATAACATAGCTCGCAAATTACTACCAGAGAGAGAAAAAAGCTGATAAGAGATGTCAGAAATTGGCAATATTCGTAGAATTTGCAATATCTCTTTACCAGAGGTGATAGATGGCTCCATCCGTCTGCCCTGTCGTACATCTTTATCTCGTTCGGTTTTTCCGCGCTCAGATCCATGTACATCGGGCCGTTTCTCTGCCACGAGTCCAGCTCTACCTCGTCCGTCAGACGCAGAAGTTGGCTTCGCTCGTTGCCTCGTGCTTTGCGTCGACGCCCTGAGTATAGATTTTGGCGAGTTGCCGTTGCACTTCTCGATCTTTCGTTTGGATGCGTCGTGGGCGAAGGGAGCGCGCGCGGTCGCTCTCTACCTAGAAGTGGACAGTTTCGTTCGGGACATCTTTAACGTGTGACGTTTTGCGGACGCTGATTCCGGCATGGAGTTTGAAACATGTTATGTCCGTTGTAGGAAAAATATATTTCCCGATGAAGTAAACCTTTGATTCCGTCTCTACTTGAAGTGAACGAAATAATGCTGTGCATACGTCAATACTGTGTCAACTCGGAAATACTCTAGTTTCACGAATTTGTGGAATCTTAGTGCTAAGCGATCTGTGCCAATGGACGAGATATTCACATGTTACTCACACACTGTTGTTTTAACTCCGATGGAGGTCAAAGCCAGAACTATCACGGTGTCTGCACCGTTTCTGATCGGGAGATTCTAGGGTTCGAGTCGCGGTTGTAGCAAGATTTTCGACAAGTTCCAGCTTGTCCGGTCTATTCGAAATAATCAATCCGTCAAACGAACCCACGTGAAGGAATCGATCTCGCTACCCGGCGGGGATTGAATTCCCACCACTTCCTGAGATAAAACATTCACTACTCTAATGGGATTGACCACAGCCGTTTACATGCCTAGAAAAATCAATCATCACCGACAAATGGCTATGAAAATCATGGTTTGTCATATCTTTTATTATTTGTTTATTTTTTATTTCAAATACATGTGCATGGACAATTTGTTTATAATTTACAAAATGTATCAATACAGTTGTATTTTCATATGCCATAATTAAAACAAAACGATTAAGTTCAGTTATAGCTATTAACATACCTAAAATGTTATGTTATTACTGCTCATGCAAAAAGTTAAAAATCGAGGCGGAGCGTAGCGGAGCGGAGATTTTAATTTGGACGAGACAGTAATAACACTGTAACATTTCGTGGTATGTTCAGCGTTTTATCGGTCACCATAAAATCTCAATATTTTTTCAGAAAATTTGCATTACTGCGATATGAAACACATGAATTCTGTTGTTGCGGCACTATAATCGATATTGTTGGGTATTGCTTGCGATATATCTATTTCAACAATACACTTGTTTACCGTTGCTCGAGGAAGATGGACGCTGAAAGTTCGTCTATAACTCAAGAAATTTTGGATGCAGCTACGGAAGCCACGCGGGATTTAATCCCTGAAAAATCTAAAGCATGATACGAGATGGCACACAAAGAATTTAAACTTGGCAGTTGGGTACTTCAAGAACTTGGTAAGGTAATTTACACGTATTCCTTTCATAAAGACAAACCTTTGTCTTACGTTTTGTTTTACAGTCGCAGGTACATAATCCAGCCTCATTATTGGTATATTATTCTTTGATTACTATTTGTCTTGCAAATTACCATGTGATTTTTTCGTAATAATGTTGACTTGCGATGAAAGGTTGGTTGTTTATTTAGATTACTAAGGATGTTAAAACCCGTAGCTAAGGATTTTAAATTTCTTAACTTACAGGTAGGTACAAATGCACTTAACAAACTTATAGGGTTGCATGTTAACAAGGGTTAAAGACGTATGTGACCGATAAATGTTTTGAAACGGATTCTCGAGTCTACCCTTTTTTTAATGGGAAGTTATATTTCGTTTAAAATGTTCTTTCCTTTCAGTTACTCTCCATAACTGGAAGGTAACAATCGACCTTGTATACAATAGTTAAGTCGTGAATATCCTAGATTTTAAATATATTTATACATAAAAGAAATCTATATTTAATCAATTCTAAATGAAACGGTTTCCAGAATACATTGTAATATACATTCTCATAAGGCAGAAGGGATGTCATTCACAGAAACCAAGAATTGTTTTTTCGTAGTCAACGCTTAAAAGTATCTGCATCCGAAATTTGTGGCGTTTCTAGAAAAAAATATCTATTAAGCAACATCAAATACAAATATTCAATATTCGATAATGTTTCTCTGCGTCTCATAATCGGAAATCTAAGACAAAGCAATGACTTTATTTAACATTAATCGATAGCGTCTAGAAATAAATCTTCCCAATCTTGTGTGAGACATGGTATTTTTGAGAAATTAAAGAGAGAGTGCCCGAAATATCATTTTCATTCTCATTTATCTGCGTCGTCGTATCATTCTGGCTTGGTCAAAGATTTGTCTAGTCGCATCAATTTATGCACGCATTTTATCGACAATTTACTAAGTTTTTCCTTGATGTTATAAAGATCTGCGTCAGACTTTGGTGAAAAGCGATGAGCCCTTCCATGCTTTGAAGCGTACAAATGGTACATGAGAATTAATAACTGTGAACCATTAGGTATAGAATAGGTCCCTGTTATTACTTCAGACACCAATAGCGAATTTGAATTCACACTACATAAGCACAATTGTTCTCTTGGCTCACGACACCATTGTGTCATGGCCACTTACGCTTTCCCACCAGTCGATCCCGCAGTGTCTGATCCACGTATTTCTGGCATCAATCTTTTTGATCCCCATCCCCGTTCTGCAGCCTCCTGTTCCTTTGATCTTCGATTCGTAGTCGTGGCCCCCTGCACCCTAAATTTTAGCTCACGTGTTCTTCTCCGTAATAACGTATTCATATTTGAAAAATACAAAAAGGAATAACTTTCAGCGAAGAACAAAGTGGTTTTAGGAGTGGGAGGTCATGTTTGGATAACATCCATTGCTTACGCCAGATAATAGAAAAAATGGAATGCACAATATAGATACATATATGACATTTATTGACCTGGAAAAGGCCTATGAAAGTGTTCCAAGATGTAAAATTTGGCCAGCAATGAAAAGACTGAAAGTGCAAGAAAAATGGATTAATTTAGTTACAAAAATGTACCAGAATACTGAAGCGTGCATTAAAATGGGGAGGAAAATTACCCAGGGCATTAGAACTAACAAAGGGTTAAAGCAAGGATGCAGTTTATCGCCTCTTCTCTTTAATATATACATGGAAGAAGCTTTGGAAACCTGGTACAAGAAATGTTCTCAAATGGGAGTTCCCATAAATGACAAGTGCTTACATTTTTTGCTTTTTGCAGATGATCAGGTAATTATGGCATCAGATCGGGAAGATATGGAGTATATGCTTCGCAAATTAAAAGAAGAATACGAAAAATGGGGACTTAATATCAACCTTAAAAAGACAGAATATTTATGCATAGGAGGAGATGCCTCTAATATTAATGTCGCTGATGACGAGATAGCTAACGTTTCGAAATTTTAAAGTCTTGGGACTGTAATTACTGACGATGGGAAAATTGATGAAGATATAACTACTAGACTCGCAATGGGGAGGAATGCAATCAAAGCTCTGCATTGTCTTATATGGAATAGTGTTTTAAGGCAAGACATAAAACGACACATATTCCACAGTATCGTGGAAAGTATTATATTATATGGAGCAGAAATGTGGCCGCTAACAAAACGCCGTAGAGACAGAATACGGTCGGTAGAGCTCGACTTCATGAGAAGATGTTTGCAGATAACAAGACTGGATAAAATAAGAAACGAAGTGGTGTGGGGAAGAGCTGGGGTTCAAACAACCATAACCAGAAGACTAGAAAATAAAGTTCTTCAATGGTATGGACATGTCCAGAGGATGCGAAATGAGAGATGGCCAATACAAATTTTAAATTGGATATCTGAAAGAAGATCATCGTCCCCTCCTACCCGAGAATTCTTCTCATCCACACCTCCTCCGCGACTTGTCAGTCCTCTCCTCCACGACCATTCTTCTAAACTTTTCCTCCTTCACGACCACTCTTCACATCGTTCACTTTTTCCACAATTGCACGCACCCTTCCCCTCACCTCCAGCCCATGCAGTCCTCTTGTCCTTTGTCCCGCGTCACCACCTCGGCGGTGGCGGCGGCTGACGCCTTTCGGCAGAGTTGCGGCCAACGGCGTGTACACATGCAGCGCGCGGTCTTTGCATCCGGCTGCGCCGCAAAGGTAAGCGTGGGCTGACGACCGCGCCGTCGCCGGGTGTTTGCCGCGCGGGGCAGGGCGGGGGGGGGGGCGGGGGGGGCGAAAAGGCAATAAAACCTTGGAAGCGGAGCGGAGTCGCGCCGCACAGGCGGACGGGGTCTCCATAAACTCGTGGGCCGAGTGACGTGTTTCCTCCTCCGCTTGCCCCACGTCGACCCCACCCCCGGCCCCGCCCCCGCCGTTCCCTTCCGTCTCCGCCCGAACCCGCACCGCCTCACTCCGCCCACTCGGCCCAGCTCCGTTCCTGCCTCTTCCGCCTTCACTCCCGCTCCCGTCCCCGCCCCCGCTCCCATTCCACCCCAATCCACCGCGCTCGGCCCCCTTACACGCCTTTCTCGGTTCTGTAGTTCCCGGACCCTGACGCCCCCCGCCTCTGCCGCTCCCCGTGCCCGCCCATCCCCCGACTCCGCTCTCTACCCTTCCCGCTTCCGTCGCCGCCGATGCGGGCGCCTCCGCCCCGCCACTTGACGCCAACGCCAGTGTTTCCGCCCCGCTCCGCCCGCCCGCCCGGCCTGCCTCGCCCCGCGCCGCGTATTGACCTGGTCTTTGGCGCCGCGGTCCGCGCTCGCCACTGTCGCCCCCGCCCCCGGCGCTGGTTACTACCTGGGCCGCCGCCAGGCGCGATTTGACTCAGGCGTCGAGTTGTGTAATGCGGGGCGAGTGGCCGACCGGGTGAAGGTTGTCTTTTACGATTGGGCGCCGCGGCAAGGGCCGTTCCAGGCGATGGACTCTGGAAAGTGTGCGGTTTAGAGGCGTGACGTATTTAAGACCTTTGAAACTTCACTTGTGTGGTGAAATTAGGATGTCGTAGGCCGACCTAAATCGTGTAGGCAGTGACGACAGAGTATGAGTTTGAATACGTAAAACGTTTTCACCTTGTGGGTAAAGTCCGGTAAGAGACGAAATATAGCCAAACCTATATACTTAGCTGGCGTTTGTTGTGTGGGGAGTCAGACCGCTTACCTCTCACTGAGTAACTGAGTTCAAAGCCCAGTTGATCCATGTGAAATTTGTAAAGAAGCGGGGGCACGGCATGTTTGTTTGGGTGCCCCCGTTTCGCCTGCTTCTCATTTCTCCTTGATCCATTTCAATTACACCTTTATCATCATCCATCCCAGGTAGAAAGCTAAGGGACTGGGGAATAATATTTATCCCATACAAAATATTACAAAATATTATAAATTCTCCAGGATCGAAACATCAGTTCCCTCTCTTGGTTACCAACATCGGCATGATACAAAATGCGATGATGTCAAATTTCATTTGTAATACTGTGTCTCAAAAAGAGTATATAAATTATTTTTAAACATATGATCATACATTTTTTAATTTTGGGAATTTTTTTGTGTATACAAAACAGATAATATAACAGGGATTCAAACTCTTGCTGGAAAGTGAGTAAAAATACTGTAGTATAAAACATTATTCCTGATTTTCGGAATGAGATATAACAAAATGCGTGTAAATTTGCTCTGTTGATGAGTTACGTTCTTCTCGAAGGTATTCTTAGGTAAATGAACTGATTTTATCCTTTGTAGAAGATGTCTTGTTAAGTGTAATAAATTTGTACTCAAATACAGTTTTCGTCACTGTCAGTTTTCGTACGCCCTACTAATGTGAAATTTTGTTTTAGGCCACTTTTTTGTCGGAATTTTGTCCTAGTTTTCGAACATACAGTTGAGTTTCGTTAAGTAGAAAATAGCCCCACTAATCTCGCTCACCTTCCATCATGATTCGCCGTTCATTTTTTCCAAACGCAAATCAACAAATATTATCTCATGCTTTAGGGACAATGCGTACCTTTGTTTCGCGTTGCATCATCTCGCGCGTTCATGTGCAATATTTTATAATAAAAAGTTTCTTTTAACTTTTTATTGAGGATGAATGCTACAATATTGTACTTTTGCGATGTTCATTTCCTTCAGTTTTGGAAATTACAGTGTGCACGAAATTAGAACTGTACATCTTTAATAGCGTACTTCCCTCTATTAAGAAAAAATTAATCTCTAATTAAAAAAATTGGAGTCATTTTCGATAAATAGGGGGTGCGGAATATGTGAGTCGAATTTGTCGTCTGAACTTAGAGAGGACGACAAAGAGCTGAGTGCGGGAATCACCTCGCTTCCGTGTTACATATACTATATTTAACACGCCCTGAACCAAACGCAAGTGCGCCAAGTAAAGGAATTTAAATTAAATATGAAATAACTCTAAATACCTTTCTTGTACAAGTGTAAATGGATTCCAGCCAGTGCCATAACACTATTGTTTGTAAATAATAAACAAAGACATCAAGACGAAAGACAATCATTACAGATGTTTCGCACACAAGCACGAGAAACCGCGTTTCGCGCACGGCGTGTTAAAAATATTTTTATTGGCCGTATTTAACTTAACATTACGCGAAAATTACTCATACCCACGTACTTTTGAAAACACTTTGCATTACCTTATGTCAAGATCTGTGTTTAGTAAACATATTTCATTAAGGAAAAAACCTCAAACCTCATTATTGTTATTTCAGGAAGATGTCGAGAAAATTTTAACGTAAACAGTTCTAGAAAATTCAGATTTCAATAAAAATGTCACTTGTATGTTTGTCAGATGTATATTTTAAACGTACTTTATGCTTTCCGAGAAAAAGGTTTAATAAAAATGTGGAGCAATTTTTTTATTTTGACATCGTGGTTGGTCAGATCGATCGGAGAAGAGCAATTTTGAAGAATATCGTCAGACTAGTTTACACGCTAGCGTTGACCTCTAGACAGGACAGTTTGGCCGTCAACCAATTTTTCGGTGTCTAGGACCCACAAAACATGTATTGTAACTACAGAACATGTTAATGAAAGTAATTTATTACGTATAGCAACAAGATTTATTCACTTTTTCCTCCCAGTGCCGTACAATACGAGTTTTTTGCCGAAAAACCGCCGTATTTTACAGCAGCATTTCAATAGTTTCTTTTACTATGTAAGCACGTAGTGTGGGAGTAAGTAAAAAACTAAACTGCAATTTTGAAGCTGTCATAATCTCCAGTAGTAAAGAATTTAGCAATGTATGTTGTATGTTGTTTCTAGTATTTATGTGCTGACATGTTTCTCAGAGTGCTCGGGTGAATTTAAGGCCTAATATTTTTCTACAAAAATGTACGTAACTATTTTATTTACGAAACTGGCAAATAACTAGTTCAGTTCATATTTTAAAGCACATATCACTCGTATACACACATATGGATAATAAATAATAAGAATCTTATCTCGTATCGTATAATATCTTCTAATGAAGTATACTAGAAGATATTATTTTAGCCCTGCCCTTTGAAATAGTATTTGCCTGTGGTTCTAATTTTCCATGCCTAGCAATGGCGCAGATTAGGAGTACGTGAATCGAATCGATGCTTTATATTACGTGGCGAGACTCAGGCCATGAGGCGTGCTCTTCCGTCTGACCACGTCAATTTCCTTAGGCTCCTTTCACCAACAAGCGGAGAAAGGAGCTATTTCTTGGGCGACGAAGTAGGTGATTTGAATTTAGCTCAAATGCTTCATTTAGGCTTGATGATCTTTTACACACAGTAAATCTACTAACACGGGACAGCCAGCTTTACTTCTCCTCCGAAGGAAGGCGTACGAAGGATTTTTTTCGCCCTATGGCTTCTCGGGCTTCTATGGCTTCCATCAGGTTTGGGCCCGCCAACGTAGGTAACTATTCCGGCCGAAATAAATAGAAGCAAGGGAATGGCACGAGATATAGGAGCCCCCCCCCCTTCGCGAGTAGGTTCGCTGTTCGTCTGCGTTGAGTGCGTGTTCCAGACGCAATACGGCGTCGCTGGCGGACTTCTGCTGTCGGCACAACGCGAGGGGCGGGGAGTGTTTCGAGAGACTTCAAAGCAAGTGCATCAGGAGTGTAAAGAATTAGACGTTTCTCTTCTCGGATGCGCGGATGCGGGATAGACGCGGCGGGTGGGAGAGGGTGTCTTGGAAAATGTCTCGCATGTGCTCCATCACGGCGAGCGACAAACACGCCCTCTATTCCTTCACATTCGTTGCGGAGCACATGTGCGAGGAGAGATGCACATCCCGTGATTGCTGTCGGCTGATCGGTGCGCTGTTAATGCGAGTAAGTTGCGGATTCTGTACATACGCTTTTGTCGTGATGATGTTACGTCGGTGGTTATGAATTTCCTGGAAACCATTTGCAATCCGACCTAGGTAGCGTGCGCGGCTGTGGTATCCTGCGTGCTCTGAACCGAGAGTTGGGGGGGGGGGAGTTGAATACCGCAGAAGGTTCAGTGTGCTGCTCCTAATGATTGTGGTGAGGATGGCAAACACAAATGACCACATACCTCATAATCAACCTCCTCGTAACACATTTATTCATAATTGACTGGAATAATCGGTCATCAGGTCTCTAATACTACTAGGCTGCCTACAACCCCCAAAATGTAACTGAAAAAACAAGGAAAATGGAGACACATCTTACATATTTTAGTAATTTAGCCATCGGGCTTTGTCTTCATATATTAATATAACGAATATGACTTTTTTTTACATACCGTTCTTATTAAAATATTTATTGAGATTCTAATTCCTGGTATTGTCTAATTGGATAAAACAACTAAACCACGAGAAACATCATTAAACCTATTAAACTGATATAAAGAAAGATGAAGGCATTGTTATGAACCTAAATGCATTGTCTACGACGGACATGGACAGTGGTGAAATTCCGTGATTTTTTTACCTGTTACCCGAAATCTTGGTATAATCAAATTACATTTTTGTTCTTAGCAGTTCTAGTATTGAGTTCAATTCATTTCTTCATTCAAATTCCTGATTTTCATTAGTAGAAGTCTCAAGATCATTAGTGCCTGTAGAGTATTTGTATAAGATATAAATAGATGAATAAACTCAATCTCTCTACTCTGTATGTTAACAACATTTCACTCACATCTCGTCTACACTCTGCGTTTCTTAAAGGAATATAGAGGAGTTAACGGAAGTTGACTGAAATATTTTGGTAGCAAGTTGCATTGCTGGCATTGCGATGCTAAACGTTTGTAATTCTAATGGCGCCCAGAAACAAGCAAAGCGAAGATGTCCAGAGAACAGCACCTCTGGCAGTTCCGCGTGCTACTGGCGGTGCATTATTGAACTACTTGTTGTTACTTAACAGCGCTCCCATCTTCATTCATATTGCGTTAACGATGTAAAGGAAGAATTTGTGTTCAACAAATACAAATAATTCTTAAAACTGGCGTTCACATTTTTTTGAAAGTTAGTGTACATATTCTCGTATATTATTATTATTCTACTCAAGAAAGAATTTTGAATAGTAAATTGATGAGAAATACAGATTATGAGCGAAATATTTGTAAAATTCTAACAAAATAGGGAATTAAAAAATACGTCAATCGTATGTTTAAATTCCATCATAATATATAAATTCTTTTATCTATCACAATCCATTAACTATTTAAATGTAAATGAACTGGTGGTGTTCATTTACATTTAAATGTAATTTTATGTGTAAATTTACAGCACATACTTACTAGCATTATTTCTAAATTTGAAATTTTCGAAATTTCCGAGAGTTCATCGAAAATGAGACCGTGATTTTTTGCCCCAGTTCCTAAGCTTTTCTACCTGGAATGGTTTTTATTGGTGATGATAAAGATGAAATCGAATGGATCAAGGAGGAACAATATTTATCCACTTTTTGTTACCTTGTCTGTCAGGAAGAGTTTTTCAATCGAAAATTCCGCGTTTTCGGTGCGCGACTACAATACTTTATTTTCATACGTATTAAGAGTCAAAAACTAAAGAAAAGTTGTGGGCGGCCTGTAAATTTGATGTAGATGTTTTTCAAAAATTCTTTCTCAGAACTAAAATCTTATTATTAAGCTCAGCACAAAAACGCAGCTGGTGAGTTCCTTGTATTGGTCACGGTTCTCCGCTTCATACATCTCGCGAGCGCGGTCTGTAAAATCCGGTCTTGAAAGCGAGACTCCGACGGCGGATCAGCTCTCAACGAAGTAAGCGGCGAGCCCTAAGGAGATCAAGAGACTTTTCTTTGCGGCCGAGTCCGCGGACCTCCTTCGGGACTTTTTCTCTCTTGCGAACTGGACGTCTTTAGTACGAATCACCGCCACGTGGCGTCGGCGGCCACAGGAGAAGCGGAGTTTTGTGGCGGAGCCCTCCCCGCTAAGCCATTCTCTTACGTGGCATCAACAGTGAAAAATTCGCTAAAGAAGCTCGAGCAAAGTATATTTCCGGGGATTCTATAAAGGAAGCGAAGACCGGGTGTGTATAGTGTATTTTCCGCGTAACACGCGGAGAAAACGTTCTGAAGGATCCTGGTAAAAGGAAGCTTTACACAAGACAGATGTTTTGGAGATACTATATTTTCTGTTTAAAAGAAAGTGTGAAAAGAAAAATATTTTGCAGATATGTCTAATAGGATTGTTTGTTATTTGGGGGTGGTGTTTAATTCTGTACGAGAAAACGATTTAATAATTAATGCAGGCTGTTAATATTAGTAAAGGTTAACTGGATTTTATTCTTCGATGATTTTCATCATTTTTGTACAAATTTCTTGTGTTTAACAGAACACTGTTCGTAATATAAGAAATCATGTTCGATAATGTGACGTTCGATGTGGTATTCTTTAACTAAACTTTGCTTTCTGGTAAATTAAAACTTTTCTCTGAGAATGAACAATTCTCTTTGAATATTTTTAAAGGACGAAGAAATTGGTATATACTTTTATATTGATTATTACCATTTCGTTTTCTTGTTCTCCTTTTCTCTCCCTCTTAATGATAATTTCTGTGTTACTTCAAATTGGTTACACTATTCATAAATTGAAGGTGCTTTCACGGTTACTGGTTTATTCTTCGGTGAATCGTCGTCCTCTTAATTAAAGCGTCGTATCTTTACGAATTCAATATTTTTGAGAGTATCGTATTAAAGAGTGCAACTCGAATCATGGCGGAAGTAACTAGTTCAGGAAATAGAAATGTGTGGGATGCAACGAGTTGCTGTCAACGCTAATAGTATTATATTCACCCAGTAAATAAAGAAAAACAGAAATGATATAAAATTCTTTTTTGATCTAATATCTTATATTTTTTATTTGTTATTATTCTGTAAAAAATCTTTCTTGGTTTTCATTCGACATTTTTTCACCATTTTTCATCTGACTCCAATTTCGTTCCTATTCATTTTCTATATAACAGTCTCGCTCTTGTTGTTAGTAAGTTTGTAGCCTGTTAATTAATAATAACGGACGAAAACATTTGCGAGACTATCACGAATCATCATGTGTAAAACGTTTTACCACGTAAAATTAGTCTGCTTACTTTTCATTAATATTAAAGGCCTACGTTAAGCTGTGCGTTAAATGGTGGCTTTCGAGAGCTTGCGCCCGTGTCGTTATGGAAGTCTGCGATTGAGAGAGTTCCTAATGAGCAACACGAGCGCTGTTGGTGGAGGCGCATGAAACGCGATGGAGATGTCCGATCTCGCGCCGCTTTTAAAATGTACATGCGCGGCGACAAGGCGCGAGATAAACGGGGCCGTCTCCCGAGCAGGGCGCAATTGCCGTCGTTACCAACTCGCGAACACTCGGCCATCTCCTCGATGCAGGAGCCTTCGCCCGGCGCTAATTAGCAGCGCAAATCACTAAAACGGAGAGGCCGCACGCGGCGCGCAACAAGTTGGCAGCGCGCTTCCCGGGCACTGGCGCGCGACGAGTGCTGCGGGCGGGGAGGGGGCGGAGACGGCGCGGGGGGTGGCTGCGGAGGAGGCCGAAGGGGAGCGGAGAAATGATGGAGAGGCGAGGAGGCGAGGGAGAGGCGGGACAGAGGCGAGGGAGAAGAGTTGGAATAGCGTGAGAGTGGCGTCGGAGAGGCGCGGGAGAGGCGTGCGAGTGGCGTGGGTGTGTCGTGGGAGAGGTAACAGAATCGAGGTAGAGGTGATGGAGAGGTCGGAGAGACTTGGGCGAGGCGAGGGAGAAGCGTTAGAGAGGCGCGGGAGAGGCGTGGGAGTGGCGTGGGTGTGTTGTGGGAGAAGTGATGGAGACGTGAGGGAGGGGCGAGGGAGAGGAGGGAGAGAGACAGGGGAGATGCAAGCAAGAAATGGGCGAGAAGTGTAGAAGAAACGGGATGAGACGGGGCCAAAGAGGGGGATTTGGGAGAGAAGTGGGAATGAGGGTGGGTGAGGCAGGGAGAAGAGGGGAGGAGGCGGGGAAGAGGCGCGGGGGAAGGTGAGAAGAAGCGGAAGGACAAAGGAGAGACGGGCACGAGGCTTGGGAGCGGGGGAGGGCAGTGGCGGGAAAATGCAGAGAAGAGGAGCGCCAGAAGCGGTGCCAGGGCGAGAGAAAAGCGGATAGAAACGGATGTTATTTCGCGAAAGAGGAAAGGAGGCAGTAAAAACAGAAATGTTACGGAAAAAACCGGAGAGGAGACCGGCGTGGTAGACGCCGGCCGAAAGAGAGGCGCCGCTCGAAGGTGAAGGCAGAACGGATGCAAGTTGGGACGGAAGAAGCCGGAAGCATGTTGAACGCGAGGCTGGCTGTGGAGGCCGAGGTGGCTTCATGAAAGTGGAGCGGCGAAATGAAGGCGAAGCAAAGAGGCGAAGCAGAGGAGAGATAGAGAGATGAGGGAGAGGCGTTAGAGAGGATTGGGAGTGGCGTGGGATATGAGTGGGAGGGGCATGGGAGAAGCGGGGGAGAGGCGACTGGGACCGGATGGCGGTGGGGGCGGGCGCTGCCAAGAGTGAAGAGCTAGAAGGTGCAAATGGGGCGGGGGCGGGGGCGGCGTCCGCGCCCGAGGCGGAAGCGGAGCGCCGGTGGCGCCAGGCGCGTGGGCGGCGCAGCCCCAGCAGCGGCGCCGCGGGGACGTTGTTGCTTTTGGGAGTTAGAAAGCGCGCAGAACTTGGCCCGGCGCCCGGGTGTTGTGCGCTACGCCGCTCCGTCCGGCGCGAAGTGGCGGCGAATGGCGTGGTGGGGTGCGGCGTTGCCAGGCAGAAAGTGGCGAGGCGGGACGGAACGTGGCGAAGACGATCGGGGCCTGACGGAGCGGATCGGAGCGAGGCGTGGCAGATGGGGGCATAACGGGGCGTAGCGGGGCGGATCGCGACGTGGTGGGACGAATTGGGGCGTACCGGGGCGTATCAGGGCGGCGCGGAGCGTAGTGGGGCAGAGTGCGGCGTGGCGGAGCGTAGCGTGGAGGGCAAGATCGGGAGGGGGTAAATCAGGACGGCGGAGCGTGGCGTGGAGGTGTCGCGGAGCTTGGCGAGACGGGGAGAATCTAGGCGTACCGGGGCGGGAAAATAGGGGGTGGATCGGGCGGGCGAAGTGGGGCGCAGTGAATCGGGGCGTACCGAGCGTGAGTGAATCAGGGCGGCGCGGGGCATAGCGGGCTGGAGTGTGGCGCGGAGGAGCGTGGCGTGGCGGAGTGGAGCGTGACTTGGAAGAGCGGAGCGAGGTTGGGAGGGGCGTGGTTGGTCGGAACGCGGCGGTGTTACACGGGGCGGGTGGGGGAGGGGCGAACTGGAAGTGAAGAGACATGACGCATCGGGGCGCGGGCTGCGGGACGTCAGCGGGGAGGCCTGACACTTACATGGGAGTGTGCATCGTAGTCGCACAGCCCCCGCCTCCCATGAGGAAGCGCAGGCTTTGGCGGCGAGGCGAGGGCGGCGTGCGCGCGTCTTATTTTCTGCGGGTTTGGTGCCGCCACGGACAGCCGTACCTCGAGCCGCAGCGGCGTGCAGTTGTTAAGAATCTCCTTTCACTTGGCGACCCATGGTGTTCAGACGTTCTAGTTGATTTATGTGAGACTTGTGGTATATACAACGGGTTCGAAGTAGCTCATTTATTTAAATATTTTTTTATTTTATGTAAAAGAACTATATGATATATGTATTATTTATTTCTGCACACCTGCATTTCCGTGAGTTCCGGAATACTTGCCTTTTTATTTACAAAGCCTCGTTCAATTACGAATGAAGGTAGCAACCAGGGATTTGTGGTAAGATTTGATAATAACAAAAATTATAATTTTCTCTAATAGTGATAATTTTCATTGGCATTCAAGCTTTCTTCGACATGGGTTTGTTTGATCGTGTGTGAGAAGCCCTACTTATTAAGAATTGAAATTGTTTGTTTTATAAAGTAATCATTAATATAGTTATCCTCAAACTGTACAGACAACTGAACAACTGATGAGATTCACCATTTTACTATTTTGTTCTATCTAGTGAGTAAAGAGCGAGTTAATGTTTTAGATGGTAAAATAACTATATTATATTTTCTTACTGTATATGCACCAGGAATGGATCTAAAGACAGATTAAGGTAAGAAGTATTACAAAATATTTATAATTCATCATTTGGCATTAACTATACACTATATAATAAACTAAACATTAAATATACATCTTGACTCTGAGAATAGGAATTAACTGTGATGTGCCATCCCGGAAGCTGATCGGTTTCAGCGAACCTTCCAGGAAGGGCCGTCACTTTGGAGGACTGGACATCTTGGGTTATGACAGTGAAAGGGTTAAGGGCGAGAAGGATAGCTCTTCAGAGGTGAGAGAAGAGAGAGGGGAGAGACGGAGACTGAGGAGAGAGAGGAGGAGAAGCAAGATAAGATAAGATGGGAAGTCAAATTACCGACGATGGGTACAGCTTACCATATCGCTCCACGTCCTAGCAGGAGGAGGAGCCGCGTAACAGACATTATAGCTGCTTATAGATCTTCATCGAGAACCTCTGTACATAGTACTGTGCACAGTCATCTGTATATAGTGCAATGGCGATTTATCACTTAACTGTTCGTTACTTTTTCTCGTGTAGAAAATGTATTAGTAGGTGCTAATAAATAATACAAATAATACATATTTACATTAACTCAAGAAATTTTTATTATCGTTTGCAACATATCATTTTACAGTTTTATGTGGATAAAATTAACATCATTTTTTCTCACACTGTAGAAAACGTAGACACATTTTAATTCTTATATATTTTAAAGAAGCAGTAATGTAGCAAGAATGACTTGCAATTGGTTTGTATAGTTTTTATTAAGTTTACTTTACTTAAAGGTTATCCAAATCTTCTTCTACATTTCTGGATTATAGCAAGTGGGAAAAGTCAAATACAAATTTCAAGTTCATACAATACTGAATGTACTATATTAATTTGACTGTAGTACTGAAAAATAGTTTGTACTATATAAATGCAAACTGATTGAATTATGCACGTAATCCTGTTAATTTAGAAAACGTTATATGGTATTAAAATGCGTTTTATCAAATATAATAGACCAGATATGCATTGCAACTGCAATGCGCACATCTCGTTTACTCTTATTATTTGTGGCCAAATAAAGCCACCAGTCACACTACAAGGTAAAAGACTATAATAGTGCACGAATAAAAGTACAGCAAGGTAATTCGGAACACGCCACAAAATTACGTATCAGTTCTTCTCTTATAATTCCATATCAAAGCTTATTAAATTAATAACAATATTAGGAGATGACTGAAATCAAAATTGAATTAAATCTTTATTGAAAGATAATTTTCCAATAACTGGATATTGATAGATATGAATGATATAATTATAAATTATTAGTTTACCATTTTCTGTACAAATGGTTACTATTCCAAAAAAATTCAGAAATGTTTATATTATCTTTGTTTATCATAGATCTTGCAAACACTGTTTACATTCGCTTCTTAGATTGCAGCTCTTTTTGAGTCATGATTATTTGCTCACGGCGGATTTTCTCCAATTATATTGCGAATAGTATTAATTATTTGATTGGATGTACTGTATCATTTCTTAGTTTTTGGATTATTTATCGTGAGTGTTTAATGATTCATAAATTGAAAAAACCTTATATTAATAACACAACAAAAACAGTTGTTCCCCCTTAATGATATTAATGGATAGTACACTATGATTAACAAATAAAAACATATTGGATAAAAATTTACTTACAATCACTTACTAATTATATTACAACATTTTAATAACTGCTACCTTGCCTCAGTTCATAACAAACACAGGTCCACAGAGCGATGGAGTAAGAGGGCTCCATCTCTGAGTTCGATTCCCATATATCTCCTCCCGGTATATTGCCTCACCCTCTCTCCCTCTTTAGTAATAAATGGTGCATTAATTTGATCATGATTTCTTCTTTGACAAAGCCGCCCTCCCCCTTCCCTTCAACTTTCACATCTTACTAAATCACCCACAGAACTTCAAGCCTTAGGAATACGCTTAATCTAGTCAATCATGTGGCGCGTTGCAAAAGTTGGTGTTCGGTGTGTGTTGCAACTTGGGAGAGCAGTTGTTGACGGATGAAGTCCTATGGGATGTAGAAGTAGGTGCATATGAGAGATGAGTATGTAGACGGAGTGTATGGAATCGTGTGTATATAAAGGCGTGCGAGTATGTAGGCGTGTGTGTATTCGTAAAATCGGAAAATTGCCAGCTGATGAAACTTCTTCACGGCTTCCCTCAGAGTGGTTTTTGGCGACACGCAGTGGGCGGTGAGCGATCCCTTTCGTCAGCACCCTCGCTGCCGCGTAAATGCTACGGCGCCGTGGACGCCTTCGGGCCCTGAGGAAACGATACTATTGACTGATGACAAATGTACAGTATTCCAACTCGACTTATGCAACTAACCAGTAAGGCAATCCGGGAAACTCCTCCAAACAATGCAAGACATCCTCAAAAATAGCCTCTCATTAGCATCACCTATCAACACATTAGGGAGAAATGCAGCCTACATATATTAACAACAAAATATCACTTATCCATGCAGGCCCCACGCAATTCAAAATGATCTTCAGCGACATCAAAACTTCTACACAACTCTCACAAAACACCCACAATATAAAAAGTCTTATCAACTTCGGAGGCTCCGTACTCAAATCAATTTTTGGCACGGCAAATTCTTCCAATTTATATAGATAAAAGACCATTATCTCGGCTCTCAAGCGAAACGAAAGAAAGTATAACATTTAAAGCACAGTAGGTAATATAGACCACAACAGACGACTAATTTAAAAAAATAGCGACTGTCCAAAATTCCGTTACTTCCTCCTTCACCAAACTTCAAGAATGTCAATATTTTGTGAACACAATAATCGAAGACGCTTCGACAGTGATAAGTAAAAACTCTCACCGGAGTATAAGTGTAAACGACAAACCACTTTTCCACATTTGTGAACTCAGAAAAAAATATTGGAAATGTATATGGATTACGGGGCACAATGCAGATAGGTATAGTTCATATTTCCTTTTCATCCCACTAATTGTTGTATAGCCTTTGGTGTATAGAAATATCAGTGTACGTAGAAACAAATATATGTATGTATTAATACAGTATTTTCCAGTATTATTTTCTTTGGTTATTTTATGAAGAACATGGCACCATCATTCAGAATTGATTTGGCTATCTAAATCACGCTACGGTATAAAGCGTAATTCCGTAAACATTGTTTCAAATTCAATTAAAATGTGAATACACAACAATTGGAGAGTAAAGTTAACTTTGTGTTCTATATGTAGCTACTCTAATTACACCGATTTCTGTGTATATTTAATATGGTGTTGTAAATTGCATATGAAAACTGTAATACCTATAACAATCAGCACACGGGAGCTATTGCCGCAACGCGATATAAGGATCCAATCTTCTTCTCGATGTGGGGGGTGATGGCGCGTGGCCATAGGCAGCTGGCGCCCGCGAAAGCACAAAGACGTAGATTACGTGGTGTCGCGATATGGCATTACGGCCGCCTCGCGGCCCGCTGCCGCCGGTGGGTGGCCCAGCGGTCCGAGGTAATAAAAAGGCGACGGTTTCACACCTCGCTCCCTCTTGATGCGTTACCCCAATGATGCCGCTGGCACCCGTTGCTCCGCCACCCACTCTCTAGACGAAGGCTACGCTGCCGGGGTGAGTCCAATAAACTACTATTAGAACTATACGTCTGACTCACATTTTCCCTGCACGAGTTGCTGGGGTCCTCCCTCTCCCCCTCATCTCGCGACAGTGTGTGCAAGCATGTGTGTGTGTAGATACGTGTGTGGGCGGTGAGATTGAACTGTTATGAACATTTTTTCTGAAATATTGTTTCGAAATACTATTAACCTAGAAATATGTTTCGAAATATTATTGTATGCAAATTTTTGCCTGGCAGAAACTACAAATTACAGTTCAATCTTTTGGTGTACAGAGTAAAATTTACACAGTGTAAAATTGACACTGATTCTCAACTCAAACAACTTCTCAATTTAATTACTTCTCAATCTCGTAAATGAATTGTAATATGATTCAAGAACCAATAGTCAATAAACCAGACGATAGAAAAGCAATCCCTTTTTACTTAACCACGCCGTCCTCGGGACGTTACCTCACGACCCTACCTCTCACAGCCAGACGAGCCGGATGTCGGGAGGGAAGTGGATGTGAGTATAGAAGAAAAGTAGAGGCTTGAACGCGAAGGCCCAAAAGAGTTCCAGGTCGGAGTAAAGAGATTGTGAGATGTGAATCAAAAATTAGTAATAGGTATTAACATTTCGACACAATAGCACTTCGAGATCAGATTACTGATACCGTAGCTAGATCATTTGTTGAAATATCATTCTACCGTTATGGGATTTCTATCTGTTCGCTGACGGATAGAGAAGCACATTTTACTTCGGAATTAATGCAGAATAGTGCTCTCTCTTCTTGAAATAATATCAATTCTTACAAACATCAATAGGAAATTGGAGAGAGCACATCAATCGTTTGCAGCCGCAATAGCACAATATGTGGCTCACGGCCATTCGGATTGGAACAAGCAACTACATTTTGCGTTATTTGGGTACAGAAACATGAAACATCGAATTACTGGATTTGGTCCAGTCCTTATGCTGGAAAGTAGAAATCTGGATACGCCTTGGGACAACATTCTGACCCCCACGTCTGAAACTTTTGCGGATCAACTACTGTGCAGGGACGTGTTGCATCGCAGGATAAGAATGGCAAATGCACAGGTAGCCGAGTTTAACATTAAACAATTAGACTGGGAACGCAAAAAATCTAACAAAAATACCTCACTGAACATCACGGTAGGACAAATTGTGATATTACGGAACATTATGCTAGGCCGGGGCAGGAGCAGGAAACCAGTCCCGTGATGAATAGGTTTATATAAAGTCACATAATTCCAGGTCCGGTCACTTTCGATATTGAAGTGCACGAAAAATTATCGCACACCATAAAAATCTTCTTCCGTGGGAGACAGACACAAAGGTACCCACAAAGAGCGCAGTGGTACACATAATGGGGCTGTACGTCAATAAATTTTAGGCCACCGTCGTATAAGACGTCACCCTGGAACCGCGTAGTGGATGCTGTACATCAATATTCATGTGCCGGAACTGGATGTGAGCATACTTTCAGTACAAGAGCAAATCAGACAGTATGTAAATGTAAATCACGACATTGTGTTACAAAAGAAAGGATAAAAGTTTTGCCGGTTTAGACAGAACTAGAATATTTCGGCACAATACATACATACGCTCAAACATACAACATGCTTTAATAGCTTTGATATCTTCATTGCGACAAAAGAAAGGAAACTAGAGGCCTCATTGACGCTTTGAGACAAGCGTTGCATTACATTCCAGTAATACCTATTGAACAAATCAATAACTAGCATACCAGATGTCTGTATTGGCTGCTAGAACTAAGCGCATTCCAGGGTCTCCTACTTCGCGAACGTTTTGGATATGTTAAAAACGCATAAAAAGAATAGCTTTCCAACTTCTCCAAGCAACAAAGGACCGCAAGCGAAACACTCTTGTGGATGCTGTCACCAATGAAACTGTGGCTACTGAAATTTTTCCTACTGTCACAGATATGTGAAATTGAGTGATTTTTGCTGCCACATTCTCTCTTGCGTAAATTTCTCAAGTGGCGTGATCTACCCAACGTGACAGACCACCTCAGGCGTGCCGCTCTCCCGAATGAGGCGAAGGGGAGTTTGGCAGTGGTTCGTCCGAGGACGGGGTACGAATCGGTTGAGCGACAAGGCAGACTGGAGTGAAATTATAAAGATGGTGTGGACTGTGATGTTATGACTGTAATGAGGATTTCCATATCATTGCAAGTCTCAAGAAACTCAGATAGTTCCAGTTATTTAATAAACCTACACGAAAAAGTATTTTGTTGAGCGAGGCTCCTTGAAAACACCTCCTCCACATATCAAGTCGGCAGCAACTATCGCAAGATATAGCAGTGTGCGTTCCAACAATTGCTGCTCTATCTAATAAAATCGACAAAAAAAGTAAGACGCCTGCTGTGAAGAAATGAGGGAGAACAATTTCTTTCAAATGCACTGAATGCTTTAGAGTCATATACTGAATAATCGAGAATGATAGATGCGTAGCTTGCATAGCAGCTTCATCTTACCAATGAATGCGAATTTACCCGTCTCACAGATTAGACAGAAACATTGCACTTGTATTGAGTCATAAAATTTAGTTTTATCAACGTATGATATATTCGAGAAGCAAGCTAAAATAATGTACAATCTAAACTAATATATATTTGCCTGCACCTTGCATTACACTTAGAGTACACAGAAAAAAAGTGAAAATGGGAAAAAAAGAAGCGTATGCACTATTTTAATTTTGCAGGGGACATTTGAGGACATATTAGCTTAATGAAAACTCTTCGGCTCGTTCAAAAGACGAAAATAATTACTTCAAGTAGATCAAAGGGCATAAGAGAACTGCAGGGAAGCACATACAAGTGTCAGTGGTGATCAGAAAAAGGGAATTAAATTATTATAGGAGTGTTGGAAAATGAGGACTTTTCAAAAGTAGATGGAATTTCGAAAGTAAAATACAATATTCCCTTGAGCGGAAAATCTCCAGGCGACAGCGGCGCTCAGCACAAGCTCAGCAGACAGGTTCCGCACGTAGTCCCGCGGCCCGCACGGTCGCTGTCACAGACCCGGGGTCGCCGAAAAAACGAAATTAAGTTATTTCATTACCAATATGAGAACTTGAGATGAGGAATCTCATATCAAAAGTTTTTGGAATGTCTGATAGGCACATCCTTCAGTGAAAAGGTGTCGCGATATGGCATTCCGGCCCTCGCGACTCGCTGCCGCCGGTGAGGGACGCAATTGTCACTTGCCGACGTCAGCTTTTCGGGGTTATAAAAAGGCGAGGGTTTCACACCTCGCCCTCTGATGGGCCACCACCTGTGACGCCCAACGCACCCGTCGTGTCGCCACCCGCTCTCAGGATGTAGGGTTCACTACCCGGGTAAGTATATTAACGGTACTCTGTTTCACATTCCCCTGGTGTCCTCCCTCTCCCCCCACAACTCGCGACAAAGCTCCGAGACATGGTGCTCAGCGCTAAAGCAGCGCGTGCCTCGGACCCCGCGCCTCGCCGCTGCCCGCTCGCAAACATGGCAACGGGGCAAACGCGCCAGCATCCTACGCTAAAAAGGCGTGTGGAAGGGTGCAGCGCTGACCAAGGAAGGCGGAGGGGGAGGCGTGGCGGTGGCCGGGAACGAAGTGGGCATGGACGTGGACTGTGGTGTAGGGAGCGGCGAAAGCTACGTGAGTAAATGAGCATAAGGGCTTTCCGTATAGCGAGTTACCGAAGAGGCGTGTCAGATAGTTTCCCTACACATGTCTTAACGTCTCAACCCTGTTCGGTAATGATTTAAAAAGCCATTAGTTAATAAACCAGCCTAGAGAAAAACGCTCCGCTTTCATTTAACGACACGCCCCTCGCGACTTTCCTCTCGGTATTTCACGACCCTACCTCTCATAGCCAAGCGAGCCAGATGTCAATAGGGAAGAGGAGGTGGGTATAAAAGAATATCGAGGCCTGAAAACGAATCCCCAAAAGAGTTACAGATGATTCAGATGACACAGTGACACAAGGAAGTATAATCAGGCCTACTAGTCGATCAACATCAGACTCGATATAACGTTTCGTAATCACCCTGCCAACATTTCCGCAAAGAACGTTCTACAATGGATGTTGCAGATGCCACGGGTACGTGAGCATAAGATTTAATCGAATAAAAAACGAAAGAACATATGCTTTTATTAACCACGCGCCCCTCGGTTACTTTACCTCAGGATATTTCCCGAGACCTTTCATCTTGCATCCGGGAGTCGGGTGAGAAGATAAATTAAGCAATCAAGAAAATAACGACCTGTAAGCAAAGATCCAAAAGAGTTCCAGAGTGGAGGAAAGAGGAACTGTGGCGCAGATGCGATGAAGACGATGAGTTTGAATGGAATTTCGTGAATGAAAAGTTGTTTTCACGACCATGCTGACGTTAGAGCTTTCTTTTATTTTTGTATTTTCAATAAACTATTGTTAGCATTCTTTTCAAACAGTATGAGAAATGGGAACGGAATCAACTACGAAAACCAGTTGAGAAAACTTTCACATAGACGAGACTCTCTTTTTTTCAGACGAATGCTAAAGACCCTACCATTCGTATATCTGCTTCAGGAACTACTACAACTACCAACATATCTATGTTGACAAAATCGTACGCAGTTAAACGACGTAGAAGATATTTTTTGTTCAGTGTATTACTGTGTACAAATAAAACACATTAATATCAACTTACTTAACTGGCCCATTTCGATAAACGTTTTAGGTTCCGGTTACCCGTCCTCGAAGCGCTGCTTCGTTTTCTTATCATAATGTTTAAATCATTGTATGAGCGTACATCTCAGAACATGTAGAACGAGATAAAGTGAACATTTAAAACATACCACAAAACCCAAGGACCGGACTTTCTCGCGACGTGATTCCCAATTGTGTTCCTAATCATCGTTTTTTGTGAAACCATCCAAGCGTTAAGAAAAGCTAGAGGCGGAATTGAGGAAATGCGCTTGCCATCTGTCACTGATGAAGCTGTATAATTATTGTACATAGAAATATCTAGGCAAATTGCGTGTACACGGCAGAAACCCTGTCTATGCGTTCAGTGTGCCAATAGTCTTACAGGCGCTCTCTCAGCGACCGTCCTGTCGTAAAAATGAAATTGGAAATAGATTTAGTATACGCCATGGGTATGACCTGTTTGGATCACGTATGTCGCTAGATCCGCGGTGAAAACGGATGTTTGTGGCGAGAGTCGATGGCGCCTTGACTGTTCAGCAGCAAACAGCGTGGGCTACGGTCATGAAGAATAGGCTTGGACGACGCAGCGTTCTTGCGCGCGACCCGCACATTCACACGCAGCTCGGATGACCGAGCTCATATAACCCCCACAGATCCGTAGGAACCTCCTCTCTTTAGCTGTCGACTTCTTATCGACCCGATCGACCTGTCACAGACGACGCCACGTCAGATTGATACTCTTATGAGCGCTGCAATATCAAGGATACAATGGAAAATGAGATTATTTCAGTGTAAATTTTTAGTCTTTAGCCCTATTTACATTCCCATGATTAATGGATATTCTTAATGATATAATAAATAAGTTAAATGAAGTGTGTGTTTCTCAATCAAATGCCAATTCCACGGGTCCGTCACCTTGATTGTAAAATCCCACTTCTCTTATAAGCGGGTAGCACAGCTCCTAATTATCAATTAGGCAACAATTAGCCAGACTAATGTCATTATTATTTATTGAGGCACATTACACTTCTGCCATCGCGAGAAAATCGAAATTAGGTTATTTTATTGCCAATATGACGACTTGAGCAAAAAATCTGCTAAAAGCACAATCGCTGCTCAGGGAATTTCAACTGATAAAAAGGAAAGGAAATACGTGTCCCTCGCTACCTTTTCTTTATTTCATTTGGTAAGGAAGAAAAATAAGTGAACGAACTCTTGGATGTGCTGTAGAATGACATTCGAACTGGCAGTGCTGTCAAGGCGAATGTTATGAAATGTTAACTAACTTGTAACACTGTGACTGTTGATAAATGAGTAAGACACAATTTATTTTTAATGACACATTTTTACAAACATAATAAATGTAGTATGAATGTGTGAAGTGAATTCTGTTCACTAGGACTAGCTTCTGATCGAATATAGCCCAGAAACTGACAAATGAGGATGAAGTAATAATTCGTCTGTAGGGAAATCCATTTGTTGACTTATGATAATTTTTAAAAACTGTTCAGACCTGTGGATATATTATCAATGCGGCGTATTGACCAAAGTGGGAAATTATTAGTATTTGCAGTTTTAAAGAGGATTGAAGATATTTTGTTTTCATCAGGAACAGGCTTAGGCACTTCCTGAGACGCAGTGGTTTTGCACAAGATTTGGTGAACAACCCGTACATCAGCACGAATGTCACGTGACCCGAGCTCATATAATCTCCATGGCCCTGTAGGTGGGCTCCCGACTTCTGATTGACACGACACCTGTGACTGTCAACACCTTTGCCAGCTGGGCGCTATGGCATCAGAGTGAATGAGTTCAAAACGGCGTAACACATCTTAGGGCCTTCAGCCCAATTATATTGCCACGTTTATTGAACATAATATTATAATAAATTAGTTAAGTGTGTATATTTCAATTAAAAGCCAAGACCAGGGCCCCCTCACCTTGGTTGTAGAACCCCCTCTAATTAGCGGGTAGTCCAGCTCCCTGTAAATTAGGTCACTATTACCCAGCTTGAGGCATACCAAACAAAATAATATAAGCTTGAATGATGTGTCATGGACATGGGGTCGGCGGAGAAACGAAATTAAATGGTTTATTACACATATGAGGACTCGAAATGAGGAAACGTATTTCAAAAGCGTTTGGTATGTCAGATACGCACGTCAGTGGATACGTTCCAGACATGCGCTCAGCGCTAACTCAGCACATGTCTTGCGTGCTGACCTGCAGCCCAGTCGCAACACCCCAACGGAAAAAGCGCGCGAGCTTCCCACGCTAAGAAAGGCGTGTGGAAGGATGGAGCTAAAGCTAAGCAAGGGAGGGTGAGAGGAAGAGGCGTGGTGGTGACCTGGGTGCAGAGGTCAAGGCCTTGGACGAAAGCGAGCCGACAAAGCAGGCGTGTGACGAGGCGAGACCTACGTGAGAAAACAAGAATGAGGGCTGTGGGTATAGTGAATAAGTGCAAACGCGTGGCAGACTAGTTTTTCCCTGTAGAAGTCTCAAATATCTTCTCAACCTTGTTCTGGTAACGTCTCGTCCTTGGAATGATTTAAATTAAAGTAAATTTATCGTAAAAATCTACCCGCTTTCATTTAATCGCACGTCCCTCGGGACGTTCCTTTGGGTGTTTCACGACCCTACGTCTCACAGCCAAGCAAGCCCGGTGCCGGGGGCGAAGAGGAGATAAGTAAAGAACAAATATTTGACTTAATGCGAATGCCCAAGAGTTCTAAATGATCCAGGCGAACTGTGACAGATGATACAGCCAACTGAAGCAATTGACAGGTACCATGTTGCATGAGGAAGTTGATAAAAGATTTGTCGTGATGTGGTGCGGTCGCCAGTCGGTGGCCCAGTTGTCACTTGCCGACGTCGGTGGTCCCAGGTTATTAAAAGGCGAGGGTTTCGCAAGTCGCCCGCTATTATTTCGTTACCTGTGATGCCGAAGGCCTTGTCGCGCCGCCACCCATCCTGGAAGAAGGCTTCGCGTCATCGTAAGGCAGAACAATTCCCATTAACTATATTTGTTTCACATTCCTTTGCACGAATTTCTGGGTCCTCCCTCCCTCCAGTAATTTGCGACAATTAAATGACTACTTTATTTGTTTCAAAAGCAAATATGTTAGTTTGTCTTTAACACACTTCCTTAAATGCGCAGATGAGTGGGATGTGTATAATAAAGGATGTTCCATTAGTTGTGAGACTGGGCAATACTGCTGATAAGTGGGTGATTTTAATCTCCCGATTCATTGCAAATAGCTCAGGCAATTGAAAACTCTTTTGCATTTGGCTTCCCCTGCATCACTTAATACACATCTTGCACACTAATTCACGCACTGATTCAAAAGTCGGGACGTCGGCAGCAGAGAAAGGGCTCACAATAAATGCAGATGACCAAAATGTCATTATATCAACTGATGCAATGCTTTATAATTGTCACAAACGACGAATACCAGAAAAGACTTGATAAATGCCACGTGGATAGCTATCTAACCATACACGGAAACATTGAAACCGTGATCTTTACCAACACGTCGCAGCGGTAACCATAGCAGCCATCCCAAAAACCGCAGATATTTTGAAGGTGGAGAGGAAAGGAGTGTGGCGAGCTTCCATTGCAACATCGAACCATGCTCAGACTACTACCAATGTGGTCGGGATAGCTGCAACCTGGTTTCGAGGATTGGGGCCTCAGGCTACTGGAACAGCTGACACAGCCCCTGCATTCTGGGGGTCGCAGGCCACGCTCATATAAGGCACCACCCTTTCGATGCGATCCTCTCTCTCTCTCTCTCTCTCTCTCTCTCTCTCTCTCTCTCTCTCTCTTTCAGAGCTCTGTAACTGCACGTCACTCTGACCCGACTCTCGGGTGCGGTTACACTGCTCAAGGGTGGGCCATATCCAGTCGCCATGCCAGGTGCTTTACGCCAGATATGCGTATTATTTGTGGCCATACCACAAGCACCCTCCTCTCCTCCTCCGTCTGGCGTTCGATAGAACAGAACGCGACGACACCAAGGCGAGTAGCGTGCAACGACGCAAACAGTCCTGCTGCGACCTCTAAAACGCGCTGCCGAATGCAAGCGAGGCTCCAATATATACGGGCCCGGCGGAGTCAGCGGACACAGAGAAGTGTGCCAGCAAACTGAGGAGAAGTGAGGCAGAGATGGAGGCAGACGTGAGGCAGAGGCACACATGAGGAAGTCAGTGAAGTGCACACGGTACATCAAGAGCCTTCTGGATGATGACGCGCTCGACATGAGCACCTGGTCGAATGAGTGATAGAGTAAGAGGACGCATCTCTGAGCTCGACTCCCGTATATCTCCTCATTCGCTATTTCGCCTCTCCTCCTCTCTCTCTCTCTTTCCTCCCTCTTTAGTAATAAATGGAGAATTAATTAGAAAATGACTTCTTGGAGAAAGATGCTCTCCCTCTTCCCTTCAACTTTCACATCCCACTAAATCAACTACGGTACTCCAAGGGAAGCGCCGTCTCAGGAATACGCTTAAGATAGCTGAGGAGTTAGGTTTACCTCATGTGATCTTATTGGAAGCTGAGAATTGAGAGAATAAGGCTGCCTCGAACAAAAAGAAAGCAGAAATTTACTTGGAAGCATAGTAATTGAGGACGACGTAACTACCCCCTACCACCAGTTAGTAAGCCCAGCATATTGCCTATATCTATCGACAGCCACTCCGCATCAACAAAACAAACTTGCGATGTATCACAAGAACGTCAGGAAGAGTACCAACACCCCTAACAAGATTGCGAAATCGCTTTCGAATAAAGAGCTGAATTATGGGCAAAGACGGGTGAAGAAGGAGAAAAATTACTTTCTCCACTTACAATCTAAACTCAAGGCCTACGTTTAGGAATTAATCCTGTGATCGGGCGGGCTGCGACTTGGTTGTGTGCAGTTGGGCCCCAGGTTGATGAAAACTGAGACAGCCCCCTGCATTCTGAGTTACAGGCCGCCCTCATATTAGGCACCACCCTTGACACCATCTCTGACGCTGACGCTCTGGACAGTCCCTCCGATCTCGCCCTCTCGGCCGCTCGCTCTCCGCTCTGTTGCCGTACGTCCTTGCTCCTCAAAGATGAGACCTCGCCGTGTCATGTAATATACCATTACAAGCTAAAGATGCGTATCATTTGTGGTCGTGCCACATACATCGTCCTATCCTCCCTCGCGTATCGATAGTCCGTAACGCGTATCGATTTTGCGTATCGATAGCCCGAACAACATTTGGTGTCTGGTGTACGGTCCGCGACACACACTATGAGTAAATCAGTGTCAGGGTGCGTCGAGAACAATAAGGGGATGCGATATGTGCGCAATGTGGGTGTCTGGAAATTGTGGCTTCACGTTCGGAGCTAGCAAAATTGGGGGCAAGATTCAGAATTTTTTTGTTATTTTTTCCTCTGTCTATTTTTTTTGTTCTCTCGAACCAAAATGAATAGTCAAGCGTGGGATTTTCCCCGGATATAAACATTATAGAAGGGGAAAAGAAACGGGGAATGTCCAGTTAGCACCCCAGGTCACTTTGTTTAATTCGATTCCCATTTTAATGGGGATGACTCTTGTGTGTGTGTGTGTGTGTGTGTGAACACCTTCTTGAGCGGCCTTCTTGGATTTTACATGGCACTTGCCACAATAAGGTGCAAACGCCTAAGAAACGATATGGTGTATGGTGTTGTGGCGAGATATGGTAGACCTTGCAGGGAGATCGCCGGCAGCATCCCCAATGAACCTACCGATGCACTGAAGAGACAAAGACAGAAAAGGAAGGCTAAAAACAGTCCGCTTAGTTTTAAGATGGACTGGTGCAGTGAGGACAACGTTGGCAAATTCAGATCTTTCTAAAGATCTTATTAAAGGTACACAGAGGAAGGGGCTACAAAGAGCGAACGCGATCAAGACGGTGAGAATGAACTTGTTAATCATTCGTGTGGAAGCTCTCTCCCCGTCATACATCGGACCGCGCCCGAGGAAGTTGAACTGTCTCCGTCCGTTCAATTTGAAATAACATCACATCGGGCCTTACCTGCCGGAATTGAAACAACTTAACCTGACACGGAGACCGCGATAACCTCTCAGTCAAGAAGTATAGTTTATAGTATAATCTGTATCTCAGTTGAGTACGCGTACATCAATTGCGACCTAAGTATCGGTTGCAGCGATGGAGATCAGTGGTGGGATTTTGTTGGTGCCTTCTCTCAAAGGAGATTCACTGTTGTAATGGGGATACGCAGCTTCTCTTTCCCACCCCTCTGGTGTCCAGCCTGACAAGCCGATTGAAATTAGGAATATCGTGCCGCAAACAGATCCAGATGAATTTTATAACATTATAAATCAAATAATGCTACTTTGTAGATTACAAGAACAAAGAAATCGAAATATTTCACTGATATTTTTAGTTTTGAAAATTGTCCCCGGGGGCAGCGGAATCAGGTTCCTTAAAATCGAAGCCGCATTAAAAATGCTATTAATGTCCGATGCCCTGCCTATTACACCTGTTGAATTAATGGGTTAACTGATGGCTCTCCAACAGAGCAAAGCTTTGGATCTAAATTAGACTTTCGAAAAATATAAGAAAATGTTATTCACTGCTCCGGGGCGCAGTACCCACAATGCCACCGCGAAGTATATGGTTAACTTGTATATGCACGCAAACACTGCCACTGAACTCCTCTCACTTATCACATTACGAGAATATGACTTTACGCATGCAGCCCTTTCTGTTAGTGTTTGAGATTGCGTGCTGGCGGATTATGCGGCGGCCACTGTGTGGATGATCCGCAAGTAAGTACCTACCAGTCGCCAAAGCAAACTGTGAAGGCCATGCATTGCATCGGCGTTCTGCCTCGTCTATATGAAGCTCTTATTTTCCTGTTCGTAGCTGCGTTTGTATGTCAACAGTGTATATAATTTTACTAACAACTTTTTCTTTTGCTATTTGTGGTTGCGTTATGTTTCGCTGGTAATAGTCCCAGTCCGCACCAGGGATGGTAACTTTACCAAAGGGAAGTCACGGCGGCTAAGAAGTGGGAAATATAATAATTGTGTATGTATAAAGCATAAAACGTGGAGGTCAGCAGAAATGGCATGTGGAGTTGTTTTACAATTTTGAATTAAATGAAGTTGTAAGGCGTAGTTCTAGGTGTCGGGGTAGGAGCATTGCTCAATAACCGAACCCTACCTCGCCAGGTCACATGCTGGATGATAAAGTAATATGTACAAATAAAAAAACGCATAACTACTATTCTTTACATTTGCATATTATATCTGGAGATCCCTGACGAATATGATTTGTTCACGTATTATTCTAAATAAAATCGTATTAATCTGAATTCCACTTGCTGTCAAACGCGTGTTGCTCCACGAAGTGTAAAACATGTTCCTATTGGGGACACAATAAATGTCGCCAATCGCGATTCCTCGATCATACGATTTATCGATGTGAAATGTATTTTCTAATTGCATAGAAGATGCTTATTGGCAAGAGGTGTTTTAAGCATTTGTTAGGTAGCAATTCGTGTAATTAGTTTTCCAATATGCAGCGAGTGTTAATGTAATTCCATATTTTTTTCCCTTCGAAGAAAATGTTTATTGGCAAATGTTTATAGGTCCGATCTCGAATCTCTCACAGTCCTGGTTCACGCCGTCTCTCCTCACATTTTCGCCATCTCGCAGATAAGAGCTTTTGTAGAGAGGAAATGAAACAACCTTCTATGTCAATGCCGTGGTGAGACATTAATCGTGTAGAATGCAGCTTAGGAATCAGGGGAGAAGGTTAATCTGTTAAATAGAATGGGATAACATGTGAATGGATAAGATGTCTGATGTCTGAATGGATAATTTTCCCTTCTGTTTATTGCGCAACAAAATTATTTAGAGTCAATAAATCTGAAATCATTAAACTACAGGTTTAACAACATAGAGTTATGATGGTGATTTTCCAAATGCAATCGATTCATTCCAGAGCTGAAACTTTTACAGATTTAGAATGTATATAAATAATGTACTAGTATGTCAGAGAATATATTGTAAGGATCCAATTTCTATTCGCCTATTAATTAAACAGCAAATATAATATTTAAGATACAATGTCACATGAAGGAAATTGCAAAATTATTTATTGGAAATTATTTATTGGGCTCTATGTGTATGAGCTCTTCGGGCCATGTAGGCACCGGAGGCGCAGTGCACGAGCACTTGTGGCACAACTCGCTGACGACTCAGCAGCCAAGGAAAGTTACCTTTGCAGATTAAACATTGTGACAAAATGAGGGAATTTGAGAGACATATTACGATATCTGTGAAAAAGGACAATTAACAATGCTCTAAGTTAAATGTGAAATGTGTCGAAATAGTCGAGAAGGTTAAATACTCGAAAATCAAATCAATCAATTTTCAGGAATCATCAGCACTCCGCGGAGTCTAATCGACATTAGAAGCACCCCAGCGCAGGTGGTCTGCTCCCGCCTCGACCGGATGGCCATACCGACCAACGCCTTGCTGAAACAGCTAATCGAGTCACAAATGTTCGCCCTCAGGGCGTGATGATGCAACTGTCACGGCCATGGGGTCGATGGAGAATTAAATTATAAAAATGAGCTAACTTATTCCCGTTCTGTAAAGCATGTCAGATACGGCGAAGTCCGGCGAAGCCAGTGGAAAAGTTCCAAGACAGGCGCAGCACTTACTCAGCGCGCGCCTCGGGCCCCGCACTTCGCGCACCGGCCAGCGAGCAGGCGCGTCAGCTGCCCACGCAGGAACAGGCGTGTGGAAGGATGAATTGCTGAGAAAGGAGGGATGAGAGGAGAAGACGAGGTGCTGGAAGGGCGCGCGAAGTTCGGAGATTTGTACGAGAGCGGACAGGGAGACCAAATCGAGGCAGGTGCGATGCGGGAAAACCATGATGTGGGCAATCGGTGTGGTATGTTGGTGCCAGGGTGAGCAAGACTAGTTTTCCACCATGCAAGTCTTGCAGATCAACCTAATCTAATTTGATTGGAGTCAAAGTAAAGTATAGTCAAATTCAGATCTAAAGATGTAACAACCTAGATTTAATAAACCAGCATAGAGGAAAGTTATTCTCTTTCATTTGACCACACGCTCCACGCGACGTGGCCTGGGGTGAGTCACGATCCGTCCTGTCACAGTCAAGCGAGCCGGGAGCCGGGTGAGAAGAGGAGGTAAGTAAAGAAGAGAGAAAGGGAGTAACCTGTACGCTAAGGCCAAAAGAGTTCTAGTTGATGCAGAAGATCATACTGTGACACAATATTACAAATGTATAATGATTATTCAAACCGACTAAATATGCTTCTATAATATGTTCATGTATACATATTGTATGAAAGAAAAATTCCTATGGAAGATTAAAAATCTTTTCATATAATTAATTGTTCATGTAGTTATTGTTGTATATTTTATGTGTGGATTTAGAGATCAATTCTTTTGTGTACATACTACTAATCCAATTGTTTGCTAATCTTTAAATAGCTGTTATCATTATGTCGGGGAAATCTCACCAAGAAGATACCCATCAAGAACAATCCCTCCAAACCTTCAACATTCCGCCATCTGTATGATAGAAAAAGCCTCCAAAGGGCATCGTTTTTCTGAACGAAGACGGACCATGTAGTAAACAGCAATGGCAGCAACTCGGCTCCCAGAGACACTGGAAAATGTATACGCTAGGCCGGTCCATGCCGGTTCATTGCCGAAGAAGACTGCACGAGAACATCATGGTAGGGCAAATTGTGATATTACGGAACATAATGCTAGACTGAACAGGAGCAGAAAACCAGTCCTGAGATGGATAGGTTTATATAGTCACAGAATGTGAGGTCCGGTCACTTTCGACATTGAACCTATCCACGAGACAGGAAAAATTATCGCATACCATAAAAATCTTCTTCCGTCGGAGACAGACACAAAGAGCGCAGTGGTACAAATAACGGGGCTGTACGTCAGGAAAATTTAGGCAAGGGCGACGACCTGCCGTCACCGGCGTTAGCACCAAAATGTTCCAAAGGATAATGTGTAGTCGGGCGAGCTACGACCTAGTTTCGTGCGGGGGTCCCAGGTTGCTGAAACAGCTGAGACAGCCCCTTGCATTCTGGGTAGCAGGGCGCCCTCATATAAGGCACCACTCTTGAGCCGTGAGTCCTCTCTCGTTTTTGGTTTGTCTCAGCTGTCACGGCACGTCACTCTGCCTCGACTCGTGCGGACGGCACGCTGCTTCAGGGTGGTACCTCCTCGTCATGTCAGGTAATATAGCCTTTTGACAAGCTATGCGAATTAATGTGGCCATATCCACCTTCCGTTCCCTCCCCATCGCGCATTGCGATAGTGTGAACGCGACATCAGATGTCTAGTATGGGGTGGTGATCTCGACTAAAAAGGAATGGTAATCTGGGCCCCGATAGGGATCACGGGTTCTAACCTCACAATGGATAGACCTTCAGTAGCAAAGCGAGAGAAAGTGAACCCGGATAATATAAAGGCCTTCCAAAATTAATATTTTTATTCCACTTTATATTCATTTTTTCGCACATGATTGATTAAGCAGTAGCATGGCGCACTGAGGCCATCAACAGTTCTCCTTGCCCTAGGAAACTGGGCAAAGCAAGAGCCTCATGGATTTGGTACCCCCTGTATTTACAATTGAAAGCAGTCTCTCGGGAAATGCGCAATTCCAACAAGGTCGACATCAGCAAGTTCACTCGAGCGACTATGCAAGTAGCACGAGCTTCCAGTCGGATTCGGCGCTCATTCCCTGCGGGCCAGCCGCCTGCATCCGATGAGGCAGCAGTTCACGCGTTGCAAAGCGACGACACCTGTTCGCCTCAACTCTTGAATGGGAAAAACACAGAAACAGGAAAGTTGCTTCAGCTTATGCCCTGACGTTCACCTCCTCCTCCTCCGCTGTCTGAACGTGACAGCTACGGCTGTCTTGAAAGGAGGCACAGACTCGCGGTTGCCAAATTGCCAGAACAAAAATAGGTGCTATCAGGCATGGGTTGCAAATTAATATAAAAACCCGGTATGCATTATGTGGACAGTTAGTTATCAGTGAAGTGGAACCCCATCAGGTCCTCAAGAATGTAAAGTACTAATTTGTAACGATTTGGAAGAATTTACTGGCTGAAGGGTAATCAAAGACAGCCTGAAATGAATGTAAGTGCAAAACCCAGTGATGGTTACGTCATTGAAACATATGCCAATTCGTTTATGTAGCGAATTTGATGGCAAATCTAGACTTGGCGTATTATGTGATGATCATGATTACAAAGTAAATAGACAAAGATTTAAATCCAAATGCAATAAAGCACCGTGTCCAGGAAATGCGTACTTTTTTATTTAACCAGAAGCATCCCTCGTTATCTTCTTTTATATTGCGTTTCCTACATGCGAACACTACAATGAAAGCATTTAGTCAGCCTGTACTCCAGAAAACGGTAAATTGCTAGAAGGAATAACGGTAGCAAAAGTATAAAGTGATCCTAATATCAACTCAACTTTTCGTGGTATCAAAGACATATACTCCAGTTCATTTAGGATTCAAGTATTCAATTTAATAATAAATAGCATGGACTTCTGTCGAAAACTGCCGGTGGATAAGCTTCCACACTTCCCTTCCCGGCGCGGACGGCAGTTCAGGGTACGACACAGTCGCACAGCAACAACTACTTGTGTGGACACATGTTTTACACTGTACAGTTTCCTTTCAATGAGTGGCCTCAAAATGGACAAAAAATTATGTTCAGTTAATACTTATTTTTGCATGTGTAATATTACCTTGCAGAAAACTGGATGAAGAAATAGAGGCGATTTTCACGCACTGTGTGAAATTTGGATTAAAATATTTCGTTTCAATATTTCATGTAGAACAATATACGAGAAGTGGAATATCACAAATCGCATATCCGCCGTTCCCGTGCATGTAATTATGCTTTATGTTCGAAATTTATAAAAATCTTTTCGAAACATCTCGAAATTGATGTTGCTTGATTTGCGTTTACTGTCCTAGATACGATTGCAATGGGTTATGCATGAAAATACAACCCCAAGAAATATGAGAGTTAAACATAAAACACTACCCTAATTTTATTTAACCTAATGAAAAAACTCGTTATCAATCACGGTATGGCGATATCAATGATTCAGGTCTTTGACGGAGCCCGCAGAAGCACTGTGGATCAAATTGTTGATGTGCTTAATTTTTCCATATAAGAAGCGTCCAATCTTATCATCCACGTTGTTGTACATGTGAAAGTGGATAGAAATAATCCGTATAAACAGGGATTAAAATTATCAAACGTCATTAAAAAATCATATTTAACGTATCCAATTAGCGACACTTTTTAAAATCATTATTCTAAATTGATACTGATTGTGAATGGAAAAAGGTACGTCTTACGAAAAGACCTTCAAAATACATTGAGCTTTTGAACAGAAAAGTTCAAATTGTTCAAATACAGGAACAAATAATAAATATTTTAAGTTGAAAGAACTATGGAAGAACTGAGACTATTTGTATGAGGCAAGGTAACATTGATTTTTCTCGTGTAATATACTATTAATGCTTTTTGCATTTGTTCAGTAATACAAATCTTGTATAACTATACTTGGCTTTCATACACCTTGTTACTAAAAATACTAATACAATACATCAAGCACTCACGGTATTGAAATGCCTTACTTGTCCGAATCAGTAAACAAATAATTCAAAATTCTAGTTGTTTCTACCTTTATTCTTCTTAAGGCAACTTCTGGTAGCGTTGCTGCAATAAGTTATTGTTGTTGTAAAGTTCTCTGTCCGTCGAATTTTCTTCTTAACAGGTGATCAGTGCCAACCGTTAGGATTACTTGATGGAATTTCTTGTTGTCCTCGTTCGGAATAACTGCTGACAAACAAGTTCATAAGATAGACATTCTTAATCAATACATTCTGTTACGAATACCATCTAGTTTGCCAAATTACATTGTTGTCGGCGAACACCAGTGTGCAAGCCGTGTTGCATGGCAATGAGTGGCAAATGTCACAGGTTTTACAAGCGATTACAAGAGATAAGTATCGTTACTAGAGGTAACCTTTCCTATTACATGTTCCCCTGTATGTATTTTAATATCTATGTCAATTTACCTCTTCGGCGCAGTTGCTTCACTGATGTCATTCGCTTAAAGGACAAATATTGCTTTTTTAACAGAAAATATATCCTGTTATTATAATTTTTCTGACACGGAATTCCCGTATCATGTAAAACCTCTGCGTAGTAACGACCATTTCTACAAGACATATCTATTTTCCTGTAACATAAATATTTCAGTTGGAAAAAGAGAAAGAGGGAGACCTAGAATAAAACTTTTTGAACAGCTTCAAGTCGAATTACAATTCAAAAGCTATGCAGAGATGAAGAGGATAGCGGAGGGCAGAATGGCATGGCGGCAGCGTCATGGGCTTTAGGATGAAAATGATGATGATGATGATAAATATATCTGCTAATTGTAAGCGGATTGTATTTTCATACTTTTATTGTTAACAGCGTTTTAAAAAAAATTGCATTTATATTCATCAAAATAATCTGTCCTATGAACAGGTAGACATAATTTGAAATTGTCTCTGTCCTTAAGACTAAATCAATATTATCTATTGTTATTTGTTTTTGGCGTTATATAAAGGGAAATTATCAGTCTCACTACCAAAACCGTACTCATTAAGTGCATACAGAAACATGGTTTCTTTACCTTTTTAGCCAAAACGTTCTTAGAAAAACGTTCAAAATCGTTATCAAAAATTAAAATTCAAAAGGTTTTTAAAAGCAGTGACTTTTTTCTTGGTATTTTTTACTATTAGGTATGGCCAAAAGAATTACGAAGTTGGTAGCCGCGGTGCTGAACAGAACATACCTTGGATGTGAGACATAGGTTTAGCGCTGAGGTGATGTACAAGTACCACTGCCCAGGCCGCCCGACCAGCTGAATGGCAGCAACAGCTCGCGGGCGATTTCAATTTGACCCGCATCGAGCTGATCAGGTCGAACTTTTTTAACTGAATCTGTAACACATATTCCATTTCCAGGTTTAAGTATTGTCTGGATTCAATGTACTCTAGATCAAGGCGCTAAATTTGATGAGAAAGAAAATAAAATAGTATTGCTGATACATTTATTAACTTCTAATACATTAATATTGATACGGTTATTGAAACAGAAAGATATTTATTTTAAAATGATCACTAGACACAAATCGACAGATTTTGTATCCTTACATTAATTTCAATAGACAACAAAAATTAAGATAACTTAACACAGTCGAACATATCCATTAACATGGTGTTGATTAGAGTATTACAAAGCATTTTACATTTGAAATCGTGACTGCA